>BSUD01000004.1:67786796-67808597 GCA_033239045.1 Fagopyrum esculentum | reverse complement strand
CCCCCCCCCCCCCTTTGTGTCACTTGTCATTATAATTGATAATTGCATCTAAAACACCTCAACTCTCTTGGGTTCGACCCTTACTTAATCACTATACTTGTTCTTAGTGTTAAGTCGGGATTTACTTTTGATTGGGTATAGACGACCATAGAAATACCTTCGGTCAGCGTTATATGTTGATATGATAGCTTGTGATGTCGATTATTACCGACCATGTTTTATTGATAGCCCCATTGTGTAGCAAGGATAACCTTTCCCACCATTTTGTAAGGGGTTGGGAGGTTCTCTGTGTCAGGACACCTGGTATACTGAAGGGCGCAATCCACTCCCACAGGGTACACGGGTTGTGTGACCGACACTACTTCCAGATGGATAGCAGGCCCAGAGGCGGGGATGATATGGTCCTCGTGTCACATAGTTTCATCTATCTATATATATACGATTTGAGTGAATGACTATTATATAAAGATAATAAAATGTGTAAATGTTTGATAGCATGATTATGTGTTTATCTTTCATGACTTGTGTTTTTGCTTATGCATTACCTTCTATATGTATGGTTAGCTAATAGTTCCATACCATGTTGTAGATGTCTTGCAGGATAGGCGTGTTGCTGAGTGATCTGGTAGGGTGACAGGCCGAGGACTCTCGTACATTAGGTGGTTATGGTCTAGGGATGTTTATGTTTCCCTCGTGCGTGAGGATGATGTTTTGTATACCTCTTGTGTCAGGATGATGTTTTATACTTGGCTATGATCTTGTATACCTTTTGGTTGTACAGTTTATGCAGTTTTATGTATTTGTTTTATATATCAGTGTCATGTTATAAGGTCTAGTGAACTTGTTGTCAGGCTAGGGTCAGGATCCATTGTGAGATCCTAGTCCAATGTGGCATTGCGAGTCCCGCGGATTTGGGGTGTTACACAAAACAGCAATACTCTTTTCAAAACCAAAATTCTTTTCAAAAGTCAGACCTCTTTTGGGTTCTGTTTATTTATCTACGCCACCTTTATTGCAGATTGCAAGTGCCATTGTTGTCAACCTAAGCCTCTGATACCAACTTTGTAACACCCCAAATCTGCGGAACTCGGGGTGCTACTTGGCTAGGATCTCACAGTGGATCTTGACCCTAGTCTGACAACAAGTTTACTAGATCTTACAACAAGTTTACTGGATCTTACAACAAGAAACAGATAGATTAAAACAAAATACATAAAACTTTATTAAATATATACATCAAAAGGTTTACAAAACACAGCTGAGTACAAAATGGAAACATCATACACAAATGTATACAAAAGATCCCATAACCCTCGCACAACCTAGTGTACGGAAGCCCTCGGTTGATCACCCATCTGGCTCACTCTACAGTCTTCCTATCCTGCAGAAGATCTACAACACGGTATAAACCGTTAGCTAACAGATCATAGATAAGAATGAAGCCGTAGCACATATATCAAATTATCATATCATATCATGCAATGTCAAATACACAACCCTTTATTATCTTTAATTAAGTTACACCATTACTAATTCATTTCCTTGTGACACGTGCAGTAAACTCTCAACGCCTCTATCCCCATTCCCTCAGGTTTGGGATGGTGTCAATCATCACCACTTGGAGGACTGGTCGCAGAGAACCTCCCTAGCCTCCCAATTCTGGGCTAGACATGTCATCACCGCCCGTTATCATACACTTGGGCCAATAATATGCATGTAGGGTCATCCTAGTCCAGTTAGGTTATAAATGCAACACACATATGCACACACACAACCACAGCACATACTCAAACCCATAACCGCTCGCTTAGTAAGTCCCACGGACTTACTTGTCACAACGTCGATCTATACCACGTCACGGTTTCCCCTCAAGAAAACGATCAGCGTCTGCATCAACAAGGCACAAAAATAAGTCAAATGAGATCCAAGGTTAGGAGATTCCACCTCCTAACCCCATAACCATCCCCACACCATAACTCGAATCTAAACCTCAATATCTCAACATAACACACAATTCTTCAAATCTCAAGGAAGCATCTAATCAACATTCTTCAATCTCAATTCTAATCCTAATTTAATTAATTAACCTTTAATTAATTAATTAAAATTTACCAGAATAACGTTGTGTCCGTAGGCAATTTCTAAATGCACCTGTCATCAGATTTCATCAAACAAACAACCCATAAACACCACAATAATATAACGAATATAATTGAATTTCTAATTATCCATGTTGACAAGCCTATAACGAATAAATTCATAACTTATTAGTTATTAACCTGATTGACGATCTAAAAGAAGATTCGGAAACCTAACGATGCAGGCTACGCATGAACAACATCAAATTCACCGGAATCTGAGCGACAGAACCGTCCTAGTGACATATATGCTCGATCAGGTCTTCATATGCTCGGAAATGCAGAAACTCTGTACAGATATGAAGAGAATAAAGAGAGGAATTCAAAAACTCAAACGGAATTGAAATCGGATTAGAAACGGAGAGTAGATCTGAGTTTGAAGGTTGAGAGAAATCAGAGCTTTTACGAGGAACACGAAAGGAAATGAATTAATAAACAATTTTTCGCTATTTATATTGAAGACGATAATTATCCTTTAACGAAGTCGATAATTATCCTTTAACCGATCCAAAGATGGGTTGAACCCCCTTCTCCAAACTTCTCAAAATTGAAATAATAAATCTGGAATATTGTAGGGATAATTATTCCACAACTGCCTTAGAAAACGTGTATTCCTAAGCCGTCTTTCTTAGTCGTTAAACGAAATAGCGACTATTTTGGCCGTTTTGCCTTTTCATGTTATTTCATATCTAGGGCATGTCTGATGTCGTGATCATTTCTCTCAACTGCTTTTTTAGGAATTGGAGCTCCCAAATGCTCCATATAACACCGGAGGGTAAAAGTTATTATTCGGGGGGAAAAGTGAAAAATTTTCCATAAGTCCAAAATTATGCCAGGAACATGACGGTGGAACTCATACTCATCACTTACACAATCTTCGCGAGTTATGAGTCAATTACTATCAATGATTAAGTTAATCAACATTAATTAGAATTCGAAAATCCTAGCTATTACACGACTGTCCGGTAATTGTAGTGAACTACACATCCAAGACGTGTAACTCGATTGGGCTTGTGTGACTCGATTGGACTAGTGTAAATCGACATTTATATAAATGATGGACTTTTGAGATTGTGCAACTCGTTTGAACTTCTGTAACTCAACCTTGTGTAAACAATGAACCGGACTTGTGTAATTGGAAATGACTGATTTTGTTAACTACATAATTAAACATTTTTAATTGAAATTGTTTATTAACATTGTGTAATTGAAATTATATATTAGCATTATGTATGAACAAGAGAATACACAAGGTCAATTAACCCTTTTAATTAATCTTTATAAATAAATAAGAAGGGTCTTGTTTCCATTGTTTTTATTTTACACTTGTACAATTACTAGGTTTCACTCTTTTTATTTTTTTAAATAATTTCTAAATAAAAACTTTTTATGAAAATTTAGGGTAAAATATATAGAGATAATTTTGTTTTATAAGGAAAAGGTTTAAGGGAAGGTCACATTCGAAAGTAGATGAGAAACACAAGAACCGTTGGGAAGAATGTCATTGTCAAAGTCAAAGTCAAGTTAACTATATCATTGAATTTCCTAATATGTAACAAATAAAGAAAAGTTGTAAGGAAGAAAGTATAGCAACGATGTTAGAAATAATCCAATTCATTCCTCTCGATGGTTTTCAAATTTTATAGATACAATTGGTAGTTGAAAGGTTATCACTTTTAGAGGAATATATGTAATAGCTAGGATTTCCGAATTCTAATTAATGTTGATTAACTTAATCAGTGATAGTAATTGACATATAACTCGCGAAGATTGCGTAAGCGTTGAGTATAAGTCCCACCGTTATGTTCCTGACGTAATTTTGGGTTTATGGTGAAATTTTCACTTTTTCCCCCGGGTAATTATTTTTACCCTCCGGTATTATTTGGAGCATTTGAGAGCTCCAATTAATAAAAATGCTGTTGAGAGAAATGATCAGGACATCGGACATGTCCTAGATATGAAATAACATGGAAAGGCAAAACGGACAAAAGAGTCGCTATTTCGTTTCTTAACGGCTAAGAAAGACGGCTTAGGAATACACGTTTTCCGAGGCAATTGTGGAATAATTATCCCTACAATATTCAAGATCTATTATTCCAATTTCGAGAAGTTTGGAGAAGGGGGTTCAACCCGCCATTGGATCGATAAAAGGATAATTATCGACTTCACTATAAATAGCGGAAAATCGTTTATTAATTCATTTCCTTTCACATTTCCTCGTAAAAGCTCTTATTTCTCTCAAACTTCAAACTCATATCTACTCTCCGTTTCTAATCCGATTTCAATTCCGTTTGAATTTCTGGATTCCTCTCTTCATTCTCTTCATATTGGTACCAAGTTTCTACATTTCCGAGCAAATAAGGACATGGTCAAGCATATATGTCACCAAGACAGTTCCGTCGCTCAGATTCCGGTGAATTTGAAGTTGTACATGCGTAGCCTGCGTCGTTGTGATTCTGAATCTTCTTTCAGATCGTCAATCAGGTTAGTAACGAATAAGTTATGAATTTATTCGTTTTCCGTATTGCGATTTGGCCTAAATTGACCTTAGGCTTTCCCAAATGGATAATTAGAAATTACATTATGATCAATATATTATTCTAGTGTTTATGAGTTGTTTGTTTGATGAAATCTGATGACAGGTGGGTTTAGAAATGGCCTGCGGGCAAAACGTTATTCTGATGAAATTTAATTAATTAATTAAAGGTTAATTAATTAAATTAGGAATAAATTTGAGATTGACGAATACTGATTAGATGCAGGCTAGGTGTCAGAATGAGTCGAGGATCATGAGATGTTATGTTGAGGATATGCCTTAGGCATTTATGAATGTGTTGAGGATCTGAGGTTTAGATTTGAGATATAGGTTGGTTGTGGTTAGTGAGACGAGTCTCCTAACCTTTGCAGTATGTGATTGTGTGTGCCTTGCTATTGCAGATGTTGATTACTTCCTCAAGGGGAAGCTGTGACGTGGTACAAGTTACGAGTATATCAGGTAAGTCCATAGGACTTACTTAGCGTGCAGTTGTGGATTGTATGATTGTGATGGTTGTGTGTGTTCATATGATTGTGCATTTATAACCTAAACCGGACTAGGATGACCATTCATTACATTTATTTGGCCCAAGTGTATTATAACGGGCGGTAACCTCCGGTCTCCGCCTGCTGGTTAGGAGGAGGTGCCTTGAAGATGATCTCACAGGAGGGGACGAGTGAAGGTCACCCCCATGCAAAACTCCTGTGTTACGTTAGATGGGACGGGGTTCTTGAGGCTCCTCGTGAAGTTGAATTAGTAATGGAATAACGTAATGAAAGATAATAAATGAATGTGTGTGGCATTACATGTTTGAGATGTTGATGTGTGGTTGTGCTATTACCTTCATGCTTTTCATTGCTGTAGCTAACGGTTTCATACCGTGTTGTAGTGTTCTACAGGTTAGGAATACTGCAGAGTGAGCTAGATGATGTGACAAGCCGAGGATTTTGTACATTAGGATGCGTGGGATGTGGGATCTTTGTGGTTGTGGTTTTTGTAGTTATTTTGTACTCGGCTATGAGTTTGTAAACTCTTTTGATGTATCATACTCAGCTTTTATGTATTTGATTTTAATCTACCTGTGTCTTGTTGTAAGATCAAGTGAACTTGTTGTCAGGTTAGGGTAAGGATCTAGTGAGATCCTAGCCCAATGTAACATTCCAAGTCCCGCGGATTTGGGGTGTTACAGAGTTGGTATCAGAGTCTTAGGTTGACAACAATGGCACTTGCTATCTGCAATAAAGGTAGAGTGGATAAATAAACAGAACCCACATGAGGTTTGACTTTTCAAAAGGTTTTGGTTTTAAGCGAGTACAGATGTTTTGGGATAGTATGTACAAAACTCGTCACCCATGTGAGGATCTCGATAGTGTGTGTATATATATATATATATATATATATATATATATATATATATATATATCTTTTATGTGCTGATGTCTATGCATGTAATAATGAGTATTATATATATATATATATATATATATCGATACATATGGCATATATATAGGCTTATAAGTTTAGGGGCGTATATCTACAGATGGCTCAGACTAGAGCAGTATCTGTAGTGGGACGAGATAGGGGTACACCCCCTCTTCCTTCAATAGCGCCAAGTCAGGGACCAGTATCCGCTGTTATGTTGCCTATGGCAGAGAACGAGTTTGAAGAGGCTGATCGTGTCTCCATGAGTAGATTCGAGTTTCAAGAGTATATATGCAGCAAGTATATGAGGTGGCGATAGCGTGTAAATCTACACCGGATTTACCAACATCTGTGAGATCAACTGAAGCTTCTAGATTAAAGAAGAAACAACGGGTTGAATCAGCAAAAGACGAGGTTGGATATTCGGGTTGCAAACCAAGCCCGACTTGTGGACGTTTGAGTACTTCTCGTTTCACACGGACTTCAGGTGAACCGAGGACTTGTTACAATTGTGGGAAGCCTGGACATGTACGACCATAGTGTCCAAGATCGCCAGTGACTTGCTTTACATGTGGTAGACAGGGTCATAGAATTGTCTTCTGTAAGCAAACTGGAGTGGCATCACGACAGGGTTTTATTTCTACTAGTGTGACGGAAGGTGGTCAGAAGACACCTCAGCAGCAGACGCGGGGCAGAAAAAAATCCCAGATCATTCGCCTACTCAGGAATCCGTTCCCAGGCTGAGTAGAGGTAAGGGTCGTGGTAGGAGTACCACGGATACTAGAAGAGCTCAAGGTAGAGCCTTTGAGCTGGGCAGTGCAGAGGAGCCACCCGTACAAGTGGCAGGGATGAGACGTATATGTCTTAACTGTGGTTATCCAGATCATGTGCGCTTTGAGTGCCCCATGGCACCGATAGCTTGCTTCACCTGTGGTGAACTAGGCCATCTGGCCCCTTTTTGTCAGCAAGGTAGTGTTTCTTCTCATCAAGACCTTCCTCTTTCCGATGCAGAAAGAGTGGAAGTGGAGGCTATGGCGATGACCTCAGTGATACCTGAGGAGAATAGGTCTGAGGTTGAGTAATAATATGCAGTAGAGCTTCGGGCGTTAGCTGTTACATGTACCATTCTTGTTAATGGTTTACCTAGTGGAGTTTTGTTTGTTGTGAGTGCTATGCACCTCTTGTCTTCCGATGCATGTGTTAATAGTTAACTGTGGATACAGTAGAAGATAGATCTTCCTTTATAGGATTACGAGTTACGGGTCTTAGGTACCCGCGAGATATGTGGTTGTTTCCTTGTTCAAGGACTTGTGTATGGCTTGAAGACTTCTTTGTCATGCCTTAGGTGCATGAGAAGGTCTTTATGTGTGTGGTGGACGAATAGATATCATGTTGGTTTAGATAGCAGTAGGAGGACTATGATAGTCTCTACTGAGATCGACTAGGTAGAGGTTTTTCAAGGTTATGAACCTTGAAGAGGCAAGTTGCCGACAGTACCGTATTTGCAGCAAGGTTAATAAGGAGGTGATGATTTCTAATGTTATGTCGTGAAGGAAAGAGATAGTTCCACGCTGAAGATTATTCCAGTGGTTTATGATTTTATAGACGTGTTACCGAACCGTCTAATCTACTGCCTCAGTGGAGTGAGGACTTTGATATTGCGTTGAAGTATGGTACGAGATTGATTGGGAGAATGCCTATGAGGAATATGGCTTGTTGAGTTGTTAGAACTTGAAGAAGCAATTTGAAGAGTGGATTAAGATGGGCTTCGTTCGCCCTAGTATATTCATCGCTATGTATTGATGACTTGTCAGATCAACTAAGATAAGCAATTGTGTTCTCAAGATTTCCATATACTTAGGATATCATCAATTAAGGATGAGAGAGCAGCGTGGGCATAGGACAACATTCCATACATGTTATGGACACTAGAAGTTGTAGTGATGTCATCGGAGTTGAAGAGTGCTCTAATGGTTTTTATAAGAGTTGATGAATAGTCTCACAATGGCGAGGAACGTACCGGTTATCTGAGGACGGTTTTGCAGAATCCGAGGGATAGAAGCCAGTGTGTTATGCTCCCTAAAGGTGAATTGAGATGCCAGAAGTAACCTTCAAGGTCATGTTGTTCTACCAGCGGGATCATAGTTGATGTGACGAGGAGTGAGTATGATGCCTTGTGGATGATGCTGCTGAACATTAAGGGAATGCGTAGTTCTCAGCCCAGTCGATTACTACCAACGCTTTGAGGAAGGATTCTATGTGATTGTGTATCCAATTACGAGTCTTCTAAGGAAGATCACCATAAGTGTGTGGTTGAAGTAGTATGTCCGAGTTCTGAAGAGTAGAGGAAGCATTTGACCTCTGCTTCTATTCGGTGATAATCAGAAGTTTCAGGGAATCACGTGACTACGGTACTGAGAACGTATGAGGAGAACTGCCCGACTCATGATTTCGAGTTAGTGGTGGTAGTTCAAGTTCCAAGATTTGAAGACAATACATGTGTGACATTTCGTGTCAGAGTTTCACAGATCATAGGAGGTTGAAGCATATTTTTATGCAATAAAGGTTGAATAACTGCCAGCGTCGATGGTTTGATTTGATCGAGGACGCTGACCTTGAGATTTGTACCATTCTGGCAAGGAGAATGTGGTCACTAATGCCTTGAATAAGAAGACGCCTCGAGAGAAGGCGATTGTTGGAATTGTTGTACAGTCTCGGTTTCAAAATAATCTAGCTTGGTTAGAGTTGGACCTGCAACTACTGATAAGGACATTAGTTTCATGTTTAGGGATTTTACTTGATTTGTTGGATGAGGTCCAACAAAAACAGGGGACTTGTCTGACCCTGAGGGAACTTGATGGAAGGAGTCCTCATGGCGAGGCACCACAGTTCTTTAATGGAACAGAAGGAGTATGAGGCGCCGCAACTGTGTCAATATAACCGCTTATGCGGAGTCGAGTGGAGAAGATTAGAGTACACTCATAGTACACCTTCTTTAGTACATTCATGTACGAATAAGAGGTACCACGAAGTAGTAAATCAGGTTAAAGTGTTACTGACCTGGAGATGAGCTCATCCACTACCAGTGTTGTAGTGGAAGTGAGAGGACTTTTATGTGGACTTGTGATGGAATTGAGACCCAGTATGAGTTTTGGTATTATCAATATTATTAGTAACAAATTTACGAAGGCGACACGTTCCATCTCTACAAAGAGACGTGGTCAATGAATGAAGTAACAAAGGAGTACACTAGACAGATGGTGGGACTCCATAAGTGTACCGAGGACGATTGGCTATGATTGTAGTAGACGGTTTACTTTGAGGTTTTGATAGCAGATTTAAACTACTTGGGGAACCCGTCCACATATCATGATTGAGTTTTACCTCAGACTGACGGACAGTCTGAGAGAACCCTCTAGACCGTAGAGGACATGTTGTGAGCTTGTGGGATGGATTGGGAACAGGGACGATTTGTTTATCTCCCACTTGTTGAGTTCTTATACCACCACCGTTGATATGCATCTATAGGGATGGCCCTTATGAGGTGTTGTGTAGACATAGGTGTCATACACCTTTATACTGGGAGGAGCCTAGCAGTACTAGTGGGATAGCGCCAGAACATATTCAGGATGATATGGCTCGAGTAACGCTAATCAGAGAGAGGATGTTGGCTGCACAGAGTCGCCAGAAGTTGTATGCATATAGGAGGCGTCGACCTCTAGAGTTCAGGGTAGGAGCTCATGTCTGGTTGAGAGTAACTCTGACTTGAGGCGTCAGACATTATGGCATAAAGGGGAAGCTGAGTCTCCGATACGTCAGCCCTTTCGAGATACTGGATAGAGTTGGGAGAGCAGTGCACGGATTGGTTTTGCCACCAAAGTTAGAGGGTGTTCACCCTATGTTTCATGTGTCTCAGTTGAGGAAGTACATACCAGATCTGAGGCACATTGTGAGTCATGATGATCTAGTGGTTGAGCCGGATCACACTTTTGCAGAATAACCTTTTGCGGTTCTAGGCAAAGAGGTGTGGGACGCCTACATTCGAAGGATATTCCTATGATGAGGCTACGCGGGAGACTGAGGATAGTATCCAGGGGAACTATCCAGATTTTTACGCCGGGACAGATGCACCTGTAGGATCCACGATTAGATTTTGGTGCTATCTTAGTGAGTGTATGTTATGTTATGTGCTTATGTGATATGTTGTGTTTTTGTGCTAGCTGTGAGTTGTGCATTCGATCTGTTAGATCTTGTTTGCTAGTACGAGATAGGTATAGCTGGAGATGGTTCTTTCCGCCATGCTACGGTGTATGTGTTAGGATTAGCAGGAGATGGTTCTTTCCTCCATGCTATCTTTGATGGACATAGTGTGAGTGGAGACGGTTTTCCTCCACATAGTTGTGTTACGAGTACGATTGGCTGGAGACGGCTTTCCTCCATGCCTTCTGACGTGGTTAGTAGTTGACTAGAGATGATTTTTCCTCTATGCCTTTGGATAGCGTTATGATCTTGTTGCTGGAGTTGGTGATTCCTCTATGCCGTGTTTTGAGGTTATAGAGTGTTATAGGTTGATACGTTTGAATGGAGATGTGATACCTCCGATAGAGAGAGAGTATATACCTCGGCGTATGGGTCCGAGAGGATTTGGGAATTGTTCAAGTTTCGGGACGAAACTTTTACTTAAGGGGTGTGTGATGTAATAGCTAGGATTTCCGAATTCTAATTAATGTTGATTAACTTAATCAGTGATAGTAATTGACATATAACTCGCGAAGATTGTGTAAGCGTTGAGTATAAGTCCCACCGTTATGTTCCTGGCATAATTTTGGGCTTATGGTGAAATTTTCACTTTTTCCCCCGGTAATTATTTTTACCATCCGGTATTATTTGGAGCATTTGGGAGCTCCAATTAATAAAAATGCAGTTGAGAGAAATGATCAGGACATCGGACATGTCCTAGATATGAAATAACATAGAAAGGCAAAACGGACAAAAGAGTCGCTATTTCGTTTCTTAACGGCTAAGAAAGACGGCTTATGAATACACGTTTTCCGAGGCAATTGTGGAATAATTATCCCTACAATATTCAAGATCTATTATTCCAATTTCGAGAAGTTTGGAGAAGGGGGTTCAACCCGTCATTGGATCGATAAAAGGATAATTATCGACTTCACTATAAATAGCGGAAAATCGTTTATTAATTCATTTCCTTTCACGTTTCCTCGAAAAAGCTCTGATTTCTCTCAAACTTCAAACTCAGATATACTCTCCGTTTCTAATCCGATTTCAATTCCGTTTGAGTTTTTGGATTCCTCTTTTCATTCTCTTCATATCGGTACCAAGTTTCTGCATTTCTGAGCAGATAAGGATTTGGTCGAGCATATATGTCACCAGGACAGTTCCGTCGCTCAGATTCCGGTGAATTTGAAGTTGTACATGCGTAGCCTGTGTCGTTGTGATTCCGAATCTTCTATTAGATCGTCAATCGGGTTAGTAACGAATAAGTTATGAATTTATTCGTTTTTCGTACTGCGATTTGGCCTAAATTGACCTTAGGCTTTTCAAAATGGATAATTAGAAATTCCATTATGATCATTATATTATTCTAGTGTTTATGGGTTATTTGTTTGATGAAATCTGATGACAGGTGGGTTTAGAAATGGCATGCGGGCAAAAAACGTTATTCTAATGAAATTTAGTTAATTAATTAAAGGTTAATTAATTAAATTAGGATTAAATTTGAGATTGAGGAATACTGATTAGATGCATGCTAGGTTTCAGAATGAGTTGAGGATCATGAGATGTTATGTTGAGGATATGCCTTAGGCATTTATGAATGTGTTGAGGATCTGAGGTTTAGATTTGATATATAGGTTGGTTGTGGTTAGTGAGACGAGTCTCCTAACCTTTGCAGTATGTGATTGTGTGTGTCTTGCTATTGTAGGCGTTGATTACTTCCCCAAGGGGAAGTTGTGACGTGGTACAGGTTACGAGTATATCAGGTAAGTCCATAGGACTTACTTAGCGTGCAGTTGTGGATTGTATGATTGTGATGGTTGTGTGTGTTCATATGATTGTGCATTTATAACCTAAACCGGACTAGGATGACCATTCATTACATTTATTTGGCCCAAGTGTATTATAACGGGTGGTAACCGCCGGTCTCCGCCTGCTGGTTAGGAGGAGGTGCCTTGAAGATGATCTCACAAGAGGGGACGAGTGAAGGTCACCCCATGCAAAACTCCTGTGTTACGTTGGATGGGACGGGGTTCTTGAAGCTTCTCGTGTTACAAAAGAAGTTGAATTAGTAATGGAATAACGTAATAAAAGATAATAAATGAATGTGTATGGCATTACATGTTTGAGATGTTGATGTGTGGTTGTGCTATTACCTTCATGCTTTTCATTGTTGTAGCTAACGGTTTCATACCGTGTTGTAGTGTTCTGCAGGTTAGGAATACTGCAGAGTGAGCCAGATGGTGTGACAAGCCGAGGACTTCTGTACATTCGGATGCGTGGGATGTGAGATCTTTTGTGGTTGTGGTTTATGTGGTTGTTTTGTACTCGACTATGAGTTTGTAAATTCTTTTTATGCATCATACTCAACTTTTATGTATTTGATTTTAATCTACCTATGTCTTGTTGTAAGATTCAGTGAACTTGTTGTCAAGTTAGGGTCAGGATCCATTGTGAGATCCTAACCCAATGTGACACTCCAAGTCTTGCGGATTTGGGGTGTTACAATATATAACAAATGACACGGGAAAAAACAAGTTAACCCACAAGTACCAAGAGTAAACATGAAAACTCTAGATACCGAGGGGAAAGAGCACCAAAAATATTTTTTTGTATCTACAAAAACCGTTTCATGAGATGAAGATGAAAGTTTAGAGGAGTAAATCTTCCCATCCAGACACGGGTTTAGGGGTGGGGTTTAGGTATGCTACAACCCACGCCATGTTTTAGTAAATATAAATGAGTAGAGACATGAAATCTCTTTGACCTAGTGACATCAAGATTTGTGAGAAAAAGGAGAAGTGCAATTGGTCTTAGGTTCAATTTCTATTTAGCTTAACTTTTTTTGGTTTAGTTCTTTCACAATCTTTTCAACTAGTTTTATATTTAACAATTTTTTCCGGTTTCAAAAATAAAATAGAGACCAAATTTAGGTTAAATACGTTAAAATGGAAGGAAAAAAGAAGACCCACAAGTTTTACAAATTAAAACATTGTTGTTTTCATTTTTCTTATTTTGTTTGATAATTATCACTCAAGTAAAATTAATATTTTATTAAAATGCGTTAAAATTTATAAAAATAATCTTATCTCAATTAAATTATCTGAAAATTAATTTACCCCATTTATATAAATCCTTAATAATATTATTATGTAAATATACGCTTTTATATGAATTGTTTAGCGATAATGACTTTGATGCGGAAGCATTATACTTTATAGCTAATTTTTATATGGTAAAATTTTTGAAGCTATTTTTCAACTGTAAATACACAATGATAAATGAAAAAAATTCAAAATTATATGTACATCTAGCCTACCCAAATTTTATATCCGGATTCGTCCTGATCCCATCATATCCACCTTACTTAATCAGATGGAGCACAAAACTTGGTGCTCAAGAAGACTTCAACATAGTTGACATATTTTTACACAATGGCAACTAAAAGGCCGATTATTACAATAGACATACTCAATTTACATTACTTGAATAACTTGTACCATGTACCGTATATATAGTTATAAATTTTCGTCCAAGAGGATACATTTGATCATCACTACAACCAAAACGACATTTCATCTTTTCCTGAGGCAATAACAATACAACAATTGCTCATCAAGAAAGTGAGTGTTATGTACAAATGCACAATCTGCGGAGTTCATTTCTTCTGGAGGGCCACCATGCCAGCAAAAGCTATAAGACGACTGATGACACCGAAGAAAATGATGATCAGAATGCAAAGCTTCCAAGCACCAAGACTGAATCCCGCGCCCATGAGCACTCCACAACGTTGTATCAGCCATACGCCATAGTACCTGAATAGGAAAAAATGGAGCTTCAGCACTCCAAATGGTAATGCCACTTCTTTGTGAAAAATGGACTCGATTTACCTCTTGGCATTTGCAATAACAAATGCTTCCAAAACCCACTTTGGGTAGGAAAGTCTAGCTATGAACTTCAAAACAGGTCCAGCACTTCTCCTAATTGACTGCCCAGAGACCAGCGTCAAACATACAGGAACAAGTACCGAAAACTGCAATAAAAAAAACAAAGCTATCTCATCTGAATGTAGCCACTTTGATAAAATGAGCTTTAGAGTTAAGTGAACTAACCAGCTGAGCAGGGCCAGGGTTAAAGAAGATGGAAAATGCGTAACCCATTCCCGTCACACAGTATACCAGAGAGAGCAGGACAATGTAATTATCAAGGAAGCTAGACCTCGGATTAGTGAAGAAATAAAACATTGAAAGGTATACTATAGGCTTTAGAGCTGTATTAAAATGGTCGATTGTGTCCTTTGCCATGAAATGTGCTAGGCTGCTGATGCCTGAACCACTTTCTCTCCAGTATTGTAGTTTGTCCAGTGAAAACGTTCTCAGCGACGAAACTTGACATAAAAGAGCTGAAAACACAACCATGTATTTAGCACAATCACAAAATACATAAAACTTGAATATGCAGAATCATTTGATATTCTCTCCAGTATTCAAGAGTATTGCAGCCTTTTTGTACTTACAAACAGCAATAATTGTAAATGTGTAAGTGCCTGCCCCAAAATCTGCATCGCTGATCTTAGATATTATTCCCAAACAAGCACCGGCAACTAATAATATGACATAGTCAGTTGCTTGTAAACTGGCTTCTCGTATACGCTGCTTGCACACTCTGAAAACAAAAAAGATTCAAACCGTGTAGCAATCATGAAATATTGCTTATAGAAAAAAAGGCATCCAAAATATGCTTGTAAGGAACCATTTGAGTTTTCAGGTAGAGAGCTAAACAAGTTCTCCCAGAAAAGGATGAAAAATGCATTTACCTTCCTAGAGAATACTTGTATTGGAAGTATACATTAGGAGTTCTCCTATCCGACAAATCCTTTGGGCGCATAAAGTTATGATATATATGATCCTGCCTCAGCTGAACATTACAATTCAAATCATCCCACAGCTCCCCAGCAAAAGATTGATCATGATCAGATGAATCACTTGCACTACTCACTGACACATCAAGTCTAGCAACACTTGATTGCATATCTTCAGGTACCGGATAACCGTTCTGAATCATCCATATTAGAGGAAGCTGTCTATAGTTCACAGTTGAGCTGGGATCGACCATACCTTCTAAGATGTCGATGTAGTAATCTGGAGGATTAATACGCTCTGGAACCTTAATCCCAATTCCTTCAAAGTATTCCTCCACTCTGGCTACTGGTCCTTGATAAACCATGAGACCACCTTTTGCTAGTAGCACTAAATCATCAAACATTCTGAATAATGTGTAGCTGAGACACAAATTGTCAACTGTAAGTGCAAAGCTTTTTTATCAAGGAAAATTAACTTTGCAGGATCCAAAATAAGGGTTTGTTTGGATGTCATGCATTATAACGCTAGTTTGCGGTAATGGTCTTCGAAACTAAACAGTGGAGTTTTGGTGCAAAATTTAGTGTAATTTGTGATGGATGGATGATAAAACAAAATTGAAAAGTACATAAAATGTTGATTGAAAGTTACCTTGGTTGATGAACAACCATTACTATATTCACTCCTACATTGGCTTCCTGTCTTAGTGCTTGCAGAAGTAGTTGTGAAGACGAGCTATCTAAGCCTGATGTTGGTTCATCCAAAAATAAAATGGAAGGTTCCATCACCAACTCCAAACCAACATTTACACGCTTCCTCTGACCTCCAGATATTCCTCTTTTCTCCACTGTTCCAACCAAGGAATCTCGAACTTCCTGTAGTCCCAAGTTCTCTATGACTCTTTCAAGGATAAGAAGTTTATCTACTTTCCTCAAGTTTGCTGATAATCTTTAATATATATAAGATGTCAAAATCAGTAGTCAATAAACACAAATGCGAACAAATGAATTAATATAGCCTATTAGATGAAAACCAACTAGACTTACCTACACCGTGCACTAAACCACAGATTCTCCTCGACTGTCAGGTTTCCATGAACAATATCGTCCTGTGGTACAAAACCAACTATTTTCCTGTATGAATGGATCGATACATCTTGTCTATTTATGAGAATTAAACCACTTTTTATGCATCCAGTCGCTTTTCCTGCTAGAGCAGAGAGAAGTGTTGTTTTTCCAGCTCCTGATGGACCCATAACAGCAGCAATATGGCCAGGCATAATCTTCCCAGTAAGACTTTTCAACAAACACTTTTTCCTTCCTTTCAAAGTAAGAGTTAGATCTTTGAAAGCAACCTCGATTGGGGACCTTTTCTTACTTTGAGAGCTAGTGGCAAATGAAATTACTCGAGTAAAGCTGAGCTTGCCTTTATGCTTGTGCCGCAACTTTTCCTTCTCAATTTGAGAATACACATGCTGGAAAATTGCCGTCTCACCAGTCATCTTTGGCATCTTCAATATGGAACTTTTATGTTCAATATTACTGTCACTATTATGAGACATGGCTTCACTTGAGCCTACCTCCAAAGATGATACCTGAGAGGGAGATGGGTCATCAGCTGTGCTACCAGTTGTATCCAACATCTTAATCTCTTCCACCCGATTCTCACTGGAAAACTTATGTGATAAATTGCCTTGCAGTCTGCCTGCACCTTTCTTGGCTGCATCCATTGCAGCTTTCCATCTACCGCGTGCTTGCTCACTTTCTCGCACAATTCTAGCAGCTTTCTCCCTAGATTTAGCGCGCCTTCTCTCCCGTATGGAAATTATTTGGTCTGAGCAGTTATATATTATGAGAAGAAGAACAACCAAAGCAACCTGCACCAATGAACTACTAGTGTAAAGATCTTGCAATTGTGTCAGATTAAATGGCATGTATTGAATCCTTATATTGACCTCTAGAGCACATATTTTCGCCTCTTACTATGTTTGAAGACTATTCTCGTGAGTTTCTATTTCTACTTATTGTAAGTTGGTAATTATCCCCGCAAATATGAAAACTAGATGCAAATCATGCACGTTCAAAACAAACAAAAAATGTTAGCGGGCAATAATAGATGATATAGAAATTTTAAAAGGAAGATGAAAGACATACATGCTGTCAACAAGTTATCGGTATAAAAACACAGACTCAAGACGACAAGTTGAACTTGCGTGGTTACAGAAAAAAAAGTCCAGATCATTTTTGTAGCAAAATTTCTAGAATCATTGAAGAATGGTTTCGATTCTCAAAGGAAGAGATACAACTTACTATAAGCATTGCTCCATAAAAGTGTATATTCTGAGTTGCAGTATTCTCTTTACAGGAAATCAGCATCGAACAACCTATAAGTTTCAATAGTATAAGTATTCACAGAAATAAAATGAAGAAACAGTGCACAAGTAGTTGTTTGATGAACCGCACTGTTAGTAAGTCATATTCTGAACCATAGAAATTAAAGAACATAGATGTAAGATTCAAGATCAGCTCGATTAGATAATTACGTTTTTGGTGTGTAGAGCCTGCTCTGCAGTAATATCTGGAATTCCACCAAGAAATTAATGATTCAATGTAAATAGAGATAAATAAAAAGTGTCAGCACCAAAACCTGATGAGCACAAGTTAGTTCAGATGAAGAGAATACCCGCTACTACAGGTCCTTTGCTCTATTGTCGTCGGACAGTATGATCCTTCGGGACAGAAAATCTCCTTAGTGTTCTGAATCAATCCCCACACATTTGCACCGCCACATGAAAGATTCCGTCCAGCAGGTAGTTGATAACTATATCTGCAGAAATGTACCACAGAAGGTCGACACACTAGAAAGCAAGTAAAGAAGATTTGTATAAATCTGAAGGGAGTCTTACGGTAGACATAAGCCGCGTAAATTGTCATATGTAGCTCTTCGACAATATGCGCCTAAAGGGCAGGCTTCAAATCCAAAGCATGTAACGATTAGATAAAATTTTCATAGTGACGCGAACCAATTAAGGAAAAAATACAAGTAAAATACATTTTGAAGGAATTTGTTTTAAAAAATGTCTGCGTCATGACTTTCCTGTCAAATTTTGAATTAACTGGCTTAAGGGGGAACTAAAAATCAACGGGCTATCTAATATGCTAATCTATCACTTAAATCTCACCATTATCCTGATGTTTATTCCAAGCATTAATTTGGCATTTGCATAGAATTGTGAATGATAGAATAGCTCGATGTTAATGGAAATGTAAAATAAACAAGTCACTAATTCAAGCTAGGATCGGAAACTTACGAATCATGCAAGTAAGGCCACGAGGGCAAAAGAAGCCATCACAGCAAGGTTTGCAGTCATTAGTTCTCGGAGGCATAATCGATGTGTTAGTGCTTTCAAAATTAAAAGCACAAGCCCATCCAGGTTCGCATCCAGAAACATATATGGTTGAGTTACAATTAATATTTGGCTTCAGGTAAGTGGCATTCCCTGTTGTTGTCTGCTTAATCAATGTCTCTATATAAAAATTGATCTCCGCCTCTCCGCATATCCTATTAGGAGTATCTCCTGGAATGCCAATTAGAACATCATTGCTACAGGAAAACTAAATGCTTAGTTCTGCAAACAGTTTGTCACCAGACTATGCCAAAAATGAGTTCAAGATGAAAGTGGATCAATACTGAAGTATAGACTCATGCTTGTATAAGTAACGTAGTTTAATTACGGTAAATTATTTGCCGTGATGTGAATGAGATCCTATACGTTATCTGCTTTGCTATGTCTTTCTATTTTGTAATTTAGTTTTACATATAAATAAATATATAGTAAAGTCAGACCCGTAAGGTTGACCAACTTAGAGCATGGTCAAGAATGAGAACAACATGATAAACATCCTCATCGCCAAATAAACGAAAACTTGTAACTTATGAAATTTGAGTAAGGTCCATCTTAAGATTTCAATGCTTACGATTACTCTAATAGTCGAATTCCAGGAAAGGAAACAAATTAACTTTACCTTGTTCCATCACGCAATCAGCTAGAAACTTGAGGTTGGAATCTGAACCATCTGCCTCATAACCAAACGCCATCTGCCAATCTTTGTTCCTAAAAATCAGCGGTCCAAATAACAGCAGAAGCAGGCAGATGAATAAAAAAGAAAGACAAAATCAGATCGCATATCAAACAGACAGAGAAATGACAAGGACGGCTTTACGGATCCTGGATGCACTCATGAGCCCTATCATGGAGCTGGACGATAATTTTCTCCGTGAAATTCGCAATGAAGTCTCTGTAGAGCTGCATCACAGACTGATTCATCGACGGAATACTAATTGGCGGAGTAGCCAGTACTATCGGTGAGGGAGGAGAGGCCAATATCAGCGGCGATGGTGGCAAAGGGACCTCTTGCGCTAGGATGACCGCCATTAACACCGGGCTCAGTAGAAGCAAAGCAAGCGAAATCGGTGTTTGCAGCTCCATTAATCGCCGATCTCAGCACAAACAGCTTCGAAATCTAGTTTATCCTCAGAGAACAAAAAGTATAACGATTTTGGAAGCTAACGAAGCGCGGTGTGAGGCGCCATTGATAAGCATGTAGTATCTCCAATTTGGATTGATTTTTTCCAAATCTGACAATTCCCTTCCCTGGATCAGTTTTACACTCTATTTGATAAAACGATTTTCGGTTATTACATTTACACTTTGTGTGTGTTTATTTAATTGGAGGGAGGTGTACATTGAAACGGTCAGGAAGAATCCCGCCGTTTGTAGATACACTAAACGGAGTTCGTCTTCTTGAGGTTCAAGAAAACGACGCTCCAAATTGACCCGTTTGCCTTCTGACCAGAACAAAACATTAGCCGTTTCTACGTCATCATCATTCGTACGTCGTTATACCACGTGTCGCTTTTCTTTGGTCCGTTTCGTATACTGTTCGACTTTTACCGCCACACTGATCAATTCAAACGCTAACCTTAATATATTATATATATATATATTGTAGCATCTAAATAAATTAAAAAAAATAAAAATGACTAAAACAAGATTACGATTGAATTCTTATATTTTTTACGTATTGGGTTGTACATAAGGTGTAAAACGATGAAGCAGCGTATACCAATTATTAACGACGTCGTATGTCATATAATTTAAATAATTAGAAATCTTTTAGAATGATGTATAATTTTTAGAGGTGTCGGCTGGCAGATCGGGTTCAGATGACAACTTTCGATTTGAAATCGGATCGGGTCAAAACAATTTTGGTTTTCAAACGTTTGTCTCTGATCCATTTGAGTCGCCAATTGTTTGTCTTGTATACGGATTATCGGTAGTTCGGTTCTTGGACAATTACGAATTGATTTAGTTCGTCTCTCGCCTCTCGGTCTTTTTGGACCGGGTTACGTGATTTTGTATGGCTTTGGGTAGAGTTTTCAATTACGATAGGTCAATCAGGTTTCGAGTAAGGTCAATTTATGTTTATCTTATACTTTATAACTAATTCATAAATATTAACACGATAATAAAATTGATAATACTAAACTAAACGTAAACATTTTAAGCTTCAAAAATTTTAAATTTTTGAGTCTCACTAAAATTTAACAATATCATATGATATTGTTAAAGATTTTCAATGTCAACTTACTTATTTTAAATCGATAAAAGATTTTACTCAAATAGCAATTTCTTGCGGTTTTTAATAGTCTTGGCCGCAACTAGCTTGTCTTTCTCCTCTAGCCACTTGCGTGTTTTAGCATGCAAATTCTGGATGAATTCCACCTGTTTTTCCGCATCAAAATTTACTCGTTCCTCTAAAGGCAACAGTATAAGATCAAAAGGGGTCAAATGATTCAACTCATACACACACTCAAAAGGCGTTAGGTTAGTAGAAGAATGTAAGGTTCGTTTATAAGCAAACTCTACCTGAGGCAAGCCATCTTCCCAAGCATTCAAACTCTACATGAGATGTAGGGTGAGGTTGGGGGTGAGATTCAACGTTCCTATTGTCTCGGATAGAGTTGTAACCGTTGACTTAAGTTGCTTCAACATGTCAATGGTCTCGGGAAAGTAACAACAAACTTGTGAAGTTAGTGAAATCAAAAACTCCTCACTTGTGTTTCTCCCACACTAACACTCAGTTGTGATACCACATGCAACTTTGATGTAATTGCCTTGGATGAATTAGTATTCCTTTAAGTTCAATGACCAAGCTTCAACTATAAAACTTCTTGGTTGAATCAAGATGAAAAACTTGACTTGGATGAAGGTTCTTGTGTTGAAAGATAGTTAAGGAGCCGAACTGGAGTTTTCTCCACAAGATCGACACAAAGTGAAGTAAATATAGCAAGTAGACGTACTCAAAACTCAACTAGTGTGATTGTAAGCAAAGATAACTAGCAAACACACCTAAAGAAAAGACTCAATGTGCATGGAGTGGAAAAGAGACAAGAAATAGGCACACAAGAGACTAAGAAGAGAGCTTCACTTACCTTGCACTTGTGCAATTAGAGAAAGATAGTTGGTTGGATATTGATCTCGATAGTGGAAAATCTCGGTGGTAAACTTGGCCCGAGATATCTATTGGATGGGGGGGGGGGGGGGGGG
>BSUD01000004.1:67718937-67786786 GCA_033239045.1 Fagopyrum esculentum | reverse complement strand
GGGGGGGGGGGGGGGGGGGGGGGGAGATTGACGAAAGGTAAGTGTTTGGCTGTGAAAATTGGTTGGGGTTTGGGGTAAGCTTCTTTCTTGTTGCCTTCTTAATAATTTCACACTTGGATTGCAAAAACTCTTGCTTTACTAGCTTCACCAAAACTTTGGATAGTATAATATGTGATATGAAGTGTAGGATAAAATAAAAGAAGAGATCTTTTATTTGGTTTTCTTGTGGTGCGTGGGATCCAAATATGGAGAGATATAGCTACAAGAAAGAGATAGAGAACGAGATTTGGATAGGATGAGATAAGATCTCACCTACTAGATAAGATCTTAAAATTAAGGAAACTTTGTAAATCTCTTTCTCTTTTGATGTAGCAGCTGGATAATGATAAATTTGATAAGATTTGGATCAAATCTCGTGCTTGATTGGACTGGATATGGAGAAACTTTCCGGCCAAGCAAAATCTTGGATCTCATGCAATACCTTGTCGCAAGATTTCTCAGCGGTATGGATCTCGGTGCTAGGGTTCCGGCAAGACTTCAACACTAGGCTTATGGTTGACTTGTGTTTAGGCTATGGTGTTCTCTCTTTTCCAATGAACACAAGAACAAAGCAAATTAAACTCATATAGACTCTCAACAAAAGGATGAAAACAAAACAAAAAAAAGACTCAATTTTGACAAGGCTCAAAGAAGACTCAAAATAAAATACTCAAACCGTTTATGTATTGACTGAGTTGGATTTCAATCAGCAAGCTCTGATACCACTTTGATGTGGGGTTGGAACCGCAATTGATGGATCTAGATTAGAAGTCCATAAATTATGTCGAGTTGGAGATCTTGGCGTTAATTCTCGGTTGAGATCAATGAGAACAAGTAGCGATATTTCATGAAAATAAAAGAAGAGAATGGCGAGATTATGGTGATAGATGGCGTAATAGATAAGAAGATGGAATGGATGAATTGATGGAAATATAGGTCAAGAAGAACCAATATATACTTGCAAGAACCTTGATCAATTGGATCAAAACTCAAACAATGAATTACCTTAACCCTTCCTTCTTCAAACTTACACAAGTCTTCAAATCGAGGCAAGCACAAGGAGGGACTAGAATCGACTAGGAGCACCAATCTCTAAGGAGTTTAACACACACAAGAACAACCTAGTAAGAACTCAGAACGATTCAATCAAAGAATCTTTTTTTATTGAATTGGAATGAATAAAAATAAAACTTCATAATTGAAGTAACAAGTATCTCTCTAATAATTGGCTAATAAATCTATCTAAAAATCAAATCTTATGGAGCCTTTTATAGCCTAAAAAGCCTCCAAATAAAAGAATAAAAATAAGAAAGAATTTGGCCTACTAGGTCTTTTTAAGTTTTGTGTTTAGTAAATGTACCCCATAATTTTTTACCACTTTCATTTAATGGTAGGTAAAACTAATTAACCCTTCTATTAAGAAAGAAAGAATATTTGATGTTTGTTATGTAAGTTTTGAATGTTACTTACTACATTTCTTTTTTATTTATTTTATTTTATTTGCCTTTTTATTTTCTGTTTTCATACCGGACATTTACATACCAGACATTTTACATACCGGAGTCTTAAATACCAGAGTCTAACATATATCGCAAGCCAAATCAAAAGCTTTGAACTGAGCCTGTGCAGGACTTACTGTTACCGCTGTCAAAGACGGAGGCGAATGGATGCTTGATGTCCAATCTCTCCAAGATAAGCAAGACCCTCCTCGTCTACGGTCAGTTCCTCTACCTGAGCACGGATTGCTAAGAACTAACCATATACCGATGGATTTTAGTACAGGAATTGGGAATAGGATTGAGTGGGAAAATATACAACAAAGAAATATATGTAACTAGCGGCAGGACCTGTATCATCTCTGTAGGTCCATATGTATCCGTTCGAATGATTACTACACGGTCCAACAAGTCAACTGGTATTCCACGAGGGCTCTTCATTGCAGTTCCCCTGCAAAAGAAATATGTTAATAGTTATCTAAAAAGAAAAACACAAATTTCCCATTTATGTGCACTGTAATAAGAAAACTTGATCAAAAGAACAATTTGAGACTAAGTTAATCTTTATTCAGAACAATCTACGTACCTTACATCACATACTCCCCTTTTTGCTGCAAAGATCACAATAGGAGACAGTGAGCTTTCTAGAGCACGATTCAAGTATGAAAAACATTCAATGTCCAACAAAGTCGATCATCTGTAACACCCCGAATCCGCGGGACTCGGAGTGCCACATTGGGCTAGGATCTCACAATGGATCCAGACCCTAGCCTGACAACAAGTTTACTGGACCTTACAACATGACATTGACAAATATACAATAAATGCATAAAACTATATAAACTATACAACCAAAAGGTAACAACATCATAGCCGAGTATAAACCACAACGTCCTCACACAGGAGGTAACAAATGATCATCCTCACGCAGGAGGAAAACATAAACAACCCCAAAAGACCACCACCATCTTATACGAGAGGTCCTCAGCCTGTCACCCTGCTAGATGACTCAGCAACACGTCTATCTTGTAGGGCATCTACAACATGGTATAAAACCATTAGCTTATCATACATATATAAGGTAATGCATAAGCACAAGCACAATCATATAGAGTGATGTTAATCGGCAGCCTTCCGGAGGCCAGCGGAGGCGCCTTGCGAGTGCGGCAGGGCCTCGCGCACTCGCAAGGCGCATGCGCGCAGGGAAGGCGCACAAGCGCCTTCCGACTGCGTGCAAGGCCTCGCGCATGCCCAATGCGCGAGGCCCATGGTTGGATGCCCAGCCTGCCTCCGCCTATATAAGGAGGCGCGGAGGCCAGCCCTTCCTTGCCCTTATTTTCTTCGTAGTCTTCGCGCGTCCTTTTCCCTCGAGTTTCGCAGCCGTCGCACACTTTCCTTGCCCTCGAGTTTTTTTTTCTCTTCTTTTCATCCATTTATTCTTTTCTTCGATACGTCCAACAATGGAGGGAGATTCAGATATCGAGAGTTCTAGGAGTAGACCACTTGTGAATCGATTCGAGGTTAGTTAATCTACTAAATGAGGAGTAGATGGATTCCCCCGTGATTAGAGTTCTAGGAGTAGACCACTTGTGAATCGATTCGAGGTTAGTTAATCTACATAGAGCCGCAGGGGCGGACCTTGTGAGGCGCAGGTGCGGCCCAAGCAAACCGCAAGGGCGGCCTCTAGGTCACGCAGGGGCGGCCTCTAGGGTACGCAGGGGCGGATCATGCTAAAACCAAGTCCTCAACATACCCTCTCAACAACTCAGCAACTAGGCTCTTACATCTCACCCCCTAAAAACAAGTTTCGTCCTGAAACTTGTAAAATCTCAAATCCTCTTGGACCCATACGTCGAAGTATAACTCTCTCTCTCTCTATCGGAGGTATCACATCTCCGCTCAGAAGGTCATAACCTATAACAATCTATAACCTCAAACATGAACATGGAGGAATTAGACCTGTAGAAAACCGGGCCGGCCCGTCCAACCCGCCCACCCGCCCGGGAAAAAACATGGGTATGGGAACAAGTTTGGCCCGTTCGGGCCTGGCCCGGCCCGGCCCGCATATTGATGGGACAGATACGGGTAAACATTTTGGCCCGTGCGCTAACCCGGCCCGGCCCGCATACAATATTATACATATAATATTTTTTTATATTTATGTGTATATAATTTATATTGTTTTGAGTGTTACATATTTTGATTGTTGATTTAATTTGTTTGGAGTATTTTAACGAGTTATATTCATTTGTAACACAAGATTGTAGGACTAACTTGACTATAAAGGTACTTATTGTTTTTTAGGTATTTGGGCTTGTTCATTTTTGTGGGTTGATTGTTATTGAACTTGTTGATAGTGCACTATGAAAGTATAATTGGATTGAAAGTGTGTATTAAATTCATTTTATTACTTTTTTTTGAACGATAAATTCCGAGAAAAAACACACAAGCAAGTACATACGGGCCATCCGGGACGGCCCGGTAGCCCGCCCGTTTTTTACATGGGTGGACATGGGTAGCGTTTGTGGCCCGGACAAACTGGGCCGGCCCACCCCGGCCCGAACCCAGCCCGAGCCCGGATTTGTGCAGGTCTAGGAGAAATCATCAACTCCAGAAAACATGGTCATAACGCTACCCAAGGGCGTAGAGGAATCACATCTCTCGCCGTACCACATCACAAGGCATAGAGGAAGCACATCTCTAGCCAAATCATAATCATATACATCGCATGGAGGAATAACATCTCCAATGAAACTATGTCCATCAAGGTAGCATGGTAGAAAGAATCATCTCCAGCTGAATCCTAATCACACTCAGATAGCATGGAGGAAAGAATCATCTTCAACTATAAATATACATCATGCTAGCACATCAAGATCTAATAAGAACATAAATCACATCAAAGCTAGCATGGAATAACATCTCAAGGCATGTAAGCACATAAGCACATAATCACATACTCACCAAGATAGCACTAAGATCTACTCATCGACCCTAGGTGCACATATCTCAACATAAAACACTGGATAGTTCCTCTGGATACTATCCTCAGTCTCCCATGTAGCCTCGTAAGTCCTCGTCTAGACCATTGTATCCTCAGCATAGGAATGTCCTTCGAACGGAGGCGTCTCATACCTCGTTCTAAGACTGCAATAGGATGCTCACCAAAGGTGCGGTCCGGCTCAACCACCAAATCATCATAACTCACAATGTGCCTCGGATCTGGTATATACTCCCTCAGATGATTCACATGGAACATAGGGTGAACACCCTCTAATCTCGAAGGCAAAGCTAATCAGTAGGTTGCCCTCCCAACTCTATCTAGTATCTCAAAAGGACCGACATATTAGGGACTCAGTTTCCCCTTTATGCCAAAACGTCTGACGTCACGCGTCGGAGATACTCTCACTCAGACGTAAGCTCCTACTCTAAACTCTAGAGGTCGACGCCTCTTGTCTGCATATGACTTCTGGCGACTCTATGCAGCCATCATCCTCTCTCTAATCAGCGCTACTCGAGCCATATCATCCTGAATTTGCTCTGGCACTATCTCACTGATACTGCTAGGATCATCCTAACATAAAGTTGTACGGCACCTACGTCCATACAGTGCCTCATAAGGAGCCATCCCAATAGATGCATTTTAGCTGTTGTTGTATGAGAACTCAACTAGTGGGAGGTAATCGGACTATCCCTGTCTCCAGTCCAACACACAAGCTTGCAGCATATCCTCAAGGGTCTGGATGGTCCTCTTTGACTGACCATCTCTCTGGGGGTGAAACGCAATCGTGAAGTGTAGAATCATCCCCAAAGCAGTCTGAATCTGCTGCCAAAACCTCGAGGTAAACCGTCCATTTCGATTAGAGACGATCGTCCTCGGTACACCATGGAGTCTCACTATTTGTCTAGTGTACTCCTCAGCTAACGTGCTCAGTGGCCACATCTCTCTAAAAGGGATAAAATGTGCCATCTTCGTCAGTCTGTCAACCACAACCCAGATAGCATCAAAACTCCTACTGGGTCTCAATCCGCTCACAAAGTCCATGGAGACGTCCTCCCACTTCCACTACGGCACTGGTAGTGGATGGAGCTTACCTCCAGGTCTGAAATGCTCTATCTTGACCTTCTGACAAGTCGCGCACTGTGCCACAAATCGGGCTATATCGGGCTTCAGCCCTCCTCACCAATATGAACGTCTCACATCATGGTACATCTTACTCGTACCTGGATGTACTGAGTAAGGTGTACAGTGAGCCTCCTCTAAGATCCATTGTCTCAACTCTGCATGAGTAGGTACACAAATACGGTCATGATGCCTCATCATCCCATCAGCTCCAATGGAGAACTATGGTGCCTCTCCACGAGACACCCTCTCTCTGATCCTCATCAAGGTCGGGCAGGTCCCCTGCTTCTGTTGGATCTCATCCAAAAAAACTAGGTAAAACCTCTAAAGCATATAAATGGCCATACTCATCAGGAAACTGGATGTCCATCTCTAGCCAAGCTAGATCCCTCTAAAGCTGAGGTTGAACTGTCAGTCTCGCAATCGCCTTCTCTCGAGGCGTCTTCCTCCTCAAGGCGTCTGTTACGCTAGGAAATAGCACAAAAAGCTACATTTATAAACTCGAACTAAAATCCTAAACTACCTAGCGAAACCCGCAGTGTACGGGTCGTTTTGTAGAAAGGAGAGTATTCCGAGGTCGAACACAAGGACTGAGGTGAAATCAAGTCATTCAACGATCAAAGCTA
Organism: Fagopyrum esculentum; assembly: GCA_033239045.1. Taxonomy (NCBI): domain Eukaryota; kingdom Viridiplantae; phylum Streptophyta; class Magnoliopsida; order Caryophyllales; family Polygonaceae; genus Fagopyrum; species Fagopyrum esculentum. The sequence goes on along the minus strand of BSUD01000004.1, from coordinate 67,780,502 downwards.
GTGTAAATCTAAACTAAGATGAGATGAGGAATAAAGAAAATGGAAAACACAATATTTTTGGAGGATTTTGGGTGATCAAACAAAGATCACAAATATATCAACACAATCAAGCAACACAAACACACAAACGCAAAGATAGGGGATAAGAGGTAAGAAAGCGGATTCTAGAGATTCGGAATTCCGATTATGACAATGGACTCATGTTTCTAAAGATCAAAGGAAGGTTGTGGTTGTTCGGAGTTGAATGTTTCTCTAATGGGAACAATTACCGGGTAAGTCTCATGCTCCACTAGTCCCGCACCTAAGGTCCTATTACCGGGTAAGTCTCAAGGAATCCTAAGGACGGGAATTCTATACAAACCGGTCACTACCTAAGGGTCAAACCCCTCCTTACCGGGTAAGTCTCGGAAAAGGTAAGTCTTAGGCAACGATCCTAGCACACTCAATCCAATAGCGGCTTGTGAGGCTCACTACTACCTAGAGTTTATCATCTTCGGTATCTAAGAGCAAGAATCACCGGGTAGGTCTCTTCTAACTCTTAGTTGCTAACACTAGGTCACCCTAGGCTAGATTAGGCTCAACAAACACTAGGATTTCAACACATCTACATCCTAACTTCGAGATTCAATCAATTCAAGAACAACAGAGCAAAACACGGGTGGATCATGCAAGACCACGGCCGTGGAAGCATGAAGAACAGGCCGTGGTTTTGGTTCTGAGTTGGGATTTCGAACACAAATCGATCCTAAGCTAACATGGAAGTCATACAATCATAGTCCAAAGCATAAACATCATTCCTTCACCCTAGAATCACATCTATTCAGCCAACAACATACATTTCAAGATCAAACTTCACATATAAAGCATGCTTGCAAGTCATGGTTAGATAATGAAGAGCAATCCAAAGAAAAGACATTAAAAGCATAGAATAGAAGTTACCAAATCTTACAAGACTCCAAGAGCTTTTCCAAGTTGTCAACAATGGAAACCTCACTCAAAACCACTCTAATCTCACTCTAAAACGAAAAGGAGGAAGGGAAGATCCCCAATTACAGCCTGCAAGGTCCTGGCAGGAACCACGGGCAGATTCCACGGCCGTGGAAAGGTCTCTGGCCGTGGTTTTCTCTTGGTCATCGGGGTGGATAGGGATTTGGAAGAATCCACTATAGCCATCTAAATAGCAAAAATGAGAATGTTGAGCTAACCTCTCTAACATTTGGTCAATGAAGGGAAGAATGAAGTGATCTTTCCTAGAGGTCATGCTCAATTTCCTATAGTCAATGCACATCCTCCATCCCGTAACTGTCCTAGTTGGGATTAGTTCATTGTTCTCATTAGTCACTACGGTCATCCAACCCTTCTTAGGAACTACATGAACGGGACTAACCCACTTACTATCCGAAATAGGGTAGATGGTTCCCGCATCTAGCAACTTAATGATCTCTTTCTTGACTACCTCTTTCATTATAGGATTCAATCTTCTTTGATGTTCAATAGAGGGTTTATGGTTATCTTCCATCAATATCTTATGCATGCAGAAAGAGGGTTTTATGCCAACTAAATCATCAATAGTATAGCCAATGGCTTTCCTATGCAATCTTAGCTCATGCAACAACTTAGCAAGTTCATCATCATTCAAGCATGCATTCACAATCACCGGATATGTAGAATTATCACCAAGAAAAGCATACTTCAAATGAGAGGGGAGGGGTTTGAGTTCAAGTTTAGGAGGACCTTTATCGAGTGGAGACGATCCAAATAACGTTGGTTGAGATGAATCCAAAGCAAATGAAGGCTCTCCAAGGTTCCTTGAAGCTTGATCATCAACAAGGGCTGCTTCTGGGGAAACCACGGGCAACTCCATGGATCCTGGCACATCCACGGCCGTGGACCTTTATCAAAGACTAGACATAACAATTACAGCCTGCAAGGTCCTTTAAATACCCACCAAGAGCAAGAGTCATCAAAGATATCGTGGGCCACGTGTCAACGTGGTCTTGGCAGGAACCACGGGCAGATTCCACGGCCGTGGAAAGGTCTCTGGCCGTGGTTTTGCTCCAGAAGCTCTCCTAGGCTTAGTAAGCCATGGGTTGGTGCAAGGCATGCACCAACTAGGTCCTATGTGTTCTCCTTTGCTCCTATCTTGCTCCTTAACGAGTCCGGAAGTGTGCCATCACGAGGAATGATCCTCGAATGTGTCGATTAAGTTTAAAAGCTCCCAAAAATACCTACAAAACTGACGAAAGTCCGTGTAGACGTCTATCTCGATAACATGCATGAATTAAGCGCAAACGTCATGAACTAATGCCAAACCATGCATGAAAAATGGGAAAAGCTATCTAAATGAATGCCTATTCTAACGTCATAAATCGTGTCATCAGCGTCATCTACAACATTCGCCTTCCCCGGATGATACAAAATCTCAAGGTCAAAATCCTTGATCAGCTCAAGCCATCGACGCTGGCGGTTATTCAACTCCCACTGCGTAAAAATGTACTACAGACTCTTATGATCTGCAAAGATCTGACATGTGGCACCATACAAATAATGTCTCCGGATCAAAAGCGTGAACTACCGCTGCCAACTCCAGATCATGAGTCGGTAGTTCTCTAAAGAATGCTAAAATCCTAGGTCGTTGTATTTTAGTTTAGGTCAAAGTAGAAGTCCTAACGTTACACTAACAAGTTTATGTATAGCGTAAGTAAGGGTCGAACCCAAGAGAGTTAAGTTGATGTTTCGATTAGATTCAATTATTGAGATTGTAACCAAATAGGGGGGGAGGGGTTGGATTGGAATATAGCAAGACAAAAGCATAAGAAACAAGTAAAGATGTGAATAGATTGTTGAGAAACGGACTACACTAGGTTGAATCTTAGCATGCAATGCTACTTTGGTTGGTTCCTTTTATAAGTATTTAGCAATGTTCTCGTCTTGATAATATATATGTGTTGAGCCAACCGGCATCAACACAACTTAACAAGTTAATGTTCCGTAAACCTACAAGAACAAGTCACAAGTTAGCTTTCAAAGAAAGACAAAGAGATATAAAGAGAAGAATAAAACCATTAGACTTTTCTTTATATTTATATTCCTTTTTCTTTAAGTAATCACAACCAGCTTTTACCTGAAGGTTTTCTACTAGATTAAAGACCCGAACCCGGAATCAATTAATCCTAGTTCTTGCATGCAATTAAACACTAAGATGATCAAGCTAAGTGGTAAGAAACATGCAATTTGATAAGTAAAGCACAAAGAATACAAAACATATACTGAATAATACTTATATTAACAAAGACTTACAACCAAAGCAGCAATGCAGCTTCAAAACAACCCAATGTAGCAAGGCGATTAGAAACACATTACACAAAGGAAGCAAGTGAAAATAGAGAGAATAATGGGAAAATGGTGGATGATTCTAGCAATCAATCATGGACCTATTTATACTAGAATAGGCAATAAAAGGGAGTAAATGGCCGTCCTAAACAGTCACCTTTAATGCCATTAAGGTGGTGCAAACAGCCGGAGTAAATTCACAGGCGCTTAACCGTAGGGGCAGTTTAGGCCAAAACGCTTGGTGATCTTCATGGCCGTAAGGACGACCTAGCAATTCCGCAAAGGCGGATCTTTAATGCTCTTCAAACGTTTGACTCTTCATCTTTCTGTCGCTTCTGATGTAGAGCCGCAGGGGCGGCCCAATGTCACCACAGGGGTGGTGACATTGGTTCTTCGGCTTCACAGCTCCGCAGGTTGGTCCGCAGGCAGAGGCGCTGGGGCGCCGGCTTTGCTTCTTCAAGGTGAGTCACCGCAGGGGCGTCCAAGGGTGGCCGTAGGTGCGGTGACTTGCTCGTTCTGGGCGCTGACGAAGGCGATAGCTGTGTTCCGGAGTGCAGTGTCACCCGCAGGGGCGGTGACTGTTAGCATGAAATATTGTGATATTTTAGGCACGTTTTCTTAGTGTATTTGATCCATATTGATAGTCATTGATTGAGCATTGATGCATTTGTGAGCTAGTTTGTCTATAATGTCGATATAGAGATCTACACAAGCTTTATGTTGATTATAGGTAATTGAGAGCTATTTCCGAGCGGATTGTGCGAGAATGGAGCTTGATGGAACATATCCATGAATTGAGGACATTTCTAGGAGCCAAAGAGGTGCCAACTTGAAGAATGCACGAGACTAAGGAAGAATCACGTTCTAGCCCTAAACCACGCTCTAAAATACGTCCGTACTACTTTCCACGCCCTAAATCACGGTCGTGGAACCTTAGTAAGTGAAGCGTGGTTCATTCCAGTAACTTCTACGGTCGTGGAAGTGTTGTGTCAAACCGTGTTGATTTCCACGCTCTAAATTACGGTCGTGGAATCTTCCACGACCGTGATCTTGGCGATCTTTTTCGCCACACTTTAAGCCACGATCTTTTACAAGATTGGGCCGGGCCGATACTTCATCATACACTATAAAAGGACGGATGAAGAGAGATTCCGTCACCTCCGCTTAGAGATCTTTGCGACCGCTGCTTAGACCTATTTTCGCCTACGCTTAGATGTACTTTGCGCTCATCCTTGGAGTTGCCCTAATCTCGCATTTTGGCGGAGATTGTTATAGAGATTTCGGGATTGACGGAAGATCGAAGATTTGGAAGATTGTTCGCAAGGAGATTTCGCTTCTTGCTTAGGTTTGATTTAGAAGACGGATTGACATCCCGTTCTTCCTTCTTATCTAAGATTTATGTTTGTTTATGTTATTCTGAATCTAGTGACGATTATTGTTCTTGATTGTGACTTTGAGATTGATTTGAAGGTTATTGAAGGTTTTCGGAAGTTTTTATTTTTCAATCTTTTAAATCTTGAATTTGATATCAATATGACTATTGTTGGCTAAAAACCCTTAACAATTCTAAGGTGAAGGGTTGATAGTTGTGGCTTAGATGATGATAGATCGATCGTGAATAGATTGGACCCTGAGAGTTAGAGATAATCGCCGATAAACCTAAACCACGGTCTGTTCTTGAGCTTCCACGACCGTGGAACTCAAGAACTACCCGTAATTTTGTGTTAATTTACGAACTTGCTTTTACTTTATTCCAAAGTTAAAGATTTGCTTTAACTTAGTCTTGGTTTGCCTTTTCTAGGTGGTAGTGAAGCCTCAACAACCTCTACCTCGATTATGAGTGTCACAACCTTAATCGATTAAGTTAGTCTTGATCCTTGGATTATAAGTTTGGGTATTTGACATTAATTCTTACCTTTAGAACCTTTCTATACTGAAGCCTCAACAACCTTTATAGAGACTGTCTTGTAGGTTAGTCATATAAGGTTTTTGGAACTTCACCGTACGATTACCTTACATTCGCATACCTTTGCATACCTCAACTCTGTCCTTATATCCTTAGTATATCTTGAATCGATTGCTTCAACTGGATTCCTGGATCTTTGGGATTGTTGTTTTCCCAATAATTTGAAAAGCTCCATACATTTACTTGCTTGACAATCTTAACTGGATTTAACCCCCCAAATCCCTGTGTTCGATACTCTGGAATTCTTGGTTAACTATATCGATCCGTACACTGCGGGTTTGCTTGCTTGATTCTAGTTTTATAAATTTAAAGCTTATTTGCACGCACGCTAAGTGGCGAACAAGTTTTTGGCGCCGTTGCCGGGGATTTGGTCTAGGCCGAATTCGGTTTTCGGTTGTCAAGCTTGGGAGCTTCTCCCTTGTTGTTTGATATCTTTTTGAGTGCATGCGCAGGTCTAGGAACACCGAGGACCTCTTACCTCTTGATCAAGAGCTTGAGAGGACTTTAAGGCAAAAGCGTAAGGAAAAGAAGATGGCTGAAGAACACGAACGTGATCTTCAATCGGAGCTAGCGGAGAAAGAAGCTCAACTCCAACGGAGTGAGAAAACTCGTATAGAGGAATCGGAACGTCATCAATCTAAAGTTGACGATCTAACCGATGTTGTATTCCAAATGAGGATGGAATTAAGCGAACTTAAGATGAAGACTAGCAGGAAACCCTCAAGAAGGGCATCAAGATCAAGAAGAAGAAGTCATTCATCCGCTGGTGATAGTGACTCTTCCATGCCGGCATTAGAGGAAATTGATCCCACGATCAATGTGAATCCTTTCCATCCACGGGGAGCTGCCAACCGACGTATTCCACCTAGGAATGCAAGGATCGAACGTGTAGATGATGAGCCAAGAACTCTTGGCCAAAGGATGGATCCAACACAACAACCACGCCGTTTGGGCGTGAATTTTGATGCTGATGATGCTGGGTTTAGCTTCAACCCGTAGGTTATTACTCTTGTTCGCCAAAACCAATTTGGCAGAACAAGCGCTGAATCTCCACACCAACACTTACAAAACTTTGAGTGCATGATGGAGACAATTGTTAGCATGAAATATTGTGATATTTTAGGCACGTTTTCTAAACGTATTTGATTCATATTGATAGTCTTTGATTGAACTTCGTGCATATGTGAGCTAGTATTACCTATATTATCGATATGGATGTCTACACTAGTTCTATGTTGATTTTAGGTGATTTGGAGCTATTTTCGAACGGAATCGAGCAAAGGAGAGTTGAGTTGATATGTCCATAGATTGAGGACATTCTTTGGAAGCAATTTGGAGTCTTAGCTTGAGGAATGCACGAGTTAGGGAAGAATCACGTTCTTGCCCTAAATTACGCCCTAAAATACGGCCGTATTACAAACCACGTTCAGAATTACGGCCGTGGATTTGGAGTCAGAAATTCATGTTCATTCCAGGAGATTACACGGCCGTGGAACATATGTTGCAAACCGTATTTGTTTCCACGCTCTAAATTACGGTCGTGGAACACTTTCACGACCGTGATCTTGGCGAATCTTTTCGCCACACTTTGAGGCCACGATCTTTTAAAGATTGGGCCGGGCCGACATTTGCCCTACGCTATAAAAAGACGGACGAAGCAAGATTCCGTCACCTTCGCTACCCCGTTTACCCTCGTTCTTCGCCGCTTAGACACGAAGACGTTTTGCTTAGCTTGCTTGGAAGCAATTGACATCTCTTTGAAGAGATCGAAGTTCGTGTTTGGAACCTCTCGAATCTCGCACTTTTGGTGGAGATTGTCGTGGAGATTTCCAGGAATTGCGGAAGATCGAAGTTCTTGGAAGATTTTGCAAGAAGATCTCTCTTCTTGATTAGGTTCGATTTGGAAAACGGATTAACATCCCGTTTTCTTTTCTTTCCTAGGGTTACGATTATTCGTTCTATTGTGAATCTTTGGACATTGCTTATTCTCTTTGTGACTTTGAGATTGAATTGAAGATTATTGAAAGCTCTTGAAAGTTTTCATCTTTTTATCTTTTAATTCTTGAATTGATATCAACATGACTGTTATTGGCTAAAAACCCTTAACAATTCTAAGGTGAAGGGTTGATAGTTGTGGCTTATATGATGATAGATCGATCGTAAACAGATTAGACCCTGAGAGTTAGAGAAATATCGCCGACAACCTTAAATTACGGGCTGTTCTTGAGTCCACGGCCGTGGAACCTCAAGAACTAACCGTGATTTTCCTTAAGTCTACGAACCTGCTTTTACTTTAGTCTAAAGTTAAAGATTTGCTTTAGCTTAGTTTAGACTTGTCTCTTCTAGGTGGTAGTGAAGCCTCAACAACCTCTACCTCGATTGTGAGCCTCAACAACCTCAATCGGTTAAGTTAGTCTTGATCCTTGGATTATAAGTTTGGGTATTTGACACTAATTCTCGCCTCTAGAATCCTTCTATATTGAGCCTCAACAACCTGTATAGAGAGTGCCTTGTAGGTGAGTTATATAAGGTTTTTGGAACTTCACCGTACGATTACCTTACATTAGTATACCTTTGCATATCTCAACTCTGTCTTTATATCATTAAGTATATCTTGAATCGATTGCCACAGCTGGATACTTGGATCTTTAGGATTGTTATTTTCCCAATAATTTGCAAAACTCCCTTATTTACTTGCTTGATAACCTGCAATCGAGTTCGTTCTCCCCAAATCCCTGTGTTCGATACTCTGGAATTCTTGCTTAACTATATCGATCCGTACACTGCGGGTTCGCTGCTTGATTCTAGTTTTATAAATTTAAAGCTTATTTGCACACACCTCTAGGGGCGAACAAGTTTTTGGCGCCGTTGCCGGGAAGTTCTTGAAGGAGCTTCTCTCCAACAAGAGGAAGCTAGAAGATTTCGGTGAGGTCAAGATGAGTTCGGATTCCTCGGATCTCATCAAGACTATGAAGGAGAAAATGCCCCCAAAGTTGAAGGATCCGGGGTCATTTTGCATTCCCATTGGAGTGGAAGAAGTCACATATGACGCTTTATGTGACTTGGGAGCAAGTGTGAGCATCATACCACTTGCATTGTGTAGGAAGATCGGTTTAGGCGATCCTAAACCGGTCAAGATGACGTTATACATGGCGGATCGATCCATCACTCGCCCCGTCGGTATTGTAGAAGACGTCCCGGTCAAGCTAGGTAAATTCTTTGTCCCTATTGATTTTGTCGTGCTTGACATTCCTGCAGATAGTCCGGTCCCGATCATACTCGGAAGACCGTTTCTTGCAACTTCCGGCCGCATGGTCGATTGCAAGAATGGGAGACTCGCTTTTGATATTGGAGAAGAGAAAGTAGAGTTCGTTCTTTCCACTCTAGTAAAGGAGCCAATCTTCGATGAGGATATTTACGATATCCAAGATGAAGAAGGTTTGTCTAGGGAGGAGGTAAGTGCGATTCTCTTTAACGATCCTTTACAAAAAGTTATCACTATGAGTCTAACCAATGTAGGGGAAGAAGAAGAGTGCAAAGAGGAAATTGAAGCCTTAGAAGCACAAGAAGAGATGCATGAAGTGGAATTTGAAAAACTCCACGATGAGGCTGAGAATGTTAGAATCCACGGTCATACCCTGTATTCCACGACCGTGGATTTCACAACCAAAATCGACCTCCATTCCAGAGGATTACACGGCCGTGGAACACATGGAGAGGCCGTAATTCTAACCGTGGAAGAGGGTGATCGGCATACATCTTCAACTTCTTCTGATTCTTCCCCAAACCACTCCACAACCTTAGAAATTTCTAAGGAAACGTCGGATGCCCCTCAAGGACCATTAGAAGCTCCGAAAGTGATGGAACTCAAACCACTTCCTACTCATCTAAGGTACGCTTTTCTTGGATCTAATTCTACCTTTCCGGTCATTGTTAGCTCCGAACTAAGCATAGATGAACATGAACAGCTCATGACAGTCCTTAGGAAACATAGAAAAGCCATAGGCTACACTATCGAGGACTTAGTAGGAATTAAACCCTCCCTATGTATGCATAAGATACTAATGGAGGAGGATTTTAGAACTTCAAGACAACCTCAAAGGCGGTTGAATCCGACCATGAAGGAGGTTGTCAAGAAGGAAATCCTTAAACTTCTTGATGCAGGTATCATCTATCCTATCTCCGATAGCAAATGGGTAAGTCCAGTTCAAGTAGTTCCGAAGAAGGGAGGAATGACGGTCATCACCAACAAGAACAACGAACTCATTCCTACCCGAACCGTGACTGGATGGCGAATGTGTATAGACTACCGCAAGCTCAACAACGCGACGCGGAAGGACCACTTTCCATTGCCATTCATCGATCAAATGCTTGAAAGGTTAGCAAAACATTCACATTTTTGCTACCTTGACGGTTATAGTGGTTTCTTTCAGATTCCGATACACCCGGACGATCAGGAGAAGACCACGTTCACGTGCCCTTGGGGTACGTTCGCTTATAGGAGAATGCCGTTTGGGCTTTGCAACGCCCCAGCCACCTTTCAACGGTGCATGATGGCCATATTCTCCGAGTACGTAGAGGAAATCATGGAAGTCTTCATGGACGATTTCTCCGTATACGGTTCCTCTTTTAACGATTGCCTTTCTAACCTTTCCCTTGTTTTACAACGTTGTGAAGACACTAACCTAGTTCTTAATTGGGAGAAGTGTCAATTCATGGTTAAGGAAGGAATCGTATTAGGTCACTTAGTCTCTAGTAGAGGGATAGAGGTAGACAAAGCTAAGATAGAGACCATAGAGAAACTTCCTCCCCCAATTTCGGTGAAAGGGATAAGAAGTTTCCTAGGACATGCTGGATTTTATAGACGCTTCATTAAAGACTTTTCTAAGATATCAAAACCTCTCACTAATCTATTGATGAAGGATGCGGTTTTTGAGTTTTCGCAGGAATGTTTAGATGCGTTCAACACCATTCGGCAAGCTCTAATTTCAGCACCTATTATCCAACCCCCGGATTGGACTCTCCCCTTCGAGATTATGTGCGATGCTAGTGACGTAGCTATTGGAGCTGTTCTTGGACAACGAAAGGAAGGGCGAACCCATGCCATATACTACGCTAGCAAGACGCTAGACGAAGCTCAGCTCAACTACGCCACTACAGAAAAAGAGTTTCTAGCCATTGTCTACGCCATTGACAAGTTTCGCTCTTATCTTGTAGGTGCAAAGGTGATTGTCTACAAGGATCATGCTGCGATCCGGTACCTCCTTGCGAAGAAAGACGCGAAGCCAAGGCTAATTAGATGGATTCTTCTCCTACAAGAATTCGATCTTGAGATCCGCGACAAGAAAGGTTCAGAAAATTCTGTTGCGGATCATTTGAGTCGCCTCACACACCTAGAGGACGACCATCTACCCATTGATGACTCCTTTCCAGACGAACATCTACACATCATAGAGGAGTGCATCAACGAGATCTCCAAAGGTAACGAACCATGGTTTGCTGACTTTGTTAACTATTTGGTTTGCCAGGAGATACCGCCCGGACTATCCTACGCACAAAGGAAGAAGTTCTTTAAGGACGTCCGGGAATACTATTGGAACGAGCCTCTCCTCTTCAAGAGAGGTCCAGATGGCATCATTCGGCGATGTGTGCCGGAAGATGAGATGCAAAGTGTCATCCGCCATTGTCATTCACTACCTTGTGGAGGACACGCTAGTTCGAACAAGACTAGCGTAAAGGTATTGCAATCTGGATTCTATTGGCCTACTTTATTTAGAGATGTGCAATCCTTTGTTTCTTGCTGCGATGCTTGTCAAAGAACAGGCAATATTTCTAGAAGGAACGAGATGCCCCTCAACAACATCCAAGAGGTGGAGATTTTCGACGTTTGGGGAGTCGATTTCATGGGACCATTCCCATCTTCTTGTGGAAACCAATACATACTATTGGCGGTAGACTACGTTTCTAGATGGGTGGAAGCAATTGCCTCTCCCACAAATGATGCCATGGTGGTGGTTAAGTTCTTCAACAAGATCATCTTTCCGCGATTTGGAACACCAAGGACAATCATTAGCGATGGAGGTTCTCACTTCATAGCCCGTCGCTTTGAAGCTCTTCTAGCTAAGTATGAGGTTACTCACAAGATCGCCACCCCTTACCATCCACAAACGAGTGGACAAGTTGAGATCTCAAATAGGGAGATCAAGGGAATTCTAGAGAAGACGGTTTCAAGGACTAGGAAGGATTGGTCCTTGAAGCTAGATGATGCATTATGGGCGTACCGGACTGCGTACAAGACTCCCATAGGAACCACACCATACAACCTTGTGTATGGGAAGTCTTGTCATTTGCCGGTAGAGCTGGAGCACAAAGCGTTTTGGGCTATCAAGTGGCTGAATTTCGGCATGAAGGAAGCGGGAGAGAAGCGTCTCCTAGACATCAACAAGCTGGATGAACTTCGCTTGAACGCCTATGAGAACGCTAAGATCTACAAGGAAAGGGCAAAGCGTTGGCATGATAAGCATATCATTCCAAAGGACTTCAAAGAAGGAGATCAAGTTCTCCTCTTCAATTCAAGATTTCGCCTCTTTCCAGGTAAGCTTAAATCCCGTTGGACCGGACCTTTTCTAATTAAGCGTATTTTCCCCCATGGTGCAGTTGGAGTATGGGGTGAAGCTAACGGAAGTTTTCAGGTGAACGGCCAACGACTCAAGAAGTACACGCCGGAACTCCAAGCTGAGGAGTTTGCGCCTACCGCACTCGAATAAGTACGAGTATGGTCTAGCTACGGACCTTAAACAAAGCGCTTCTTGGGAGGCAACCCAAGGTATTGCATTTTTTGCTTTTGTTTTCGATTCATAGTTTAGCTTAGAATAGACGTTTTTGCTTTATTTTGCCTCGATTTCTTCCGGTATGTTCGTGTTTTTGGTTGTAGGATCGATGGAAAAGGAGAAAGGGAAGATAATGTCGAAGAGGAGTGACGAAATTTGGACTTTGAAGCTTTACAGAAGGTTCCACGGTCTAAATTACGGTCATCATAGCTACAGTGGCCGTAATTCTCAAAAGCCTTTGAAAAATCACCAAAACCACGGTTCCGTACACTTCCACGGCCGTGGAATGCCCCGACAGACCGTAATTTTTGGAAATTTTGCCGGCCACTATATAAGCCACATTCTTCACAAACTTAACCAAAATTTTCCCCATTTCCACGACCTAGAAACCGAAAACTCTCCACCTCTCTCAATTCCTCGTTTTCTAATCGTTTTCAACGATTCTTCACCCTAAACTGCAGCAAATCCAACCACGAACAGAATCCAAGCAACAAATCGAGTGGAAATCGATCAACAAACACGCATTTCGGGTTTTTCAATCCGAAAAAGAGGTTATTTCTTTCTTCTCGAATTTCGCGGATTTAGTTCGTTTTTGCTATAGTTTTTTAGGAAGAACTGATAAAGACCGGAAGGAATTAGATTAGGATTGCTTGTTGTGGTGATTTTTGGTGAATTTGCTGAGATTCACGAGTTTCTTAGACGAATCACGGTCTCTAGGTAAACCACGGCCGTAATTTCCCAAGAACAGACCGTAATTTTTCTGAAAAATGGACTTTGTGAGGAGAATGTCGGGAAGGATAAAGGAGAAGAAAGGAGAGCAAAGTAAGAAATGGAAGGGAAATCCCTCCACCTCTAGGGCACCACCACCCTCATCTCCCTCACTACCATCCTCACCTTCACCTCCATCTTCACCCCCTCACCCTAGCATCCCGACCATACATGAGAACCACCTTGTAGCACTTGACCGGATCAAAGAGAGGACAGTGATAGATCCTAGGTATTTGTTGTTGGAGGATCTACATCCTCTCAACATAGTTGATGATCTTACATGGCTCTTGGATAGAGCCGGATTGCTTGTCTTCACGAACATTCGTGAAGACGCTTATGAGGAGATTACCCGGGAGGTTGTGACGTCCTTTGAGCACAGCCACGTTGATAGGACCGTCTCTTTCCGTCTCATGGAACGAGACTATCAGTTGAGCATTGTTGAGTTTGGGACCATTTTCGGGTTCCATGAGACCTACAATGGTCGATTCCCGAGCGGTATTTACCCTAAGGATTTCTGGAAGGAAGTTGCGATGATTTACGCCGACGAGGACCGTTGGCAACCCGCCGATACCAAGGCTAGATTGATGTACCATCTAGCCTTGAAGATAGCTCACCGTGTTCTTTCGGAGTGTCTCTTTCCTAGGACGGAGACGCCCCAAAAGATCAAGACGGATGAGCTATTCTTGCTCTATTGTATGCTTTACGGTCGCCGCGCAGATTGTGCCACTCTTTTGGCGGCTACGATGAGTAAACTGAAGAACAAGAAGAAGGGGAACATTGGATATGGTGGGATAGTGACCCACATTGCTAGGACGTTTGGTGTTGATTTTTCTGCTTGCACCCGTATACCGGCGGTTCCCTTAGGGCTACATGCTTTTATCGTTAGGGGACTCATCTTCCCCACACATGGAGGTCCGCCTTATGCGGGCATGCCTTGGGAGAGCAGGACAGGCAGGGGTATTGAGTGGCTGCCGGAGTATTCCATTGTGGCGGGACGCCACAATTGGAAGGAGACGTTCGCTGCGATGCATGCGAACAGGCTAGTAGCTCCCCCTTACGTTCCACCACCGGTTGTGGATGAGGAGGACATGGGAGATCAGTACGAGAGTGGTGGAGGAGCGGAGCAGGAGTTCGGCACATTTCCGGATCAGCCGGAGGCGGCCCCGGATGTACCTAGGCGCTCTCCACGTCCAGCTAGAGCTTCAGGCTCGTCATCTCGCCGCGCCAGCGTGAGTGAGAGGCCCACGTGGATGACTACACCTCCCACTTGGTACGACACACCCCCTCCTTGGTCCACGGCGCAGCCAGCAGCACAACCACCGCCACCAGCACCAACACCATCCGATGCTCCATCATGGTACAGTCACGCCCCGGGATGGTACGAGCAGATGCCGGATTGGGCTACCGGACTTTCGGAGAGAGTTGGAGCGCTAGAGATCCGGGCGGATGCTAGAGACGGACGCCTAGACGACCTTGACCACATGATGAGGGACGTCTACCGCCAGCAGTTTGGGCGGTTCTATGATCCGAGTTTCTCTCCATTCCCACCTCCGCCGGCGCCGCAGTGATTGATGCATGATCGATGTTTTAGACATTCCCGCCACCACTTGTGAGTTTCTTTTTTTTTCTTTTCTTTCTTTTGTTCTTTCTTTTGGACATTAGGGACAATGTTCGTCCTAAGTATGGGGTGGGATGTACTAAAAAGTTTGTAATAACTCTACTCTCTATGTTTGCTTTCATTCGAGACTATCGTTGCATGTTCATTATGTGTTACACGTTTCCTTATTGCATTGCATGAAAAAAATGACTTGAAAAACCCATAAAAATTGAAAAATTTTGAAACTTTTTGTGCTTCTAATGAATTGAGATGATTTCCATGATAATCACTACTTGTGAATTGAGCTTGATGACAATTGCATGCTTAAAAGGATTGTGAATTGAAAAGAACTTGAATGAATGAATTTTACCTCTTTTGCAAGTTTTATAATGTGAAGATGTTACCTAAATCATGCTAGAAAATTGAAGTTGAAATCACATTATAAGTTCCTATACCTCTTGTTGAAATGATTAAGGCAATTCGATACTTTCTTTCTTCTTTCTTTGATCATCTAGCACCTCATTGAAATATTAGCCTCCCTTACCTATCCGGGAATTTGGAGAAGTGAATAAGAAAAAGGCATGTTTGATGTGGGAGGGCCATGAGAGCAATTATTTGCAATCAATTGAATAGAAAGAAATTGTAGGTTTGGGGAAGTCAATCATGACGATGAGTAACTCGGCACCATTCACATAGCCGGGTGTTTGTGTCTTGCCAAAGTCGGATTGAGCGATATTCCTAGCGGATTATGGTATGTGCGCTAAGGGTTTGAGGCATCTCTTGAAAAATTTGAGAAACGCCGATCTCCTAGGCTTCGGTTTTTGTGCACCTCTATCCATAACTCCAAAAGTAAAGTCGAACAAGAAGAGAGCGAAGCTCTAAGTTGAAGTGTTGCGGGAACCGCATAAGAAGAAGAAGGTAGTTGTCCACTTTCCCGGATTTATGCACCACTTTCCCTTAAAGTTTTCCCTTTCCTTCCATATTCTAGACCTTTTCTTTGGAAGTCCTTAAGATCAAAAGAATGTTATATGACTTGGTGATCTAAATTGAAGTTTCTTGAGATTGATTTTGTTAATGTTTGAAGGTTATAATGCTTGTTTAGAAGTTGAGTTGATTCATGAATCTTCTTTACCTTTTACTCTTTGATTAAGTGTGTGAAAGTTTGAAAAACGATTGAAGCAAGGTTTGAGAATGATCTATTCTTTAGAAGTCACATTCATCCAAAAGAAGGTACACGTATTTCATCCTAACTCTTGTTTAAAGCTTTTTGAAAGACCTTGCTTAGGGACAAGCAAGTGTTAAGTATGGGGTTATTTGTTAGCATGAAATATTTTGATATTTTAGGCACGTTTTCTAAACGTATTTGATTCATATTGATAGTCTTTGATTGAACTTTGTGCATATGTGAGCTAGTATTACCTATATTATCGATATGGATGTCTACACTAGTTCTATGTTGATTATAGGTGATTTGGAGCTATTTTCGAACGGAATCGAGCAAAGGAGAGTTGAGTTGATATGTCCATAGATTGAGGACATTCTTTGGAAGCAATTTGGAGTCTTAGCTTGAGGAATGCACGAGTTAGGGAAGAATCACGTTCTTGCCCTAAATTACGCCCTAAAATACGGCCGTATTACAAACCACGTTCAGAATTACGGCCGTGGATTTGGAGTCAGAAATTCATGTTCATTCCAGGAGATTACACGGCCGTGGAACATATGTTGCAAACCGTATTTGTTTCCACGCTCTAAATTACGGTCGTGGAACACTTCCACGACCGTGATCTTGGCGAATCTTTTCGCCACACTTTGAAGCCACGATCTTTTAAAGATTGGGCCGGGCCGACATTTGCCCTACGCTATAAATAGACGGACGAAGCAAGATTCCGTCACCTTCGCTACCCCGTTTACCCTCGTTCTTCGCCGCTTAGACACGAAGACGTTTTGCTTAGCTTGCTTGGAAGCAATTGACATCTCTTTGAAGAGATCGAAGTTCGTGTTTGGAACCTCTCGAATCTCGCACTTTTGGTGGAGATTGTCGTGGAGATTTCCAGGAATTGCGGAAGATCGAAGTTCTTGGAAGATTTTGCAAGAAGATCTCTCTTCTTGATTAGGTTCGATTTGGAAAACGGATTAACATCCCGTTTTCTTTTCTTTCCTAGGGTTACGATTATTCGTTCTATTATGAATCTTTGGACATTGCTTATTCTCTTTGTGACTTTGAGATTGAATTGAAGATTATTGAAAGCTCTTGAAAGTTTTCATCTTTTTATCTTTTAATTCTTGAATTGATATCAACATGACTGTTATTGGCTAAAAACCCTTAACAATTCTAAGGTGAAGGGTTGATAGTTGTGGCTTAGATGATGATAGATCGATCGTAAACAGATTAGACCCTGAGAGTTAGAGAAATATCGCCGACAACCTTAAATTACGGGCTGTTCTTGAGTCCACGGCCGTGGAACCTCAAGAACTAACCGTGATTTTCCTTAAGTCTACGAACCTGCTTTTACTTTATTCTAAAGTTAAAGATTTGCTTTAGCTTAGTTTAGACTTGTCTCTTCTAGGTGGTAGTGAAGCCTCAACAACCTCTACCTCGATTGTGAGCCTCAACAACCTCAATCGGTTAAGTTAGTCTTGATCCTTGGATTATAAGTTTGGATATTTGATACTAATTCTCGCCTCTAGAATCCTTCTATATTGAGCCTCAACAACCTGTATAGAGAGTGCCTTGTAGGTGAGTTATATAAGGTTTTTGGAACTTCACCGTACGATTACCTTACATTAGTATACCTTTGCATATCTCAACTCTGTCTTTATATCATTAAGTATATCTTGAATCGATTGCCACAGCTGGATACTTGGATCTTTAGGATTGTTGTTTTCCCAATAATTTGCAAAACTCCCATATTTACTTGCTTGATAACCTGCAATCGAGTTCGTTCTCCCCAAATCCTTGTGTTCGATACTCTGGAATTCTTGCTTAACTATATCGATCCGTACACTGCGGGTTCGCTGCTTGATTCTAGTTTTATAAATTTAAAGCTTATTTGCACACACCTCTAGTTCCGAACAACAATGAAGCCGAAGAACGCTACTACCAACAACTATAAGCTCAAGCCTTTCTTCTTCTCCTTGAAGGGGAAAGCGTTGTCTTGGTACCAAGCTCTTCCTAGTGGGAAACTAGACACGTGGGAAGACCTTTCCGCGGAGTTCCTCACCAAATTCTTTCCGCCTTCCAAAACGGCGGAACTTAGAGGTAAGATCAATGCATTTTCCGTGAGATCTAAAGAAAGTTTGTTTCAATCTTGGGAAAGGTTTCAGGATTTGCTTTTGGATTGCCCTCATCATGGCATATCCAAACTTGCCTTGTTGGAGATATACTATAAGGGGCTGGATGTGGAGACACAATTCAAGCTCCAATCCCTCTCATGTGGTACATTCATGGACATGAGGGAAGATGACGCTTGGGACTTTATTGAGAAGCAAGCAAGGGTCATAGAGAAGTATTCCCACCGGAAGGTGGAGGGAAATCGTGTGGAGCAAGGAGCAAAGCTCACACATGAAGCTCAAAATCAGATTTTCTCCCTCAATAATGAGATCAAAGAGTTGAAGGAGGCTATCAAGACCAACTTTCCAAAGCAACAAGGAAAGGATGTTGGCTATTTGGGCAACAACAACAATGGCGGCGATAACACAAACCGCAACAACAACAACAATAACCGGAACAACAATCGGAATAATTGGAATGGAAATAACAACAATAACAACAACCGGAACAACAATTGGAACAACAATAGGGGTTCAAGCAACAACAATTGGCTCTCCAATCAACAAAATTCCGGTAACTCTTACCCTTCGAATTCTAATTCACTAACTCCACCTTCCTCTTCCTCTACTCCTTTGAGAAGCCAGGGGCAAACATCTAATGGAGGAAACACTTCGGGGAAGGAGAAGCCCGATCCCATATTGGAAACGATTTTTGGAAAGCTTCAGGGTTTGGAGAACTGCATCATTAAGGTTGATGATCAAATTTCTAAGGTTGATAAAGCTCAAAAGGTTTTAGAAAACCAAATGTGCAGCCAAGCGGAGGAAGTTCCTAGGAATCAAGGGAAACTTCCAGGAAAGACGGAGGACAACCCTAAGGGAAGGGTGATGGCTATCACAACTAGGAGCGGAGTGACTACCACCGATCCGCAGCCTAAGTTTGTTGAAGTCTCCATAGAGAAAGACAAGGAGAAGGGGAAGGAGAAGGAAGATGTCTACGTTCCTCCTCCGGCTAACAAACCTCCCCTACCATTCCCTCAATCTAGAGCGAGAGCGCGCCTAGATAAACAATTTGGTAAGTTCATAGAACTCATGAGCAAGCTGCATATTAATATACCTTTCATTGATGTTATTATAGGTATGCCGGCTTATGGCAAGTTCTTGAAGGAAATCCTCTCTAACAAGCGAAAGCTAGAGGATTTCGGTGAGGTTAAGATGAGTTCGGATTCTTCGGATCTCATCAAGACCATGAAGGAGAAAATGCCCCCAAAGCTAAAGGATCCGGGGTCATTTTGCATTCACATAGGAGTGGGAGATGTCACACACGATGCATTATGTGACTTAGGAGCAAGTGTGAGCATCATACCACTTGCATTGTGTAGGAAGATCGGTTTAGGCGACCCTAAACCGGTGAAAATGACGTTGTACATGGCGGATCGATCCATCACTCGCCCCGTTGGTATTGTAGAAGACGTCCCGGTCAAGCTAGGTAAATTCTTTGTTTCCATTGATTTTGTCGTGCTTGACATTCCTGCAGATAGTCCGGTCCCGATCATACTTGGAAGACTGTTTCTTGCAACTTCCGGCTGCATAGTCAATTGCAAGAATGGTAGACTCGCCTTTGATATAGGAGAAGAGAAAGTAGAGTTCGTTCTTTCCACTCTAGTAAAGGAGCCAATCTTTGATGAGGATATATTCAATATCCAAGATGAAGAAGGGTTGTCTAGAGAGGAGGTAAGTGCTATTCTCTTCAACGATCCTTTACAAAAGGTTATTACTATGAGTCTAACAAATGTAGGGGAAGAAGAGGATTGCAATGAGGAAATTGAAGCCTTAGAAGCACAAGAAGAGGTGTATGAAGTGGAGTTTGAAAAACTCCACGATGAGGCAGAAAATGTGAGAATCCACGGTCATACACTATACTCCACGGCCGTGGATTTTACCAAAAAAACCGTGTCCCACTTCAGAGAGTTATACGGTCGTGGAGGAAACAGAGAGACCGTATTTCCTTTCCACGCCCTAAACCACGGCCGTGGAGAAAGCAGGGAGACCGTAATTTTGGCCGTGGAAGAGGGTGATCGAGACACTTCTTCAACTTCTTTTGATTCTTCTCCTACACCTTCAACACCCTTAGAGACTTCTAAGGAGACATCGGATGCTCCTCAAGGATCATTGGAAGCTCCGAAAGCGATGGAACTAAAACCACTTCCTACTCATCTAATGTACACTTTTTTAGGACCTAATTCTACCTTTCCGGTTATTGTTAGTTCCGATCTAAGTATAGATGAACATAATCAGCTCATGATTATCCTTAGTAAACATAGAAAAGCTTTAGGCTATACTATTGAGGACTTAGTAGGAATCAAACCCTCCCTATGCATGCATAAGATATTAATGGAGGAAGACTTTAGGACTTCAAGACAACCTCAAAGGCGGTTAAATCCGACCATGAAAGAGGTTGTCAAGAAGGAAATTCTTAATTACTTGATGCAGGTATCATCTACCCTATCTCCGATAGCAAGTGGGTGAGTCCGGTTCAAGTAGTTCCGAAGAAGGGAGGAATGACGGTCATCACCAACAAGAACAACGAACTCATTCCTACCCGAACCGTAACGGGATGGTGGATGTGCATAGACTACCGCAAGCTTAACAACGCGACGAGGAAGGATCACTTCCCACTACCCTTCATCGATCAAATGCTTGAAAGGTTAGAGCAACATTCGCACTTTTGCTATCTTGACGGTTATAGTGGTTTCTTTCAGATCCCGATACACCCGGATGATCAGGAGAAGACCACATTCACGTGCCCGTGGGGTACGTTTGCTTATAGGAGAATGCCGTTCGGGCTTTGCAATGCCCCATCCACCTTCCAACGGTGCATGATGGCCATCTTCTCCGAATACATTGAGGAAATCATGGAGGTCTTCATGGATGACTTCTCCGTATATGGTTCCTCTTTTAACGATTGTCTTTCTAACATTTCTCTTGTTTTACAAAGGTGTGAAGACACTAACCTAGTTCTAAATTGGGAGAAGTGTCAATTTATGGTTAAGGAAGGGATTGTATTAGGTCACTTAATCTCTAGTAGAGGGATTGAGGTAGATAAGGCGAAAATAGAGACTATAGAAAAGCTTCCTCCCCCAACTTCGGTGAAAGGGATAAGAAGTTTTCTAGGATATGCCGGATTCTATAGACGCTTCATTAAAGACTTTTCTAAAATATCAAAACCTCTCACTAATCTATTGATGAAGGATGCAGTTTTTGAGTTTTCGCAGGAATGCTTGGATGCGTTTAACATGATCCGGGAAGCTCTAATTTCAGCACCTATTATCCAACCTCCGGATTGGACTCGTCCCTTTGAGGTTATGTGCGATGCTAGTGACGTAGCTATAGGAGCTGTTCTTGGACAACGAAAGGAAGGGCGAACCCATGCCATATACTATGCTAGCAAGACGCTAGATGAAGCGCAGCTCAATTACGCCACTACCGAAAAAGAGTTTTTAGCCATTGTCTATGCTATTGACAAATTTCGCTCTTATCTTGTAGGTGCAAAGGTGATTGTCTACACGGATCATGCTGCGATCCGGTACCTCCTTGCGAAGAAAGATGCGAAGCCAAGACTAATTAGATGGATTCCTCTCCTACAAGAATTCGATCTAGAGATCCGCGACAAGAAGGGTTCAGAAAATTCTGTTGCGGATCATTTGAGTCGCCTAACACATCTAGAGGACGACCATTTACCTATAGATGACTCCTTTCCGGACGAACACCTACACATTATAGAGGAGTGCATCGATGTGATCTCCAAAGGTAACGAACCATGGTTTGCTGATTTTGTTAACTACTTGGTTTGTCAGGAGATACCACCCGGATTATACTACGCACAAAGAAAGAAGTTCTTTAAGGATGTTCGGGAATACTTTTGGAATGAACCTCTCCTCTTTAAGAGAGGTCCGGATGGCATTATTCGACGATGTGTGCCGGAAGATGAGATGCAAAGTGTCATCTGCCATTGTCATTCACTACCTTGTGGAGGACATGCTAGTTCAAACAAGACTAGCGCAAAGGTATTGCAATCTGGATTCTTTTGGCCTACTTTATTTAGAGATGTGCAATCCTTTGTTTCTTGCTGCGATGCTTGTCAAAGAACAGGAAATATCTCTAGGAGGAATGAGATGCCTCTTAATAACATCCAAGAGGTGGAGATTTTCGATGTTTGGGGAGTTGACTTCATGGGACCGTTCCCATCATCTTGTGGAAACCAATACATACTATTGGCGGTAGATTACGTTTCTAGATGGGTGGAAGCAATTGCCTCTCCCACCAATGATGCCATGGTAGTGGTCAAGTTTTTTAACAAGACCATCTTCTCATGATTTGGGACGCCAAGGACTATCATTAGTGATGGAGGTTCTCACTTCATTGCCCGGTGCTTTGAAGCTCTTCTAGCTAAGTATGGGGTTACTCACAAGATCGCTACCCCTTATCATCCACAAACTAGTGGACAAGTTGAGATCTCAAATCGGGAGATCAAAGGAATTCTAGAGAAGACGGTTTCAAGGACTAGGAAGGATTGGTCCTTGAAGCTTGACAATGCATTGTGGGCGTACCGGACTGCGTATAAGACTCCCATAGGAACCACACCATACAACCTTGTGTATGGGAAGTCTTGTCACTTACCGGTAGAGTTGGAACACAAGGCGTTTTGGGATATCAAGTGGTTGAATTTCAGCATGAAGGAAGCGGGAGAGAAGCGTCTCTAGGACCTTAATGAGCTTGAAGAACTCCGCTTGAACGCTTATGAAAACGCCAAGATCTATAAGGAGAGAGCAAAGCGTTGGCATGATAAGCCCATCAATCCAAAGGACTTCAAAGAAGGAGATCAAGTTCTCCTCTTCAATTCAAGGCTTCGTCTCTTTCCAGGTAAGCTTAAATCTCGTTGGACCGGACCTTTTCTAATTAAGCGTATTTTCCCCCATGGTGCAGTTGAAGTATGGGGTGAAGCGGGCGGAATCTTTAAGGTGAACGGCCAACGACTCAAGAAGTATACGCCGGAACTCCAAGCTGAAGAGTTCGCGCCTACCGCACTCGAATAAGTGCGAGATTGGTCTAGCTACGGACCTTAAACAAAGCGCTTCTTGGGAGGCAACCCAAGGTATTGCATTTTTGTTTTTGTTTTCGATTCATAGTTTAGCTTAGTTTAGACGTTTTTATTTTATTTTTCCTTCGATTTCTTCCGGTATATTCGTGTTTTTGGATGTAGGAACGATGAAAAAGGAAAAGGGAAGAGTAATGTTGAAGAAAAGTGACGAAACTTGGACTTTGGAGCATTACATAGAGTTCCACAGCCTAAACCACGGTCGTGACAGCTACAATGACCGTAATTTCCAAAAGCCTTTGAAAAATCACCAAAACCACGGTTCTGCATATTTCCACGGCCGTGGAACCTCCCGATAGACTGTGGTTTTCAAAATTTTGCCGGCCACTATATAAACCACGTTCTTCACAAAAATACTTCACAAAACCCATTTACACGACCCTCTTCGCCGATTCCACGCCCTTCACCTCAAATCTCCGTCCGTTAATCGTTTTCAACGATTCTTCGTTCCAAATTGAAGCAAATTCGACCACCAACGAGATCTAAGCAACGAATCGAGTGGCAAATCACCAAGGAACGCACAATTCGGATTTTAAAATCCGAAACCTAGGTTTTTTCCACTCTTCTTGATCTTTGTCAATTTGGGTTCGTTTTTGCTAGAAATTATAGGAGAACTGATTGAAATTGGAAGGAATTAGACTAGGGATGCCTGATTGCTGAGTTTGAGTGCTGTTTGCTGAATTTTGAGAAAAAGAGAGACGAATCACGGTCTCTGTCAATTCCACGGCCGTGGAAATACCAAGAACAGACCGTGATTTTGAACAGTGATGGACTTCGTGAGGAGAGTTTCTGGGAGAATTAAGAAGAAGAAGAATGACCAAAACAAAAAGAGGAAGGGTAACCCCTCTTCTTCTTCATCCTCTAGAGCACCACCACCTTTCTCCCCTTCACCTCCATCATCACCTTCATCACCCGCACCTCCTAGCCCTAGAGTACCGACCATTCATGAGGATCACCTCGATGCACTCGAGAGGATCCATGAGAGGGCTGTGATTGGACCTAGGTACCTATTGTTAGAGGATCTAGCTCCTCTTAACATCATAGATGACCTTACTGGCTCTTGGATAGAGCCGGACTAGTTGTCTTCTCGGCTATCCGAGAAGACGCCTACGAGGAGATCACGAGAGAGGTTGTGACGTCGTTTGAGCACAGCCATGTGGATAGGACCGTTTCTTTCCGTCTTATGGAAAGAAACTATGATTTTACCATCCGAGAGTTTGGAGCCTTCTTTGGGTTCCATGAGACCTTCAATGGTCGTTTTCCTAGTGGCGTTTACGCCAAAGATTTTTGGGAGGAGGTTGCTATGATTTACGCCAGCGAGGACCGTTGGCAACCAGCTGACACGAAGGCTAAGTTGATGTATCACTTAGCCTTGAAGATTGCTCACCGTGTTCTTTCGGAGTGTCTCTTCCCTAGGACGGAGACACCTCAAAAGATCAAGACGGATGAGCTCTTTCTGTTGTATTCTATGCTGTATGGGCGCCGAGCTGACTGCGCCACCCTCTTAGCTGCTACCATGAGCAAGCTTAAGAACAAGAGGAAGGGAAACATTGGATATGGTGGGATAGTTACCCATCTTGCTAGGATGTTGGGGGTTGATTTTTCTGCATGTACCCGCATACCCGCCATACCCCTAGGACTTCAGGCCTTCATGACTAGAGGTCTTATCTTCCCTACCCATAGAGGTCCGCCTTATGCGGCCATGCCTTGGGAGAGCAGGACGGGTAGGGGCATTGAGTGGCTACCAAAGTACTCTATTATGGCTGGACGCCATAATTGGAAGGAGACGTTCGTTGCTATGCATGCGAACAGGATTGCAGCTCCTCCATATGTCCCACCACCACCCGTAGTTGAGGAGGAGGAGGAGATGAGAGATCAGTATGAGGGTGGAGGAGGAGCTGAGCAGGAGTTTGGCACGTTTCCGGATCAGCCGGATGCGGCCCTTGACATGCCCAGACGTTCTCCACGTCCAGCCAGAGCTTCAGGTTCATCTTCTCGCCGCGCCAGCGTGAGCGAGAGGCCCACTTGGATGGAGACGCCTCATGCATGGTACGGAGCTCCACCTCCATGGTCCGCACAACAGCCACCAGCACCAGCACCAGCACCGTCAGATGCACCAAGGTGGTACAGTCAGGCTCCGGGATGGTATGAGCAGATGCCGGATTGGGCTACTGGCCTTTTTGAGAGAGTGGGAGCATTGGAGATTCGAGCCGATGCTAGAGATGGACGCATGGACGACCTCGATCATATGATGAGAGACGTCTACCGCCAGCAGTTCGGGCGGCACTACGACTCCAGCTTCTCTCCATTCCCACCTCCACCGGCGCCACAGTGATGATTTGCATGACCGACAGTTTTAGCCGCTCCACCGCCACTTTGTGAGTTTCTTTTTCTTTTTCTTTCTTTCTTTTCTTCTTTTCTTTCTTTTGTTTAAACATTAGGGACAATGTTTGTTCCAAGTATGGGGTGGGGTGTGACTAAAAGTTTGTAATAACTCTTACTCACTATGATTGCTTCTATCGAGACTATCTTGCATGTTCATTATATTGTTGCACGTTTCATTATTGCATTGCATGAAAAAGAGTTTGAAAAACCCATAAAAATTGAAAAATTTTGAAAATTTTGTGCTTCTAAGTTTAGAGATGAATTCTATGATAATACCACTTGTGAATTGAGTTTTGATGACAATTGCATGCTTAAACGAATAGTGAATTGAAAAGAAATTGAATGAAGTGATTATACCTCTTTTGCAAATTTCATAATGTGAAGAATGTTACTTAAATCATGTTGAGAAAATAAGGTTGAAATTATAAGTTCTTATGCTTCTTGTTGAGATGATTAAGGCAATTCGATTTTTCTTTCTTCTTTCTTTGATCATTTTAGCTCCTCATTGAAATATTGACCTCCTTTACCTATCCGGGAATTTGGAGAAGTGAATGAAAAAGGCATGTTTGATGTGGGAGGGCCATGAAAGCAATTAATTGCAATCAAAAGAATAGAAAGAAATTGTAGGTTTGGGGAAGTCAATCATGACGATGAGTAACTCGGCACCATTCACATAGCCGGGTGTTTGTGTCTTGCCAAAGTCGGAGGGAGCAATATTCCTAGCGGATTATGGTATGTGCATCAAGGGTTTGAGGCATGTCATAAAAATTGAGAAACGCCGATCTCCTAGGCTTCGGTTTTTGTGCACCTCTATCCATAACTCCAAAAGTAAAGTCGAAAAATGAAAGGAAGAGAGCGAAGCTCTAAGTTGAAAGTGCTGCGGAAACCGCAAGAGAAGAAGAAAAGAGAAGTTATCCACCTTCCCGGATTCATGCACCACATTCCTTAAAGTTTTCCTTCCCTTTCCACATTCTAGACCTTTTTGAAAGTCCTTAAGATCAAAAGAATGTTATATGACTTGGTGATCTAAATTGAAGTTTCTTATGATTGATTTTGATAATGTTTGAAGGTTATGATGCTTGTATAGAAGTTTAATTGATTCATGAGCTTTCTTTACTCTTTACTCTTTGATTAAGCGTATGAAAGTCTTATAAACGAATGAAGCAAGGTTTGAGAATGATCTATTAATTAGAAGGCACATCATCCAAAAGAAGTATTGCTTTGAGAAGGTACACATATTTCATCCTAACTCTTGTTTTAAAGCTTTTGAAAGACCTTGCTTAGGGACAAGCAAGTGGCAAGTATGGGGTTATTTGTTAGCATGAAATATTGTGATATTTTAGGCACGTTTTCTTAGTGTATTTGATCCATATTGATAGTCATTGATTGAGCATTGATGCATTTGTGAGCTAGTTTGTCTATAATGTCGATATAGAGATCTACACAAGCTTTATGTTGATTATAGGTAATTGAGAGCTATTTCCGAGCGGATTGTGCGAGAATGGAGCTTGATGGAACATATCCATGAATTGAGGACATTTCTAGGAGCCAAAGGAGTGCCAACTTGAAGAATGCACGAGACTAAGGAAGAATCACGTTCTAGCTCTAAACCACGCTCTAAAATACGGCCGTACTACTTTCCACGCCCTAAACCACGGTCGTGGAACCTTAGTAAGTGAAGCGTGGTTCATTCCAGTAACTTCTACGGTCGTGGAATTGTTGTGTCAAACCGTGTTGATTTCCACGCTCTAAATTACGGTCGTGGAATCTTCCACGACCGTGATCTTGGCGATCTTTTTCGCCACACTTTAAGCCACGATCTTTTACAAGATTGGGCCGGGCCGATACTTCATCATACACTATAAAAGGACGGATGAAGAGAGATTCCGTCACCTCCGCTTAGAGATCTTTGCGACCGCTGCTTAGACCTATTTTCGCCTACGCTTAGACATACTTTGCGCTCATCCTTGGAGTTGCCCTAATCTCGCATTTTGGCGGAGATTGTTATAGAGATTTCCGGATTGACGGAAGATCGAAGATTCGGAAGATTGTTCGCAAGGAGATTTCGCTTCTTGCTTAGGTTTTATTTAGAAGACGGATTGACATCCCGTTCTTTCTTCTTATCTAAGATTTGTGTTTGTTTGTGTTATTCTGAATCTAGTGACGATTATTGTTCTTGATTGTGACTTTGAGATTGATTTGAAGGTTATTGAAGGTTTTCGGAAGTTTTCATTTTTCAATCTTTTAAATCTTGAATTTGATATCAATATGACTATTGTTGGCTAAAAACCCTTAACATTTCTAAGGTGAAGGGTTGATAGTTGTGGCTTAGATGATGATAGATCGATCGTGAATAGATTGGACCCTGAGAGTTAGAGAGAATCGCCGATAAACCTAAACCACGGTCTGTTCTTGAGCTTCCACGACCGTGGAACTCAAGAACTACCCGTAATTTTGTGTTAATTTACAAACATGCTTTTACTTTAGTCCAAAGTTAAAGATTTGCTTTAACTTAGTCTTGGTTTGCAGTTTCTAGGTGGTAGTGAAGCCTCAACAACCTCTACCTCGATTATGAGTGTCACAACCTTAATCGATTAAGTTAGTCTTGATCCTTGGATTATAAGTTTGGGTATTTGACATTAATTCTTACCTTTAGAACCTTTCTATACTGAAGCCTCAACAACCTTTATAGAGAGTGTCTTGTAGGTTAGTCATATAAGGTTTTTGGAACTTCAC
Organism: Fagopyrum esculentum; assembly: GCA_033239045.1. Taxonomy (NCBI): domain Eukaryota; kingdom Viridiplantae; phylum Streptophyta; class Magnoliopsida; order Caryophyllales; family Polygonaceae; genus Fagopyrum; species Fagopyrum esculentum. The sequence continues at coordinate 67,752,462 of BSUD01000004.1, read as the reverse complement.
CGTACGATTACCTTACATTCGCATACTTTGCATACCTCAACTCTGTCCTTATATCCTTAGTATATCTTGAATCGATTGCCACAACTGGATTCCTGGATCTTTAGGATTGTTGTTTTCCCAATAATTTGAAAAGCTCCATACATTTACTTGCTTGACAATCTTAACTGGATTTAACCCCCCAAATCCCTGTGTTCGATACTCTGGAATTCTGCTTAACTATATCGATCCGTACACTGCGGGTTCGCTTGCTTGATTCTAGTTTTATAAATTTAAAGCTTATTTGCACGCACGCTAAGTGGCGAACAGTGACACTGCTCCGCGGGGGCGGTGTGGCACCAAAAGCTTGTCTTCGTGAATGATCTTCAACTCCCAAGTGCTTCTAACTTCTCTTTTTGCTTCTTTTTGACTTCTTCTTCTGGATCAAGAAGTTAGTAGCACAAACCGACTCTAATACAATGAAAAGACTCTAAAAACTAACCTAAATGATAGTGATTTCATCACCTATCATTCTCCTCATACGTCTTCAACTAACGAGACGCATATGCAATCACTCTGCCTCTCTGCATCAGTACACATCCTAAGCCTAGCTTGGATGCATCACTGTAAACCACGAAATCATCAGAACCCTTTGGTTGTGCCAAGACAGGAGCAGAAGTCAAATGCCTCTACAACTCCTCAAAACTCTGGGCACACTGATTAGTCCATACAAATTTAGTAGTCTTCCTTAGAAGACTCGTCAGTGGACGGGAAATCACAAAAAATCCCTCCACGAAGCGTTGGTAATAACCGGCTAGGCCAAGAAAGCTACGCACTTCCTTGGCGTTCGTCGGTGTCGTCCATGAAGCAATAAACTCAATCTTTGCCCGGATCAACCATAATCCTATCGGCAGAGACGATGTGTCCAAGAAAAGTAACCTCAAACATCTAGAACTCGCACTCAGAGAGCTTGGCATACAACTCTCTATCCCTCAAAATCTGCAAAACTGTCCTCAGATGACCGGCATGCTCCTCTCTGCCATGAGAGTATACCAGAATGTCATCAATGAAGACCACTATAAACTGATCAAGGAAGTCAATGAAGATATTGTTCATCAACTCCATGAAGACTGCTGGGACATTCGTTAGCCCAAATGGCATCACTACAAACTCGTAGTGTCCATAACGGGTACGAAATGCCGTCCTGTGCACATCCTGCTCCCTCACCCTCAACTGGTGATATTCTGAGCGCAAATCAATCCGGGAGAATACCGTCGCTCCCTGAAGCTGATCAAGTAGATCATCATTACGAGGCAGTGGATACTTGTTCTTGATGGTCACCTTTTTCACCTCTTTGTAATCAATGCACATTCTCAATGATCCGTCCTTCTTCCACACGAAAAGGATAGGTGCTCCCCAAGGGGATACGCTAGGGCGGATGAAGCCCTTCTCATCCAACTCCTCGAGTTGCTTCTTCAGCTCCAACATTGACAAGCGTCATACGATATAGGGCCTTCGAGATGGGGCTCATACCAGGCTCCAACTCGATACTGATGTCCACACTCCTCTGAGGCGGCAAGCTCGACGGCTCAACAAATACGTCTGCAAACTCGCAGACCACTGGAATGTCCTCCAATGCTGGACTCTCTCCATCCTTCATGGCATAGCACTAAAATGTATCACATCCCTATGTTATCAGTCTAGCTGCTCGTACGACACTGATGATAGAACCTATCTTCCTAAGGTCCCAACCTCGGAAGACCTCAATCTGACCTACCTCGGTAGTGATTGTAACAGTCCTCCTACCAACATCTAAAATCGCACGGTGTCTACGCATCCAATCCATACCTAATAATGACTTCTTCATGCATCAATGGCATGACTAAGAAGTCAGCAAGCAAAACACGAGCCCCTAAACGAAGGGGACAACTACGTATCTCACGGGTACCTCTGACCCGGCTACCATCAAGTAACCCTATAGTAAAGGATATCCTCTCTATGGTAGCTAAACTCAAACGCTCAAAACATGTATCAGAAATAAAGGAATGCGTAGCACCCATATCAAACAAAAATCTAACACGTAAACCATGAAGCAGAATGGTACCTGTAGCAGCCGGTGCAGGCGGCTCCTCTGCACTCCTCAGCTCAAAAGGTCTACCTTGAGCTCCTCTGGTGTCAGTGGTACTCCCACCATGACCTCTACCTCTACTTGGCCTAGGAGTAGATCCCTAAGTAGAAGGACGATCTGGGACCCTCTACTATCCCTGTGCCTGCTGTTGAGGTGTCCTCTGACCACCTCCCGCCACACTGGCAAGGGAAGAACCCTGCTGTGATGCAACACCACCCTGCCTACAAAAGGCAGCCTAATGACCTAGTCTACCACATGTAAAGCAAGTCAATGGTGGCCTCGTACACTCTAGTCGTATGTGTCCAGGATCACCACAGTTGAAGCACTATCGTCCCTTATCTGCAGTCAGCATAGACGAGGGGTAACTCTGACGTCTTTGACTCCTCCCAGAGTCAAATGCTCCTCCAACTCCACTAGTCTGCCCAGTGCATTTCCTCTTCTCAGACCGTCCCATCTGAGAAGCCCTCCTCTGACTGGCTCGCTCCCTCTTATAAGAAGAAGCCCGGTCATGATAATCAGCTAAGGACTCACAATGGAATCCCGCCATATACGAACGTGTACTATCCCTCAGTCGACGGGAGAACAAGTACACATGCTGGTCCTCAAAAGGTACAGCTGGACCCAGCAAAGCTAACTCAGTCTGGAAGCGGCTGATGGTGTTTGCAATCGGCACATCCTCAAAGCCGGCCTCCACAAAATCCTGCAGCTTCTCCCTCCTTAGTGAGGCAGGACAGAACTGCTCTCTGATCATACTCCTCATGCAATCATAGGTGGTGACTCTGGCTCGTACAGTCCGCCACCACTGATGTGCAAGGTCACGGAATAGAGACTGAACTAGCACTATCCGTCTGCCCTCAAGACATCTGATAGACTTTAAAGTTGAGTCTACATTTCCTATCTAGACCTCCGTCTCCAATCCTACCTTTCCAGAGAAAGGTGATATACCCATCTGATGGAATGCCTGCAACCAGGTATCTAGTCAAGGCCCTCTAGTCTCATCTGGGACTCGAACAGTCTCAACATCACATTCCGGCATAGCTGGCACCTGTGTGGCTCCCTGAGACATGTCAGAAGATCCCTCATGCCCTGGTAGATGTACTCTCTAAACTCTGGCCCCCTCATGGAGACACGATCCGAGTCATCAGACAAGACTCGATGTGAATGTTGTCTCCTCGATCCACCACTCCTCGTATTTGGGACGACACTCTCAACAACTTCCTCATGTACCTCCATCCAAGACTCTCACAAACTCAATCAAAGCTCAAGGAAGATCAAGAAAAGATCCAGAGGAAGAAGAGAGGAGAAGATGAAGGTAGGGAGAGAGATGGAGCTGCAAATGAAGAACCCTCCTCAGAAGGAGAGGGAAGAAGCTTATAAAGGGAGGAAAAGGGTAAAACACGGGTCAAGGAGTCAACAAAGACGGATGCAGCCACATAAAGCCGCAGGGGCGGACCCTGTGAGGCGCAGGTGCAGCCTAGGCAAACCGCAGGGGCAGCCTCTAGGTCACGCAGGGGCGGATCAGGCTAAAACCAGGTCCTCAGCATACACTTGCAGCAACTCAGCAACTAGGCTCTTACAATCATGTCCTCCACCGACCCAATGCACCCGCTCAGGTGAGATAGTCTCTCACAATAATCACCTATCACCACACGAGCAACTCCCATTCCTAAAATGACGAAATCTCCTATTATCTCTCACAATGATTTCCCTTCCTTCAATTGCCGATATATACTTAGTTGCCTGATGACAATCCGGGCATACTCTCAGATTCTTGAAAACCCCCCTAATTGGTTGATCCTTGGGCAGTTTAATCAGACCAAAGGCAATAGCAAGCTTCTCACTGTGACGTTGTAGAAGGTGCTCCTTTTACTCCTCGCCAACATCACGTAAAACACATCCTAGGTCAGGTACATAGCCTGCTCATCTCTTCCACCAGATCTAGATCTCTAACTTCAGTGGCTACAAGCTTGTGGCTGTGAATTTGATATCTAACTCCGGTGGTTGTCGGCTCCGACGGCTTGACAAAGGGGGCTCGAGGAATGTGTTTTTGGCTGCTCCGGTTCTCCCAATTCCAACAGTTCCTGGGGCTGCAGTGGGGAGGAGGCGATGTTGGGTGGATGTCGAGGGTGGGAGAGAGCGATCGGCGATGTAGACAAGAGGCTGAAGCAAGAGAGATATTGGACATGTAGAAGAGGCAAGAGAAAAGGAATATCACCTTGTACTGATTTACGTCACAGAAGAAGAACGTGAAGCAAAGCAAGGGAGGTGAAGAAGGGCGGCAGAGAAGAACGGTGAAAAATATATGGGTACATTGACCTAATAAAAAAAATAAGAAAAGCCTACTTACTAGATTAGAAACTCAAAAAGGACTAGTAACCAAATTAGCCCTAAAAATAATCCTACAAAAATATAAGATAAAAGATACATTTAGAATGTCTAGAGGTTAAAGGTATTAAAATGTCTCAAAGATAACTTGGAAGCTTAAAGCTTAAACCCTTGTCTTCCTCTATGTCTTCGCATGTGCATGGCATCCATGGTACGTGCTCCTTGGCTGGAATTGTTATTATTGTGACTAAGAAAGACATAAACACATAAAGATCACCAATGGTCTCCTTAGAAACTAAAAACACCAAGCTAAAAACCTTTTCTTGAATGACTCTTGATTTTGATCTAGTGATAGATCCTTCAATGGTAGGACTTATAGATGATGGTTTCAAATCCTTCTCCTTGATTGTTGTTGCCCTTGATCTAGTAATTGATCCTTGTGTAGTAGGGATTGTTGGAGATGGCCCCTCATCAATTTTTTCTCTACGTTAACTGCTTTGAAAGCATATTAAAACACATACAATTCCTAATCAACATCGGACTGATGAAGAGCCGACAAGATACAGCCATAATCAAGTTCATGAATAGTCTTTTGCTACAAGAACAAAGGCGCGATTGGAAGGACATGGGTAAAGTAAAGATGCGCTTCTACTTATGCTTGTTGACACTTGCATAGTGATTGGCAATGGAATTCTCACATTATATCGAGCAACCATAATTAGCTGAATTTCATGTAACACAAAAGTTATAAAATGGAGTATATTATATCTAGCAAGTAAATTTTCTTGTGTTTTTTTGGCTTTGTTATCAAGGTTATATGTATAATTAGAGTTCAGAAAATATTGTTATTATGATTTATTTATTATTTTGCCAAAACTTTTATTAGTTTAACACGAATTTAGAGGTGGATTAGGGTTTGCTCTAGCCCACCTCAAAATTTTAAGACCCATATTTTTAGAATGACTTAATGTTAACGATATTCACTTGGCACATTGGTTTTTGATGTATTTAAATATTTAGGGATACCAGTGATCGGAATCGCAAAGGCTTTTCTAAGCACACATGTTAATTTCTAGTCTAACTAGAACTTGTACTTCGCATTGAGAATTTCTACCAATGTAAACTACATCTAGACCTGATCATATCCGGACAGCCCGCCTGGCCCAATCTGGCCGACAACGGGCAGGTATGAACAGAGGAAGAAGCCCAGCTCCCCGGGCTGGATCCGGACACCGCTCTAGGCCCGACATTGTCGAAAAGCCCAGCCGCCGGCCTTCGTAAAAAAAATAATGTATCTATTATAAATTTGAAGTATAAATATAAAATATTAAGTATACTATAATAAATTTAATAATTTACATAAAATATCTTAAATATAATTTATTTTTAAAAAAGAAATCATATTTAAAACATTTTTTAATTGTTTTTAGAAAGAGGCCTGGCTTGGGTCCAGATAAACGGGTTCATTTATTATAAAAGTCCGACTAGAACCGATCCGACCCGACCCGACCCGAATATAAAGAGGCCTAATTACATATGTATGTATTTACGAGTGAATATACTCACATTTTAACTAGTCGTAAATAAATTTCAAACATGACATAAGCTTTTTTAGTCATAGTAATAAACTTAACATTACTTAGTGGAGGCGTTTTGTCAAAAGTCTAAATATCAAACATCATATGTTACATTTTTGTCAACCTTCCAACCTCACCATGTAATTACTTAAAACTTATTCGTCGACTGTAGACTCCCTAGAAGCTAGAGTAGTGCAATCATGTGTTTAATCATAACCATTAATATTACTCGGCTACGGTTTTATTTTTATAAAAATATTATTATTTTTAATTTAATAGATTAAACTTGTATGCTTTCATTCTCAAAATACGTTTGTTTATTTAAACAATTTGTTTCATTTGTTCTTAAATTAAAATTTATATTCTTTAATTATAAATATAAATATTTTGAATAATTTAATATCTTAAAGAGTCACTATTACAGTTATAACTTATAATTATTAATTAAAAACTAATATTTTGGATATTATGCTATACATTATATAAATTAATATATTTAAATAAAAATAAAATTACAAGTTTCAATAATATACTAAAAATAAAAATAACTGATTGGATTATGAATCATAAAAATAGATAGAAATTAATTTTAAAATGCATATTTATTGGATGAAAATATAATATATATATATATATATATAAATTATATATTTATTGTTTGTAAAATATAATAGTAGAGTAAGATTATATCTGTAAATAACAAAAGGGTGAAATTGGGGCCGGACCTTAGGCTTTGGATTGGTGAAGCCCATGACAGCCCAACAGCAGATTCCATCAGCGCTATAGACAAGTTCTCAACCAAACTACACAAAACGGAACCCTAAAAACCTTCTCTCCTTGTCTTTCTTCAATGACGAAGAAGCAACCCAATTGCGTTTCCGTATCCGGAGAAATCAAAGCCCTAATTCACGATCACTCTCTCTTCTTTGATAAATTAGTGGAGCTCATACCACCAAAGTTCTACCTCCCAACCGACACCCAGGAGAAGCTCTGGTTCCAAGGCCTGTCTAAGGCAGAGAAGGCGAAAGTTAAGAAGAAGACGGTAGAGAACACCGACAAGGCTCGACGAGACCGCTTTGATCCAGATAAATGCTGTAAAACAACAACTGATTTGCTTAAGGAATCCGTAGAGAAGGAGAAAATCGGGAATGGAGTACTGGATGATGACTCAGAGGAGGATGAAGGCAGCGCTGGTCCGGCTAAGGTTGGCGGATCGGGCGGCGGTGGCCGCTGTGTCACCTACGAGGAGTTGAGAGAAAGGATGCGAAGGAAGATAGAGGAATTGAGAGGCAGTCGTGGTGGATCCGAGATGGATGATGAGAGGAGAGCGGACAAGGATGAGGAAAGGAAGCGAAAGCGTGATGAATGGAATAAGAAGAAAGAAAATTGGATTGACAAGGAGATATCACAGGCGGCGGAAGGGATTGTATACGGGAAGGTGAAATTGGGAGATAACTGTTGTGATTTGGAGAAGAAGAAGAGGAAATTGTCCAAGGAGGAGGAATTGGAGAGGGCTAGAAAGTTGGTAGAGGCGAAGGAGGATCCAGAGAAGGGAAAATTGGTGGCGGAGAAACACGCATGGCAGGCGGCTACGAGCAGAGCAATGGGAGTGAAGGTGCACGACAATCCGAGGCTATTGAAGGAGAGTATACAGAGTGAGAAGAGGAAGCACAAGAAGAGCGTGGAGAAGTGGAAAGAGAGAGTGAAGAGTAGGGAGAGTGTGAAGAAAGAGAAGCAAGATAAGAGAAAGGGTAATATCCAGTCTAAGATTGAGAAGAATAAGATGCTTAAGATTGAGAGGAGGGAGAAGAAGCTGATGAAGAGACCTGGGTTTGAAGGTCTCAAGGAGGGCTATATCAATGGTAGCTGAAACATACAGTGGTGAATGTGACCTATGTTGGTGATGATTGAGTTGCGTTCCCAATTGCTAACGAACTTGCCCGTGGAAGGTTATAAAAATGTGCATAATTGAGTAAGCTCTGTACATCTTTACATGAGTATCGGATTGATATCCGATAAAAGATGTTGTCCGAAATGTATGATATCGGTAGGGTATACTGTGTTGTATACGAGTTCCGCCATGAAAAGAGAGGAATTTTGTGAAGATTTGCCGGTAGAGAAAAAGAGCATCGGAGAGGAATAATGGAAGAGTGTAGTTGTCTTATTTGATGGGTTGCATGCCTTAATTGGTACTTGTCCGAGTCTATGTTTTGGCCAATGGGGCGCAATGGTTCGTTGGGACACCACTGAATTGGATCATGGATAGAAGAAGGCTATTCGACTTCAACCTATTTGAGGCACGGTATTGCATTTTGTAATTTTGAAGGACAGTGATCCTGTTACTTTTGGGTGAATTTAATGTGTTTATTCCGTTTGGTCCTTGATGTTTTTTTTATATATAGGTAAGAGAATAAGGAGGATTAGTTTCTCCTTGTTCTCTTAGAAACTGATCGACCGTTTGTGTCCGTGCATGACAATCTTATACGCGACAATCTTATACGCGACCGTATTAATTTACCTGTAAACGTATCATGTTTGAGATATCTGTGGTGATCATGTCCAAACCCGATTGAGGTTTTCACACTCGATTAACTATATTGATGAGCATTAGGGTGTCGCCTTCCGTCTCAATGAAATTCACTCCTCCCTAAGGGCGAGTACTTCTCCTTCTAATATTGATTTGGCATTACACCTTTTGCTTCCTGGCATTACACCTTTTGCTTCCTATAGCAACATTTGCTTCCTGGCATTACACCTTTTGCTTCCTATAGCAACAGGGACACATTACAGTTTCTAATAATGTAACCAAAAGAGAAATGGTTTAAGAAGGGACGACATTACGGTTTCTAATAATGTAACCGAAAGAGAAATGGTTTAAGAAGGGATGATATTACGGTTTCTAATAATGTAACCAAAAAAGAAATGGTTTAAGAAAGTCTTCTTGTGGTCATTTCCATTTTATATTTTTTTGTTTTCCTTCTTTGTTTCTTGTGCAATTATTGTTTAAATTTTTGTTTGCTTGTTCCCATTTTGCAATCTGGTTTAGTGCTAATGATTTCAGGTTTTGTGAAATCGTTGTTTTGTTAAAAATGAACTGATTCTGAACCATCCAAGTATTTCACCAAATGATAGTAAGATATCTTAATTCAAAAGATGTGATTGTTCTTTTAAGATCCAAAATAGCCTTTGCAATGCTCCTATTATCAATGTCATAGTTTTGTAAAATGGTTGATATTTTGTTGTTGTCGACAGATATTGCCACATATGGGCATTGAAAGAACAAATGATTTGCACTTTCCGTGTGGTATTTACAGAATTCACAGTTCATGACAACAGGGATTCTTTGTCTATCAAGATTCTGCTTATTAGGTCAACCATCAAGAGTTAGTTTCTACAAGAAGTTTCCAATTTTGGGCATGACGTCAATTTTCCATATTCATGTCTTGTCCATGGTAACCCCCACTTTTCTTTTCTGAATCATTTCCATAGCCGATTTGGTCGAATATCATCCTTCATCATTTACCGCCCAATATAGTATATCCCTAATCTCGTTATTAGGAAGGTTGTAATTTTTTATTCTCTCAATGATGCTAGTAGGCAGTATTGTGGTTAGTTGATTTGAAAATTGATGATTCCATTTCTTATTTGTGATATATGATAGCATGAATTATAGTCTATATTTTGGGACCTGTTTAGACGTTTTATCCTCAATAATCTGCATGTTTGAATATATATTATGTGATTATATTGTAATTTCATCTACCTTTGCGTGAATCGAGATCTACACCAAGTTTCGTTGGAATCGTAGGTAAAATGACGCGTTTTGCATTAAAATGGAGCTAAAGGAGCTAAGGAGTCATTGGAGCTACATTCAGGAGCTTAAGGAAGAATCCAGGAAGCATGGAAATAGATTAAAGATTTACTTTGGACCAGATTTGAGAGATTTCACATTCTTGGCTGAGATCTTTTATTTTTAGAAGGAGAGATACTATATTTTCAGGCTGGATTTCTGGAAGGAAGATCATATATTTTGGGAATTTATTTATGAGATATGAATATATTTTATTAGGAAATTATCTTTTTAAGATATTTTATCTTTGGAAGATAATTCTCCTATATAATGGGTTGGATTTATTTATGAGTGATAGATATATTTTATTAGGAAATTATCTTTTAAATATATCTTTTCAAGGTAAAATGGCACGTTTCACTAAGTCCCTGAGATCTTTTAATTTTGTCTTCTCGCTCTCTTTGGGGAACATCACCTATAAGCTCCACCCCTATGCTCAAGACCCCTCCTTTTAGAAGAACTTAGAGGTGTTTTCTTTTCACGTATGACTCATATGTAGTTGTATTTTTCATTCTATTATAAGCGCTTTTGCGTGAAAAAGTTAACTCTCCTTCCCACAAAAAAAAAATTTGCTCACACTTTTTGCTAATTTGATGTACAATAATTCGTTTGCTCTATTTACTGATTTCACTGAGTTTTAATCTCTTTTATTAGTCTTACGTTGTGCTTACATTGTGTGATGAGGTGTGGGAGATAAAAAAAAGTATTGTGAATGCATCGTGATATAGATTGATTGTTGGATGTAAGGATGAATGATATTGATGAGCGTAATGTGTTGGATGTTTACATTGAGTTATTATAAGGGGCTGCAAAAAAAAAAGTGTTCATGCTTCTTTAAAACTCAAGCTTGTTATATATGTCTACTAATATTCCAAATAACTCCACCAAATCTAAATCCAACACTAGTTACAAGCTTGCAAAGGAGAGGCACTTATTTTGATAACTCACATATGTGTTAACTAGGTAACCAAGTCTTGTGTCTTATTTCTCTCCTGATCGCAATTTAATCCTAACAAGTAGTATCAAAGCTTTATTCTTACAATCGATGGAAAACAGAAAATTGCCGGTGGAGAAATTTAATGGGATGGATTTCGGGTTTTAGAAGATGTGAATCAAGCATTACCTATACGATAACTATTTAGGTCAACCTCTACAAGAAAAACCAGAGGGCATGAAGGAAGACAATCAGAAGTTGTTGAACATAAAAATGATGAGTGAAATACGTTTATTGATGTCCAAAAACGTTGCACATCCATTACAAAATAAAACCTCAATGGCCATGCTATTGGCCACACCATAAGGACGATTTGTGTAACGGAGTGGTCACGGTTAAACAACGAAAATGAGATTAGCAATAGAAATTGCAACACAAGGCATAACCATGACTAAAAGTGTCGTGACTAAATTTACCCACAGACGAGGCGTTACTAATTTCCACGGTTGTTTACAACAATTAAACTGTTCCAAATAGCAACATATAGGTTATAGGTTTTAAATGTAACTTTTAGCCACGACTTGGTTACGGACTGACAGTTACAAACAACATTTATTAGTTCAAGGGCTATAACAAAACTCCATTTGTGGTCATACTTATGTCTTTTTATAATATTCACTTACGATTACATCAATGTTTGTTCATTGCCCGTGTTATTTTTGTTTCATATATACAACACCATCACTTACGATTATAACAACGTTCTTCAATTGACATTTTATTTTTATTTCATTTATGACACATAATTTATTTATTTGCATAACCATATTTCAATTAAAATTTTATTTTTGCACGTAATTTAGTTTTTTCACCGTCATATTTCAATTAATAAACCTAAAGAGATAAATTTTACTTACCGAGTTCAATCAAAAAGGTAAAATGATACAATAAATAACAAATTATATATATATATATATATATATATATATATATATATATATATATATATATATATATATATATATATATATTGCATATTAACAAGTTTAAAATATATCATTAAAACTTCAAGAAATTACATCATAGATAGCTTTGAGCTATCATAATTGCCAAATATCTTTAGTTACAAGAAAATTATAAATATCCACAACTAACATAAAAAAATAACAATAACAACAAGAGAGAGATCCTCTCCACTGTACACAAACTAGAGGAAGATAACTCTTCTCCATCCTAAAACGGATAAAACTCCCAATGGACTTCGACTCTGCCACCACTGAGGCCGACCACCTCCCCTTTACAGGATAAGGGCCCTTGCTCGGTGACCTAACCAAACCATTGACCTTGAAGTTCTGAAGGTTCTGTTGTTCGAGGGTTCAACCATTTTCGATTCCTTGAGATGTGTCTCTTTGCTTTCCACTTTGTCTCCAAGCTCTATCATCACCTTCTCATGATCAGTAAGTTGATTTCCAAATCCCTGAAACAAATCCATGTATCCACTGATGCTTATGCCGTTGGCTTCCTTTCCTGATGGAAGGATTGGTTCCCGGCTTCTCTCTGGAACTTGTGGCTCCTTAACTCGGGGCTTTGTTCATATCGGTCCCTTAACCCGGGGTTGATAGCCAGCTTTTCGACTCTGGTTTTATGTCTTCTTCTGTATAGTTCTGTTCCGAGCTTCTGTTTGTAACTTTTTGATGAATCTCTATAATCAATGTGATTATCTCCTTTACTTCCACCCGTGCAGCATATACTTGCTTTGGACTTTGCCCTTAGATACGAAATATCTTGATTTCATGCTAAATCTCTTGATTTCTATAAACCATGATTGCTACATAATCGGTTTACTCAACAATTGCTCTGGGCTACAATCCATATCACCCATTGTTACAACTGGCTTACACAACTTTTGTTTTGGAATGCTATAAAAAGAAGTTGATTGTAGTCTTGTGGGCACTAATATTGCAGCCTAACGGCATTGATCTCGCCCTAACGGCAACGACCTCGGCCTATCAACATCGACGACACCAAATACACCAAAAATAATAAATAATCTCGAAGGGCACGATTCTTGCGGCCTAATAGTACCAATCCCGACCTAATAGTCCCTAAAACACCAAAGATGAAAAAGAATTATAAAATCATCTTGGTCGATTTGACCTCGACCTAACGTTCCCAAAAACATCAAAAATAAAAAACAAAAATTAAGGTCGACTGAGTTTTTACTCAAATCTTTATGTCCGATGCAATGACTAATTTTAATAATAAAATCAATCATAATCACATCAAGCAAAATAAAAGCACTCGTTTGTTTTAAATTAATTCGTAAATCAACCCCTTTCGACAACATAAATCAAACCTCTATGAACAATCTTCTCCCTACAAATCATCTTTCTCTTATCCATCAAGTTCTACACGTTTATTCATCAAGATACCCGTATTCTGTAATCTCGCCTTCTGAGGTTTGATGCAATCATTTGCTGACAGTTTCGTGCGTTTGTCGAGAAGGGGGCGTGAATTTGTGATCGACTCCTGACGACTTTGTTGCAGTCCAAATATGAGGTGTCCACAGTTGTTCCACAAGCTTCCTCCCTGTGTACTTCCTTCGAAGATGAACATTTATGCTCGGTGTCATTTTGATGTATTTTTGTGTACTTATTTTCTCCGTTATTTGTGGTCCTTCGTGACGGTTAGACCGTCTGCCGATTTTATCAGCCTTTCAATCCACTAGACGGCGTGCCGTCTAATAGTTTCGAACAACTTTCCATTATTAAAAAAACATAAAAAACAATGGGTAAGCTCTACACCCTAACAAAATGTGACAACTTTGATATGAAGAGCCATAACATAAGGGTGTTGATTCAACACTTTTATAGGAATTACTAAAATGAAGTTCCATCACCCAACTTTATAAAAAAGAATTTCAAACTCTTCACCTTAAGAAGCTCTTGTTCGCTCCAAATGGTGTGTGCTTTAAATTTATAACCCAAGAAGTGTGCTTAAAACAAGGATGCGAACCCGCAGTGTACGGATCAATTGTAATAAAAGCAAGAATTCCGGGGTGTCGATCTCAGGGACTTAGGTGAAACAAAGCAAGTATAGGTTGTCAATATTACAACTAACCACAAAAGCGATTAAAGAAATCAAAGATGATAATATAGTCAATTAAGGAAAATATGCAAATTCTAGGGATTAAAACATCTAGTTGTGGTTCCAACTCAAGATCTCAAGATAAGCGGACAAAGCTGAGGTTTTGCAAAGGGAAGGTGTTACTAAAGCGGAATAGATCACCGGGTAAGTCTCACTACTCACAATTCCAAGCCAAAGAACCTATCATCGGGTAAGTCTCAAGGTACTAAGGAAAGGAATTATAATCTCAAACCAACACTCCAACTAAGGAAATAGAATCAACCTTTACCGGGTAAGTCTCAGGCTAACTCACAAAGAAGGGATGAAGGAACACTCAAACCCCAATAAAGGATAAACCTTTATTACCTACACTTATGATCATGGGTAAACAAACTAAGGAATTACCGGGTAAGTCTCATCCTGGGCTTGCATTGAACCAGGAAAGGTGTAATAAGAATAGGATTTGACAAACTCTAACACTTAACTCTCAGTTTCGGATCAGAAAAGGTCACCTCGGTTAGTCAAGTTCCACCCCGGCCGAGATGTTCATCGACTGAACGAGATGTTCTAGGGTTAAGGATAAAAACTCGAGCTTTCAGGGTCTTACTGGAATTTAAGATTATTCTATCATTGTTTTTCCCACAACTTTCAGCCAATCACCCTAGAATCGCACAAGGAAATTAGCCACTCATCATCATGAATATTTGAACACAAAAACCTTAAGAACAAGGCTTCAATAACTGAATCAAATATCAAACAAATCAGCGTTCCTTGGATCACAAATCCAACAAGACAATTAAACAAAGGGAAACTAAGAAAGTCTTACAAATCCCTTCACAAAAGCTATAATAAGCTATGAACTTCCTTCCTTCAATCTTCCTTCAATCTTCCTTCAAACTTCCTTCAAAACTCCGGAAAAATCCCTTAATTGCTGGATGCTCTCAGCCCTCTAAGCATGGTTGAACTTGTGGAAAATCCAACCCTTTATATAGGAGAATTATCTTCCAAAGATAAAATATCTTAAAAAGATAATTTCCTAATAAAATATATCCATATTTCATAAATAAATCCCTAAAATATATGATCTTCCTTCCAGAAATCCAGCCCAAAAATATAAGATCTCTCCTTCCAAAAATAAAAGATCTCAGCCAAATAAAATATATCTCGCCGCGTCCAGGATGTTTGCCTCGGTCGGGGCGCTCCTCTAAATTACCTCGGTCGAGGTAGTACTGTAGCTGACCGAGGTGACTCTCAGCTGAAGGTGAAATCTCTCAAATCTGGTCCAAACTAAATCTTTAATTCATTTTCATGCTTCATGGGTTCTTCCTTAAGCTCTTGAATGTAGCTCCAATGACTCCTTAGCTCCTTTAGTTCCATTTTGATGCAAAACGTGCCATTTTACCTACGATTACAACAAAACTTGGTGTAGACCTCGATTCTCGCAAAGGTAGATGAAACGACAATATAATCACATAATATACATCCAAACATGCAGATTATTGAAGATAAAACGTCTAAACAAGTCCCAAAATATAGACTATAATTTATGCTATCAAAATACCCATACTTGTCCCTTGCTTGTCCCCAAGCAAGTTCCAAATCTTAAGTACAAGATAGAATGTATTATAAGTCATGAAGATCAATGAAAAGTATTTCAAAACATTTTAATGGTGTGCTCCACTCATAGATCACTCTAAGAGAATGCTTCATGGAATTTAAAATCAAAACATGATCAAAACATTTTATAAATATAAGAAAGTTGTTCATCTTTGCATAAATTCATAGAATGCATAATAAATCATAATTATCGAAATTAATCATGTATAATCCAGTATAAACCACCAAGTCAATCAACAAGCTCGAGGTCTCAAGGTCTTTTCAAGAGAAGATCAAGAAACGTGTGAGGGTGGGATGTATATAGGGAATGTGGTGCTAGAATCCAGGAAAAGGGATCTTACTTCACTTCCTTTGAACTTCAACATCTTCCACCAATAAGCTTTGCTTATTTACTTTTTTACTTTACTTTTTGGGATGCATGGACAGAGGTGCACAATAACCGAAGCCTAGGAGATCAGCAATCATCAATTTCTCGAGATGCCTCAAACCCTTGATGCACATACCATGACCCATTAGGAATATCGCTCAATTCGACTTTGGCAAGACACAAATACCCGGCTATGTGAATGGTGCCGAGTTACTCATCATCATGGTTGACTTCCCCAAACCTATTTGTTTCTTTTTAACTTTCAGCCAACATCTCAACTTTTCTTTCACTTGCTTTTCACTTGCTTGCTTGCAAATTCCCGGATAGGTAAAGGGAGGCAAATATGTATATGAGGTGCTAAGCATGATCAAGAAGAAGAAGAGAAGAGAATGAATTGCCTTAATCATCCCAGGAAGAGAGTGATAGAACTTATCATGTGGTGTCAACCTTCAAATTCAACATAATTTGGATAAAAACAAAGTATTAAACATGCCACAAATTTCAAACAAAGCATTTAGCAACTTAAACATATCATAAAACCTTTCAAACATATAAAGATTTCAAAACCAGTCTGCAAACAAAATCTTCACTGAGGTCATATCCAGATAAGAAGCACAAAAAACATTTCGAAAACTTTCGGTTAAACCACCTCGGTCGAGATGCTCTAAGTCAACCGAGGTATTGCACCTCGATTGGTCAGAATCACATCGGTCGAGGTCATAAAATTTTTTTTCTTAACTAGTTTTTGACGTTTTTCTCAATCAAATAACCTGTATGCATGCATGTAATGACAGATAAACACATGAAGCAAGATGAGAAAATAATATCCAAATAGAGTCATACAAGCATACACATAATGTCAAATCATACATCCAAATACCCCATACTTGGGACACATTGTCCCAATGGGTCAAAATAAGTCTGAAAGAAATGTACTCACCGGACATAAGCTGAGCTGCATAATAAATAAATAAAAGAAATCCCTGCAAGCTCTAGTCCTGATCTGCTGGTGGTGGTGGTGGATATGGCATGTACGGGTGCTGGGATGATCAAAGGGGTAGCCCATAGTGTGCTGGAACTATATCTCCAACATCCGGCGCTAGTAGTGCTGGCTCTCCCTCATCTCCAACATATCTAAGGATAAAGCGGCGTAAGATTCGATCATCTGATCCGTCAGCTCGTCTATCCATCTGTGAGATACGGGATCCCGCTGTCTGCGGACTCTGCGCCTGGCAGGACGTGATGGTGGTGCAGCTGCCTCCTCCTCTGTCTCCTCGTCGTCCAGATCGACGACTGGTACACTGGGACCGTGCGTGTTTGTCCTTGTATCCATGGCAGCACCGCCATCGTCCTCCTCATCCTCATCCTCCTGCACTGGAGCTGCTGCGTCTCTAGCGTCCTCAATGTATGGAGTCCATGCAGTGGACCAAGGTATCACCACATATGGCGTAGTAAGTCCACGAGGAACTAGAATCCTCCTGGTGATCATCTCTTGCAGCCCTAGCGGCTTGGCAGCCGCCACCAGTGTACATGCACTCAGATCCAGCCCCATCACTATAGCTATATGGGTCACTAAGCCGCCGCAACAAATGTCTCCTCTCCCCTTTGCCTTTATCCGGTGCAGATCCTCAGCTAGCAAAGCACCGAAATCAGGCACACCCCCAGTCACCATGCAGAATAAACTCAAGAGCTCCCCCTATCTCACCTTCCGGGGCGTCTCAGTACGCGCCAGAAGTGTCTCGCTAAATATCCTGTGGGCGAGTCAGAAAGCGAGGTGGAAGATGATCCGCTCCCTGGAGTCTCTAGGTCTCCACCTATCAGCATGCTCAACTACGTGAGCTATCTGTCCCCAGAACTGTCGAGCTATAGCTCGAGAAGGGAAATCAGTGACTGTCGGGGTCGGGAAGTCGAAGACCTCTCTCCACTAGTCCATCAGTACTAGATAATTCCGGTTCAGCAACCGGTACTTGATGGCCTGCTCTGCAGACAGGTGAGTCACAGAGCTCACAAACTCCAGTGTGGGCTCGAGGTAGGCCGGAGCTCTGATCTTCATAAACTGCTCCAGCCCTACCATCGAGACCATCCGTCTCAAATCCTCCGCAACATATAAGCAATCAAAGGTGGAGAAGTCCAAAAACCGCAGCGCAACCACAGGGCGCGTACAGATGCGGTCGTAGTCGGCTTGGTGACGCTCGTGTATCACCGGTACAGAAGGCCGAGAAGAAGAAGGAGAAGGGGAAGATCCATCCCTCAGGACAAGCTGTCTATCAGATCTAGAACTCATTTTTTTCTCTTTGTCAGATCACCTCGGTTGCCTGACAATTTTCAAGAATCACCTGGGCTGAGGCGCAGGTCGACTAGACCGAGGTACGAAGCTATTCTATTTCAACTCTTTGGAATTCAGTTCTTTTCCCCCAATATCACTACAGATTGTTCTTAAGGGGTACTTAATCCTTTTCCAACAAAAATAAATGGCAACCAAAGCCAATTTCTTCCAAAATCAGTAAAAGACGAGAAGTTAGGGTTTTCGGTTTTGTTACCCCAAATTCGGTCGATTCGAGGCGTTTTTGTTGTAGTTTCTTGCTTCCAACCCGTTCCTCTAGCCTTTCCTCTCAAAACCGAAGCAAAAATCGTCGAAAACGAGTGAGAATTAAAGAAGCGAGGTGAGATCAGCGCCGCGGTCGAGAAGGTGAGGGAGGGAAGAGAGAGAAACCGTTCCCCCTTTTATACCCCTCACTGAATCTGCTGTCACCTCGGTCGAGGTGGTCCCGACTGAACCGAGGTGTCTGGACCGAGGTGGATTGTTGTCTGCCCTAGTCGCCTCGGTTGCTCAAGAATCATCTCGGTCGAGGTGCTGTGACAGCAACCGAGATGTGTCTCAGTAAAACTCCGTCTTTTAAATTTCTCGAACTTCTGTCCTTCCAGTGTTGCTCCTGGGTTGTATTCCTTCTGTTACACTTAGGATGTGTGCACGCACAAAGCCTTAAATCTATACTCGTTATATTTTTTCTAACTCCTAGCGAACCCGCAGTGTACGGGACGTTTTGTAGTAGGGATAGTATTCCGAGGTCGAACACAAAGACTGAGGTGAGATTGAATCGATTAGTGACTAAGTTTAGTGAAGATCTAGGCTAAGAAAAGATAAAGGAATAAAGAAAAGAAAATCTCAATGTTTTTGGTTTGGTTTTTAGGTGATCAATCAAAGATCACAATTCATGCAAAATAAACATTCAACTAAACTAACACCACAAGTAAACAAGCAAATACGATATATGTAATCAAAGGGAGAAAAACGGATTCTAGGGGTTGGAAATTCCGGTTATGGCATAGGACTCAAGCTATCTAATCATTCCTTGGATAAATTATAGTATGTTGGGAGTGAGTGTTTCTAGATTGGGATCAATCACCGGGTAGGTCTCATGGTCCACTAATCCGTTCCTAAGGTCTCATCACCGGGTAAGTCTCAAAGAGCCTAAGGAATGGAATTCTACACAAACCGGATGGTGTTCTAGGGATCTAACCTCTCTTTACCGGGTAAGTCTCGGAAAGGCAAGTTCTAAACACCTATCCTAGCACACTCAGTCCAATAGCGGCTTATGAGGCTCACTACTACCTAGAGTTTGTCATCTTCGGTATCTAAGAGCAAGAATTACCGGGTAGGTCTCTTCTAACACTTAGTTGCTAACACTAGGTCACCCTAGGATAGAATTAGCTCAACAAACACTAGGATTTCAACAATCTAACAACCTAACACTTGAATTTATCATTACAAGCAAATTCATCAAAATCACGGGGTGTTCATCAAGGTCCACGGCCGTGGTTTGTCTAGAACAAACCGTGGATTCTAACAGTGACTAGGTTCAAGCAAACGAATCATCCAAGCATACATTTAAGTTTGTCCTATCATAGTCCAAGCCATAACCATCCTTTCCTTACCCTAGAATCGCATTTATTTAGCCAACAACATACATCATCACAATCGAAATTATCAAGCATAAAATCATGGCTTCCATTTGCAAGATAATGAAGAGAAAGAGATGAACAAATAGAACAAGTAAAACCAAGCTGAATATGAGAATTAGAAAGACTCACAACCCTTCAAAAGAAGGTTTAATCGATTCTTACAACCCTAGAAAATGAATCCGATAGTCTTCTCTCTAAAATCTATCAAGGACTAACAATGGTGTGTTCTTCTCTTCTTCTCCAATGAAACTTTTCTTCTCCTCCAAGAGTAGCTCCAATCCAAGCTTCCAATTGAGAGAATCTTTCTTGTTGAGAGTGTGGGAGAGAATGGTAGTGAGGGTGGATCTTGGGAGATGCCCCCTTCAGCCTTGCAGGACCACCTATTTATCCTACAAATTTGCAAGAGTCGGCCATGAAGATCGTGGCACAGCTGCCACAACCGTCTGGCAAAAACCACGGTCCAATTCCACAGCCGTGGAAGTCCCAGTGACCGTGGTTTTGGTGCCTCAGCTTGTTTTGGATCATTAAGTGACGATTTGGTGCATGTCATGCATCAACAAGGTCCCATGAGTCTTCCTTAGCCCCTAGCTTGCATCCTAATGAGTCCGAGGGTGTGTCATCTTGAAGAACGATCCTCGAATGTATCGATTAAGCTCCTAAATCTCCCTAAATACCTACAAAGCAATGCAAAAGTCCGTGTAGATGTCTATCTCGACAAAATACATGAATTGAGTGCAAACGTCGTGAACTAGTGCTAAACCATGCATGAATGAGCAGAAAAACTATCTAAATGATTACCTAAACCTAAGCCATAAATCGTGTTATCAAAAATACCCCATACTTAAGGTTTGCTCGTCCCCGAGCAAGTCCCAACTATAGACTAAGAGAGACATGATTTATGCATGCAGAAAAACAACAAAATCTTTTTGGAGTTTTGCTTCTAATATTGGATCACCTTCATAGTCAAGTTTCATGGCAATGGACAAGCAATCATGCATCGAAATAATGAAGGCACGGAAAGACAATTATACTTAACTCGAAAGCATGCATGAAATGTAAAAATGGAGAAGTCAAGATGATCATGAGCATATCTAATCTAGATTACTAAGTCTTACACACATGCAAATAGGTCACAAGGACTTAGGAAATAGAAGGCCAAGAAACGTTGTGTTTAGGTGGAAACTTTTCTAGGTTATGTGATGCTAATCCGGGAATGGAACTAACTTCACAACTTTACATTTTTATCAACTTCCCACAAGTGTATATTTTCTCCATCTTTTCTTTTTCTTTCACTTATTTTTGAGACAATGGCATTGGTGTACAAAAGCCGAAACCTTGGTGATTAGCCGTCCTCGGGTTTTTTTATTTTTCGAGGTGCATCCACACCGGGCACACATACCAAAGCTCATTAGGACTATCGGTTTATTTGGCTTTGGCAAGGCACAAACACCCGATCATGTGAATGGTGCCAAGTTACTCGTCATTTAAACCAACGTCCCCAAACCTATATTTTTGTCTACACTTTCACAATAAAATCAACACTTCATTCATAACATTCATCCATCAACAACTTCACCCCATACTTGCTTTTCACACACATCAACACACTAGCATGCTCCTATTCCCGGATGGGTCAAAAGAGGTCAAATTTATATCAATTGAGGTGCTCAAACAACATGCTTAAGATGAGAAGTAGAGAAAGATGAATTGCCTTAATCAGTCCTAGATGATGTGCAAGAACTAGCATGTAATTTCGACTTTCAATCCTTAATCCAATCGAGGCAAGCATCATAATTATAAATCATTCATGGGATTCAAGATAAGTACTTCGAGTCCACATATGCATTCATCTGTTCAACACACAAGGCCATCCATAGCCAATTCACACAACAAGTTCATCATAAGGGTCATTCCCAAACTTAGAAGCACTAAAATTTTTTAAATTTCATGATTTTTTTGAATTTTTCGCAATATCTATGTACAATGCAAGACATGTGACAATATTAAACTATCCTAGATGCTAATCATGCAAGAGATCATGCAAACCCCACCCCATACTTAGAAACACATTGTCCCCAATGTGGCATTCGAGTAAAGAAGAGTGAAAGAGGGTTCTCACAATGTAAAAATGGTTTGCTTTGGTATTTGGATTACTCAAGTGGATTGATGGTGGATGATTCTATCAACAATGGTAGAGAGCTCTGAATGTTCATCATGGCGTCGGAACCCGCGCTAGGCACCGCTAGCCGTCCAAGTTCCGTGTCCGCTCCACCCATAATTGATGAGGACTCATCATCATCATCCATATTCCATGCAAGGTTTCCATGCTACCAAGACTCTAGCACACACACAAAGCACACCAAACACACAAAAACAGAAAAATCAAAAACAAAATCAAAAACGTAAAGGGGAAAACGTTACCAATGGGTTGCCTCCCATTAAGCGCTTCTTTAAGGCCATTAGCTTGACCAAACTCGGTGGAGTCTCACTCAAGGTGAAGTGGGGCAATCATGTCCACCGGAGCTCCCGGGATATACTTCTTCAACCGGTGCCCATTCACCTTAAAGTTTCCACAATGCTCCCCTCCTATCTCAACCACTCCATGGGGAAAGATCTTCTTCACCACATAAGGACCCGTCCATCTTGACTTTAGCTTTCCGGGGAAAAGCCGCAGCCTTGAGTTGAAGAGAAGGACAAGGTCGCCTTCACTCAACTCCTTCGGGATGAGACGCTTGTCATGCCAATGTTTGGTCCTCTCCTTGTAGATCCGGGCATTTTCATAGGCATCCAACCGGATCTCCTCAAGAGCGTTCATATCAAGCAACCTCTTCTCACCGGCCTCCTTGAGGTCAAAGTTCAACCACCTTATAGCCCAATATGCTCTATGCTCCATCTCTACCGGAAGGTGGCAAGACTTGCCATAGACTAGCTTGTAAGGAGTGGTGCCAATCGGTGTCTTGAAAGCGGTTCTATATGCCCACAAGGCATCATCGAGCTTCATAGCCCAATCCTTTCTCGTCCTAGAAACCGTCTTCTCAAGAATTCCCTTTATCTCCCGGTTGGAGATCTCCACTTGGCCACTAGTTTGGGGATGGTAAGGTGTTGCCACCTTATGAGTTACCCCATACTTAGCCAAAAGTGTCCCGAAGTTCCTATTAGTGAAGTGCTTCCCTCCATCACTTATGATCACCCTTGGTGTTCCAAACCTAGGGAAGATCACTCGGTTGAAGAACCGCACCACAACCTTGGCATCATTTATGGGAGAGGCGATTGCCTCCACCCACCTCGAGACATAGTCCACCGCCAATAGGATGTAGAGGTTGCCACATGAAGAGGGGAATGGCCCCATGAAGTCCACAACCCACACATCAAATATCTCCACCTCTTGTATGTTGTTCAAGGGCATCTCATTCCTCCTTGAGATGTTGCCCGTCCTTTGGCAAGCATCACAAGCTACCACAAAGTTTTGCACATCCTTGAACAAACTTGGCCAAAAGAAACCCGATTGCAACACCTTAGCACATGTCTTGTGTGAGCTAGCATGACCTCCACATGGCAAGGAGTGACAATGGCGGATCACACTCTCCACCTCATCCTCCGGTATGCATCTTCTAAAAACTCCATCCAGCCCTCTTTTGAACAAAAGCGGCTCACTCCAATAGTAATGCCTTACATCTTTGAAGAACTTCTTCCTTTGGGCATAGGATAAACCGGGCGGCACTTCCTCACACACAAGATAGTTCACAATGTCGGCATACCATGGCTCACTTCCTCTAGACACTTGAAACAAGCACTCCTCCACCATTTGCAATTGCTCATCCCGGAATGAGTCATCAATCGGGATGTCATCTCTTTCAAGCTCCAATGGTGGGAGTCTACTAAGGTGATCCGCCATATAATTCTCGGACCCTTTCTTATCTCGGATTTCCAAATCAAACTCTTGAAGAAGAAGGATCCACCGAATCAACCTAGGCTTGGCATCCTTCTTTGTAAGGAGATAACGGATCGCAGCATGATCCGTATACACAATGACCTTCGCTCCAACAAGATACGAGCGGAACTTCTCAAATGCGTACACAACCGCTAGCAACTCTTTCTCGGTGGTAGCATAATTGAGTTGGGCATCATCTAGCGTCTTGCTAGCATAATAGATGGCATGTATAAGCCCATCCTTCCTTTGTCCCAAAACAGCCCCAACGGCTACATCACTCGCGTCACACATGATTTCAAAAGGTAAACTCCAATCCGGAGGTTGCATGATGGGTGCGGAGATCAAAGCATGCTTCAACCTACAAAAAGCCTCAAGGCAATCCTTGGAGAAAACAAACTCAACATCTTTCATTAGTAGGTTAGTAAGAGGCTTAGAAATCTTAGAGAAATCCTTAATAAATCTCCGATAAAAACCGGCATGCCCTAGAAAACTCCTTACCCCCTTCACCGAGGTAGGTGGTGGCAACTTCTCTATCGTCTCTATCTTAGCTCTATCAACCTCAATGCCACGGTTGGATACCAAATGCCCCCACACAATGCCTTCACTTACCATGAAGTGGCATTTTTCCCAATTCAAGACTAGATTAGTCTCCTCACATCTTTTTAGCACTAGAGACAAGTTAGCTAAACAATCATCAAAGGAAGATCCATAAACAGAAAAATCATCCATAAACACTTCCATGATGTTCTCAATATATTCAGAAAATATGGCCATCATACACCTTTGAAAGGTGGCGGGTGCATTACACAACCCAAATGGCATTCTCCTATATGCAAAAGTACCCCATGGACATGTGAATGTAGTTTTCTCTTGGTCATCGGGGTGGATAGGGATTTGGAAGAATCCACTATAACCATCTAAGTAGCAAAAGTGAGAATGTTGAGCTAATCTCTCTAACATTTGGTCAATGAAAGGGAGAGGGAAGTTATCTTTCCTAGAGGCCACATTTAGTTTCCTATAGTCAATACACATCCTCCATCCCGTAACCGTTCTAGTTGGGATTAGTTCATTATTCTCATTGGTTACTACGGTCATCCCACCCTTCTTAGGAACCACTTGCACGGGACTAACCCATTTACTATCCGAAATCGGGAAAATGATTCCCGTATCTAGCAATTTAAGGATCTCTTTCTTCACTACTTCTTTCATGATAGGGTTTAGTCTTCTTTGAGGTTCAATTGAAGGTTTATGATTATCTTCCATCAAGATCTTATGCATGCACAAAGAAGGTTTAATGCCAACTAAATCATCAATGGTATAGCCAATGGCTTTCCTATGCAATCTCAATTCATGCAACAATCTAGCAAGTTCATCATCATTCAAGCATGCACTCACAATAACCGGATATGTAGAATTCTCACCAAGAAAAGCATACTTCAAATGAGAAGGGAGGGGTTTAAGTTCAAGTTTAGGAGGACCTTTATCGAGTGGAGACGCTCCATACAATGTTGGTTGAGATGAATCCATAGCCATTGAAGACTCCTCAAGGCTCCTTGAAGCTTGATCATCAACTAAGGCGGTTTCTGGGGAAACCACGGCCAAAACTACGGGCTCTGGCACAACCACGGCCGTGGTTCTTGCAAGGCTTGCATTTCGGAACATTCCAGAGAGTTCCACGGGTCTTTCCACAGGCGTGGTTCTTGGTCCCTGGCCGTGGTTCCTACAGGAATTCAGCACACTCTCGTGGACTTCAAATTCAACTCTTGTCTCCTTTTCTAATGCTTCCAAAGCCTTGATTTCTTCATTGCAAGCCTCCTCAACACCTTCCTCCATCAAACTCAAGCTAAGAACCTTCTCCAAGGGGTCCTTGATCAAGATCGAGCTCACAACTTCCCTAGACTCCTCTTGCTCGACAATGTTGAACACATCCTCATCAATGGTTGGCCCCTTCATCATTGTGGACAGCTTGAACTCGATGTTCTCTTCTCCAATGTTGAAGGAGAGAATTCCATTTTTACAATCCACCAAGCATCCGGATGTAGCTAGGAAGGGTCTTCCTAAGATGATGGGAACCGGATAGTCCGCCGGGATGTCCAAGATAACAAAATCAATCGGCACATAAAACTTCCCTAGTTGCACCGGTACGTCTTCCAAAATCCCAACCGGGTGAGTGATTGAACGGTCCGCCATGTAAAGGGTCATCTTGACCGGTTTTGGCTCTCCTAGCCCAACCTTGTTGCAAAGTGCAAGCGGAATGATGCTTACACTTGCCCCAAGATCACATAGGGCTTCATACTTCACTTCTCCCACTCCAATTGGCACACAAAAGGAACCCGGATCTCTTAGCTTAGGAGGCATCTCCTCCTTCATCGTTTGGATCAATTCCGAGGACCTCTTTGTCATCCTCACTTCTCCATACTCCTCCAACTTCCTTTTGTTGGAGAGTATTTCCTTCAAGAACTTGCCATATGCCGGCATACCTAAGATAGCATCCATGAACGGAATGTTAATATGCAATTTAGACATAAGTTCAAGGAATTTACCAAAGTGTTTGTCCAAGCGAGCTCTTGCTCGTGATTGTGAGAACGGTAGTGGTGGCTTGTATGGAGGTGGTTCCACATATGTTGGCTCATCATCCTTGCTCTTGCCTCCATCTTCTTGCAATGGCTCTTCCTCTACCACTACTTGCTTCCCCTTGTCACTTCCCTTAGGTAAGGGATCCTTCGTATTCAACCCACTCCTTGTTGTGATGGCCAACACTTGGCCTCTTGGGTTGTCTTCGGTTCTTCCGGAAAGCTTTCCCGGATCTCTATGAGCTTCACCCGCCTTTTGGAACACTTGTGCTTCCAACACCTTTTGAGCTTTAGAAATGGAAGTCACCGTGCTCTCAAGACCACTCAACCTTCCAAGCAATTGCTCAAACATCATTTCGGTTCTATCCTTTGGAGGTTGAGTAAATCCGGGTGGAGGTTCTTGTGAAGCCTTTGGTGGTGGAGCTGCGCTTGTGGAAGCAGGAGGGTTCAAGGCTCCATCCGGGTTAGAATAGGAAAACCCGGGATGGTTGTGGTTAGGCCGGTAATTGTTGAATTGCCGGTTGTTGTTGAAGTTCCTTGGGCCTTGATAATTGTTGTAATTGCCCCTTCCCATGTAGTTCACATCTTCCTCCTTGGAAGATAAGTTTGCTTGCACTTGCACTTGAGAGGTTGCTTGATTCTTCAAAGTTGTAGCACACAACTCCCTCAAAGATTTCAACTCATTGTTGATGGCGTCAAGCTTGAAGTTACTCATGGTGACTTCACTCACCTCATATGCTCCCGCTTTCCTCCCATCACTCTTCCTATGAGAGTACTTCTCTATCACCAAGCTTGTTTCTCTACAAACTCCCAAGCTTCATCTACGTTCTTTTCCATGAAAGTCCCACCGGAAAGAGATTGGAGCTTGAATTGGCTATCTTCATCAAGTCCTTTGAAGTAGATCTCCAATAGCTCAATTTTCGGTATACCATGGTGTGGGCAATCTAGGAGAAGGTCTTTGAACCTCTCCCAAGACTTGAATAGGCTTTCTCTATCCTTCATCACGAAGGCATTGATCTTCCCTCTTAACTCGGTAGTCTTGGAAGGTAGGAAGAACTTAGTCAAAAACTCGGTTGTCATCTCCTCCCAAGTACTCACTCGCCCTTGTGGAATAGATTGATACCAAGCCAAGGCTTTATCCTTAAGTGAGAAGGAGAAATCCCTAAGCTTATGGTTGTTGCTCTCCAATCTAGACGGTCTTAGAGTCTCCATCAAGATCTCATAGTTCATCAAGTGTTGATGAGGAGACTCTCCTTCCATCCCTCCAAATAGATTATGCCGGATCATTTGTAAAACTTGAGGGCGGAGCTCGTAATTATGTGTTGCGGGATCTCCTAAGTTCACACCCGGACGGTGTGCTCTTTGTGCCGGATCCATACGTCTCCCTAACGTTTGTGGCTCTTAAATAGCAATAGGCACAACCCGAATATTGACCGCCGGATCCATACGTCTTAAATAGCAATGGGCATAACCCGAATATTGCGGGATCTCCTAACGTTTGTGGCTCTTTGTGCCGGATCCATACGTCTCCCGGACGGTGTGCGGTTGTGGTGGAGGTGGAGGAGGTTGTTGACGATTAAGCTCTCTTTGCACAAGAGTTTTCCAAATCTCTTCAATCTCCCTCCTAGTTGCTTCTTGCCTCTTATTGGCAAGTCTCCTCTCATTCTCCAAGGCTTCATCCCTTATCCTAATTTGCTTTAAAGCCTCATCCAACTCAGCTTGGAGATCTCTTCCGGCCATCTCTTTTCCCTTTCTTATGCTCTTGGATCTAGATCTAAGGGTTTTCTCCAGTTCGGGATCGAATGGAGCTAAATCCTTGCCACGAGATCTTCGCATACACCTAAAGAGTAGAGATGTCCTGAAAAGCAAAGACACAAACCAAAGGAGATCAAAAGCAACAAGAAAGATCTACACTATAAATAATCACAAAAAGACTCAATCTAGACTTAGTCCCCGGCAACGGCGCCAAAAACTTGTTACGCTTAGGATGTGTGCTAGCAAAAAACCTTAAATTTATACTCGTTATATTTCTCCTAACTCCTAGCGAACCCGCAGTGTACGGGACGTTTTGTAGTAGGGATAGTATTCCGAGGTCGAACACAAAGACTGAGGTGAGATTCAATCGATTAGTGACTAAGTTTAGTGAAGATCTAGGCTAAGAAAAGAGAAAGGAATAAAGAAAAGAAAATCTCAATGTTTTTGGTTTGGTTTTTAGGTGATCAATCAAAGATCACAATTCATGCAAAATAAACATTCAACTAAACTAACACCACAAGTAAACAAGCAAATACGATATATGTAATCAAAGGGAGAAAAACGGATTCTAGGGGTTTGAAATTCCGGTTATGGCATAGGACTCAAGCTATCTAATCATTCCTTGGATAAATTATAGTATGTTTAGAGTGAGTGTTTCTAGATTGGGATCAATCACCGGGTAGGTCTCATGGTCAACTAATCCGTTCCTAAGGTCTCATCACCGGGTAAGTCTCAAAGAGCCTAAGGAATGGAATTCTACACAAACCGGATGGTGTTCTAGGGATCTAACCTCTCTTTACCGGGTAAGTCTCGGAAAGGCAAGTTCTAAACACCTATCCTAGCACACTCAGTCCAATAGCGGCTTATGAGGCTCACTACTACCTAGAGTTGTCATCTTCGGTATCTAAGAGCAAGAATTACTGGGTAGGTCTCTTCTAACACTTAGTTGCTAACACTAGGTCACCCTAGGATAGAATTAGCTCAACAAACACTAGGATTTCAACAATCTAACAACCTAACACTTGGATTTATCATTACAAGCAAATTCATCAAAATCATGGGGTGTTCATCAAGGTCCACGGCCGTGGTTTGTCTAGAACAAACCGTGGATTCTAACAGTGACTAGGTTCAAGCAAATGAATCATCCAAGCATACATTTAAGTATGTCCTATCATAGTCCAAGGCATAACCATCCTTTCCTTACCCTAGAATCGCATCTATTTAGCCAACAACATACATCATCACAATCGAAATCATCAAGCATAAAATCATGGCTTCCATTTGCAAGATAATGAAGAGAAAGAGATGAACAAATAGAACAAGTAAAACCAAGCTGAATATGAGAATTAGAAAGACTCACAACCCTTCAAAAGAAGGTTTAATCGATTCTTACAACCCTAGAAAATGAATCCGATAGTCTTCTCTCTAAAATCTATCAAGGACTAATAATGGTGTGTTCTTCTCTTCTTCTCCAATGGAACTTTTCTTCTCCTCCAAGAGTAGCTCCAATCCAAGCTTCCAATTGAGAGAATCTTTCTTGTTGAGGGTGTGGGAGAGAATGGTAGTGAGGGTGGATCTTGGGAGATGCCCCCTTCAGCCTTGCAGGACCACCTATTTATCCTACAAATTTGCAAGAGTCGGCCATGAAGATCGTGGCACAGCTGTCACAACCGTCTGGCAAAAACCACGGTCCAATTCCACGGCCGTGAAAGTCCCAATAACCGTGGTTTTGGTGCCTCAGCTTGTTTTGGATCATTAAGTGACGATTTGGTGCATGTCATGCATCAACAAGGTCCCATGAGTCTTCCTTAGCCCCTAGCTTGCATCCTAATGACTTCGAGGGTGTGTCATCTCGAGGAACGATCCTCGAATGTATCGATTAAGCTCCTAAATCTCTCAAAATACCTACAAAGCAATGCAAAAGTCCGTGTAGACGTCTATCTCGACAAAATACGTGAATTGAGTGCAAACGTCGTGAACTAGTGCTAAACCATACATGAATGAGCGGAAAAACTATATAAATGATTACCTAAACCTAAGCCATAAATCGTGTTATCACCTTCCTTAGAGATTACATGTTTTCTGTCTAGGACGCCAAAAACAAAGCAAAGCAAAGCAAAAGCAAACTATCTAAAGCTAGACTAGAAAAGGGGAAAAAAGCAATACCTTGGGTTGCCTCCCAAGAAGCGCTTGGTTTAAGGTCGCTAGCTGGACCGTACGGTGTCCCTAAACATGCTAGAAGGTGTCCTCACCCCATACTTCACCTTCATCATGGGGTGAGATAAAGAAGTCTATTAAACATTCCAACAAGTGCAAGTGCTCATCGGGGAATGAATCGTCTATGGGTGGTTCGTCCTTCTCGCGTGAAGAGGGAGATAGCCGGATGAGGTGATCCGCAACAGAATTTTCGGATCCCTTCTTATCGCGGATCTCTAGGTCAAACTCTTGAAACAAGAGAATCCATCGAATAAGACGTGGCTTAGCATCCTTCTTAGCAAGCAAGTAACGAATAGCTGCATGGTCAGTGTAAACAATAACTTTCGCTCCTACTAAGTAAGAACGAAATTTCTCAAAAGCATATACGACCGTCAATAGCTCCTTTTCGGTGGTGGCGTAGTTACGCTGGGCTTCGTCCAGCGTCACTCGCATCAAATGGTGTGTCCAAGCTTTAAATTTATAACCCAAGAA
Source organism: Fagopyrum esculentum (assembly GCA_033239045.1). Classification (NCBI taxonomy): domain Eukaryota; kingdom Viridiplantae; phylum Streptophyta; class Magnoliopsida; order Caryophyllales; family Polygonaceae; genus Fagopyrum; species Fagopyrum esculentum. The sequence goes on along the minus strand of BSUD01000004.1, from coordinate 67,721,652 downwards.
GTGTGCTTAAAACAAGGAAGCGAACCCGTAGTGTACGGATCAATTGTAATAAAAGCAAGAATTCCGGGGTGTCGATATCAGGGACTTAGGTGAAATAAAGCAGGTATAGGTTGTCAATATTACAACTAACCACAAAAGCGATTAAAGCAATCAAAGATGATAATATAGTCAATTAAGGAAAATGTGCAAATTCTAGGGATTAAAGCATCTAGTTGTGGTTCCAACTCAAGATCTCAAGATAAGCGGACAAAGCTGAGGTTTTGCAAAGGGAAGGTGTTACTAAAGCGGAATAGATCACCGGGTAAGTCTCACTACTCACAATCCCAAGCCAAATAACCTATCACCGGGTAAGTCTCAAGGCACTAAGGAAAGGAATTATAATCTCAAACCAACACTCCAACTAAGAAAATAGAATCAACCTTTACCGGGTAAGTCTCAGGCTAACTCACAAAGAAGGGATGAAGGCACACTCAAACCCCAATAAAGTATAAACCTTTATTACCTACACTTATGATCATGGGTAAACAAACTAAGGAATTACATGGTAAGTCTCATCCTAGGCTTGCATTGAACCAGGAAAGGTGTAATAAGAATAGGATTTGGCAAACACTAACACTTAACTCTCAGTTTCAGATCAGAAAAGGTCACCTCGGTAAGTCAAGTTCCACCCCGGGCCGAGATGTTCTAGGGTTAAGGATAAAGACTCGAGTTTTCAAGATCCTACTGGAATTTAAGATTATTCTATCATTGTTTTTCCCACAACTTTCAGCGAATCACCCTAGAATCGCACAAGGAAATTAGCCACTCATCATCATGAAAGCAATAATCAAATATACGGGAAGGGAATGAATATTTGAACACAAAAACCTTAAGAACAAGGCTTCAATAACTGAATCAAATATCAAACAAATTAGTGTTCCTTGGATCACAAATCCAACAAGACAATTAAACAAAGGGAATCTAAGAAAGTCTTACAAATCCCTTCACAAAAGCTATAATAAGCTATGAACTTCTTTCCTTCAATCTTCCTTCAACCTTCCTTCAAAACTCCGGAAAAATTCCTTAATTGTTGGATGCTCTCAACCCTCTAAGCATGGTTGAAGTTGTGAAAATCCAACCCTTTATATAGGAGAATTATCTTCCAAAGATAAAATATCTTAAAAAGATAATTTCCTAATAAAATATATCCATATCTCATAAATAAATCCCTAAAATATATGATCTTCCTTCCAGAAATCCAGCCCAAAAATATAAGATCTCTCCTTCCAAAAATAAAAGATCTCAGCCAAATAAAATATATCTCGCTGCGTCGAGGGTGTTCGCCTCGGTCGGGGCGCTCCTCTAAATCACCTCAGTCGAGGTGGTACTGTAACTGACCGAGGTGACTCTCAGGTGAAGGTGAAATCTCTTAAATCTGGTCCAAACTAAATCTGTAATCCATTTCCATGCTTCTTGGGTTCTTCCTTAAGCTCCTGAATGTAGCTCCAATGACTCCTTAGCTCCTTTAGCTCCATTTTTGATGCAAAACGTGCCATTTTACCTACGATTACAACGAAACTTGGTGTAGACCTCGATTCTCGCAAAGGTAGATGAAACGACAATATAATCACATAATATACATCCAAACATGCAGATTATTGAAGATAAAACATCTAAACAAGTCCCAAAATATAGACTATAACTCATGCTATGAGCTCTACTCGGAAGAAGTACCATGATCCCTCGGAGTATTTCTTAGAATCTCACCGATCGAATGTTGATGCGTAGACATAGCCATCCTAACATAAAAATTTGAATTCAACAAAATCCTAATTGTAGTGGGCGCCTCACCACCAAGCGAATAGTGTCCAACATAAGGATGTTGATTTTAAATGGGTTGATAGGCCGATTGATATTGTAACTGGGAGGGTGCATAAACTTGTTGTGCATAAGATTGAAATTGAGACCTTAACTTCTCAATTACAGTTGTAACGATTTTAAGTTGATCCCTTCAACCGAGTACTTCATTTTATAAAGTGAAGACATTATGTTGTACTTCATAGATGCTAAATTTTCATATAATTCAGACGATTAAAGAAAAAATATAACTCTCTAATAGTTCCGGAGGCACATCACTCAAATTTGATCCGGGACCACAAACGCATCCTCTTTTTATACCACCAACTGCCTCAATCCATATCTTGGTACAGTCTGTCTCTTTACCTTCTTCTTGAGCTTTTTCCACCAATTTTTCATACCGCTTCTACAAAAAAAATCACTTAATTCATAGTTACTTTAGAACTTAATGAAGTGTTTATGAAGTGCATAAATCGAACTAAACATATAGCTTTAGAGATAGTTTATAATTTATAAAGCATTTACCATATGCATAAACTTTACCATGGTTTTACAGGCCGTGTCCCACTCCACCGAACATCTTTATTTTGATAAATAATTTGCATCCATTCTTTCATTGTTTGATCTTGGTTGTCATATTCAATCCGTTGAATTAAGTGAGAACATGAAATGTATAAGTTTAGATTAATATAAAAATAAAGCAATAGTATATTAAAGTATACTCACATATTTCTTAACATGTGCATAAACTGATATGAATCCTCTAGTGTAAGAAGTTGGTCCATTGATTTATTCCTTAGTAGTCCATATAACTAGCAACATAATAGGCCAATCCTAATCACTTATTCAATAAGGGTGTCCCGGGGGGGGGGGGGGGGG
>BSUD01000004.1:67701412-67718863 GCA_033239045.1 Fagopyrum esculentum | reverse complement strand
GGGGGGGGGGTGATTTCAAAACTTGCTCAAAATAGTTCTAAGATGTTCACTAGCATTCATTTTTTAAATAGAATGAACTACATCATCCTTTGAAGCATCCCACCAATATGTTTTCTTCACACATTATCATATAATTAGAATTAAGTATATAAATCATTAATCACCAAGTTGTCTAATACTATGGTAGACAATACCATGCTATATTACCTTAAACTCAAGAAACCAAAGAAGTTTAATAGCTTTTGGAACCCGCCTATCCAAGGACCCTTAAATAACGATGAATAGTCCCTCTTAACTTTTTGAAAGATCACAAATGCTCGAATCTACCTCAAATCTTCACCATTCTTTGAATTTGAAGGTTGTTCATTTTCTATTTCTTGGTGTTCTTTATCAACAAGTTGTTCTACGGGTGATGATAGAAGATCAGAATTGAGTATGGTGTTTCTTGAAGACATACTCGGAGACTCTATATCATGAGAGTCGTGTTGATTGCAATCAACATAAATTCTTTGACTAATACCAAAAAAATGATTATTGGTTCTTGGAGTCAAAGGTTGATTGCTTTGTGAGAAATTTTGTTTCTAACTAGTGACTCGTTCACTGCTTCTTGGGGGATAAAGATTGAGTAGATCCCAAAAGTTCTTGGTTGCTTCTCTGGGATAAATGTCGAGCGCCACTCATGATTTGATGTTGATTATTATTTCCTGGATCAAAAGTTCAGTAACAAATCTCGACTTGTACCATCTAAGAAACCAAAATGAAAATAAATTAGAAACTACTTCAAAGCTACGTACCAAAAATTTGAAAAACTCACTAAAAACTACCTTGAACGAAAAGAAAGCTTTGATGTTGTTTCTCACAACAAAGAGGGTGAGAAGTGAAATGCCATAAAGGATGTAATTATATTTTCACTTACGATTTGATGAAAGTGAACCTTCATGTTTAATTTGTGTGAAAACATATCCTCTAATGACATCAACACTTGTAAGATTCAAGTTTTGACCTTCACCGGCCCCGTGGTGAAGAAGGCCACCCCAACAGCCTTGGTGTCTATCACCGCCCCTGCGGCAAGGGGCCACCCTTGCGGCTGAAGCGATCCGCCCCTGCGGATTTGATGCAGATCGCACCCGATCTGTTTTCGTTCGTTTTATCTTCCTTTAATAGATAGAATGTCCAATCTTCTATCTTATGGGCCGGTTTCCTTATCTTCCTTCTAACCCTAGACGTCCTTTCCATCTATCTTTCCCGCCTCACCTATATATTCCCGTCTTTTCTTCTTTTCCTCGTTTCTTGCATTCGTTCTTCAACCTTGAGAGCTGCAACTGTTCCCTTGCTTCCCTTGTGATCTTGCTGAACGTGTAAGTTCCTTCTTATATGTGTCTTCCTCACGTTCATGTGATGCTGCAGTTGATTTCCCTTCTGCTTGTTTCTCTTTTCGTTTCTCTTTTGTTCTTCTCCAAGAATCAAGTTTGATCCTTGATTCTCATGGAGAGTCCGTTGATGATCCCTTGATATTCACAGGCTCCCTTGGTCGAGTTGTGACGTGGTTGTGTGCTGAGAAAAGAAATCTTTTGCCTTTTCTTTGTTCCTTGCTGTCGAAGGGAGTTGACAACGCTTTTGTCACGAATTCCGACCCTGCGCCTCTGATGTGCCGCCCCTGCGGTTTTCTCTGTAGTAACTCATGTTCTTTTGAGTTGCTTCCTTCCTTGCTTTCTTCGTTCCTTTTCTTGATTCTTATGGATGTTCCTTGTCCCCAAAGAGTTGAGGAGGCTATCAAGACTGGAGGACCAGCACCAGTGTCGCTAGTTCCCGTGAGATCAGTTGAGGTTTCTCAGAGAGTTAAACAGGTTGTTGCCCCGCCTGCTAGAGTTGTTGAGGTTGTTAGGGCTCCGGATGAGGCGAAAGAGTCAAAGCCCGACAGTTGGTTGAAAGCTTTGGACCAGATGAAGGTTCCCACTTTCATGAGAAAAACTAGATTGGAGGTGGAGCAGTGGGTAGGACAGTTGGATTCTTCTATGGAGGCTATCGGTTGCCCAGAGGGACGTCGAGTCAACATAGCATAGACGCAGCTGAAGGATCAGGCTCATTCTTGGTGGAGGACCGTTCGCAGTAAGCTCACAAGTTATGAGCAAATGAAGATGGTAATCAGAGATCGCTACTGCCTTGCAGCTATGAGGAGAGACCGTCTTCAAGATTTCTTTGAGGATGGATTCGAGGATTTGCCTATTGCTGAGATCATCAACAAGTTTCTAGATGATTTGTCTTTGTTGGGTCCGTTTGCACCACTTGAGGATCAGCATGTTTACCTTTTCTCTCGGAGGCTGAGAGACTCTACACGCTCTTATCTTGCTAGTTTCTGTTGTGATTCTTTGATGGACTATCAGGATAGAGCTTTTGCCTATATGAGAGACCGACCGGGTCAAAGGAGAGTTTCTCAGACAAGAGGTCCTGAGAAGAGACAGAAGGCTAGATCAGCCAGTGCTGGAGCTGGAGCAGTTGGATTTGGGCATAGTCAAACGTTGGGACGTTCTGGTTTCCAACACAGTTCTGACAGAGGACGGCAGTGTCATAACTGCGGAGGTGCAGGACACATCCGAGCTGATTGCAAGAAGCCAGCAGTGACTTGCTTTTCTTGTGGCAAGCCCGGACATAGAGCTGCATTTTGCCGCCAGGGCAAGGCGTTATCATAGCAGGGTTCTTCACCTGCTAGTGATGTAGGAGGTGGACAGAGATCTTAGTATCAACAACAATAGTAGAGAGTTTCTGGTTCTACTGCTTCTCAGGGTTCTACTCAGGGGCAAGGGAGAGGTAGAGGACGTGTTGGTCGATCTGCAGACACTAGAGATGCGTCATCCAAAGTATATGAGGTGAGGAGTGTTGTAGCCGATAGAGCCAACAACCACAAGTACCATTCATATTAATGGTTTTTTCGTCAGAGTTCTTTTCGATACCGGTGGTACACATTCTTTTATATTTGATGCATGTGTAGATTGATTGGCCTTAGTTACCGTAGAAGGTAGACCCTTCTTTATAGGATTACCCGATGGGGGTAAGATTCGAGGTACACGAAAGGTTCACGATTGCCCTATTAGATTGGGAGGTCGCGATTGACCAGCTGACTTCTTCGTTATGTACTTAGTACATGGAGAAGTTATTTTGGGCATGGATTGGATGAATCGACATCAAGCAGTTGCGGACATCGGCAAGAGGACAGTGACCCGACAACTACAGATGCAGGCCGTGTTGAGATCTTCCGAGGATGGGATCTCGGGAAGATTGGTACAGTCATCGGTGCAGTGCGAGTTGCGAGACTTATCAGTCGGGGTTGCGAGGCTTTTTGGTGATACGCCATGAAGGATAGTACGAGTCCGGCTTTGGAGGAGATTCCAGTAGCTTGCGAGTTTGTTGACGTCTTTGGAGAGCCATCAAGTTTACCTCCATAGAGGAGAGTAGACTTTGGCATTGAGCTAGAGCCCGGTACGAGACCGATCTCTAAGACTCCTTATCGTATGGCGCCTATCGAGATGCTTGAGTTGAAGAAGCAGCTCGAGGAGTTAGCAGAGAAGGGCTTCATCCGCCCTAGTGTATCTCCTTGGGGTGTACCAGTCCTCTTCGTCAAGAAGAAAGACAGGTCAATGAGGTTATGTATCGACTACCGAGAGCTGAACAAGGTGACGATCAAGAACAAGTACCCATTGCCCCGTATAGACGATCTTTTGGATCAGCTGCATGGAGCTTCAATGTTTTTGATGATCGATCTGAGATCCGGATATCACCAGCTGAGGGTGAGAGAGCAAGACATAGCCAAAACGACATATCGGACCAGATATGGACACTACGAGTTTGCAGTGATGCCATTCGGGCTTACGAATGCGCCCACATTCTTTATGGAGTTGATGAACAACATCTTCATCGACTTCCTAGACTAGTTTGTAGTCGTCTTCATAGATGACATTCTAGTTTATTTTCGCAGTAGAGAGGAGCATGCAGGACATTTGAGGATTGTTCTTCAAGTCTTATAGGATAGAGAGTTGTACGCCAAGCTCTCTAAGTGCGAGTTTTGGATGTCCGAGGTAGCATTCGTTGGTCACATCGTTTCAGCTGAAGGGATCAAGGTAGATCCGGCAAAGATCGAGTCAGTAGCATTTTGGCCGCCACCTAAGAAGGTCAAGGAGGTACGCAGATTCTTAGGATTGACGGGCTACTATCGGAGTTTTGTTGAGGGATTTTCAGTTATCACCCGACCGCTCACTTCCTTGTTGCGGAAGTCTACGCCGTGCCTGCAGAGCTTCGAGGAGATAAAGAAGAGGTTGACTTCTACTCTATCCTAGCTCAGCCAGATGACATTAAGGACTTTGTGGTTTACAGTGACGCATCCAAGCTGGGTTTGGGATGTGTTTTGATGCAAAGGGCTAAGGTGATTGCTTATTGATAACACGATTTATGACTTAGGTTTAGGCACTCATTTAGATAGTTTTTCCGCTCATTCATGCATGGTTTGCACTAGTTCGTAACGACTTGCACTCAATTCATGTATTTTGTCGAGATAGACGTCTACACGGACTTTTGCATGCTTTGTAGGTATTTTAGGAGTTTTAGGAGCTTAATCAATACATTTGAGGATCGTTCCTCGAGATGACACACCTTCAGACTCATTGGGAAGCAAGCTAGGAGCTAAGGGGAACACATGGGACCTTGTTGGTGCATGCCATACACCAAATTGAGGCTTGATGATCCAAAACAAGCTGAGGCACCAAAACCACGGCCACTGGGACTTCCACGGGCGTGGAAATGGGCCGTGGTTTTCCCCACACAGCTGTGACAGCTGTCCCATGATCTTCATGGCCGACTCTTGCAATTTGTTGAGGATATAAGGTGGTCCTGCAGGCTGTTAGGGACATACCCCATCACTCCATTCTCTCCCACACTCTTACCTAACACATATTCTCTCATTGGAAGATTGGATTGGAGCTACTCTTGGAGGAGAAGAAAGGATTCCATTGGAGAAGAAGAGAAGAACACACCATTCTTAGTTTTTCATAGTTTTGAGTGAGATTTGTGAAGACGATTTGCAAGTGTTTTATAAGAATCGATTGAACCTTCTTTTGAAGGGTTGTAAGTCCTTCTTGAACTCATATTCAGCTTGTTTTTCTTTGTTTTACTTGTTCATCTCCCTTTCATTTCATCCTGGAAATGAGGGTTATGGCTTGGACTATGATAGGGTGGACTTAGATGGACCTTAGGATGATTCGTTTGCTTGAACCGAGCTAATGTTAGAAACCACGGTTCGTTCTTGCCACTCCACGGCCGTGGAAAGGGATGAACAACCCGTAATTCTGACTAACTTGTTTAATTTGATGAATCTAAGTGCTAGAATGTTAGATTGTTGAAATCCTAGTGTTTGTTGAGCTAAATCTATCCTAGGGTGACCTAGTGTTAGCAACTAAGTGTTAGAAGAGACCTACTCGGTGATTCTTGCTCTTAGATACCGAAGATGATGAACTCTAGGTAGTAGTGAGCCTCACAAGCCGCTATTGGACTGAGTGTGCTAGGAAAGGTGTTTAGGGCTTGCCTTCCCGAGACTTACCCGGTAAGGAGAGGTTAGATCCCTAGAATACTATCCGGTTTGAGTAGATATCCCTTCCTTAGGCTCCTAGAGACTTACCCGGTGATAGGACCTTAGGTGCGGGATTAGTGGGTCATGAGACCTACCCGGTAATTGACCCCATTTGAGAAACATTCCTTCCCAACATACTATAGTTGATCCAATGAATAATTAGATAGCTTGAGTCCAATGCCATAACCGGAATTTCCAACCCCTAGAATCCGCTTTTCCCTCTTTGATCTCATATCTCGTGTTTGTCTTACTTGTTTGTGTTTATTTGCTAGATTCTTAGTTTGTTTTGCATTCTTATATCGTTGTGATTCTTGATTAATCACCATACAAAACCAAACCCAAAAATATTGAGATTTTCATTTATTTGTTTCTTTCTCTTTTCTTAGCGTAGATCAACACTATCCTTAGTCCCTAATCGATTCAATCTCACCTCAGTCTTTGTGTTCGACCTTGGAATACTATCCCTACTACATAACGTCCTGTACACTGCGGGTTCGCTAGGAGTTAGGAAAAATAAAACGAGTATAAATTTAAAGCTTTTTACGTGCATCAATTCCTACCGTAACAAGTTTTTGGCGCCGTTGCCGGGGACTAGGTTAAGATTGAGTCGTAGTTTGTGATTGTTTATAGTGTAGGTCTTTCTTGTTGCTTTTGATCTTGTTTGGTTTGTGTCTTTGCTTTTCAGGAAATCTCTCACTCTTTAGGTTTATGCGAAGATCTCATGGCAAGGATTTAGCTCCATTCGATCCCGAACCGGAGAAAACCCTTAGATCTAGATCCAAGAGCATTAGAAAGGGAAAAGAGATGGTCGGAAGAGATCTCCAAGCTGAGTTAGATGAAGCTTTAGAGCAAATTAGGCTAAGGGATGAAACCTTGGAGAATGAAAGGAGGCTTGCCAATGAGAGGCAAGAAGCAACTAGGAGGGAGATTGAAGAGATTAGGCAAGCTCTTGTCCAAAGAGAGCTTAATCGTCAACAACCTCCACCTCCACCACAACCGCATCCGGCGGTTAATATTCGGGTTGTGCCCATTGCTATTGAAGAGCCACAAACGTTTAGGAAACGTATGGATCCGGCACAAAGAGCACACCGTCCGGGTGTGAACTTAGGAGATCCCGCAGCCCATGATTACGAGCTCCGCCCTCAAGTTCTACAAATGATCCGGCATAATCAATTTGGAGGGATGGAAGGAGAGTCTCCTCATCAACATTTGATGAACTACGAGATATTGATGGAGACTCTAAGGCCGCCTAGGTTGGAGAACAACAACCATAAGCTTAGGGCTTTCTCCTTCTCGCTTAAGGATAAAGCCTTGGCTTGGTACCAATCGATTCCACAAGGGCGAGTGAGTACTTGGGAGGAGATGACAACCGAGTTTTTGACAAAGTTCTTCCCACCTTCCAAGACTACCGAGTTAAGAGGGAAGATCAATGCCTTCGTGATTAAGGATAGAGAAAGCTTATTCAAGTCTTGGGAGAGGTTCAAAGACCTTCTCCTAGATTGTCCGCACCATGGTATACCGAAAATAGAGCTTTTGGAGATCTACTTCAAGGGACTTGATGAAGATAGCCAATTCAAGCTTCAATCTCTTTCCGGTGGGACTTTCATGGAAAAGAATGTGGATGAAGCTTGGGAGTTTGTAGAGAAACAAGCTTTGGTGATTGAGAAGTATGTTACGCCAAAAAGTGTGTACGCAATAAGCCTTAAATTTATACTCGTTATAATTATCCTACTTCTAGCGCACCCGCAGTGTACGGGACGTATGTAGCAAGATAAGTATTCCAAGGTCGAACACAAAGACTAGGGTGAAATCGAATTAAGTTGTGATTGAATTTAGCAAGATCTAAGTCTAAAGAAAAGGATGCAAATAAAGGAAGAAATTCTCAATTGTTTTGGTTGTTTTTAGGTGATCACTTCAAAGATCAAATGCATGCAAACAATCAATCAAACTAAGTCGGAAAATTGGCACAAATAAACAAATCGAACAAGATGTTGATCAAGAGAAAGGGAAGACGGATTCTAGGGGTTGGAAATTCTGGTTATGGCATAAAACTCAAGTCACCTATTCATACTTTGGATTGATTATGATGTGTTGGGATTAAGTGTTCCTAAAATGGGATCAATTACCGGGTAAGTCTCATGATCCAACTAATCCACACCTAAGGTCTCATTACCGGTTAAGTCTCTAAGAACCTAAGGATAGGAATTTTACACAAACCGGATTGTTTAATTAGGGATCCAACCTATTCTCACCGGGTAAGTCTCGGAAAGGGAAGTCCTAATCAACTATCCTAGCACAATTAATCCAATGGCGGCTTATTAGGCTCACCATTACCTAAGGTTTTGCTATTCTAGATTCTAAGGGCAAGGATTACCGGGTAAGTCTCTCCTAACACTTAGTCGCTACACCAGGACACCCTAGGGTAGGTTAAACTCAGCAAAAACTTAGGGTTTCAATCAACTTTACGAACCTAAGGTAAGATCCTTCGAACCAGGAAGAACCACGGTTCGTTCTACAGAAACCACGGCCGTGGTTCTTCAAGAACTACCCGTGATTTCTAACAGTAGCTACGTCCATAAACAAAAATCATCCAAAGGTAAAGCTAAGTCCGTCCTATCATAGATCTAGCCATAACCATCCTTTCCTTACCCTAGAATCACATCAATCTAGCCTACAACATTCATGTTGGAAATCAAAACAAACAAGCATAGATTCATATCCTCCATTGCAAGAAAATGAGAGAAAGAAGATGAACAAATAAACTTCAAACACAATCCAAATCTGAAGATGAAATTAGAACGACTTACAATCCTTCCAAAGGAAGGTTCAAGAGTTCAAAAACTTCTAGAAACAAATCCGAAAATACAAGAGCTAAATGTGTCTTCTCCTCTCCTCTTCAATGGCAATGGCTCCTTTCTTCTTCTTCTTCCACTTTCCTTCCTCCAAAAATCCTTCTTCCTCTTGGAATATATTTTGTTCAAAGCAATAGAGAATGTGTGAGCTGCTCCCAAAACTACCCCAAAATCCCAGCTGCCTCTAACAACTATCAAGGACCACTTTTATAACCAATTTCTTCATGAGCTGGCCATGAGAGTCGTGGCACAGCTGTCACGAGAATCTGGCAAAATCCACGGTCATTTCCACGGCCGTGGTTCTTCAGGAACCCGTGATTCTGTGCAAAAACTTTGTTTTGGATCAATATGCTGTGGTTTGGTGCGTGGTCTGTGTTGGTAAGGTTCCTTGAGTCCTTCTCAGCCCTTGCCTTGCGTTCTAATGAGTTTGGAAACGTGTCCTCTAATTGAGCGACCTTCAAACGCGTCGTTTGGGCTCGAAACTTCCCGAAATACCTACAAAACGCACACAAGTCCGTGTAGACGTCTATCTCGACAAAATACATGTTTTGAGTGCAAAACGCATTGGACTAGTGCTAGATAATGCATGATTGAGCGAGAATTCTACCTAAATGTGCACCTAAAACTATGCTATAAATCGTGTTATCAAAATACCCCATACTTAAGGTTTGCTCGTCCCCGAGAAAATTCCCAACTATAGACTACGAGATGACATGATTTATGTATGCAGAAAAATGGCAAAATCTTTTTGGTTTTGTGCTTCTACTATTGGATCACCTTCATAGTCATGATCAATGGCAATTGAATAAGCAATTATGTATCAAACAATAAAGTCATGGAAAGACAATTGTACTTAACTCAAAAAGATGCATGAGTTGGGAGGACGGAGATGTCAAGAAGATCAAGAGTCTATCCAATCTAGATTACTAAGTCTTACAAACATGCAAGTAGGTCATAAGGGCTTGTGACATAAAAGGCTAAGAAACGTTTCAATTGGGGAGGGGAATTTTCTAGGTATGTGATGCTAATCCGGGAATGGAACTAACTTCACTCCTTGTCCTCGATCAACTTCCCCCAAGTGCATATTTTTCCCTATCTTGCTTTCTTTTCTTTTTCTTTAACTCATTTTTGAGACAATGGCATTGGTGTACAATAGCCGAAACCTCGGTGATTAGCCATCCTCGGGCTTTTTCTCTTTTTCGAGGTGCATCCACACCGGGCTCACATACCAAAGCTCGTTAGGGCTATTGGCTCATTTGACTTTGGCAAGGTACCAACACCCGATTATGTGAAGTGTACCGAGTTACTTATCATTTAAGCCAACGCCCCCAAACCTATTTTGGCTACACTTCCACAATAATTTCAGCATTCCATTCACGACATTCTTTTCATTACATCTTCACCCCGCACTTGCTCTTCACACATTCAAACACACTAGCATGCTCCTATTCCCGGATGGGTTTAAAAGGAGGTCAAATTTTATATCAATTGAGGTGCTCAAGCAATCATGATCAAGATGAGAAGTAGAGAAAGATGAAATGCCTTATTCATTCCTAGATGGTATGCAAGAACTATCATGTAATTTCGACTTTCAATACTCAATCCATTCTAGGCAATCACCATGCTCTCAAGTCATTCATGGAATTCAAGAGAAGTAGTTCAAGTCCACATATGCATTTATCAATTCAACATATAAGGCCATTCATAGCCAATCACAAGACAAGTTTCATCATTAGGATCATATCCAAGCCTAGAAAGCACAAAATTTTTTTTAAAATTTTCTGATTTTTATGGAATTTTCGATTTTAGTATGTACAATGCAAGAGATGTGCAAATATTAACCTATCCTAGATGCTCTTCATGCAAAGGATCATGTAAACCCCACCCCATACTTAGAAACACATTGTCCCCAATGTGGTATTCAAGTAAAGAGAGTGAAAGAAGGTTCTCACAATGTAAAATGGTTTTCATTTGTATTTGGGAATTCTCAAGAGGATTGATGTTGGATGATCCTTTCAACCATGGTAGGGAGCTAGCTCTAAGCATCCTTCAAGCTTTGAAACCCGCGCTAGGCACCGCTAGCCGTCCAAGTTCCGCGTCCGCTCCACCCATAATTGGTGAGGGTTTCATCATCATCATTTCCAAGAAAGGCTTCCAATGCCACTAATGTTCTAGCACACATAAAATAGACAAAACACACAAAGCACACAAAAACAGAAAAATCTAAGCTAAAATGAAGGAAAAATGTTACCGATGGGTTGCCTCCCACCAAGCGCTTCTTTAAGGTCATTAGCTTGACCAAACTCGGGAGCGTTTATGCAAGGTGAAGCGGGGCAATCATGTCTACCGGGGCTCCTGGAATATACTTCTTCAAGCGATGCCCGTTAACTTTGAAATCTCCACAATGCTCCCCTCCTATCTCAATAGCTCCATGGGGAAAGATCTTCTTCACCACATATGGCCCGGTCCATCTTGATTTGAGCTTTCCGGGGAAGAGTCTTAGCCTTGAGTTGAAGAGAAGGACCAGATCTCCTTCACTCAACTCCTTTGGAATGATCCTCTTGTCATGCCACCTTTTGGTTCTCTCTTTGTAAATCCGGGCATTCTCATAAGCTTCCAACCGGAGCTCCTCAAGTGCATTGATATCAAGTAATCTCTTTTCTCCCGCCTCCTTGAGGTCAAAATTTAGCCACTTAATGGCCCAATAAGCTCTATGCTCCATTTCCACCGGAAGATGGCAAGACTTGCCATAGACCAACTTGTAGGGAGTGGTGCCAATAGGTGTCTTGAAGGCGGTTCTATATGCCCATAGTGCGTCATTGAGCTTCATGGCCCAATCCTTCCTTGTCCTAGACACCGTCTTCTCGAGTATGGCTTTGATCTCACGGTTGGAGATCTCCACTTGACCACTAGTTTGGGGGTGGTAAGGTGTTGCTACCTTATGAGTCACCCCATACTTGGCCAAAAGTGCTCCAAAATTCCTATTTGTGAAGTGCTTCCCTCCATCACTAATGATCACCCTTGGTGTTCCAAACCTAGGGAAGATCACTCGGTTGAAGAACCGCACCACCACCTTGGCATCATTCGTAGGAGAGGCGATTGCCTCTACCCATCTTGACACATAGTCCACCGCCAATAGGATGAATAGATTGCCACATGAAGAAGGGAATGGTCCCATGAAGTCTACACCCCACACATCAAAAATCTCAACTTCTTGGATGTTGTTCAAGGGCATTTCATTCCTCCTTGAGATGTTCCCCGTTCTTTGGCAAGCATCACATGCCGCTACAAAACCTTGCACATCTCTAAACAAGTTAGGCCAATAAAAACCGGATTGCAATACCTTTGCACACGTTTTGTGTGAGCTAGCATGGCCTCCACATGGTAAGGAGTGACAATGCCGGATCACACTTTCCATTTCGTCTTCGGGTATGCATCTCCTAAGCCCCCCATCCGGGCCTCTCTTGAATAGAAGTGGCTCGCTCCAATAGTAATGCCTTACATCGTTGAAGAACTTCTTCCTTTGTGCATACGTTAGTCCGGGAGGCACTTCCTCACACACCAAGTAATTCACAATGTCGGCATACCATGGCTCACTTCCTTTAGCCACTTGGAACAAGCATTCTTCCACCATTTGCAATTGTTCATCCCGGAACGAATCATCTATCGGAATGTTGTCTTTCCCAAGCTCCAATGGTGGGAGTCTACTAAGGTGATCCGCCACCGAGTTCTCGGATCCCTTCTTATCTCTTATCTCCAAATCAAACTCTTGAAGAAGAAGGATCCACCGAATCAACCTTGGCTTGGCATCCTTCTTTGTAAGTAGATAACGGATCTCCGCATGATCCGTGTAAACTATGACCTTCGCTCCAACAAGGTACGAGCGGAACTTCTCAAATGCATACACTACCGCTAACAACTCCTTCTCGGTAGTAGCATAATTGAGTTGGGCATCATCTAGCGTCTTGCTAGCATAGTAAATAGCATGAGTGCGCCCTTCTTTCCTTTGCCCCAAAACGGCCCCAACGGCCACATCACTTGCATCGCACATAATCTCAAATGGTAGACTCCAATCCGGAGGTTGCATGATAGGTGCGGAGATCAAGGCGTTCTTCAACCTACAAAACGCTTCAAGACAATCTTTGGAAAACACAAAATGAACATCTTTCATTAGTAGGTTAGTGAGAGGCTTAGAAATTTTAGAGAAATCTTGGATGAACCTCCGGTAAAAACCGGCATGCCCTAAGAAACTCCTTACCCCCTTCACCGAGGTAGGTGGTAGCAACTTCTCTGTTGTTTCAATCTTAGCCCTATCAACCTCAATGCCACGGTTAGACACCAAGTGTCCTAACACAATCCCTTCACTCACCATGAAGTGGCATTTTTCCCAATTTAAGACAAGATTTGTTTCCTCACATCTTTGCAACACCAATGACAAATTAGCTAAGCAATCATCGAAAGAAGAACCGTAAACAGAGAAATCATCCATGAACACTTCCATGATATTTTCTATGTATTCCGAAAAGATAGCCATCATACACCTTTGAAAGGTGGCGGGTGCATTACACAACCCAAATGGCATTCTCCTATATGCAAATGTACCCCATGGACATGTAAAAGTTGTTTTCTCTTGGTCATCGGGGTGGATAGGGATTTGGAAGAATCCACTATACCCATCTAGATAGCAAAAGTGAGAGTGTTGAGCTAATCTTTCTAGCATTTGGTCAATAAAGGGGAGGGGAAAGTGATCTTTCCTAGAGGCCATGTTCAATTTCCTATAATCTATACACATTCTCCATCCCGTGACCGTCCTAGTTGGTATTAGTTCATTGTTCTCATTAGTTACTACCGTCATTCCACCCTTCTTAGGTACTACATGAACGGGGCTAACCCACTTACTATCCGAGATAGGGTAGATAATTCCCGCATCTAGCAACTTAATGATTTCCTTTTTGACCACCTCTTTCATTATAGGGTTCAATCTCCTTTGATGTTCTATAGAGGGTTTGTGGTTATCTTCCATCATTATCTTATGCATGCACAAAGATGGCTTAATGCCGACCAAATCATCAATAGTATAACCAATGGCTTTCCTATGCAATCTTAGTTCATGCAGCAATTTAGCAAGTTCATCATCACTCAAGCATGCATTAACAATCACCGGATATGTAGATTTTTCACCAAGAAATGCATACTTTAAATGAGAGGGGAGGGGTTTGAGTTCAAGTGAGGGAGGACCTTTATCGGTTGAAGACGATCCAAACAAGGCTGGATGAGATGAATCCAAAGCAAATGAGGATTCCCCTTGGCTCCTAGAAGATTGATCATCATCAAGAGTTGATTCAGGGGAAACCACGGTTGGAATCACGGTTAGCTCAACTTCCACGGCCGTGGTTCCTTCCAGGCTTGTTTCTCGGAGTTGTCCAGAGAGTTTGACGGCCGTGGTTCCTGAATCTCGACCGTGGGACTTGCAGCTGTTCACAATTTCTTCGTGGCTCTCAAATCCAACTCTTGGCTCCTCTTCCAATGCCTCCAAGGCTTTGATCTCTTCATTGCAATTCTCCTCAATGTCTTCCTCCATCATACTCAAGGTGAGAACCTTTTCCAAGGGATCCTTGATCAAAATCGAGCTCACCATTTCTCTAGATTCTTCTTGCTCGACTATGTTGAAGATATCTTCATCAAGGGTTGGCCCTTTCATCATTGTGGATAGCTTGAACTTGATGTTCTCCTCTCCAATGTTGAAGGAGAGAGTCCCGTTCTTCCAATCCACTAAACATCCGGACGTGGCTAGGAAAGGTCTTCCTAGGATGATGGGAACTGGGTAATCCGCCGGAATGTCCAGCACTACAAAGTCAATAGGCACATAAAATCCTCCCAATTGCACCGGAATGTCCTCAAGAATCCCAACCGGGTGGGTGATGGATCGGTCCGCCATATAGAGGGTCATCTTGACCGGTTTTGGCTCTCCTAGCCCGACCTTGTTACTAAGTGCGAGCGGTATGATGCTTACACTCGCCCCAAGATCACAAAGGGCTTCGTACTTCACATCTCCTACTCCAATTGGAACACAAAAAGAGCCCGGATCTCTTAGCTTGGGAGGCATTTGCTTCCTTCATTGTTTGGATTAACTCCGAGGATCTCTTGGTCATCCTAATCTCCCCATATTCCTCCAACTTCCTTTTGTTGGAGAGTATTTCCTTCAAGAACTTTCCGTATGCCGGCATCCCTAAGATGGCATCCATGAACGGAATGTTAATATGTAACTTGGACATTAGTTCAAGGAACTTACCAAAGTGATTGTCCAAACGAGCTCTTGCTCTTGATTGCGGGAACGGTAGTGGTGGCTTGTATGGAGGCGGTGCTACATAAGTTGGCTCTACATCCTTGCTCTTCCCTCCATCTTCATGCTTTCTTCCCTCTTCTACCACTACTTCATTTCCCTTAGCTTGGTCCTTGGGCAAAGGATCCTTCATGCTCAACCCACTCCTTGTTGTGATAGCCAAAACTTGGCCTCTTGGGTTGTCTTCGGTTCTTCTGGGAAGCTTTCCCGGATCTCTATGTGCCTCACCCGCCTTTTGAAAGACTTGTGCTTCCAAGACCTTTTGAGCCTTAGAAATTGAAGTAACGGTGCTCTCAACTCCACTCAATCTTCCTAGCAATTGTTCAAACATGACTTCGGTCCTATCCTTTGAAGGTTGAGGAAAACCGGGTGGAGGTTCTTGTGAAGCTCTTTGTGGTGGAGTTGTGCTTGTGGAGGCGGGAGGGTTCAAGGCTCCATCCGGATTAGAGTAAGAAAATCCGGGATGGTTGTGGTTTGGCCGGTAATTGTTGAATTGCCGGTTGTTGTTGAAATTTCTTGGGCCTTGGTAATTGTTGAAGTTGCCCCTTCCCATATAATTCACATCTTCCTCCTTGGAAGACAAGTTGGCTGGTGGAGGTGCTTGAGGAGTTGCTTGGCTCTTCAAGGTGGTAGTGCACAACTCTCTTAAGGATTTCAACTCGTTGTTGATGGCGTCAAGCTTGAAATTGCTCATGGTGACTTCACTCACCTCATATGCTCCCGCCTTTCTTCCCTCACTCTTCCTATGAGAGTACTTCTCAATCACTAGAGCTTGCTTCTCCACAAACTCCCAAGCATCATCCACATGCTTCTCCATAAAGGTCCCACCGGAAAGAGATTGAAGCTTGAATTGACTATCTTCATCAAGCCCCTTGAAATAGATCTCTAATAGCTCAATCTTTGGTATGCCATGGTGCGGACAATCTAGGAGAAGGTCCTTAAATCTCTCCCAAGACTTGAACAAACTTTCTCTATCCCTCATCACAAAGGCATTGATCTTTCCCCTTAACTCGGTGGTCTTGGAAGGTGGGAAGAACTTGGTCAAGAACTCGGTTGTCATCTCCTCCCAAGTACCAACTCTCCCTTGTGGAATAGATTGATACCAAGCCAAGGCTTTGTCCTTAAGAGAGAAGGAAAAGGCCCTTAGCTTGTGGTTGTTGCTCTCCAATCTTGGTGGTCTAAGAGTCTCCATCAAAATCTCATAGTTCATCAAATGTTGATGAGGAGACTCTCCTTCCATCCCTCCAAATTGATTGTGCCGGATCATTTGTAGAACTTGAGGGCGGAGCTCATAGTTGTGGGTTGCGGGATCTCCTAGATTCACACCCGGTCGGTGTGCTCTTTGTGCCGGATCCATGCGTCTCCCTAGGGTTTGTGGCTCCTCAATAGCAATAGGTACAACCCTAACATTGGCCGCCGGCTGCGGTTGTGGTGGAGGTGGTGGAGGTTGTCGGCGATTAAGCTCTCCTTGAACAAGAGCTTGCCTAATCTCTTCAATCTCCCTTCTAGTTTCCTCTTGCCTCTCATTGGCAAGTCTCCTTTCTTCCTCCAAGAGTTCATCTCTTAGCCTTATTTGCTCCAAGGCTTCATCCAATTCAGCTTGAAGATTTCTACCGGCCATCTCTTTCTCTTTTCGGATGTTCTTAGATCTAGATCGAAGGGTTTTCTCCGGTTTGGGATCGAATGGAGCTAAATCCTTTCCACGAGATCTTCGCATACACCTAAAAGCAATAGATGTCCTGAAAAGCAAAGACACAAACCAAAAAGAGATCAAAAGAAACAAGAAAGATCTACACTAGAAACAATCACAAAATAGACTCAATCTAGACCTAGTCCCCGGCAACGGCGCCAAAAACTTGTTACGCCAAAAAGTGTGTACGCAATAAGCCTTAAATTTATACTCGTTATAATTATCCTACTTCTAGCGCACCCGCAGTGTACGGGACGTATGTAGCAAGATAAGTATTCCAAGGTCGAACACAAAGACTAAGGTGAAATCGAATTAAGTTGTGATTGAATTTAGCAAGATCTAAGTCTAAAGAAAAGGATGCAAATAAAGGAAGAAATTCTCAATTGTTTTGGTTGTTTTTAGGTGATCACTTCAAAGATCAAATGCATGCAAACAATCAATCAAACTAAGTCGGAAAATTGGCACAAATAAACAAATCGAACAAGATGTTGATCAAGAGAAAGGGAAGACGGATTCTAGGGGTTGGAAATTCCGGTTATGGCATAAAACTCAAGTCACCTATTCATACTTTGGATTGATTATGATGTGTTGGGATTAAGTGTTCCTAAAATGGGATCAATTACCGGGTAAGTCTCATGATCCAACTAATCCACACCTAAGGTCTCATTACCGGTTAAGTCTCTAAGAACCTGAGGATAAGAATTTAACACAAACCGGATTGTTTAATTAGGGATCTAACCTATCCTCACCGGGTAAGTCTCGGAAAGGGAAGTCCTAATCAACTATCCTAGCACAATTAATCCAATGGCGGCTTATTAGGCTCACCATTACCTAAGGTTTTGCTATTCTAGATTCTAAGGGCAAGGATTACCGGGTAAGTCTCTCCTAACACTTAGTCGCTACACCAGGACACCCTAGGGTAGGTTAAACTCAGCAAAAACTTAGGGTT
>BSUD01000004.1:67681858-67701402 GCA_033239045.1 Fagopyrum esculentum | reverse complement strand
GTTATAATTATCCTACTTCTAGCGCACCCGCAGTGTACGGGACGTATGTAGCAAGATAAGTATTCCAAGGTCGAACACAAAGACTAAGGTGAAATCGAATTAAGTTGTGATTGAATTTAGCAAGATCTAAGTCTAAAGAAAAGGATGCAAATAAAGGAAGAAAATCTCAATTGTTTTGGTTGTTTTTGGGTGATCACTTCAAAGATCAAATGCATGCAAACAATCAATCAAACTAAGTCGGAAAATTGGCACAAATAAACAAATCGAACAAGATGTTGATCAAGAGAAAGGGAAGACGGATTCTAGGGGTTGGAAATTCCGGTTATGGCATAAAACTCAAGTTATCTAATCATTCTTTGGATTGATTATGATATGTTGGGATTAAGTGTTCCTAAAATGGGATCAATTACCGGGTAAGTCTCATGATCCAACTAATCCACACCTAAGGTCTCATTACCGGTTAAGTCTCTAAGAACCTAAGTGTAGGAGTTTAACACAAACCGGATTGTTTAATTAGGGGTCTAACCTATCCTCACCGGGTAAGTCTCGGAAAGGGAAGTCCTAATCAACTATCCTAGCACATTTAATCCAATGGCGGCTTATTAGGCTCACCATTACCTAAGGTTTTGCTATTTTAGATTCTAAGGGCAAGGATTACCGGGTAAGTTTCTCCCAACACTTAGTCGCTACACTAGGACACCCTAGGGTAGGTTAAACTCAGTAAAAACTTAGGGTTTCAACAATTTTATGAACCTAAGGTAAGATCCTTCGAACCAGGAAGAACCACGGTTTGTTCTACAGAAACCACGACTGTGGTTCTTCAAGAACTACCCGTGATTTCTAACAGTAGCTACGTTCACAAGAAAAAATCATCCAAAGGTAAAATTCAGCCTGTCCTATCATAGTTCTAGCCACAACCTTCCTTTCCTTACCCTAGAATCACATCAATCTAGCCTACAACATTCATAATGGGAATCAAAGCAAACAAACATAGATTCATAACCTCCATTGCAAGAAAATGAGAGAAAGAAGATGAACAAATAAACTTCAAACACAATCCAAATCTGAAGATGAAATTAGAACGACTTACAATCCTTCCAAAGGAAGGTTCAAGAGTTCAAAAACTTCTAGAAACAAATCCGAAAATACAAGAGCTAAATGTGTCTTCTCCTCTCCTCTTCAATGGCAATGGCTCCTTTCTTCTTCTTCTTGCACTTTCCTTCCTAGAAAAATCCTTCTTCCTCTTGGAATATATTTTGTTCAAAGCAATAGAGAATGTGTGAGCTGCTCCCAAAACTACCCCAAAATCCCAGCTGCCTCTAACAACTATCAAGGACCACTTTTATAACCAATTTCTTCATTAGCTGGCCATGAGAGTCGTGGCACAGCTGTCACGAGAATCTGGCAAAATCACGGTCATTTCCACGGCCGTGGTTCTTCAGGAACCCGTGATTCTGAGCAGAAACTTTGTTTTGGATCAATAGGCTGTGGTTTGGTGTGTGGTCTGTGTTGGTAAGGTTCCTTGAGTCCTTCTCAGCCCTTGCCTTGCGTTCTAATGAGTTTGGAAACGTGTCCTCTAATTGAGCGACCTTCAAACGCGTCGTTTGGGCTCGAAACTTCCCGAAATACCTACAAAACGCACACAAGTCCGTGTAGACGTCTATCTCGACAAAATACATGTTTTGAGTGCAAAACGCATTGGACTAGTGCTAGATAATGCATGATTGAGCGAGAATTCTACCTAAATGTGCACCTAAAACTATGCTATAAATCGTGTTATCAATGATCTACTCCACTTTAGTAACACCTTCCCCATGCAAAAATCTCAGCTTTGTCCGCTTATCTATAGATCTTGAGTTGGAACCACAACTAGATGCTTTAATCCCTAGAATTGCATGTTTGCTTTATTTGACTTCTTATTCATCTTTGATTGTGTTAATCGCTCTTGTGGTTAGAATTGACATAGCATACCGTGTTGACTTTGTTTCACCGAGTCCTTGTGATCGACCCCTGGAATTTTCTTGCTTTTACTACGATTGACCCGTACACTGTGGGTTCGCATCCTTGTTTTAAGCTTAAGTCTAGGGTTATAAATTTAAAGCTTGCACACACCGTTTGGAGCGAACACTGCGGTTGTGGTGGAGGTGGTGGAGGTTGTCGGCGATTAAGCTCTCCTTGAACAAGAGCTTGCCTAATCTCTTCAATCTCCCTTCTAGTTTCCTCTTGCCTCTCATTGGCAAGTCTCCTTTCTTCCTCCAAGAGTTCATCTCTTAGCCTTATTTGCTCTAAGGCTTCATCCAATTCAGCTTGAAGATTTCTACCGGCCATCTCTCTCTCTTTTCGGATGTTCTTAGATCTAGATCGAAGGGTTTTCTCCGGTTCGGGATCGAATGGAGCTAAATCCTTGCCACGAGATCTTCGCATACACCTAAAAGCAATAGATGTCCTGAAAAGCAAAGACACAAACCAAAAAGAGATCAAAAGAAACAAGAAAGATCTACACTAGAAACAATCACAAAATAGACTCAATCTAGACCTAGTCCCCGGCAACGGCGCCAAAAACTTGTTACGCCAAAAAGTGTGTACGCAATAAGCCTTAAATTTATACTCGTTATAATTATCCTACTTCTAGCGCACCCGCAGTGTACGGGACGTATGTAGCAAGATAAGTATTCCAAGGTCGAACACAAAGACTAAGGTGAAATCGAATTAAGTTGTGATTGAATTTAGCAAGATCTAAGTCTAAAGAAAAGGATGCAAATAAAGGAAGAAATTCTCAATTGTTTTGGTTGTTTTTAGGTGATCACTTCAAAGATCAAATGCATGCAAACAATCAATCAAACTAAGTCGGAAAATTGGCACAAATAAACAAATCGAACAAGATGTTGATCAAGAGAAAGGGAAGACGGATTCTAGGGGTTGGAAATTCCGGTTATGGCATAAAACTCAAGTCACCTATTCATACTTTGGATTGATTATGATGTGTTGGGATTAAGTGTTCCTAAAATGGGATCAATTACCGGGTAAGTCTCATGATCCAACTAATCCACACCTAAGGTCTCATTACCGGTTAAGTCTCTAAGAACCTGAGGATAAGAATTTAACACAAACCGGATTGTTTAATTAGGGATCTAACCTATCCTCACCGGGTAAGTCTCGGAAAGGGAAGTCCTAATCAACTATCCTAGCACAATTAATCCAATGGCGGCTTATTAGGCTCACCATTACCTAAGGTTTTGCTATTCTAGATTCTAAGGGCAAGGATTACCGGGTAAGTCTCTCCTAACACTTAGTCGCTACACCAGGACACCCTAGGGTAGGTTAAACTCAGCAAAAACTTAGGGTTCCAATCAACTTTACGAACCTAAGGTAAGATCCTTCGAACCAGGAAGAACCACGGTTTGTTCTGCAGAAACCACGGCCGTGGTTTGATAGCATGAATTATAGTCTATATTTTGAGGTTTGTTTGGACGTTTTATCTTTCATAATCTGCATGTTTGTATGTACATTATGTGATTTTACTACCATTTCATCTACCTTTGCGAGAATCGAGGTCTACACCTAGTTTCGTTGTAAATGCAGGTAATATGGTACGTTTTGCATCAAAAAAAGGAGCAAAAGGAGTCATGAGGCATTTGGAGCTACATCCAGGAAGCATAGCCATGAATTAAGGATTTACTTTGGACCAGTTTTGAGAGATTCTACATTCAGTTATGAGTCACCTCGGTTGACCACAGGTTCACCTCGACCGAGGCGATCCAGAGACGCCGACTCGACCGAGGCGAATACCTAGGACGCGGCGAGAATATTTTATTCTTGGCTGAGATCTTTTAAAATTGGAAAGTGATCTTATATTTTTGGGCTTGGCTTCTGGAAGGAAGGAGATATGCAGAATCATATATTTTACCTATATTTATGGGATAATATCTTTCTAAGATTTCTTATCTTTGGAGGGTTATTTTTCCTATAAAAAGGGTTGGATTTTCCACAAATCCGACATCCGCTATCAGCACAAGTATTCCGCCTACATCGAAGGAGCAGCAGCATACCCCAATTTTGGAGTGAATTGAAGAACCTTTTTGAAGGTTGAAGGAAGGTTGAAGACCATAGCTTTTATAGCTTTTTGGAGGGTTTTGTAAGATTGTCTTCAATTCCTTTCCTTGTTGTCTTGTCTTGTTGGATTATTATCCAAGGAACGTTTTGTTGTGATATTTGATTCAGATATTGAAGTCTTTTCATTAAATTCTTCTTTGTTCAAATATTCACCTTCTTCCCATATATTTTAATACTTTCATTATGATGATGAGTGGCTAATCTCTTTGTGTGATTCTAGGGTGATTGGCTGAAGGTTGTGGGAAAAACAATGATAGAATAATCTTAGATTCCAGTAGGATCCTGAAAGTTCGAGTCTTTAACCTTAACCCTAAGCATCTCGGTCGGTTGATGAACATCTCGGCCGGGGTGGAATTCTTCTGACCGAGGTGACTTATCCGACCTTAAACTGAGAGTTAAGTGTTAGAGTTTGCTAAATCCTGTTCTTATTATACCTTTCTGGTTCAATGCAAGCTTAGGATGAGACTTACCCGGTAATTCCTTAGTTTGTGTATTAACGATCATAAGTGTAGGTAATAAAGGTTTATCCTTTATTGGGGTTTGAGTGTGCTTCCATCCCATCTTTGTGAGTTAGCCTGAGACTTACCCGGTAAAGGTTGATTCTATTCCCTTAGATGGTGTGTTAGTTTGAAGTTATAGTTCTTTATCTTGATTCCTTGAGACTTACCCGGTAATAGGAGTTACGGTTTAGGATTAGTGTGTAGTGAGACTTACCCGGTGATCTACTCCACTTTAGAAACACCTTCCCCACGCAAAAATCTCAACTTTGTCCGCTTATCCATAGATCTTGAGTTGGAACCACAACTAGATGCCTTAATCCCTAGAATTGCATGTTTGCTTTATTTGACATCTTATTCATCTTTGATTGTGTTAATCGCTCTTGTGGTTAGAATTGACATAGCATACCGTGTTGACTTTGTTTCACCGAGTCCTTGTGATCGACCCCTGGAATTTTCTTGCTTTTACTACGATTGACCCGTACACTGTGGGTTCGCATCCTTGTTTTAAGCTTAAGTCTAGGGTTATAAATTTAAAGCTTGCACACACCGTTTGGAGCGAACATGGTTCTTCAAGAACTACCCGTGATTTCTAACAGTAGCTACGTCCATAAACAAAAATCATCCAAAGGTAAAGTTAAGTCCGTCCTATCATAGATCTAGCCATAGCCATCCTTTCCTTACCCTAGAATCACATCAATCTAGCCTACAACATTCATGTTGGAAATCAAAACAAACAAGTATAGATTCATATCCTCCATTGCAAGAAAATGAGAGAAAGAAGATGAACAAATAAACTTCAAACACAATCCAAATCTGAAGATGAAATTAGAACGACTTACAATCCTTCCAAAGGAAGGTTCAAGAGTTCAAAAACTTCTAGAAACAAATCCGAAAATACAAGAGCTAAATGTGTCTTCTCCTCTCCTCTTCAATGGCAATGGCTCCTTTATTCTTCTTCTTCCACTTTCCTTCCTCCAAAAATCCTTCTTCCTCTTGGAATATATTTTGTTCAAAGCAATAGAGAATGTGTGAGCTGCTCCCAAAACTACCCCAAAATCCCAGCTGCCTCTAACAACTATCAAGGACCACTTTTATAACCAATTTCTTCATTAGCTGGCCATGAGAGTCGTGGCACAGCTGTCACGAGAATCTGGCAAAATCACGGTCATTTCCACGGCCGTGGTTCTTCAGGAACCCGTGATTCTGTGCAGAAACTTTGTTTTGGATCAATAGGCTGTGGTTTGGTGTGTGGTCTGTGTTGGTAAGGTTCCTTGAGTCCTTCTCAGCCCTTGCCTTGCGTTCTAATGAGTTTGGAAACGTGTCCTCTAATTGAGCGACCTTCAAACGCGTCGTTTGGGCTCGAAACTTCCCGAAATACCTACAAAACGCACACAAGTCCGTGTAGACGTCTATCTCGACAAAATACATGTTTTGAGTGCAAAACGCATTGGACTAGTGCTAGATAATGCATGATTGAGCGAGAATTCTACCTAAATGTGCACCTAAAACTATGCTATAAATCGTGTTATCAAAGTACTCCCATAGGAAGAGTGATGGGAGGAAAGAGGGAGCATATGAGGTGAGTGAAGTCACCATGAGTAACTTCAAGCTTGATGCAATCAACAATGAGCTGGAATCTTTGAGGGAGTTGTGTGCTACAACTTTGAAGAATCAAGCAACCCCTCAAGTGCAAGTGCAAGCAAACTTGTCTTCCAAGGAGGAAGATGTGAACTAAATGGGAAGGGGCAACTACAACAACTATCAAGGCCCAAGGAACTTCAACAAAAACCGGCAATTCAACAATTACCGGCCTAACCACAACCATCCCGGGTTTTCCTATTCTAACCCGGATGGAGCCTTGAACCCTCCCGCTTCCACAAGCGCAACTCCACCACCAAAGGCTTCACAAGAACCTCCACCCGGATTCACTCAACCTCCAAAGGATAGAACCAAGATGATGTTTGAGCAATTGCTTGGAAGGTTGAGTGGTCTTGAGAGCACGGTGACTTCCATTTCTAAGGCTCAAAAGGTGTTGGAAGCACAAGTGTTCCAAAAGGCGGGTGAAGCTCATAGAGATCCGGGAAAGCTTCCCGGAAGAACCGAGGACAACCCAAGAGGCCAAGTGTTGGCCATTACAACAAGAAGTGGGCTGAGCATGAAGGATCCCTTACCTAAGGAAAATGCTATGGGAAATCAAGTAGTGGTGGAGGAAGAGCCATTGCAAGAAGGAGTAAAGGACAAGGAAGATGAGCCAACATATATGGCACCGCCTCCATACAAGCCACAACTACCGTTCCCACAATCACGAGCAAGGGCTCGCTTGGACAAACACTTTGGTAAATTCCTTGAACTTATGTCTAAATTGCATATTAACATTCCGTTCATGGATGCTATTCTAGGAATTCCGGCATATGGCAAGTTTTTGAAGGAGATACTCTCCAACAAAAGGAATTTGGAGGAGTATGGAGAAGTGAGGATGACAAATAGGTCCTCAGAATTGATCCAAACTATGAAGGAGGAGATGCCTCCTAAGCTAAGAGATCCGGGATCCTTTTGTGTGCCAATTGGAGTGGGAGAAGTGAAGTATAAAGCCCTATATGATCTTGGGGCAAGTGTAAGCATCATACCGCTTGCACTTTGTAACAAGGTTGGGCTAGGAGAGCCAAAGCCGGTCAAGATGACCCTTTACATGGCAGACCTTTTGATCACTCACCCGGTCGGAATATTGGAAGACATACCGGTGCAACTAGGGAAGTTCTATGTGCCCATAGACTTCGTTGTTTTGGACATCCCGGCGGACTATCCGGTTCCCATCATCTTAGGGAGACCTTTCCTAGCCACTTCCGGATGTTTGGTGGATTGCAAAAATGGAATTCTCTCCTTCAACATTGGAGAAGAGAATATTTAGTTCAAATTATCCACAATGATGAAGGGGTCAACCCTTGGTGAAGATGTGTTCAACATTGTCGAGCAAGAGGAGTCTAGAGAAGTTGTGAGCTCGATCTTGATCAAGGACCCCTTGGAAAAGGTTCTTAGCTTGAGTTTGATGGAGGAAGGAGTTAAAGAGGCTTGCAATGAAGAAATCAAGGCCTTGGATGCATTGGAAAAGGTGACAAGAGCTGAATTTGAAGTACACGAAGGTGTGCTGAATTCCTGTAGGAACCACGGCCTGGGGGGAAGAACCACGCCCGTGGTTTTACCCGTGGAACCTACTGGAGTGCTCCGAAGTGCTAGCTTTGCAAGTTCCACGGCCGTGGTTATGTCAGAGCCCGTATTTTTGCCCGTGGTTTCTCCAGAAACTGCCTTAGTTGTTGATCAAGCTTCAAGGAGTCTTGAGGAGTCATCCAAAGCTTTGGATTCATCTCAACCTACATTATATGGAGCGTCTCTACTCGATAAAGGTTCTCCTAAACTTGAACTCAAACCCCTCCCCTCTCATTTGAAGTATGCTTTTCTTGGTGAGAATGCTATATATCCGGTTATTGTGAATGCATGCTTGAATGATGATGAACTTGCTAGATTGTTGCATGAGTTGAGATTGCATAGGAAGGCCATTGGCTATACCATTGATGATTTAGTTGGCATTAAACATTCTTTATGCATGCATAAAATCTTGATGGAAGATAATCATAAACCTTCAATTGAACCTCAAAGAAGACTAAATCCTATCAGGAAAGAAGTAGTCAAGAAAGAGATTCTTAAATTGCTAGATGCGGGAATCATTTTCCCGTTTTCGGATAGTAAATGGGTTAGTCCCGTTCATGTAGTTCCTAAGAAGGGTGGGATGAACGTAGTAACTAATGAGAATAATGAACTAATCCCAACTAGAACGGTTACGGGATGGAGGATGTGTATTGACTATAGGAAACTAAATGTGGCCTCTAGGAAAGATCACTTCCCTCTTCCTTTCATTGACCAAATGCTAGAGAAATTAGCTCAACATTCCCATTTTTGTTACTTAGATGGCTATAGTGGATTCTTCCAAATCCCTATTCACCCCGATGATCAAGAAAAAACCACATTCACATGTCCTTGGGGTACTTTTGCATATAGGAGAATGCCATTTGGGTTGTGTAATGCACCCGCCACCTTTCAAAGGTGTATGATGGCTATCTTTTCTGAGTAAATTGAGAATATCATGGAAGTGTTTATGGATGATTTTTCTGTTTATGGATCTTCCTTTGATGATTGTTTAGCTAACTTGTCTTTAGTGCTTAAGAGATGTGAGGAGACAAACCTTGTCTTAAATTGGGAAAAATGCCACTTCATGATAAGTGAAGGCATTGTGTTGGGATACTTGGTGTCCAACCGTGGCATTGAGGTTGATGGGCTAAGATAGAGACAATTGAGATGTTGCCACCACCTACCTCGGTGAAGGGGGTAAGGAGTTTTCTAGGGCATGCCGGTTTTTACTGGAGATTCATTAAAGATTTCTCTAAGATTTCTAAGCCTCTTACTAACCTACTAATGAAAGATGTTGAGTTTGTTTTCTCCAAGGATTGCCTTGAGGCTTTTTGTAGGTTGAATAATGCTTTGATCACCGCTCTCATCATGCAACCTCCGGATTGGAGTTTACTGTTTGAGATCATGTGTGACGCGAGTGATGTAGCCGTTGGGGCTGTTTTGGGACAAAGGAAAGATGGGCTTACGCATGCCATCTTATATGCTAGCAAGACGCTAGATGATGCCCAACTCAATTATGCTACCACCGAGAAGGAGTTGCTAGCGGTTGTGTATGCATTTGAGAAGTTCTGCTCGTATCTTGTTGGAGCGAAGGTCATAGTGTATACGGATCATGCTGCGATCCGTTATCTCCTTACAAAGAAGGATGCCAAATCTCGGTTGATTCGGTGGATCCTTCTTCTTCAAGAGTTTGACTTGGAAATCCGGGATAAGAAAGGGTCCGAAAATTCTGTGGCGGATCACCATAGTA
The DNA here is from genome assembly GCA_033239045.1 of Fagopyrum esculentum. Classification (NCBI taxonomy): domain Eukaryota; kingdom Viridiplantae; phylum Streptophyta; class Magnoliopsida; order Caryophyllales; family Polygonaceae; genus Fagopyrum; species Fagopyrum esculentum. The sequence goes on along the minus strand of BSUD01000004.1, from coordinate 67,691,856 downwards.
GACTTCCACCATTGGAGCTTGAGAGAGATAACATCCTGATTGATGACTCATTCCGGGATGAGGAATTGCAAATGGTGGAGGAGTGCTTGTTTCAAGTGTCAAGGGGTAATGAGCCATGGTATGCCGACATTGTGAACTATCTTGTATGCGAGGAAGTGCCTCCCGGTTTGTCATATGCCCAGCGGAAAAAGTTCCTCAAGGATGTGAGGCACTACTATTGGAGTGAGCCACTTTTGTTCAAGAGAGGACCGGATGGAGTTTTTAGAAGATGCATACCGGAGGTGAGGTGGAGAGTGTGATCCGGCATTTTCACTCCTTGCCATATGGAGGCCATGCTAGCTCACACAAGACATGTGGTAAGGTGTTGCAATCGGGTTTCTTTTGGCCAAGTTTGTTCAAGGATGTGCAGAATTTTGTGGTAGCTTGTGATGCTTGCCAAACGACGGGCAACATCTCAAGGAGGAATGAGATGACCTTGAACAACATACAAAAGGTGAACATATTTGATGTGTAGGGTGTGGACTTCATGGGGCCATTCCCCTCTTCATGTGGCAACCTCTACATCCTATTGGCGGTGGACTATGTTTCGAGATGGGTGGAGTCAATCGCCTCTCCCACAAATGATGCCAAGGTTGTGGTGCGGTTCTTCAACCGAGTGATCTTCCCTAGGTTTGGAACACCAAGGGTGATCATAAGTGATGGAGGGAAGCACTTCACTAATAGGAACTTTGGGGCACTTTTGGCTAAGTATGGGGTGACTCATAAGTTGGCAACACCTTACCATCCCCAAACTAGTGGCCAAGTGGAGATCTCCAACCGGGAGATAAAGGGAATTCTTGAGAAGACGGTTTCTAGGACGAGAAAGGATTGGGCTATGAAGCTCGACGATGCTTTGTAGGCTTATAGAACCGCTTTCAAGACACCGATTGGCACCACCCCTTACAAGCTAGTTTACGGCAAGTCTTGCCACCTTCCGGTAGAGATGGAGCATAGAGCGTATTGGGCTATAAGGTGGCTGAATTTTGACCTCAAGGAGGCCGGTGAGAAAAGGTTGCTAGACATGAACGCCCTTGAGGAGATCCGGTTGGATGCCTATGAAAACGCCCGGATCTACAAAGAAAGGACCAAACGTTGGCATGACAAGCGTCTCATCCCGAAGGAGTTGAGTGAAGGAGACCTTGTCCTTCTCTTCAACTCGAGGCTGCCGCTCTTCCCCGGAAAGCTAAAGTCGAGATGGACGGATCCTTATGTGGTGAAGAAGATCTTTCCCCATGGAGCGGTTGAGATAGGAGGGGAGCATTGTGGAGATTTTAGGGTGAATGGGCATCGGTTGAAGAAGTACATCCCGGGAGATCCGGTGGATATGATTGTCCCACTTCACCTAGAGTGAGACGCCCCCGAGTTTGGTCAAGCTAATGACCTTAAAGAAGCGCTTGATGGGAGGCAACCCATTGGTAGACATCTTTCCCTTTTTCGTTTTTGTTTTTGTTTTGATTTTTCTGTTTTTGTGTGTTTGGTGTGCCTTGTGTGTGTGCTAGAGTCTTGGTAGCATGGAAGCCTTGCATGGCATATGGATGATGATGATGAGTCCCTCATCAATTGTGGGTGGAACGGACGCGGGACTTGGACGGCTAGCGGCGCCTAGCGCGGATCCCGATGTCATAACGGACACTTTGAGCTCTCTACCATTGTTGATAGGATCATCCGCCATCACTCCACTTGAATGATCCCAAATACCAAAGCAAACCATTTTTACGTTGTGAGAACCCTCTTTCACCCTTCTTTACATCATTTACACATTGGGGACAATGTGTTTCTAAGTATGGGGTGGGGTTTGCATGATCTTTTGCATGATTAGCATCTAGGGTAGTTTCTTTTAGTCACATGCTTCATTACGTCTTGCATTGTAAATAAACATTTCGAAAATTCCAAAAAAAAAATCATAAAATTTAAAAAAATTTAGTGCTTCTAAGCTTGTGGAATGACCCTTATGATGAAATTGTCTTGTGAATTGGCTATGGATGGCCTTATTTGTTGAATTGATGAATGCATATGTGGACTTGAAGTACTTATCTTGAATCCCATGAATGGATTGTGATCATGATGTTTGCCTTGATTGGATTGAGTATTGAAAATCGAAATTACATGCTAGTTCTTGCACATCATCTAGGAGTGATTAAAGCAATTCATCTTTCTCTACTTCTCATCTTGATCATGTTGTTTGAGCACCTCAATTGATATAAATTTAACCTCTTTTGACCCATCCGGGAATAGGAGCATGTTAGTGTGTTGAGTGTGTGAAAAGCAAGTGTGGGGTGAAGTTGTTGATGAAAGAATGTTATGAATGAAGTGTTGAATTTGTTGTGAAAGTGTAGACAAAAATATAGGTTTGGGGACGTTGGTTTAAATGACGAGTAACTCGGCACCATTCACATAATCCGGTGTTTGTGCCTTGCCAAAGTCAAATAAACCGATAGTCCTAACAAGCTTTGGTATGTGTGCCCGGTGTGGATGCACCTCGAAAAATAAAAAAGCCCGAGGATGGCTAATCACCAAGGTTTCGGCTTTTGTACACCAATGCCATTGTCTCAAAAAAAAAATATAAGTGAAAGAAAAAGAAAAGAAAAGAAAGAAAAGATGGAGAAAATATACACTTGCGGGAAGTTGATAAAAATGTGAAGTTGTGAAGTTAGTTCCATTCCCGGATTAGCATCACATGATCATCTTGACTAATCACCAAGGTTTCGGCTTTTGTACACCAATGCCATTGTCTCAAAAAAAAAATATAAGTGAAAGAAAAAGAAAAGAAAAGAAAGAAAAGATGGAGAAAATATACACTTGCGGGAAGTTGATAAAAATGTGAAGTTGTGAAGTTAGTTCCATTCCCGGATTAGCATCACATGACCTAGACAAATTCCCACCTAATCACAACGTTTCTTAGCCTCTTATTTCCTAAGCCCTTGTGACCTAATCACAACGTTTCTTAGCCTCTTAATTCCTATGCTCATGATCATCTTGACTTCTTCATTTTTACATTTCATGCATGCCTTCGAGTTAAGTACAATTGTCTTTCCGTGCCTTCATTTATTTGATGCATGATCGCTTGTCCATTGCCATGAAGCATGACTATGAAGGTGATCCAATATTAGAAGCACAACTCCAAAAAGATTTTGTTGTTTTTCTGCATGCATAAATCATGTCATCTCTTAGTCTATAGTTGGGGACTTGCTCGGGGACGAGCAAACCTTAAGTGTATTTTTGATAACACGATTTATGACTTAGGTTTAGGCACTCATTTAGATAGTTTTTCCGCTTATTCATGCATGGTTTGCACTAGTTCGTAACGACTTGCACTCAATTCATGTATTTTGTCGAGATAGACGTCTACACGGACTTTTGCATGCTTTGTAGGTATTTTAGGAGTTTTAGGAGCTTAATCGATACATTTGAGGATCGTTCCTCGAGATGACACACCTTCGAACTCATTGGGAAGCAAGCTAGGAGCTAAGGGGGACACATGGGACCTTGTTGGTGCATGTCATGCACCAAATTGAGGCTTGATGATCCAAAACAAGCTGAGGCACCAAAACCACGGCCACTGGGACTTCCACGGGCGTGGAAATGGGCCTTGGTTTTCCCCAAACAGCTGTGACAACTGTCCCACGATCTTCATGGCCGACTCTTGCAATTTGTTGAGGATATAAGGTGGTCCTGCAGGCTGTTAGGGACAGACCCCATCACTCCATTCTCTCCCACACTCTTACCTAACACATATTCTCTCATTGGAAGATTGGATTGGAGCTACTCTTGGAGGAGAAGAAAGGATTCCATTGGAGAAGAAGAGAAGAACACACCATTCTTAGTTTTTCATAGTTTTGAGTGAGATTTGTGAATACGATTTGCAAGTGTTTTGTAAGAATCGATTGAACCTTCTTTTGAAGGGTTGTAAGTCCTTCTTGAACTCATATTCAGCTTGTTTTTCTTTGTTTTACTTGTTCATCTCCCTTTCATTTCATCCTCTTGATATGGATTCCATGATTTTATGCTTGATGAGTTTGATTGTGATGATGCATGTTGTTGGCTAGATAGATGTGATTCTAGGGTAAGGAAATGAGGGTTATGGCTTGGACTATGATAGGGTGGACTTAGATGTACCTTAGGATGATTCGTTTGCTTGAACCGAGTTACTATTAGAAACCACGGTTCGTTCTTGCCACTCCACGGCCGTGGAAAGGGATGAACAACCCGTAATTCTAACTAACTTGTTTGATTTGATGAATCTAAGTGCTAGAATGTTAGATTGTTGAAATCCTAGTGTTTGTTGAGCTAAATCTATCCTAGGGTGACCTATTGTTAGTAACTAAGTGTTAGAAGAGACGTACCCGGTGATTCTTGCTCTTAGATACCGAAGATGACGAACTCTAGGTAGTAGTGAGCCTCACAAGCCGCTATTGGACTGAGTGTGCTAGGATAGGTGTTTAGGACTTGCCTTCCCGAGACTTACCCGGTAAGGAGAGGTTAGATCCCAAGAATACCATCCGGTTTGAGTAGATATCCCTTCCTTAGGCTCCTAGAGACTTACCCGGTGATAGGACTCTAGGTACGGGATTAGTGGGTCATGAGACCTACCCGGTAATTGACCCTATTTGAGAAACATTCCTTCCCAACATACTATAGTTGATCCAATGAATGATTAGATAGCTTGAGTCCAATGCCATAACCGGAATTTCCAACCCCTAGAATCCGCTTTTCCCTCTTTGATCTCATATCTCGTGTTTGTCTTGCTTGTTTGTGTTTATTTGCTAGATTGTTAGTTTGTTTTGCTTTCTTATATCGTTGTGATTCTTGATTGATCACCACACAAAACCAAACCCAAAAATATTGAGATTTTTATTTATTTGTTTCTTTCTCTTTTCTTAGCCTAGATCAACACTATTCTTAGTCACTAATCGATTCAATCTCACCTCAGTCTTTGTGTTCGACCTCGGAATACTATCCCTACTACATAACGTCCTGTACACTGCGGGTTCGCTAGGAGTTAGAAAAAATATAACGAGTATAAATTTAAAGCTTTTTGCGTGCATCAATTCCTACCGTAACAAGTTTTGATGCAAAGGGCTAAGGTGATTGCTTATGCGTCTAGAAAACTGAAGACGTACGAGGAGAATTACCCTACCCATGACCTTGAGTTGGCTGTTTTAATTCATGCTTTGAATATTTGGAGACATTATCTGTACGGAGCTACGTGTTAGATATTCACATACCATAAGAGTCTGAAGTACATATTCACTCAGCGGGAGTTGAATAACCGCCAACGCAGATAGTTGGAGTTGATTAAGGACTTCGACCTTGAGATCTTATACCACCCGGGGAAGGCAAATGTGGTAGCTGACGCCCTCAATAGAAAGACTTACCAGGAGATGGCGATCACTAGGCTGATAGCTCAGCCTCAGTTACAGTGAGATCTTGCATGGCTAGAGATGGATATCCACTTCCCGGATTCCGACAGCTAGTTGTCCACCTTGGAGATAGTTCTTGATCTATTGGTCGAGATCCGAGAGAAATAGGAGTGTTTCCCAGCTTTGACGCAGATCCGAGACCGGATGTCTCGAGGAGAGGCACCTTAGTTTGCAGTTAGTGCTGATGGGATCTTGAGACGTCAGGAGCGTGTTTCTGTGCCTTTAGATCGAGAGTTGAGATAGAGGATCCTTCAGGTGGATCACTATTCACCTTACTCAGTGCACCTTGGTGAGAGTAAGATGTATCAGGATATCAGACGCTCTTTCTGGTGGGGAGGTCTGAAGCCAGACGTCACGAGATATGTATCTTAGTGTGCGACTTGTCAGCAGGTCAAGATCGAGCATCATAGACCAGGAGGCGAGCTGCACCCACTTCCCGTCCCTCAGTGGAAGTGGGAGGACATCTATATGGATTTCGTTACCGGTTTCAGACCGAGTCGAAGCTTCGATGCTATCTAGGTCATAGTAGATCGACTAACAAAGACCGCACGGTTCATTCCGATCAAGGAAACATGGTCGGTGAGTCGATTGGCAGAGGAGTTCACTAGGCAGATAGTGAGACTTCATGGAGTACCTAGGACTATAGTCTCTGATAGAGACGGACGGTTCACATCTAGGTTCATGCCGCCCTAGGTAAGAGTCTGCAGTTTACGACTACTTATCATCCTCAGACCGATGGTTAGTCCGAGTGGAACGTCTAAACTTTGGAGGACATGTTGTGAGCCTGCGTGTTAGACTGGGGGCAGGTGTGGCTAAATCACCTTCCCTTAGTGGAGTTTTCGTATAACAATAGTTGACATGCATCGATCAGGATAATATGGCTAGATTAGTAGTGATCCGCGAGCGGATCTTAGCACCGTAGAGCCGGCAGAAGTCTTACGCAGATAAGAGGCGCAGAGCTTTGGAGTTCAGAGTTGGGGCTCACGTTTGGTTGAGAGTATCCCCGACACGAGGCGCCACACATTTCGGTGTGAAGGGGAAGTTGAGTCCCAAATAAGTCGGACCGTTCGAGATTCTTGAGCGAGTTGGAGAGGCAGCATACAGACTTGCTTTGCCACCGAGACTCGAGAGTGTTCACCCAGTTTTCCATGTGTCTCAACTACGGGAGTACATACCAGACTCGAGGCATATCGTCAGTCACGAGGATCTAGTGATCGAGCCAAACCACATATTTGTTGAGCACCCGGTGGCTGTCTTGGAGTGTAGTACGAGATGCTTGCGTTCGAAGGACATACCGATGATGAAGATTCAGTGGTCGATGCGAGGAGCTAATGAGGCGACTTGGGAGACAGAGGATAGCATCCATAGGAACTATCCGGAGTTTTACGCTGAGTTGAATGCACCTTTCGCGTATTTGTTTTGTTTCAGTTTTTCCTTCGTTGCGTTGCATACGCTTTTTACGTGCCCCGAGTGGGAATACATGAGTTTTGTTCAGTTCTTTGTATCGTTATGTGATCGTTCGGGCTTTTGCAAGTTTTGGGACAAAACTTCTTTTTAGGGGGATTTGATGTAAGATCCTAGTTTTTGACCTTCACCGCCCCCACAATGAAGAAGGCCGCCCCAGCGGCCTTGGTGTCTGTCACCGTCCCCGCGGTGACAAGGGGCCGCCCCTGAGGCTGAAGCGGTCCGCCCCTGTAGATTTGCTGCAGATTGCGCCTGATCTGTTTTCGTTCGTTTTATATTCCTTCCATAGATAGAATATCTGATCTTCTATCTTATGGGCCGGTTTTCTTATCTTCCTTATAACCCTAGACGTCCTTTCCATCTATATTTCCCACCTCCCTTATATATTCCCGTCTTTTCTTCTTTTTCCCGTTTCTTGCATTCGTTCTTCAACCCTGAGAGCTGCAGTCGTTCCCTTGATTCCCCTGTGATATTGCTGAACATGTTGTGACGTGGTTGTGTGCTGAGAAAAGAAAGCTTTGGCCTTTGCTTTGTTCCTTGCTGTCGAAGGGAGTCGACAATGCTTCTGTCACGAATTCCGCCCCCGCGCCTCTGCTATGCCGCCCCGCGGATAGCCGCCCCTATGCCCTGTCCAGCCACCCCGGCGGTTTCCCCTGTAGTAACTCACGTTATTTTGAGTTGCTTCCTTCCTTGCTTTCCTCGTTCCTTTCCGTGATTCTTAAGGATGCTCCTTGCCCCCTGCGTATGCTGCAAGACTAAGGTTGATCCCTTAGCTTGTGGAGATCTCTTAGAGATCACTGAGACTAGAAGTTATAGACTTCTAGCAATCGTTTCGTTCCTGATTCGTGATGCTTGTATGAACAGGCGTTCCTTGCTCCTTTCCTGAGGGAAACTGAACCGTCTCTGAGTTGTTTGTTGAGCTTTGAGTTACCTTCGAGTGAGGTAAGTCCCTTGGACTTACTTAGCTTCATTCCGTATATTGGTTTGAGTGTTTTGGCTTGTTTGTGTTGTTTATCATGTTTATAACGGTTAACCGGAATAGGAATCACCATTTATAACCTTAATTGGCCCAAGTGTATGATAACCGGGCGGTGACCACTTGTCTAGTTCTACAAGAGACTAGAATGTGCTCTTACAACCCAGGCCCGTAGGTAACGGATAGTACTGATCTATTCCTATTGGTAGACGGAAACGGAGGCGAGTTTTGGGAGATTCTCGTGTGACAAAAGAAGTTGAATTAGTAATGGATAACTTTAAGAAAGATAAGAACCGGTTGAGTGCGAGCATGCTATATGTTTATTTTACCTTATGTGTGTATGTGGCTTTACGTTCTTTCCGATATCTAGAATGTTAGCTAACGGTTTATATTGTCGTTGTAGATGTTCCGCAGGTTCATGATGCTGCTGAGTGATCCGGATGGTGTGGTCAGCCGGAGTTCCCGTACATTATAGGACGGGATCAGGTTTATGTTTATGTTGTTGTTTTCTCTTTTGTTTTGAACTCGGTTGCAAGTCTTTTTATGCTTCCTTTTGTTTAAACCTTTGGTTTTATTTTGAGTTTTGGTTTTCATTCGTCTGTGCCTTGTTGTAAGATCCGTTGTGCTGTTACTATTCTGAGGGTCGGGACCCATTGTGAGGTCCTACCCCGTAGCGCTTCGAGTTCCTAGAACTTGGGGTGTTACAACACCTAATTCCTTGAGCATGTAAACTGAACCCTAGCTTCGCAATCTACTACTTTAAAAGAATAACAACGGCTTAAATTTAGGGGAATTTTAGACGTATTGGCGAAAAACGCTATTTGTAGCCACAACTACGCACGCGAAGTGCGTAGTTTCACTTTTCGCATTTGGGTTCAAACTACGCTTTTGACAAGCGTAGTTGGAGAGCCGTCCTGAGCCGGTTGGAGCCGATGAATATTTTTTTTAAATTAACTCCAACTATGCTATTGGTAAGCGTAGTTGAAGTGTTTTTTTAATTCAACTTTGGTAATGAGAATCAAAGTTGAAGTTCTTTTTTTTTAAAAAAAAAAATTCACTTCAACTACGCTTGCCAATAGCGTAGTTAGGGTGTTTTTTTTAATTCAACTTTGGTATTGAGAACCAAAGTAAAGTTCTTTTTTTTTAAAAAAAAATAAAGAATTTCACTCTAACTACGCTTGCCAATAACGTAGTTGAAGTTTTTTTTTTAAATTTAACTTTGGTAATGAGAACCAAAGTTGTAGTTTTTTTTTAATTCACTCCAACTACGGTTGCCAATAGCGTAGTTGGAGTTTTTTCAAAAAAAATTCAACTTCAACTACGCTTATCATAAGCGTAGTTCATCGGATCCTATCGGCTTCGCATCGGCTCCAACTACGCACGCCACAAGCGTAGTTAGATTCCGGAGCTGAAAAACGAAACTACGCGTTTCACGTGCGTAATTTAGGTTACTAATAGCGATTTTCGCCGTACATCTATCATCCGCCTAATTTTAAGAGCCACATATCATTACCTATTTGACCAAAAATTAATATTTTATTTTAGATTAAACTAGTTCAAAATGCACATTTTTTTTATTTGATTTCTAATCAAACGATACGATATTATTTTATTAGAAGCCCCAACTTACTTACGTCCTAAAAGAAACGTCCTTTCATCTTTTATGCATTAAACGTTCCCTCATTTGAATGTTTTGGCGGATGAACAAAGGAGTTGGTAATTCATTTTTAAAGTTGACGCACTCTTTGTGCATAGGGTGAAGGTTTTGATTTATTTTTCATTCTTGATATTACTACATTTACTACTAATAAAACATGACTAACGTCAAAGTACATATTCAAATTAAGATTATATAGGGTAATATGTAAAGAATTACTATACAAGAAATGAATATAATATATAACTAAATATCTAAATATTTTATTTTAATAATTTATAATAATAATAATAATAATAATAATAATAATAATAATAATAATAATAATAATAATAATAATAATAATAATAATAATAATAATATAAAATATGGGGTATCATTCAAGTAAGGCCCATTATTGCGGTACGGCCGTGCGGCCGTACCGCAGGGCGACACGTGTCCC
>BSUD01000004.1:67658627-67675287 GCA_033239045.1 Fagopyrum esculentum | reverse complement strand
CCTTTCTACTATGGTACATATTGAAATGATAAAAAAAAAATTTCTTAAAGAATAAAAAATATTTCAAAATACGCTTGAGCTTCTACAAATATATTTTTATTATGTTATAACTATAACGCATAGAATTAATTTGATAAGTTAAGAATAGTATTTTTTTAAATTTCTAATTAATATCTTGGTGAAAATTTTAATTATAAATATTAAATTTAAAAATACAAGTGAAATAAATATTTTTTTGGTTGAATTATATTTATCAAAATAACTTTTGTTAGTAGGATATTAAAAAGGATTAAGTTTCATGTATATTAGAACTCCATCATCCAATAATCCTAGAAGGATCTATAAGAGAGGAGGTAATAAAAACACTTAAATACTTTTTATACTATGAGTACATCTTGGTATGATAAAAAAAATTTCTTAAAGAATAAAAATTATTTCATAAAACGCTTGAGCTTCTACTATATATATTTTTATTATAGTATAACTATAACACTTTTCTAAGTTAAGAATATAATTTTTTTAATTTTAATTAATATCTTGATGAAAATTTTAATTATGAATATTAATTTTAAAAATACAAGTAAAATAAATATTTTTTGGTTGAATTATATTTATTAAAATAAAATTTTCTAGTAGGGTATTAAAAAGGATTAGCTTCATGTATATTATAAGTCCATCTTCCAATAATCCTAAATAATTATAATTTTTATAAAAAGACAAATAACCCTCCCTACTTAATAGTTTTGTCTCCCATTATTCCAACAACTATTAAAATAATAGTTTATTTCACTAAGTGGGGTAGAAGGTGATCCACCCTTAGGGTCACCCAAACAATGTCCCGATTACTACACACAGTCCGGTAGAACGAGCCCCAGCCGCTTCGTGTCGACGAGTCAGCGGCCACCGACAGCTCCTCTTACCCAGTCCTTCTCCGGCGTCCAAACCGTGGAGCCTCCATGGACGCAACAGCTTACTTCGTCCAGTTCTGTAGATGGTCGACTTCTTATGCGCACAAACATCTTCATCCCTTCCCAGCGATCTAGCAGCCGTAATCTCCTATCCTCCGTGTCGTGCGACCGCAACAAACAGAACCAGACGGACCTCCTTTCTCTCTGGTCGCACAGTACGAACCTAGGAACAGCCAACAAAGAGCACATCTGCAGCAGGTGTGCCCAGGAGCCTCCACTACAGGGACGGCGTACAGACCCGCTGGTCCGGCCTTTCTCTTGGCCGTTGGTGAGCCTGGGGCAGGCCGTGGGTGCGCCTCTAAGGCCAGGGTCGCTCCTTCCTCTACCGCAGTCGCGGACTCTAGCAACAACAACCCGGTGCTGCTCCCTTCACCCCTTCGAGACACGGAATCGAGTAAGATCCACACCGTCCTTCCTGACCCTTCTCTTTGATTTACCCTTAATAAATATATGCTGATGTGAGCACCCTTTGTGTCTCCAAGCCGACCTTAACGGCCTCAGAAGATTAGCTTGTACAACTGAGGCGTTTTCTGAATTTTCAGAAGTGAGGAACAATCAACTTCGGCTCCAGATTTGAGTAGACTCCACATTTATTGTTGATTTTTGTAACACCACACTTTTTAGGCGTGTTTACGATTTTTATTTTTATCCTGATCCTACCGATATTTTCTGAGCTTGAATATTTTATTAATAATATTGGTCGATGTAATGCATTTTTCCCGAGTATATTTTTATTTATTTATTTTTTTTATTTTATTTTTGATACGTTCTCATATTTTCGTATTATTATTTTGTGAAAAAGTTCGGAAAAGTTTACCGATCCGGAATTCCCGTTCCGATTATTTTCGATTGAGCATATTCTAGCTCTCTAATTTCCTTTTCTTTCTTTTCATTTTAATTCATGCCCATCAGCCTCTAGCTGTGACCTTGTGCACCTAGTTGCCTACCCCGACCCCTCGTTAACCGTGTGCTGTACAATAGGAGTGATGCAGACCCTTACATGCCTTCTCCTCTACCTTTACTCAGTATCAACATCAACCTCTCTCACGCAACCTCCCCTTCACCTCACTTCTCTCTGTGCTGCTCTACAGCCTCCTCATCGACACCAGAAGCCCTGCTCTCCTACATCCACAACACCTCCTCTGCCTTACCTTCTCTATTTCACTCGACCTCTTCCCGGAGCCTCTCTTCTGCAACGGCAAGCAAGCACCGCTACCGGGGACCTCCTTCAGCAACCATCGGTTTCTCCGCAGCACTGCTGAGCCGAACCGGTCGCCACGCCGCCGGAACCCAAGGAGAAACACCTCGCCGCCCCGCTGCTCCCGCTTGACAGATCCCGTTGCCTTCCCGGAGCCATGGCCGCGGCCTTTATCTTTTCCTTCTTCTCTGATGTCCTCTGTCGCCGGAAAGCAGCCGCTGCCGCCGGAGTTGGGGCAGCCTCCTTGCAGCATCGCCGCTCCTTGCCGCCTCCTTGCAGCCTCGCCGCCTTGCTACCCTCACAGCCTCGCCGCCTCGCTACCCTCACAGCCTCGATGTCACGCTGTTGGGGAGGAAGAAATTTCAGCAGCTGCTGAGCCTCCTGTGCATTTCCTAAACCCTAACGGGAACTTACAAATTAGGGTATAATTACAAAAACGCCCCAATACTTTCTAATTACATTTCTGACCCTAATTTGGGAATCTTGCAAATATATCCTTGCATGTGTATTTACAAATAGTGGACTGGTTTCTTAATTATGTTTATGGCCCAAGTTTTAGAATCTAGCAAAATTGCCCTCCACTGGATTAATTTCAGATTATGACCCGAGTTTCTATAATTGCATATTTTTGCCCATAAAAGTTTGTTTCAGAAAATGGCACAAGTTTCTTGAGTTTCATAGTTGCTCGGAAAAGTTGATTGCAAATTATTACCCATGTTTATATAAGTGTATAATTTGCCCCGGAAAAATGTGTTAGCGGGTTTTAACCTTGGATTTTAATTACGGAAATATTCTTATATATATACCATATATATTATGCCCTTGTTGGATTAATTTCGGGTTATAGCTCAAAGATTTATTTACGGGATTTTAACCTTGGATTTGAAAACGAGTTTTCCTTAGATTTATATATATTATATATTCCATTCAAATCAAGCATATGAGCTAAAGTTGTATAGAATTGGTGTTAGGTTCGAAAGCGTCCCGATAAAGACCTAACAAGTCCAAGTCGACATCCGTTGATCGATTTCCGTCTTTTGACGTCGTGTGAGTATCCCTTCCCTCAATCTAGTTATGTTAGTAGTATCATGCTAGGATGGATATAGCATAACTTAGAGTGAATGCCAAGTAGTGGCTTTGGACCTTAGGTGAGTTTTGAGGATTTATGATCGTTATAAGGCTTGAGGTGTTGATGTTATCTTGTGAGGATTGTAGGGCGTTGAGTGTTTGGGTTGATCTTGTGAGCTTATGAGGATTGAGATTATGGTTGTATGATCTTGTTGAGATTGTGGAAACTAGGACGAGAGTATCCTAGCATGTGTTGTGATGTATATGACCTTGTGATATCGTGAGGATTAGGAGTCGTTATCCTATCATGGTTATGGTTTATGATCTTGCGAGATCATTGGGACTAAAAGTCTAAGGACTTCTAGCATGTGAGAGAGATGTTGATTGTGTGCCTTGTTTTGACCAGGCGTTGAGTGCCTTCCTACGGGAAGTTGAGAGCGGTGGTTAGCGGGATTATCTTTGGGACGAGGTAAGTCTTCGGACTTACTTAGCTCGTATTCTTTGTATTAGCATTATTGTGTGTTGGGTGGTGTGTGTTTATTATTTTACTGTTTATAACAACTAAACCGGAAATAGGACTACCGACCTTTATATTATTTGGCCCAAGTGTATGATAACGGGCGGTGACATCACTGCCTGGCTCCCCGTGAGAGCTAGGGGGATCTCGGCGATTGGCCCGTGCTGGTTAGACGGTCGGAGGCATCCGACCGTTCCATTGCCAGAAGAAGGGACCGAGGCGAGTTTCGGAGGATTCTCGTGTCACAAAAGAAGTTGAACTAGAACGGAATATGACTTAATAAATAAAGATAATAAACCGGATTTGTGTGCTTTGAGTATGTTGCGTGACTATGTTGAATTAATTGTGTTTGTGCCTTTCCCTTTAATTCTAATGCCTCGAATGTGAGCTAACGGTTTTATACCGAATGTTGTAGTTTGCCTTGCAGGTTAGGCATGCTCCGAGAGATCCAGAAGGGTGGGCAGCCGGGGTCCGTACATTTTAGGAAGGGTTTTGAATTTGGAGTTGTCTCATGTTTTGTCTTTCGGTTATTACGTTCGTGTGCCGCTTGTTTGGCGTTTGGTTTGTGTTGTAAATCGGCTGAAGTCTGTTGTTGTTCCTTTCGGGTTTTTCATCACTTGCATTAAAAATGATTTACGTTTTTGCCTTTATTTGTGCCATGTTGGAAAGGTCCGGTGAAATTGTTGTCAAGCTAAGGGTCGGGACCCATTGTGAGGTCTCGCCCGTAGCATCCCGATATCCCGCGGATTCGGGGTGTTACAAAAGTGGTATCAGAGCCCTAGGTTGACAACAATGGCACTCACACTCTTCTAAAGGCCGAATAAGGAATAAACAGAACCCCACGGGTTCTGAGTTTTCGTTTTCAAAATTCACATGCATGAGTCAGGGTAGAATGTACGGACCACCACTCCTTCCGCGGATCTCGGAAGCTTAGTTTATTGGACTTGGTATATATATGTATATATATAGTTATGGTTATGAGATTGTAGTTGTATGATGGACATGATTTCTGTATAGTTGTTTATGTGGATGATGATGTGCATTAGACTTTGCATTGATATGATGGCATGTTGGATGTTTATGTTAGTAGAGATATGGACTTAGGATTTATATAGTTATGTATATGTAGACTTATACATATAGTAGTATGTAGAGCTATAGGACCTTTGAGCTAAGATGATGATATAATACCATCACCTTTAAGACGATGATGTAGCTTATGATGACATTCATAAGTAGAAGAAGACGCTCAAGTATCGAGTTGGGCATTTCATGCTAACGAACCCAACGGCAATCTCGAATTCCTTTTAAGGATGTCGGAGAGAAGGATTGGAGACCACGTCAAGGAAGTCCAACCAAGCAAAAGAAGAAAACGAGACAACTTAACAGAGTAACATGAAGATGTGAAAGTGGTTATACCAAAGGAGGCGCGAATGGAAAGATAGCAAGACCAATGGAGATAACGTATATAAGTTTTCAAGAAGATGCGTGGACCACTAAAGATACGAGTCAAGGAAGAGATGAGAGCATTCTAACAAGGTTAAAGGTGGTGTTCCATTATAAGAAGTGAAGCTTCCCTTAGACGCTCTTAAGCTTTGGAGTCAAGATGAGAAAAGTGATCGAACTAGGTGTGAAAGATGTAAGTTACCGTAAGTTAAGCTTACGAGGTACCATTAAGTGAAGAGTCAACATTACGAGAGTTATAAGAAGAATGGCATGGTGGAGATTCACGTGGAGGTGACCGGTTTCCGTTATGACGATAAGACTAAGAAACACAAAAAAGGAGGAAGTGTGTATAAATGATGATCCCAAGAAGATGAAAGACGAAACAAGGAGCTTTGATCGAGAGACTTAAGATACCAACCAAGAGGACCGTGAGTGGATGCTAGCTAGGGCTATAATATTTGAGAAGGTGCACTTGAAAGACATCAAGGAAGAATGGTTAAGCCTATGAAAAGGGGTTATATGGAACAACAAGGCAAAAAAAAAAAGAAGATATAGTTACCTTATAAAAAAATGGAAGCATGAAATGAAGAAGGAACTAACGGAGTTTAAGGTAGAGTACCTCGAGGAGGGTAGCTTTCATGAGGATGGTAACATGGAGGCATAGAAGAATGGTAAGTCATTGACAGTGGAGAAGGTCAATTATAAGCTAATTGGTGACAACCAAGAACGCACATGTGCGGGTGGTCTATGAATGAGTGTGGAAGGAAAGAGTAACCACGTTGTGGGGTCATAAAGGAACGATAGCGAGAACTCGGAACATTCCCGGTGGCTAAATGTCAGCAATAAGGAGTTGTATCAACGGAAGTGCAAGTGTTCTAATCAAGTAGCATGAATTGAGGTCAAAACAAGTAACTATAATAGACCTCCTAGGGAGGGATTGTAACGAACCTATACGACCTTCTTAGGTCATGGGATTGACATATGGGGGAATGGCACGAATCACAACTTTAAAGTTTGATTAAGGTGAAGAGAACGAAAAGAAACAAGAGGAAAGTGAGGCTTCTATTGTTGTTGTGCGTAAAGGGGACGCTTGGTATGTTTGTTTTAATAAAACAAATGGTATGTTTTGGCAAGCAAAAGCTAAGTCAGATGTTTTAGACTCACACGGAAGAGTAATGATGGCTATGACGTGTAAAGGAGGGCCTAGATTAGGGCAACGTTGCAAGCTTAGACTTATGATGTTAGTGCTAGGTGGAGTTATGAGCTAGATACTTCAGTGATGTTGGTTGGGGGATATTAGCCTAGCGTTCTTCACAAGGCATACCGGTATGGTTGTGAAGTTGTTTTTGGAATACCCAAAGATGTATAAGGTGATCAACAAGAGTAGGAGAATATTGAAGTTTTGAAGTTTGACGTCGATATGATATGTACAAGAAGTACATGAAAGATCGAGGCTAGAGCCTCTGCGGTTGTTTGGCGTTACATAAGAAAGTGAAGTGTAAACTTCTACGCCTACTTGAAGAAAGGATGTCTATGGTGAAAGCTGATGTATAATACGAGGAGTTCCTCCCCTATGTTGGGATGTCTTAGAAAGCAAAGAAGATTATATCGAGTTGTTATAAGGTATGATCGAGTCTTGTAGTTAAGACCTTTGTGACTGAATACATGCGCGAAATCAAAAGATGTTACTATCGCCATCCCTTTGAAGTGAGAAGAGGGATTAAGCTGAAGTATTGCTTAACCAAGGCTTCAAGAGTGGGGAATTTAGAGCGAGTCTCTCGAGTTTTGTAGATGATGATCTCTGAAAGAGGACGGTAAACATACTAGCTACAAAAGGAGCAATATACGAGTTGAAGGACGTCACCCCAACAAATCGGGGTGGACCACTTGTCAAGTGTTAGGACCAGGTTGGGTCGGTCATTATGACATGTGATGGGTAGAGAAAAGATAGAACCCGAGATATAACGGATTCCAATGCATCGGAATGTGAATTTTACGGCTAAGATTGATTTGGGCTCAACTCCCATATCTAAGGCGCTGCACAAATGACATCAATAAATGATACCCATAAGGATACTCGAATTGAGGATGCAATCAATGGAGCAATTGCAATGACTTGTTGATAAAGGTTCATTAGAACCAATGCACTGCCATAGAAAACACCGGAAGTGTATCTTGAATTCTTGATTTGAAGTTGTTATAGAGGACACCAGCTTGCGAAGAGATAGACATTTATCTCCGTTTGTACATCGATTACTATAAGTTGAGTAAGATGACAATGAAGGACCAGTATCCCTTACAACGAATGGGGGACCTACTCAATCAGTTGCTAGGGTCGGTAGTTTCTTCAAAGATTAGCTAATATTTGATTGTCACCGTTTGAGAATTCGGGACTCGGATATTGCAATTACGGCATTTCGGACAACCATGGTCACTACGAGTTTAGTGATTCCATATGAGCTTACTAATATGTCCGGATAAGATATTTGATCTACTCTAAAAAAAAAATAAAATAAAAAAAAAATAATAAAAAAAAAAAAGAAAAAAAAACGAAGAGAGGTTGTATGGAAAGTGGTCTTGGAATGGCAACCCCCGAAGGATGTGAAAGAAGTTAAAATTTTCTTCGTTGTGCTGATCATTCCCCGCTTTGCGGAGAGATTCTCCAAAGTAACACCGTCTAGGGCTAACCTACTTCGGAAGACAAAGAAAATTTGAGCGGAACAAATATCATAAAGTTGTTAAGAGTTAAGAGAAGAGTCGTTAGGCAACTGTTTTGACATTGCCTCGAGATGTGATTGATTTGGAGTTTACAAGTGATTCTTTGAGACAAGGTCTTTGTTAAGTATTGATGCAAAGGGAGAAACAACATACATGTCTTGATAATAGAAGTAGTGTGAAGTAAAATACTTCCTTCATTTCTTGGAATATACAACAAGAACTAAGGAAATGCAACATCGAAGTTAAGTTTGGCTAGAGCCAAAGCCAACTGTGTAAATTGGAAGTTCGACTTTATTTGTTAGAGACAATCAAAGAGAAACCAAAGGGAAAATAATGGATATGCTGCATTGGGAATTGTTCAAGTTTCGGGACGAAACTTTTTTTTAAGGGGTGTGTGATGTAATAGCTAGGATTTTCAAATTCTAATTAATCTTGATTAACTTAATCGTTGATAGTAATTGACATATAACTCGCGAAGACTTCGCAAGTTATAAGTAAGAGTCTCACCGTTATGTTCCTGGCGTAATTTTGGACGTTTGGGGAAATTTTTACTTTTTCCCCCGGGTAATTATTTTTACCCTCCGGTGTTATTTGGAGCATTTGGGAGCTCCAATTAATAAAAATGTAGTTGAGAGAAATGATCAGGACATCGGATATGTCCTAGGTATGAAATAACATGGAGAGGCAAAACGGCCAAAAGAGTCGCTATTTCGTTTCTTAACGGCTAAGAAAGACGGCTTAGGAATACACGTTTTTCGAGGCAGTTGTGTAATAATTATCCCTACAATATTCCAGATTTAATGTTCCAATCTCGAGAAGTTTGGAGAAAGAGGTTCGACCCGCATTTGGATCGGTTAAAGGATAATTATCGACTTTACTAAAGGATAATTATCGTCTTTACTATAAATAGCGGAAAATCCTTTATTAATTCATTTCCTTTCACGTTTTCTCGTAAAAGCTCTGATTTCTCTCAACCTTCAAACTCAGATCTACTCTCCGTTTCTAATCCGATTTCAATTCCGTTTGAGTTTCTGGATTCCTCTCTTCATTCTCTTCATAACGGTACCGAGTTTCTGCATTTCCGAGTATATGTAGGGCTGGTCGAGCATATATGTCACCAGGACGGTTCCGTCGCTCAGATTCCGATGAATTTGATGCTGTCCATGCGTAGCCTGCGTCGTTGTGATTCCGAATCTTCTTTCAGATCGTCAATCGGGTTAGTAACGAATAAGTTATGAATTTATTCGTTTTCCGTACTGCGATTTGGCCTAAATTGACTTTAGGCTTGTCAAATAGGACAATTAGAAATTCCATTATGGTCGTTATATTATTCTGGTGATTATGGGTTCTTGTTTGATGAAATCTGATGACAGAGGGTTTAGAAATCGCCTGCGGGCAAAACGTTATTCTGACGAAATCTAATTAATTAATTAAAGGTTAATTAATTAAATTAGGATTAAAATTGAGATTGAGGAATGTTGATTAGATACTACCTTGAGATTTGAGGAATTGTGAGCTATGTTGAGATATTGAGGTTTAGTTGGTTGTGAGGGTCATAGATTGAGTATGATCCTTATGGATCCCTTTGGGTCTAGGTGTGACCCCTTTGATGAATAGAGGTTGATATATCTCTTTATGCCTTTTTATAGGCCGTGTTGTCCCTCCAGTGTAGAGGTGATCGTGGTTGATTTTGTACGAGGTTGAGGTAAGTCCGTAGGACTTACTTAGCTACCATCCCTATATTGGGTGTTTGCATGAGTGGTGTGTGGTTTATATGTTTGCTATGATAGCATGAGTTGTCGTTTTTATCGACCTATGTTCTATTGACTGCCCCACTGCGTGGCTGTGATAACCTTTCCCTTTCATCCCGCCGTGGAGTCTGGGAGGTTCTCTGATGTCAGGCCAGACTGGTTTACAGGAAGGGCGCAATCCACTCCCATAGGGTACACGGATTGTGTGACCGATACTCGTACAGCTGGACATTGTACTCAGAGGCGAGGATGTATCGGTCCTCGTGTCACATATTTTCATCTATTTATATACATACGGTTTTTGAGTGAATGGTTATTATATAAAGATAATAAATGGGTAAATGTGTGATAGCATGCTGATGTGTTTATCTTTCATGATTGTGTTTGTGCTTATGCATTACCTTATATATGTATGGTTAGCTAACGGTTTCATACCGTGTTGTAGATGTTTACAGGTTAGGCGCTACTGGGTGATCTGGCAGGGTGACAGGCCGAGGACTCTCGTACATTAGGTGGTTGGTTTGGGGTTGTTGTGTTTCCCCTCTGCGTGAGGATGATCTTTTGTACCTCCTATGTGAGGATGTCGTTTTATATACTCGGCTATGTTGTTGTTTACTTTGGGTCATACAGTTTATACTGTTTTATGTATTTGTTTTATATCTGTCAGTGTCATGTTGTAAGGTCCAGTGAACTTGTTGTCAGGCTAGGGTCAGGATCCATTGTGAGATCCTAGCCCAATGTGGCATCCCGAGTCCCGCGGATTCGGGGTGTTACATAACATTGATAGAATCGACGGGTTAAACCTAGTTCTTCTCTTGGTAGAGTTATGTGTATGTGTGATGTTATGTGTATTTTGTGCCTTGTGCGGGAATGTGCTAAATGACCTAATATAGCTTGCGGTGGTAGTTTGAGTAGACTGTGAGTATAGATTAGAAGGTCTAAGCCTTCCTAGTTGTGAGTTTATACCTCGGCCTTAGGAGCCGAGAAGTTCGGCGTGTGACAAGTTTCGGGACGAAACTTGTTTTTAGAGGGATCTAATGTAACACCCCACTTTTTAGGCGTGTTTACGATTTTTATTTTTATCCTGATCCTACCGATATTTTCTGAGCTTGAATATTTTATTAATAATATTGGTCGATGTAATGCATTTTTCCCGAGTATATTTTTATTTATTTATTTTTTTTATTTTATTTTTGATACGTTCTCATATTTTCGTATTATTATTTTGTGAAAAAGTTCGGAAAAGTTTACTGATCCGGAATTCCCGTTCCGATTATTTTCGATTGAGCATATTCTAGCTCTCTAATTTCCTTTTCTTTCTTTTCATTTTAATTCATGCCCATCAGCCTCTAGCTGTGACCTTGTGCACCTAGTTGCCTACCCCGACCCCTCGTTAACCGTGTGCTGTACAATAGGAGTGATGCAGACCCTTACATGCCTTCTCCTCTACCTTTACTCACTATCAACATCAACCTCTCTCACGCAACCTCCCCTTCACCTCACTTCTCTCTGTGCTGCTCTACAGCCTCCTCATCGACACCAGAAGCCCTGCTCTCCTACATCCACAACACCTCCTCTGCCTTACCTTCTCTATTTCACTCGACCTCTTCCCGGAGCCTCTCTTCTGCAACGGCAAGCAAGCACCGCTACCGGGGACCTCCTTCAGCAACCATCGGTTTCTCCGCAGCACTGCTGAGCCGAACCGGTCGCCACGCCGCCGGAACCCAAGGAGAAACACCTCGCCGCCCCGCTGCTCCCGCTTGACAAATCCCGTTGCCTTCCCGGAGCCATGGCCGCGGCCTTTATCTTTTCCTTCTTCTCTGATGTCCTCTGTCGCCGGAAAGCAGCCGCTGCCGCCGGAGTTGGGGCAGCCTCCTTGCAGCATCGCCGCTCCTTGCCGCCTCCTTGCAGCCTCGCCGCCTTGCTACCCTCACAGCCTCGCCGCCTCGCTACCCTCACAGCCTCGATGTCACGCTGTTGGGGAGGAAGAAATTTCAGCAGCTGCTGAGCCTCCTGTGCATTTCCTAAACCCTAACGGGAACTTACAAATTAGGGTATAATTACAAAAACGCCCCAATACTTTCTAATTACATTTCTGACCCTAATTTGGGAATCTTGCAAATATATCCTTGCATGTGTATTTACAAATAGTGGACTGGTTTCTTAATTATGTTTATGGCCCAAGTTTTAGAATCTAGCAAAATTGCCCTCCACTGGATTAATTTCAGATTATGACCCGAGTTTCTATAATTGCATATTTTTGCCCATAAAAGTTTGTTTCAGAAAATGGCACAAGTTTCTTGAGTTTCATAGTTGCTCGGAAAAGTTGATTGCAAATTATTACCCATGTTTATATAAGTGTATAATTTGCCCCGGAAAAATGTGTTAGCGGGTTTTAACCTTGGATTTTAATTACGGAAATATTCTTATATATATACCATATATATTATGCCCTTGTTGGATTAATTTCGGGTTATAGCTCAAAGATTTATTTACGGGATTTTAACCTTGGATTTGAAAACGAGTTTTCCTTAGATTTATATATATTATATATTCCATTCAAATCAAGCATATGAGCTAAAGTTGTATAGAATTGGTGTTAGGTTCGAAAGCGTCCCGATAAAGACCTAACAAGTCCAAGTCGACATCCGTTGATCGATTTCCGTCTTTTGACGTCGTGTGAGTATCCCTTCCCTCAATCTAGTTATGTTAGTAGTATCATGCTAGGATGGATATAGCATAACTTAGAGTGAATGCCAAGTAGTGGCTTTGGACCTTAGGTGAGTTTTGAGGATTTATGATCGTTATAAGGCTTGAGGTGTTGATGTTATCTTGTGAGGATTGTAGGGCGTTGAGTGTTTGGGTTGATCTTGTGAGCTTATGAGGATTGAGATTATGGTTGTATGATCTTGTTGAGATTGTGGAAACTAGGACGAGAGTATCCTAGCATGTGTTGTGATGTATATGACCTTGTGATATCGTGAGGATTAGGAGTCGTTATCCTATCATGGTTATGGTTTATGATCTTGCGAGATCATTGGGACTAAAAGTCTAAGGACTTCTAGCATGTGAGAGAGATGTTGATTGTGTGCCTTGTTTTGACCAGGCGTTGAGTGCCTTCCTACGGGAAGTTGAGAGCGGTGGTTAGCGGGATTATCTTTGGGACGAGGTAAGTCTTCGGACTTACTTAGCTCGTATTCTTTGTATTAGCATTATTGTGTGTTGGGTGGTGTGTGTTTATTATTTTACTGTTTATAACAACTAAACCGGAAATAGGACTACCGACCTTTATATTATTTGGCCCAAGTGTATGATAACGGGCGGTGACATCACTGCCTGGCTCCCCGTGAGAGCTAGGGGGATCTCGGCGACTGGCCCGTGCTGGTTAGACGGTCGGAGGCGTCCGACCGTTCCATTGCCGGAAGAAGGGACCGAGGCGAGTTTCGGAGGATTCTCGTGTCACAAAAGAAGTTGAACTAGAACGGAATATGACTTAATAAATAAAGATAATAAACCGGATTTGTGTGCTTTGAGTATGTTGCGTGACTATGTTGAATTAATTGTGTTTGTGCCTTTCCCTTTAATTCTAATGCCTCGAATGTGAGCTAACGGTTTTATACCGAATGTTGTAGTTTGCCTTGCAGGTTAGGCATGCTCCGAGAGATCCAGAAGGGTGGGCAGCCGGGGTCCGTACATTTTAGGAAGGGTTTTGAATTTGGAGTTGTCTCATGTTTTGTCTTTCGGTTATTACGTTCGTGTGCCGCTTGTTTGGCGTTTGGTTTGTGTTGTAAATCGGCTGAAGTCTGTTGTTGTTCCTTTCGGGTTTTTCATCACTTGCATTAAAAATGATTTACGTTTTTGCCTTTATTTGTGCCATGTTGGAAAGGTCCGGTGAAATTGTTGTCAAGCTAAGGGTCGGGACCCATTGTGAGGTCTCGCCCGTAGCATCCCGATATCCCGCGGATTCGGGGTGTTACAAAAGTGGTATCAGAGCCCTAGGTTGACAACAATGGCACTCACACTCTTCTAAAGGCCGAATAAGGAATAAACAGAACCCCACGGGTTCTGAGTTTTCGTTTTCAAAATTCACATGCATGAGTCAGGGTAGAATGTACGGACCACCACTCCTTCCGCGGATCTCGGAAGCTTAGTTTATTGGACTTGGTATATATATGTATATATATAGTTATGGTTATGAGATTGTAGTTGTATGATGGACATGATTTCTGTATAGTTGTTTATGTGGATGATGATGTGCATTAGACTTTGCATTGATATGATGGCATGTTGGATGTTTATGTTAGTAGAGATATGGACTTAGGATTTATATAGTTATGTATATGTAGACTTATACATATAGTAGTATGTAGAGCTATAGGACCTTTGAGCTAAGATGATGATATAATACCATCACCTTTAAGACGATGATGTAGCTTATGATGACATTCATAAGTAGAAGAAGACGCTCAAGTATCGAGTTGGGCATTTCATGCTAACGAACCCAACGGCAATCTCGAATTCCTTTTAAGGATGTCGGAGAGAAGGATTGGAGACCACGTCAAGGAAGTCCAACCAAGCAAAAGAAGAAAACGAGACAACTTAACAGAGTAACATGAAGATGTGAAAGTGGTTATACCAAAGGAGGCGCGAATGGAAAGATAGCAAGACCAATGGAGATAACGTATATAAGTTTTCAAGAAGATGCGTGGACCACTAAAGATACGAGTCAAGGAAGAGATGAGAGCATTCTAACAAGGTTAAAGGTGGTGTTCCATTATAAGAAGTGAAGCTTCCCTTAGACGCTCTTAAGCTTTGGAGTCAAGATGAGAAAAGTGATCGAACTAGGTGTGAAAGATGTAAGTTACCGTAAGTTAAGCTTACGAGGTACCATTAAGTGAAGAGTCAACATTACGAGAGTTATAAGAAGAATGGCATGGTGGAGATTCACGTGGAGGTGACCGGTTTCCGTTATGACGATAAGACTAAGAAACACAAAAAAGGAGGAAGTGTGTATAAATGATGATCCCAAGAAGATGAAAGACGAAACAAGGAGCTTTGATCGAGAGACTTAAGATACCAACCAAGAGGACCGTGAGTGGATGCTAGCTAGGGCTATAATATTTGAGAAGGTGCACTTGAAAGACATCAAGGAAGAATGGTTAAGCCTATGAAAAGGGGTTATATGGAACAACAAGGCAAAAAAAAAAAAAAAGATATAGTTACCTTATAAAAAAATGGAAGCATGAAATGAAGAAGGAACTAACGGAGTTTAAGGTAGAGTACCTCGAGGAGGGTAGCTTTCATGAGGATGGTAACATGGAGGCATAGAAGAATGGTAAGTCATTGACAGTGGAGAAGGTCAATTATAAGCTAATTGGTGACAACCAAGAACGCACATGTGCGGGTGGTCTATGAATGAGTGTGGAAGGAAAGAGTAACCACGTTGTGGGGTCATAAAGGAACGATAGCGAGAACTCGGAACATTCCCGGTGGCTAAATGTCAGCAATAAGGAGTTGTATCAACGGAAGTGCAAGTGTTCTAATCAAGTAGCATGAATTGAGGTCAAAACAAGTAACTATAATAGACCTCCTAGGGAGGGATTGTAACGAACCTATACGACCTTCTTAGGTCATGGGATTGACATATGGGGGAATGGCACGAATCACAACTTTAAAGTTTGATTAAGGTGAAGAGAACGAAAAGAAACAAGAGGAAAGTGAGGCTTCTATTGTTGTTGTGCGTAAAGGGGACGCTTGGTATGTTTGTTTTAATAAAACAAATGGTATGTTTTGGCAAGCAAAAGCTAAGTCAGATGTTTTAGACTCACACGGAAGAGTAATGATGGCTATGACGTGTAAAGGAGGGCCTAGATTAGGGCAACGTTGCAAGCTTAGACTTATGATGTTAGTGCTAGGTGGAGTTATGAGCTAGATACTTCAGTGATGTTGGTTGGGGGATATTAGCCTAGCGTTCTTCACAAGGCATACCGGTATGGTTGTGAAGTTGTTTTTGGAATACCCAAAGATGTATAAGGTGATCAACAAGAGTAGGAGAATATTGAAGTTTTGAAGTTTGACGTCGATATGATATGTACAAGAAGTACATGAAAGATCGAGGCTAGAGCCTCTGCGGTTGTTTGGCGTTACATAAGAAAGTGAAGTGTAAACTTCTACGCCTACTTGAAGAAAGGATGTCTATGGTGAAAGCTGATGTATAATACGAGGAGTTCCTCCCCTATGTTGGGATGTCTTAGAAAGCAAAGAAGATTATATCGAGTTGTTATAAGGTATGATCGAGTCTTGTAGTTAAGACCTTTGTGACTGAATACATGCGCGAAATCAAAAGATGTTACTATCGCCATCCCTTTGAAGTGAGAAGAGGGATTAAGCTGAAGTATTGCTTAACCAAGGCTTCAAGAGTGGGGAATTTAGAGCGAGTCTCTCGAGTTTTGTAGATGATGATCTCTGAAAGAGGACGGTAAACATACTAGCTACAAAAGGAGCAATATACGAGTTGAAGGACGTCACCCCAACAAATCGGGGTGGACCACTTGTCAAGTGTTAGGACCAGGTTGGGTCGGTCATTATGACATGTGATGGGTAGAGAAAAGATAGAACCCGAGATATAACGGATTCCAATGCATCGGAATGTGAATTTTACGGCTAAGATTGATTTGGGCTCAACTCCCATATCTAAGGCGCTGCACAAATGACATCAATAAATGATACCCATAAGGATACTCGAATTGAGGATGCAATCAATGGAGCAATTGCAATGACTTGTTGATAAAGGTTCATTAGAACCAATGCACTGCCATAGAAAACACCGGAAGTGTATCTTGAATTCTTGATTTGAAGTTGTTATAGAGGACACCAGCTTGCGAAGAGATAGACATTTATCTCCGTTTGTACATCGATTACTATAAGTTGAGTAAGATGACAATGAAGGACCAGTATCCCTTACAACGAATGGGGGACCTACTCAATCAGTTGC
>BSUD01000004.1:67633113-67658489 GCA_033239045.1 Fagopyrum esculentum | reverse complement strand
AAAAAAAAAAAAAGAAAAAAAAAACGAAGAGAGGTTGTATGGAAAGTGGTCTTGGAATGGCAACCCCCGAAGGATGTGAAAGAAGTTAAAATTTTCTTCGTTGTGCTGATCATTCCCCGCTTTGCGGAGAGATTCTCCAAAGTAACACCGTCTAGGGCTAACCTACTTCGGAAGACAAAGAAAATTTGAGCGGAACAAATATCATAAAGTTGTTAAGAGTTAAGAGAAGAGTCGTTAGGCAACTGTTTTGACATTGCCTCGAGATGTGATTGATTTGGAGTTTACAAGTGATTCTCTGAGACAAGGTCTTTGTTAAGTATTGATGCAAAGGGAGAAACAACATACATGTCTTGATAATAGAAGTAGTGTGAAGTAAAATACTTCCTTCATTTCTTGGAATATACAACAAGAACTAAGGAAATGCAACATCGAAGTTAAGTTTGGCTAGAGCCAAAGCCAACTGTGTAAATTGGAAGTTCGACTTTATTTGTTAGAGACAATCAAAGAGAAACCAAAGGGAAAATAATGGATATGCTGCATTGGGACAGATCCGAGAAGGAAGTTGAGTTCCGATATATCGACCTTTTTGAGATCATAGTGTGAGTTGGAAAAGTAACTTACAAGTTGGTGTTGCCACCAAGAGTAGAGGGTGTTCACCGGTGTTTCATATGTATCAATCAAGAGAGTACATATATGACTCGAGACATGTCATCAGTCATGATGATCTAGTGGCAGACGAGGAACCGATGAGTCTCACTAGAAGACGGAAGATAGTGTCTCTAGTTGAGTTTTACGCTGAGCTAGTAACATTGATAGAATCGACGGGTTAAACCTAGTTCTTCTCTTGGTAGAGTTATGTGTATGTGTGATGTTATGTGTATTTTGTGCCTTGTGCGGGAATGTGCTAAATGACCTAATATAGCTTGCGGTGGTAGTTTGAGTAGACTGTGAGTATAGATTAGAAGGTCTAAGCCTTCCTAGTTGTGAGTTTATACCTCGGCCTTAGGAGCCGAGAAGTTCGGCGTGTGACAAGTTTCGGGACGAAACTTGTTTTTAGAGGGATCTAATGTAACACCCCACTTTTTAGGCGTGTTTACGATTTTTATTTTTATCCTGATCCTACCGATATTTTCTGAGCTTGAATATTTTATTAATAATATTGGTCGATGTAATGCATTTTTCCCGAGTATATTTTTATTTATTTATTTTTTTTTATTTTATTTTTGATACGTTCTCATATTTTCGTATTATTATTTTGTGGAAAAGTTCGGAAAAGTTTACCGATCCGGAATTCCCGTTCCGATTATTTTCGATTGAGCATATTCTAGCTCTCTAATTTCCTTTTCTTTCTTTTCATTTTAATTCATGCCCATCAGCCTCTAGCTGTGACCTTGTGCACCTAGTTGCCTACCCCGACCCCTCGTTAACCGTGTGCTGTACAATAGGAGTGATGCAGACCCTTACATGCCTTCTCCTCTACCTTTACTCAGTATCAACATCAACCTCTCTCACGCAACCTCCCCTTCACCTCACTTCTCTCTGTGCTGCTCTACAGCCTCCTCATCGACACCAGAAGCCCTGCTCTCCTACATCCACAACACCTCCTCTGCCTTACCTTCTCTATTTCACTCGACCTCTTCCCGGAGCCTCTCTTCTGCAACGGCAAGCAAGCACCGCTACCGGGGACCTCCTTCAGCAACCATCGGTTTCTCCGCAGCACTGCTGAGCCGAACCGGTCGCCACGCCGCCGGAACCCAAGGAGAAACACCTCGCCGCCCCGCTGCTCCCGCTTGACAGATCCCGTTGCCTTCCCGGAGCCATGGCCGCGGCCTTTATCTTTTCCTTCTTCTCTGATGTCCTCTGTCGCCGGAAAGCAGCCGCTGCCGCCGGAGTTGGGGCATCCTCCTTGCAGCATCGCCGCTCCTTGCCGCCTCCTTGCAGCCTCGCCGCCTTGCTACCCTCACAGCCTCGCCGCCTCGCTACCCTCACAGCCTCGATGTCACGCTGTTGGGGAGGAAGAAATTTCAGCAGCTGCTGAGCCTCCTGTGCATTTCCTAAACCCTAACGGGAACTTACAAATTAGGGTATAATTACAAAAACGCCCCAATACTTTCTAATTACATTTCTGACCCTAATTTGGGAATCTTGCAAATATATCCTTGCATGTGTATTTACAAATAGTGGACTGGTTTCTTAATTATGTTTATGGCCCAAGTTTTAGAATCTAGCAAAATTGCCCTCCACTGGATTAATTTCAGATTATGACCCGAGTTTCTATAATTGCATATTTTTGCCCATAAAAGTTTGTTTCAGAAAATGGCACAAGTTTCTTGAGTTTCATAGTTGCTCGGAAAAGTTGATTGCAAATTATTACCCATGTTTATATAAGTGTATAATTTGCCCCGGAAAAATGTGTTAGCGGGTTTTAACCTTGGATTTTAATTACGGAAATATTCTTATATATATACCATATATATTATGCCCTTGTTGGATTAATTTCGGGTTATAGCTCAAAGATTTATTTACGGGATTTTAACCTTGGATTTGAAAACGAGTTTTCCTTAGATTTATATATATTATATATTCCATTCAAATCAAGCATATGAGCTAAAGTTGTATAGAATTGGTGTTAGGTTCGAAAGCGTCCCGATAAAGACCTAACAAGTCCAAGTCGACATCCGTTGATCGATTTCCGTCTTTTGACGTCGTGTGAGTATCCCTTCCCTCAATCTAGTTATGTTAGTAGTATCATGCTAGGATGGATATAGCATAACTTAGAGTGAATGCCAAGTAGTGGCTTTGGACCTTAGGTGAGTTTTGAGGATTTATGATCGTTATAAGGCTTGAGGTGTTGATGTTATCTTGTGAGGATTGTAGGGCGTTGAGTGTTTGGGTTGATCTTGTGAGCTTATGAGGATTGAGATTATGGTTGTATGATCTTGTTGAGATTGTGGAAACTAGGACGAGAGTATCCTAGCATGTGTTGTGATGTATATGACCTTGTGATATCGTGAGGATTAGGAGTCGTTATCCTATCATGGTTATGGTTTATGATCTTGCGAGATCATTGGGACTAAAAGTCTAAGGACTTCTAGCATGTGAGAGAGATGTTGATTGTGTGCCTTGTTTTGACCAGGCGTTGAGTGCCTTCCTACGGGAAGTTGAGAGCGGTGGTTAGCGGGATTATCTTTGGGACGAGGTAAGTCTTCGGACTTACTTAGCTCGTATTCTTTGTATTAGCATTATTGTGTGTTGGGTGGTGTGTGTTTATTATTTTACTGTTTATAACAACTAAACCGGAAATAGGACTACCGACCTTTATATTATTTGGCCCAAGTGTATGATAACGGGCGGTGACATCACTGCCTGGCTCCCCGTGAGAGCTAGGGGGATCTCGGCGACTGGCCCGTGCTGGTTAGACGGTCGGAGACATCCGACCGTTCCATTGCCGGAAGAAGGGACCGAGGCGAGTTTCGGAGGATTCTCGTGTCACAAAAGAAGTTGAACTAGAACGGAATATGACTTAATAAATAAAGATAATAAACCGGATTTGTGTGCTTTGAGTATGTTGCGTGACTATGTTGAATTAATTGTGTTTGTGCCTTTCCCTTTAATTCTAATGCCTCGAATGTGAGCTAACGGTTTTATACCGAATGTTGTAGTTTGCCTTGCAGGTTAGGCATGCTCCGAGAGATCCAGAAGGGTGGGCAGCCGGGGTCCGTACATTTTAGGAAGGGTTTTGAATTTGGAGTTTCTCATGTTTTGTCTTTCGGTTATTACGTTCGTGTGCCGCTTGTTTGGCGTTTGGTTTGTGTTGTAAATCGGCTGAAGTCTGTTGTTGTTCCTTTCGGGTTTTTCATCACTTACATTAAAAATGATTTACGTTTTTGCCTTTATTTGTGCCATGTTGGAAAGGTCCGGTGAAATTGTTGTCAAGCTAAGGGTCGGGACCCATTGTGAGGTCTCGCCCGTAGCATCCCGATATCCCGCGGATTCGGGGTGTTACAATTTTCGGATATGTTATAGTTGGTATTGTATAGTGTAACATACTAAAATTTGAGAGGAATCCGAGCTATAGTTCGAGAGTTATGGTGTTTCAAAGTTGACTCCTCATGTAGTTTTTATAAGTGTGCTGAGTGTTGAAAAACTAGCATGGGGCTTGAATTTTTGATATGGTATAGTTGGCATATTGTTGTAGAACATATTAAAATTTAGAAGAAATCCAGCGAGTGGTTTATGATTATGATTTTTCAAAGATTGGGTTGTAAGAAGTTTTTCTGTTGTGTTGAAATTTCTAAATGATGAGAAAAACAGCTTGTAATGTAGTTTTGTAAGATAGATTTGAATAGGTTATTGACCTCTATTGGACTTGAATTTTGGATTTTTAATATTTAGGATTACATACTAGAAGATATCAAAATCTTAGAGGATTTTATCAAAAGCTTTAATAGTTATGATTTTTCGAAGTTGAGGTTGTAAGTAGTTTTCTGGTTGTTGCTGAAAAGTGCTGGAAATAAATGGTGATGTGCATCATGAATGAACTTATGTTTAGAGACCTTAAAAGCATTATCCACCGTCCAATTTTTAATATGATATAGATGGATATGTAGATTGCGATGTATCCGAAGTGGAGACCAATCCAACGGTCGGATCTGGATCTGTAGGAGCTCAAAGTCGATTATTTGTGCAGCTTGTGAAATGACTCAGATTTGGCTAAGTATAGAATTACTGAATTTTGTATCCAACTTTGGAGTTTTGTGTAGAAGTTGTTGTTGGGTATTTTCGAGATTTTCTTGCTTCTATTAGCAGAGTGCTTCATTTAGAAGACCTTGATGTTTTATTTGGGATTTTATATTTTTATTCGGTTCTCATATCTTAAGTCAAAGTTGGACCTTAGAGATTTTTCATGAAAGTCAAGAATGTAGTTAACTCTTCTAAAATCTTTAGCAAACTTTCCTTTGAGAGTTTTGAGTGTGGTTTTGAGTTCCAAAGAATAGTTTAGAACTTTGTTATAGAATTTTATAGAACAGGCGATGGAGTATTCTACGGTTGCTGACCGAATTGAGATTTAAATAGTCTATGTAACACCCCAAATCCGCGGGACTCGGGGCGCTACGGGTTGGGACCTCACAATGGGCCCCGACCCTTAGCTTGACAACAATTTCACCGGATCTTGCAACAAGGCACAAATATAGGCCAAAACCGAAATACATTTTATGCAATGTAAGAAAACCCAAAAGAAAACAAACAACGGACTTCAGCCGAAAACAACTACAAAGACCAAACGCCATACATGCGGCATACAATAATACAATATACAAAACTCCAAACGTGACTCCAAACAAAACCCTTCCTAAAATGTACGGGCCCCGGCTGCCCACCCTTCCGGATCTCTCGGAGCATGCCTAACCTGCAAGGCAAACTACAACATTCGGTATAAAACCGTTAGCTCACATTCGAAGCATTAGAATTAAAGGGAAAGGCACAAACACAACTAATTCAACATAGTCACACAACATACTCAAAGCACACAAATCCGGTTTATTATCTTTATTTATTAAGTCATATCCCGTTCTAGTTCAACTTCTTTTGTGACACGAGAATCCTCCGAAACTCGCCTCGGTCCCTTCTTCCGGCAATGGAACGGTCGGATGCCTCCGACCGTCTAACCAGCACGGGCCAGTCGCCGAGATCCCCCTAGCTCTCACAGGGCGCCAGGCAGTGATGTCACCGCCCGTTATCATACACTTGGGCCAAATAATATAAAGGTCGGTAATCCTATTTCCGGTTTAGTTGTTATAAACAGTAAAATAATAACACACACCACCCAACACACAATAATGCTAATACAAAGAATACGAGCTAAGTAAGTCCGGAGACTTACCTCGTCACCACACTCAACTCACAACACTCTCGCTTCCTTAGGGAGGAAGCCCATAACCTGCTCACAAGAAGATAACTATATCAACAACGACCCACTCACAATAGAAGTCTTAGACTTCTATACAAATGATCTACGCAAGACCATTTAACTCTCAAATCTAGGACCGCATCCTAGAATCCCCATGCTCACATCACACTCAACAAAAGCTAGAAGTCCTAAGACTTCTAAACCTTCAGATCTCGCAAGATCATAACTCACAACACCACTAGGATACTCTCTTTCTAGTCCACAACCTCAACAATCAAACAACCTCAACTCCTAATTTCTCCCAAGTTCAACATACAACTTAAAGCCATAAACAACCTCACAAGATAATATTCACTTCTCAAGCCTTACAACAATCGACAATCCTCAAAACTCACCTAAGGTCCAAACCACTACTTGGTATTCTCACTAAGTTATGCTAGATCCAACCTAGCATGATACTACTACCAAACATAACTAGATTAAGGAAGAAGAATACTCACACAACGTCAAAAGACGGAAGTCGATCTACGGCTCTCTAGTTTGGAATCATTGGCCTTTATCGGGGCACTTCCGGACCTATCACCAAAGCTAAGCAAATTTAGCTTATACGCTAAATTTGGGCATACTACATAATATATACAAACTATAAGAATAATCCCCCGTAAGTCAAAACCGAGTTTGAAATCTTAAAAACATTTTCCGGGCAATTTATACAATTTTAGAAACTTGGTCATGATCCGCAATTAAATCTTCGGGCCATAATCCTTATTAAATCCAACAAAGGGCACAATAGTTAAATCATAAAAGTTGGGTCATAAACTGTAAATAAAATATGACCAAAATATGTAAATATTTTCAGCACGGGTAAAATTGTAAGGTTCAAGAAATCTGGGTAAAATGTGGAATTATAAAGCATAGGTATAATATTGTAAATACATCCAAACTTAAGGGGGCTCCTGGGATTACACAAAAGGGTTTATTTCTTTTAACCCGTTACCATCTCCCTGGGGAAGACAAGCAGGCGGCGGCAGGGGCAGAGGACAGACGCTCCGGCGAGGCTCAACCACGCAGGCGACGGCTGCTGCTTGGTGGAGGAAACGTGGCCCCGGAGGCTTCGGCGGTGGCAGGGCTCCGGAAGGTGAGGGTGGGCCGGCTGGCACTCCTCCATCATTGGGTTTCGATTCCGGGCGGCGAGACGGTAGCTCAGATGGTGGTGGCGATGGTTGTCGGGCTGCAGAGGAGACACGGCAGATCTGGGGAGATGCAAGGGTCGAAGAAGTGAACAAAGACGGCAGGCCAAAGAGGTGCAGATTGGTTCCGGTGGTGGTTGCAAGAAGGAATGGAGGTCCCCGGCGTGGTTCAAGCTCCACCGGTGAAAGGAGGAAGAGAAAGTGGGGAGGAGAGAAGGCTAAGAGAAATAGAGGGAAAACAGATGGGGCTGAAGGAGAACAAAAGGTGGCGTTGCAGAGGGGAGAAGCACAACGTGATTCCCGGCGAGACAAAGGGAATGGGGTGGGAGTGCCGCTGGCCCTCCTCCGGCGTCTAGGCTGCTCTTCTCGACGGCTCAAGATTTTGCAGCCAGGTGATGTTCGAAGGGTGAGTCGCAGGAGAGCAGTATCTCATTAGGTGAAGAAAGGGTGAAGGCTACTGTGTGAGTCTCAAAGAAAGAGAGTACTGAGAGAGTGAGGGTGATGGATGGGAGGTTTGCGTGAGAGAGGCAAAAGAGCATATGGGAATCAGAAGAACGAGGGGTCGGGGTGCTGCTCATCAGCCAGCAAGGAGAGAGATAAAGAGATAATAAGAAAAAAAGAAAGGAAATTGAAGCTGAAAAAGAATTAATAAAACAGTAAACTCGTTTTCAAACGTGAACGAGATTTACGAATCGGAACAACCTTCCGATATTTTTTTTAAAGTAAACCGAAAATATAAATATACCCGGGAAATCCATTTTGCGTCGAAAAATACTTCCTTTTATAAAAACAAAATCGATAGAAGTCGGAAAAATTAAATATTCCAAACGTACCAAAATTTTGGGCGTTACATCAAATCCCCCTAAAAACAAGTTTCGTCCCGAAACTTGCCATACGTCGAACTCCTCGGTTCTTACGGCCGAGGTATGAACTCTTAATTAAGAAAGCTTAACCCTTCTAATCTATACACCCAATCTACTCAAATTACCATCACACTATATATCAGGTCATAAAGCGCATTCCCACACAGGTTACTAACTACACATGTAACATCACACATGCACATAACACAACTAAGGGAAGAACTAGATATAACCCGTTGATTTTATCGATGCTACTAGTTCAACATAAATCTCGACCAAAGATAATATCCTCCGTCTTCCAGTTAGCCTCATCGGTTCCTCGTTTTCCACTAGATCATCATGACTGATAACATATCTCGAGTCAGGTATGTACTCTCTCGATTGATACACATGAAACACTGGGTGAACACCCTCTACTCTTGGTGGTAACTCCCACTTGTAAGTCACTTCTCCAACTCGCTCTAAGATCTCAAAAAGGTCAAAATATCGGAACTCAACATCCTTCTCGGTTTCGATGCAACCTCTCCATTATTTTCCCTTTGATTTCTCTATCAAAAAAGATCAAACTTCCAATTTACAATGTTGGCTTTGGTTCTTGTCAAACCAAACTTTAATGTTTTTTTTTTTTAATTCTTGAAGTAAGTCCCCAAGTAATGATGGAAGTACTTTACTCCCCACTGATTCACTAACGAGGCACATATGTTATTCCTTTTACATCGTTCCTCAATACTCGATCAAGACCTTGTCTTGAAGAATCACTTGTACTCTTCAAACCCATAATACCTCAAGGTATTTCAAAACAGTTGCAGCAATGAACCTCCTCTTAACTCTCGACAACTCCATTGTCAATCTTTGTCCCACTCGATACTTTGTTGTCATCCGGAGTAGGTTACCCATAAATAGTGTTACTTGGAGAATCTCTCCACATATCCGGTAATGACCAGCTCATCCTAGAAAACTTGTCACTTCTTTCACATTCTTCGGGTTGTCATCCCTAGACAACTTGTCATATAACTTCTCTCTTCTTCGAGAGTAGACCAAAATATCTTATACATGGCAATAGTAAGCCCATATGTACTCACTACAACTTGTAGTGGCCATGGTCTGTCCGGAATGCCGAATTTACAATATTCAATCTCGAATTCTCAATCGGTGACAATCCAATCTTACTTAATCTTAGAAGACACTACCGACCCTTGCAACCGGTCGAGTAGATCCGCTATCTGTGGTGAGGGATACTTGGTTCTTCATTGTTATCTTGTTCGGCTAA
The DNA here is from genome assembly GCA_033239045.1 of Fagopyrum esculentum. Lineage (NCBI taxonomy): Eukaryota > Viridiplantae > Streptophyta > Magnoliopsida > Caryophyllales > Polygonaceae > Fagopyrum > Fagopyrum esculentum. The sequence goes on along the minus strand of BSUD01000004.1, from coordinate 67,649,255 downwards.
CGGTAATTGATGTACAAGCGGAGATAATCGTCTCTCTATTCGCAAACTAGTGTTCTCCATAACAACTTCAAATCAAGAGTTTAAGATATTTTCCAATATGAACTTCAAATCAAGAGTTCAAGATAACGTTTGTCGTTTTCTATGGCAGTGCATTGGTTCAAATGAACCTTTATCCACAAGTCCTTGCAACTAGTTGTTCAAATGCTTCTTCCACTCACGTATCTTCACAAGTGTCATATGTAGAGTGTCTTGGATATCGGAGTCGAGCCAAACTCAACCTTAGTGGCAACACATTCCAATGTATTGGAATCCGTGATATCTCAGATTCCATCTTTTCTCTTTCCGTCACATATCATAATAACCGGCACAATCTTGTCTTATCACTTCACAAGTGGTCATGACACAATAGATCTACCTCGATCTATTGAGGCGACGTCTTTAAGACTCGTGTATTGTTCCATGTTCAGCCATGACCATGTATGTTCTCTTTCGAGGGTCCTTCTTTTCTTGAATCTGTACTTTACCTTGAAGGCCTGGTCATAATAACCTTTTAAGAACCCATACTTATGTGTTGCCATAAGCATCTTAACTGTAGGGCATAACCACGTCTTATAACAAATCGATCTTATCTTCTTCGCTCTCCCGGTCATCCCATCATGTTGGGGAAGTTTTTCGTATTCCACCTAAGCTTGCATCATTCCTTCGAGTAGGTGTAGAACTACTTCATTTCCTTATGTAACGTCAATCCGACCGCAAAGGTTTTAACCTCAATCTTTCATGTCGATAACAAACTTCAAGACTTCAGTCTTCTCTTACTCTTCTTGGTCACCTTGTGCATCTCTCGGTATTCCAGGAACAACTTCACCATTGTACCGGTATGCCCCGTGGAAAATGCTAGAAGAAACTCCCCATCCAAAACCACTAAAATATCAAACTCATTACATCTCCAAGTACTAACATCATAACTCTAAGCTTACAGCGTTGCCCTAGTCTAAGTCCTCTATTTCACATCATAGCCACCATGGCTCTTTTGTGTGAGTGTGAAACATCTAACTCAGCTTTTAGTCGCAAAACATAACCTCCATTACATTAGAACGAACATACTATGCATCCCCTTTACGCACAACAACAAAAAAAACCTCACTTTCCTTTTGGTTCTTCTAGTTTCCTTTGCCCCAATCGTACTTTAAAAGTTTGATCCGTGTCATTCCCCCATATGTCGCGCAAGCTCATTACAATCACTCCCCGAGAGGTTTGATACATTCACTCGCTTTGATCCCATGCAATGTTACTTAATTAAGATAATTGTACTTAGTTGACATACTTCCTCACTACTTACCATTGACATTGATCCACCGCGAATACTTTTAAGCTCTTGTTGTCGATCCTCTACATGCCCATAATCTTGTTTACTCATCCCCTCTACACTCACCAACACGTGCGTTCTTGGTTGTCACCGATTAACTTATAACTGACCTTCTCCAATGTCAATAACTTACCATTCTTTTTACCCTCCATGTTAGCATACTCCTGAAGGTTACCCTATCAGGGTACTCTGTCTTAAACTTCATTAGTTCTTTCTTCATTCCATGCTTCCTCTTCTTTATAAGGTAATTATATCTCTTTTGCCTTGCTGTTTCATATAACTCCCTTTCATAGACTTAATCATTCTTCCTTGATGTCTTTCAAGAGCACCTTCCCAAATATTGTAGCCCTAGCTAGCACCACTCGCATTCCTCTTGGTTGGTATCTTAAGTCTCTCGACCAAAGCTCTTCGTTTCGTCTTTCATCTTCATGGGGTTATCAATTATACAGACTTCCTCCTTCTTGGTGTTTCTTAGTCTTATCATCATCATGGAAATCGGTCAACTTCACGTGAATCCCCACCATGCCCTTCTTCTCATAACTCTAGTAATATTGAAACTTTACTCTTTTTTTTTTTGGTACCTCGTAAGCTTAACTTACGGTATCTTAAATCTTTAGCAAATGGTTCGATCACTCTTCTCGTCTTGACTCAATTGCTTAGGAGCGTCTAAAGAAAACTTCACATCTTAATGGAATGTCACCTTTAACCTTGTTAGAATGTATCCCTCACCTCCTCGATTCGCATCTTTAGTTGTCCGCGTGTCTTCTTGAAGAACTTATGTTTCTTATCCCTATTGATCTCGTTGTCTTTCTAATCTTGAATTCTTTGTAACCACTTTCACACCTTTGTGTTACTCCTTTTTCTTGTATGTTCCCCATCTCAATTTCTCTTAAGTTGTCTCGGATTTTCCTTTTACTTGGTTGTCCTTTGATTACGTCATCTCTAATCCTCATCTTCGACATCCTCTTCAAAGGAGTACAAGAACTTCAAGGTGTTCGCCCGAACGTAGCTCTCAACTCGATACTTGAGCATATTTGTCCTTGTATGTACACTACCCTAAGTCAAACGACGCCGTCCAAGGATGATGATATCATACGGTCATCTTAGCTAAAAGGTCCCTTAACTTCATATGCTACTATATATAATAAGAATACTTATACATAACTATATAAGTCCTAAGTCCATATCACTACCAACATAACACATCCAGCATTGCATCAACAATATAAGGTCCCAAAACATATAACCGTCCGCATATATAACTATACACATAAATCATGTCCGTACATTCTACCCCGACTCATGCATGTAATTTTGAAAACGAAAACTCAGAACCCGTTGGGTTCTGTTTATTCCTTATTCAGCCTTTAGAAGATTGCGAGTGCCATTGTTGTCAACCTAAGGCTCTGATACCACTTTTATAACACCCCAAATCCGCGGGACTCGGGGCGCTACGGGTTGGGACCTCACAATGGGCCCCGACCCTTAGCTTGACAACAATTTCACCGGATCTTGCAACAAGGCACAAATATAGGCAAAAACCGAAATACATTTTATGCAATGATATGAACCCCAATTGAAAACGACGAAAGACTTCAGCCGAGATACAACGCTAAAGGCAACCGCCATACACACGACATACATAACCATAAACAATACATAAATACAACCCCAACCAACCCATCCTAAAATGCACGGACCCCGGCTGCCCACTCTTCCCGGTCTCTCGGCCGCATCCCTAACCTGCAAGTCAACTACAACAATATCGGTATAAAACCGTTAGCTAGCATTCAAGGCATTAGAATCATGGTATTGGCACACACACACATATGGCATCATAAACACACAACATGTTCCAAAACACACAATCCGGTTTATTATCTTTTTATTATTAGGTCATATCCCGTTCTAATTCAACTTCTTTTGTGACACGAGAATCTTAAAGATCTCGCCCTTGTCCCCTTTCACCATACGGGTTTGTACTTGATGCGGATCAGCATCACCCGATGGGCTGGTCGCAAGGCACCTCCCAGTCATCCCCATTTTGGACTGGACAAGCGGTCACCGCCCGTTATCATACACTTGGGCCAAATATAAACATATAAAGTCGGTGGTCCTATTACCGGTTTAGATGTTATAACATAAGCAATAAACACACACATAAACAATAAACACACACCACCCAACACACAATAATGCTAATACAAAGAATACGAGCTAAGTAAGTCCGGAGACTTACCTCGTCACCACACTCAACTCACAACACTCTCGCTTCCTTAGGGAGGAAGCCCATAACCTGCTCACAAGAAGATAACTATATCAACAACGACCCACTCACAATAGAAGTCTTAGACTTCTATACAAATGATCTACGCAAGACCATTTAACTCTCAAATCTAGGACCGCATCCTAGAATCCCCATGCTCACATCACACTCAACAAAAGCTAGAAGTCCTAAGACTTCTAAACCTTCAGATCTCGCAAGATCATAACTCACAACACCACTAGGATACTCTCTTTCTAGTCCACAACCTCAACAATCAAACAACCTCAACTCCTAATTTCTCCCAAGTTCAACATACAACTTAAAGCCATAAACAACCTCACAAGATAATATTCACTTCTCAAGCCTTACAACAATCGACAATCCTCAAAACTCACCTAAGGTCCAAACCACTACTTGGTATTCTCACTAAGTTATGCTAGATCCAACCTAGCATGATACTACTACCAAACATAACTAGATTAAGGAAGAAGAATACTCACACAACGTCAAAAGACGGAAGTCGATCTACGGCTCTCTAGTTTGGAATCATTGGCCTTTATCGGGGCACTTCCGGACCTATCACCAAAGCTAAGCAAATTTAGCTTATACGCTAAATTTGGGCATACTACATAATATATACAAACTATAAGAATAATCCCCCGTAAGTCAAAACCGAGTTTGAAATCTTAAAAACATTTTCCGGGCAATTTATACAATTTTAGAAACTTGGTCATGATCCGCAATTAAATCTTCGGGCCATAATCCTTATTAAATCCAACAAAGGGCACAATAGTTAAATCATAAAAGTTGGGTCATAAACTGTAAATAAAATATGACCAAAATATGTAAATATTTTCAGCACGGGTAAAATTGTAAGGTTCAAGAAATCTGGGTAAAATGTGGAATTATAAAGCATAGGTATAATATTGTAAATACATCCAAACTTAAGGGGGCTCCTGGGATTACACAAAAGGGTTTATTTCTTTTAACCCGTTACCATCTCCCTGGGGAAGACAAGCAGGCGGCGGCAGGGGCAGAGAACAGACGCTCCGGCGAGGCTCAACCACGCAGGCGACGGCTGCTGCTTGGTGGAGGAAACGTGGCCCCGGAGGCTTCGGCGGTGGCAGGGCTCCGGAAGGTGAGGGTGGGCCGGCTGGCACTCCTCCATCATTGGGTTTCGATTCCGGGCGGCGAGACGGTAGCTCAGATGGTGGTGGCGATGGTTGTCGGGCTGCAGAGGAGACACGGCAGATCTGGGGAGATGCAAGGGTCGAAGAAGTGAACAAAGACGGCAGGCCAAAGAGGTGCAGATTGGTTCCGGTGGTGGTTGCAAGAAGGAATGGAGGTCCCCGGCGTGGTTCAAGCTCCACCGGTGAAAGGAGGAAGAGAAAGTGGGGAGGAGAGAAGGCTAAGAGAAATAGAGGGAAAACAGATGGGGCTGAAGGAGAACAAAAGGTGGCGTTGCAGAGGGGAGAAGCACAACGTGATTCCCGGCGAGACAAAGGAAATGGGGTGGGACTGCCGCTGGCCCTCCTCCGGCGTCTAGGCTACTCTTCTCGACGGCTCAAGATTTTGCAGCCAGGTGATGTTCGAAGGGTGAGTAGCAGGGGAGCAGTATCTCATTAGGTGAAGAGAGGGTGAAGGCTACTGTGTGAGTCTCAAAGAAAGAGAGTACTGAGAGAGTGAGGGTGATGGATGGGAGGTTTGCGTGAGAGAGGCAAAAGAGCATATGGGAATCAGAAGAACGAGGGGTCGGGGTGCTGCTCATCAGCCAGCAAGGAGAGAGATAAAGAGATAATAAGAAAAAAAGAAAGGAAATTGAAGCTGAAAAAGAATTAATAAAACAGTAAACTCGTTTTCAAACGTGAACGAGATTTACGAATCGGAACAACCTTCCGATATTTTTTTTAAAGTAAACCGAAAATATAAATATACCCGGGAAATCCATTTTGCGTCGAAAAATACTTCCTTTTATAAAAACAAAATCGATAGAAGTCGGAAAAATTAAATATTCCAAACGTACCAAAATTTTGGGCGTTACATCAAATCCCCCTAAAAACAAGTTTCGTCCCGAAACTTGCCATACGTCGAACTCCTCGGTTCTTACGGCCGAGGTATGAACTCTTAATTAAGAAAGCTTAACCCTTCTAATCTATACACCCAATCTACTCAAATTACCATCACACTATATATCAGGTCATAAAGCGCATTCCCACACAGGTTACTAACTACACATGTAACATCACACATGCACATAACACAACTAAGGGAAGAACTAGATATAACCCGTTGATTTTATCGATGCTACTAGTTCAACATAAATCTCGACCAAAGATAATATCCTCCGTCTTCCAGTTAGCCTCATCGGTTCCTCGTTTTCCACTAGATCATCATGACTGATAACATATCTCGAGTCAGGTATGTACTCTCTCGATTGATACACATGAAACACTGGGTGAACACCCTCTACTCTTGGTGGTAACTCCCACTTGTAAGTCACTTCTCCAACTCGCTCTAAGATCTCAAAAAGGTCAAAATATCGGAACTCAACATCCTTCTCGGTTTCGATGCAACCTCTCCATTATTTTCCCTTTGATTTCTCTATCAAAAAAGATCAAACTTCCAATTTACAATGTTGGCTTTGGTTCTTGTCAAACCAAACTTTAATGTTTTTTTTTTTTAATTCTTGAAGTAAGTCCCCAAGTAATGATGGAAGTACTTTACTCCCCACTGATTCACTAACGAGGCACATATGTTATTCCTTTTACATCGTTCCTCAATACTCGATCAAGACCTTGTCTTGAAGAATCACTTGTACTCTTCAAACCCATAATACCTCAAGGTATTTCAAAACAGTTGCAGCAATGAACCTCCTCTTAACTCTCGACAACTCCATTGTCAATCTTTGTCCCACTCGATACTTTGTTGTCATCCGGAGTAGGTTACCCATAAATAGTGTTACTTGGAGAATCTCTCCACATATCCGGTAATGACCAGCTCATCCTAGAAAACTTGTCACTTCTTTCACATTCTTCGGGTTGTCATCCCTAGACAACTTGTCATATAACTTCTCTCTTCTTCGAGAGTAGACCAAAATATCTTATACATGGCAATAGTAAGCCCATATGTACTCACTACAACTTGTAGTGGCCATGGTCTGTCCGGAATGCCGAATTTACAATATTCAATCTCGAATTCTCAATCGGTGACAATCCAATCTTACTTAATCTTAGAAGACACTACCGACCCTTGCAACCGGTCGAGTAGATCCGCTATCTGTGGTGAGGGATACTTGGTTCTTCATTGTTATCTTGTTCGGCTAACGGTAATTGATGTACAAGCGGAGATAATCGTCTCTCTATTCGCAAACTAGTGTTCTCCATAACAACTTCAAATCAAGAGTTTAAGATATTTTCCAATATGAACTTCAAATCAAGAGTTCAAGATAACGTTTGTCGTTTTCTATGGCAGTGCATTGGTTCAAATGAACCTTTATCCACAAGTCCTTGCAACTAGTTGTTCAAATGCTTCTTCCACTCACGTATCTTCACAAGTGTCATATGTAGAGTGTCTTGGATATCGGAGTCGAGCCAAACTCAACCTTAGTGGCAACACATTCCAATGTATTGGAATCCGTGATATCTCAGATTCCATCTTTTCTCTTTCCGTCACATATCATAATAACCGGCACAATCTTGTCTTATCACTTCACAAGTGGTCATGACACAATAGATCTACCTCGATCTATTGAGGCGACGTCTTTAAGACTCGTGTATTGTTCCATGTTCAGCCATGACCATGTATGTTCTCTTTCGAGGGTCCTTCTTTTCTTGAATCTGTACTTTACCTTGAAGGCCTGGTCATAATAACCTTTTAAGAACCCATACTTATGTGTTGCCATAAGCATCTTAACTGTAGGGCATAACCACGTCTTATAACAAATCGATCTTATCTTCTTCGCTCTCCCGGTCATCCCATCATGTTGGGGAAGTTTTTCGTATTCCACCTAAGCTTGCATCATTCCTTCGAGTAGGTGTAGAACTACTTCATTTCCTTATGTAACGTCAATCCGACCGCAAAGGTTTTAACCTCAATCTTTCATGTCGATAACAAACTTCAAGACTTCAGTCTTCTCTTACTCTTCTTGGTCACCTTGTGCATCTCTCGGTATTCCAGGAACAACTTCACCATTGTACCGGTATGCCCCGTGGAAAATGCTAGAAGAAACTCCCCATCCAAAACCACTAAAATATCAAACTCATTACATCTCCAAGTACTAACATCATAACTCTAAGCTTACAGCGTTGCCCTAGTCTAAGTCCTCTATTTCACATCATAGCCACCATGGCTCTTTTGTGTGAGTGTGAAACATCTAACTCAGCTTTTAGTCGCAAAACATAACCTCCATTACATTAGAACGAACATACTATGCATCCCCTTTACGCACAACAACAAAAAAAACCTCACTTTCCTTTTGGTTCTTCTAGTTTCCTTTGCCCCAATCGTACTTTAAAAGTTTGATCCGTGTCATTCCCCCATATGTCGCGCAAGCTCATTACAATCACTCCCCGAGAGGTTTGATACATTCACTCGCTTTGATCCCATGCAATGTTACTTAATTAAGATAATTGTACTTAGTTGACATACTTCCTCACTACTTACCATTGACATTGATCCACCGCGAATACTTTTAAGCTCTTGTTGTCGATCCTCTACATGCCCATAATCTTGTTTACTCATCCCCTCTACACTCACCAACACGTGCGTTCTTGGTTGTCACCGATTAACTTATAACTGACCTTCTCCAATGTCAATAACTTACCATTCTTTTTACCCTCCATGTTAGCATACTCCTGAAGGTTACCCTATCAGGGTACTCTGTCTTAAACTTCATTAGTTCTTTCTTCATTCCATGCTTCCTCTTCTTTATAAGGTAATTATATCTCTTTTGCCTTGCTGTTTCATATAACTCCCTTTCATAGACTTAATCATTCTTCCTTGATGTCTTTCAAGAGCACCTTCCCAAATATTGTAGCCCTAGCTAGCACCACTCGCATTCCTCTTGGTTGGTATCTTAAGTCTCTCGACCAAAGCTCTTCGTTTCGTCTTTCATCTTCATGGGGTTATCAATTATACAGACTTCCTCCTTCTTGGTGTTTCTTAGTCTTATCATCATCATGGAAATCGGTCAACTTCACGTGAATCCCCACCATGCCCTTCTTCTCATAACTCTAGTAATATTGAAACTTTACTCTTTTTTTTTTTGGTACCTCGTAAGCTTAACTTACGGTATCTTAAATCTTTAGCAAATGGTTCGATCACTCTTCTCGTCTTGACTCAATTGCTTAGGAGCGTCTAAAGAAAACTTCACATCTTAATGGAATGTCACCCCTTTTTTTTTTTTTGTTAGAATGTATCCCTCTCCTCCTCGATTCGCATCGTTAGTTGTCCGCGTGTCTTCTTGAAGAACTTATGTTTCTTATCCCTATTGATCTCGTTGTCTTTCTAATCTTGAATTCTTTGTAACCACTTTCACACCTTTGTGTTACTCCTTTTTCTTGTATGTTCCCCATCTCAATTTCTCTTAAGTTGTCTCGAGTTTTCTTTTACTTGGTTGTCCTTTGATTACGTCATCTCTAATCCTCATCTTCGACATCCTCTTCAAAGGAGTACAAGAACTTCAAGGTGTTCGCCCGAACGTAGCTCTCAACTCGATACTTGAGCATATTTGTCCTTGTATGTACACTACCCTAAGTCAAACGACGCCGTCCAAGGATGATGATATCATACGGTCATCTTAGCTAAAAGGTCCCTTAACTTCATATGCTACTATATATAATAAGAATACTTATACATAACTATATAAGTCCTAAGTCCATATCACTACCAACATAACACATCCAGCATTGCATCAACAATATAAGGTCCCAAAACATATAACCGTCCGCATATATAACTATACACATATATCCAGTTCATCATGCAACATACAATCACAATGATACACATCAATTCTATCATGCATAACTACAAACCTCATATCCATATCTATATATACATATATATACATGTCAAAATCCAATAAACTAAGCTACCGAGATCCGCGGAAGGAGTGGTGGTCCGTACATTCTACCCCGACTCATGCATGTAATTTTGAAAACGAAAACTCAGAACCCGTTGGGTTCTGTTTATTCCTTATTCAGCCTTTAGAAGATTGCGAGTGCCATTGTTGTCAACCTAAGGCTCTGATACCACTTTTATAACACCCCAAATCCGCGGGACTCGGGGCGCTACGGGTTGGGACCTCACAATGGGCCCCGACCCTTAGCTTGACAACAATTTCACCGGATCTTGCAACAAGGCACAAATATAGGCCAAAACCGAAATACATTTTATGCAATGTAAGAAAACCCAAAAGAAAACAAACAACGGACTTCAGCCGAAAACAACTACAAAGACCAAACGCCATACATGCGGCATACAATAATACAATATACAAAACTCCAAACGTGACTCCAAACAAAACCCTTCCTAAAATGTACGGGCCCCGGCTGCCCACCCTTCCGGATCTCTCGGAGCATGCCTAACCTGCAAGGCAAACTACAACATTCGGTATAAAACCGTTAGCTCACATTCGAAGCATTAGAATTAAAGGGAAAGGCACAAACACAACTAATTCAACATAGTCACACAACATACTCAAAGCACACAAATCCGGTTTATTATCTTTATTTATTAAGTCATATCCCGTTCTAGTTCAACTTCTTTTGTGACACGAGAATCCTCCGAAACTCGCCTCGGTCCCTTCTTCCGGCAATGGAACGGTCGGATGCCTCCGACCGTCTAACCAGCACGGGCCAGTCGCCGAGATCCCCCTAGCTCTCACAGGGCGCCAGGCAGTGATGTCACCGCCCGTTATCATACACTTGGGCCAAATAATATAAAGGTCGGTAATCCTATTTCCGGTTTAGTTGTTATAAACAGTAAAATAATAACACACACCACCCAACACACAATAATGCTAATACAAAGAATACGAGCTAAGTAAGTCCGGAGACTTACCTCGTCACCACACTCAACTCACAACACTCTCGCTTCCTTAGGGAGGAAGCCCATAACCTGCTCACAAGAAGATAACTATATCAACAACGACCCACTCACAATAGAAGTCTTAGACTTCTATACAAATGATCTACGCAAGACCATTTAACTCTCAAATCTAGGACCGCATCCTAGAATCCCCATGCTCACATCACACTCAACAAAAGCTAGAAGTCCTAAGACTTCTAAACCTTCAGATCTCGCAAGATCATAACTCACAACACCACTAGGATACTCTCTTTCTAGTCCACAACCTCAACAATCAAACAACCTCAACTCCTAATTTCTCCCAAGTTCAACATACAACTTAAAGCCATAAACAACCTCACAAGATAATATTCACTTCTCAAGCCTTACAACAATCGACAATCCTCAAAACTCACCTAAGGTCCAAACCACTACTTGGTATTCTCACTAAGTTATGCTAGATCCAACCTAGCATGATACTACTACCAAACATAACTAGATTAAGGAAGAAGAATACTCACACAACGTCAAAAGACGGAAGTCGATCTACGGCTCTCTAGTTTGGAATCATTGGCCTTTATCGGGGCACTTCCGGACCTATCACCAAAGCTAAGCAAATTTAGCTTATACGCTAAATTTGGGCATACTACATAATATATACAAACTATAAGAATAATCCCCCGTAAGTCAAAACCGAGTTTGAAATCTTAAAAACATTTTCCGGGCAATTTATACAATTTTAGAAACTTGGTCATGATCCGCAATTAAATCTTCGGGCCATAATCCTTATTAAATCCAACAAAGGGCACAATAGTTAAATCATAAAAGTTGGGTCATAAACTGTAAATAAAATATGACCAAAATATGTAAATATTTTCAGCACGGGTAAAATTGTAAGGTTCAAGAAATCTGGGTAAAATGTGGAATTATAAAGCATAGGTATAATATTGTAAATACATCCAAACTTAAGGGGGCTCCTGGGATTACACAAAAGGGTTTATTTCTTTTAACCCGTTACCATCTCCCTGGGGAAGACAAGCAGGCGGCGGCAGGGGCAGAGAACAGACGCTCCGGCGAGGCTCAACCACGCAGGCGACGGCTGCTGCTTGGTGGAGGAAACGTGACCCCGGAGGCTTCGACGGTGGCAGGGCTCCAGAAGGTGAGGGTAGGCCGGCTGGCACTCCTCCATCATTGGGCTTCGATTCCGGGCGGCGAGACGGTAGCTCATATGGTGGTGGCGATGGTTGTCGGGCTGCAGAGGAGACACGGCAGATCTGGGGAGATGCAAGGGTCGAAGAGGTGAACAAAGACGGCAGGCCAAAGAGGTGCAAATTGGTTCCGGTGGTGGTTGCAAGAAGGAATGGAGGTCCCCGGCGTGGTTCAAGCTCCACCGGTGAAAGGAGGAAGAGAAAGTGTGGAGGAGAGAAGGCTAAGAGAAATAGAGGGAAAACAGATGGGGCTGAAGGAGAACAAAAGGTGGCGTTGCAGAGGGGAGAAGCACAACGTGGTTCCCGGCGAGACAAAGGAAATGGGGTGGGACTGCCGCTGGCCCTCCTCCGGCGTCTAGGCTACTCTTCTCGACGGCTCAAGATTTTGCAGCCAGGTGATGTTCGAAGGGTGAGTAGCAGGGGAGCAGTATCTCATTAGGTGAAGAGAGGGTGAAGGCTACTGTGTGAGTCTCAAAGAAAGAGAGTACTGAGAGAGTGAGGGTGATGGATGGGAGGTTTGCGTGAGAGAGGCAAAAGAGCATATGGGAATCAGAAGAACGAGGGGTCGGGGTGCTTCTCATCAGCCAGCAAGGAGAGAGATAAAGAGATAATAAGAAAAAAAGAAAGGAAATTGAAGCTGAAAAAGAATTAATAAAACAGTAAACTCGTTTTCAAACGTGAACGAGATTTACGAATCGGAACAACCTTTTGATATTTTTTTTTAAAGTAAACCGAAAATATAAATATACCCGGGAAATCCATTTTGCGTCGAAAAATACTTCCTTTTATAAAAACAAAATCGATAGAAGTCGGAAAAATTAAATATTCCAAACGTACCAAAATTTTGGGCGTTACAGTCTAGATTGATTCAGGTAAGTCCTTTGGGCTTAGCTAGCTTCTGGATATGAGTGTGGATAATGATAGTGGTGTTTGAATGATGTGTTTATAGTTGTATTTAGTAGTAATTATATACCGACCTATACATTGGCCTAAGATTAATGGGCGGTGACATTCTACTCACTTAGCCTTAGGGCGCTGGGGGTTTCTTTAGGGACTAGTCCACACTCGGTTTGTAGTGATGCTACCGGCGGAGGTAAGCTAGACCTACACCCATTTGGATAAGGAACAAAGGCGAAAACTCTTAAGATTTCTCGTGCCACAACTGTAAAATAGAATAAGGTGAATCACATAACTACTAGATAATAACCGGTTTGTGTGCCAACATGATGTTTGTTTTATGTTATCTTGGTTGTGTTTGTGCTATCATTATTCTACTTATATTTAGATTGTTAGCTAACGGTTTATCCGTGTTGTAAATTTTGTAGAAATAACCAGTTGTAGAGAGATCCGGGACAGATGGTCAGCTGGGTCAACGTACTCATTAGATGTGGATGGGGGAGTCTTTCATACGGCATGCATGTTATATGTATATATATGTTTTGTAAGACTGTAACATGTACACATTCATAAAAATACAATATTGTGTTTTGAAATTTTTATAATTACATTTGTGCCTTGTTGTAAGATCCTAGTAAAGTTGTTGTTAAATCAAGGTCGGGAGGTCCTAACCAGTAGCTCCCCGAGTTCCCAGAACTTGGGGTGTTACACGAATATCCGATACCAGATATTTGAAATATCCGGTTTCACTAAAACTGTTGTTTTTAGAATTTGGGGTTTTTTTTACAGAACATGTATTGTTTTTAAGCTGAAAATTTAAACAAATTAAATCAGTAATAAATAGTTCAACCTAAAATACCAATATATTCAACATAGCTTTTTTGATGAAAAAAGAGCCGAAGCTCCCTGCGCCTAAGCGCATATATATATATATAACGACCTACAAACTCGAAAAACGGGGGAACGAAACTCCCCTCAAATCATCCAACTAAATGATTCTAATTCCTAGGGGGAACCAACAAACGGTGGGAACCTATGTCCAGGGTAAAGGCTAGGTTTGTGATAGCATCGGCAACCCTATTACCTTCCCGAAAAACATGATCGAGACTAACCTGCTAGTCTCGAGTAAGGAAGCCTTGACATCTAATGACCAAGCTCGAGGGTAGTTGTTACTAACCCCGTTCTTGATCAACCCTACAATAAGTAAGTAGTCCACTTTAACCATAACTTTCTTGAACCCTAAATCCCATGCAAGCTCCATGCCAAGGTAAGCACCCCATAATTCTGCTTCAGGCACAGTGGTGGTACCAAGGTTGGCTGCTATACCTTGGACCCAGTCCCCTTGTCCATTGCGAATAACAACTCTTGCCGTTTCTCTATTCTGATCAATCCGAAGAGCCCCGTCTGAGTTGATCTTGACCCAACATTCACCGGGTTTGGTCCATTTAATTAGGAGTTATTGCTTTCTAGTCAAGCCCAGCTCCCGCCCCCTCGTTCATGCCTCCACAGTCTCCTTATGTGCAACTTTAAGGAAGGGTACCTTCTCCCTTGGAATGACTCCTTCGTTGAACGTCCTTGTATTGCGCCACTTCCAGATCAACCAAATCGTAATAGCAAACAACTCGTTCCATGGTTCTTGTTGTTGAGTTCTCCTCCCCATACTCACATTCTCGAAGATTCATTCATCCCAAATCAGACTAAAGAACGCCGGTTGGACCTCCTGCCCTCCTGGGGAACAAGGCTTACCCAAACATCCTTTGGCAAAAGGGCAGTCCTTGAGTAAGTGTAACAAAAATTATGCACTGTTCGGGCAGACCAAGCAATTCGAGGATGCAGCCATGTGACGTCAGAATCGCTCCATATTGGTCAGTACTGTAACACCCCAAATCCGCGGGACTCGGGATGCCACATTGGGTTAGGATCTCACAGTGGATCCTGATCCTAGTTTGACAACAAGTTCACTAGAACTTACAACATGACACGGACAAATATAAAACAAATACATAAAACTGTAGAAAACTGTACATCCAAAAGTATACAAGATCATTGCCGAGTATAAAACATCATCTTCACACAGGAGGTATAGAAAACATCATCCTCACGCAGAAGGGAAACATAAATATCCTCAAAACCATAACCACCTAATGTACAAGAGTCCTCGTCCTGCCACCCTGCCAGATCACTCAGCAGCTCGCCTATCCTACAAGGCATCTACAACATGGTATGAAACCATTAGCTAACCATACTTATATAAGGTAATGCATAAGCACAAACACAAGTCATGGAAGATACACATCATCATGCTATCACACATTTACCCATTTTAATTATCTTTATATAATAGTCATTCACTCAAATCATAAATATCTATATATATATATATATATATATATATATATATATATATATATATATATATATAGGCTTTTGTTCAGGTACGGCTGCTAATTTACGGTACGGACGTGCGGCTGAACGTAGAGCCGACACGTGTCCCGAAAATTTATTTATTTATTATTTATTTTTCTTTCAGAAACGAATAAAATTTTTTTTCCCGGAAACGAATGAAATTTTTTTTGACCTACCATGTTATAATTTATGCACTATTCTCTTATACACTTTGAACTATTCCCATATAATTCATGAGCTATTACTTTTTAATATATTATATCAAATTATTTATAAATTAATTATTTATATGTTATGAACTATTCAATTGTAATTCATGAACTATCATTTTATAAGTTATGCACTATCCTTTATAAATTTTGCACAATGAACTATTCTATTATAATTCATGAACTATCCTTTTATAAGTTATGAACTATTCCTTAATAAGTTTTGAACTATTACTTTCATTCTTTTCTGAAAAAAAAAAAATTTCGGGGCATATGTTGTAATAACCGAAAATTTTAAGTTCCGGATAAGGGAAATCATACAAGCTCGAGGAGATCATGGTAAATAAATAAATCTGTTAAATTAAACTAGTTTAGTTTTATCATTTTATGTGACCTAGATTCACATAAAATGATAAATTAAATTCCCGGGAATAATTCACGCTTTTAATATAAAATCAATTATAATTTATAAATACGGAAACTAATTCCGTATTATATAAATGGCTGCACATAAACGGAAAATCCCGGGCGAGTAACGAGTTTCGGATCCGTGTTTTAATACGAAGGCAGGCCAGAAGGGGCCCACTACTAGGCCCACTAATATACTCAGCCGGCCCAACACTTAATTTTAATCTAATTAATTTCTAATCTAATTAGCTGCTAACCTAAACCACATTAACCCTAAACTAAACGATTGATTACGCTTCATTCCGCCTCCCTCT
>BSUD01000004.1:67608200-67629651 GCA_033239045.1 Fagopyrum esculentum | reverse complement strand
ATATATATATATATATATATACATATATATATATATATATATACATATATATACGGTTCAATTAATGTGGTACGGCCGACACGTGTCCCGGGAAATTTATTTTTTTTAAAACGATTTTTTTTCCGAAACGAATATGTTTTTTTTTCCAGAAACGAATGAAAATTTGTTTGAACTACCATGTTATAATTTATGCACTATTCTCCTATAAACTTTGAACTATTCCCATATAATCCATGAACTATTACTTTTTAATATATTATATCAAATTATTTATAAATTAATCGTTTATATGTTATGAACTATTCAATTGTAATTCATGAACTATCATTTTATAAGTTATGCACTATCCTTTATAAATTTTGCACTTTGAACTATTGTATTATAATTAATGAACTATTGTATTATAATTCATGAACTATCCCATAATAAGTTTTGAACTATTACTTTCACTCCTTTATAAATTTTGCACTTTGAACTATTCTATTATAATTCATGAACTATTCTATTATAATTCATGAAGTATCCCATAATAAGTTTTGAACTATTACTTTCACTCCTTTATAAATTTTGAACTATGAAATATTCTATTATAATTCATGAACTATCCTTTTATAAGTTATGAACTATTCCTTAATAAGTTTTGAACTATTACTTTCACTCGTTTCTGGAAGAAAAAAAATTTCGGGACATGTGTCGGCTGTACGTTCAGCCGCACGCCCGTACCTGAATAATGTGTTTTACCTGAACAACACCCTATATATATATATATATAGATGAAACTATGTGACACGAGGACCGTATCATCCTCGCCTCTGGGCCTGACGTTCATGTGGAAGTAGTGTCGTTCGCACAACCTGTGTACCCTATGAGAGCGGATTGCACCCTTCCTGTATACCGCACAGAGAACTTTCCAACCCCTTACAGGATGGAGGGAAAGGTTATCACTGCCACACAATGGAGTTATCAATAAAACATAGGTCGGTAATCATCGACTTCGCATGCTATCATATCAAGCATATAACGCACACACCACTCATGCAAACACCCAATATAAGGATGGTAGTTAAGTAAGTCCTACGGACTTACATCAACCTCGTACAAACTCAACCACGATCAACCTCAAATCTTGAGAGGGACACTGCCTAAAAACAAGGCATAGAGATATATCAATCTCCTATCAATCAAGGGGTCACACCTAGACCCAAGAGATCCATAAGGATCATAATAATCCTATAAGCCTCGAATAACATGCTAAACCTTAAAGCCACATCAGGGCATATAACTAACTCATGATACCATCATCAACTAAAAGCCCATAATTACCAGAATAATATAACGACCATAATGGAATTTCTAATTATTCATTTTGACAAACCTAAGGTCAATCTAGGTCAAATCGCATTATAGAAAACGAATAAATTCATAACTTATTCGTTACTAACCCGATTGACGATCTGAAAGAAGATACGGAATCACAACGACGCAGGAAACGCATGGACAACATCAAATTTCCCCGGAATTTGAGCGATGGAACTTTCCTGGTGAAATATATGCTCGAGCAGATCTTTATATATTTAGAAATGCAGATACTCGGTACCGATATGAAGAGAATGAAGAGAGGAATCCAGAAACTCAAACGGAATTGAAATCGGATTAGAAACGGAGAGTAGATATGAGTTTGAAGGTTGAGAGAAATCAGAGCGCTTACGAGGAAACGTGAAAGTAAATGAATTAATAAAGGATTTCCGCTATTTATAGTGAATACGATAATTATCCTTTAACCGATCCAAAGACGGGTTGAACCCCCTTCTCCAAACTTCTCCAAATTGGAATAATAAATCTGGAATATTGTAGGGATAATTATTCCACAACTGCCTCGGAAAACGTGTATTCCTAAGCCATCTTTCTTAGTTGTTAAGAAACGAAATAGTGACTCTTTTGGCCGTTTTGCCTCTCCATGTGGAATATCTGATGCATTCTTGCACTCTAAATTTCCAAATCCTCTTAAATAGTCCCTCCCTAACTTCAGTGTGGCCTCTCCTAGTTCTAACAAAATGATGGGCCGAAGCTATCGAGAAATTCCCATCTTGAGCCATCATCCATCGAACTGTGTCCTCTTAATTCTCATATACCCAAACTCTTGTTTCCACCACCTTCAGGAAACCTGTGTTATTTAACCTACAGGTTGAGTAGTTCCAATCCCATCCTTCCTCCCGCCGCCATACATCTCTCACCGATAGATAAAGCTCCATCTGTGTAACCGACATCGGGCATGAAAACATTAGCGGTTCCTCTATGATCCATGAGTCCCGCCATAACTTTTCTTTTCGGCCATTTTTAACATTCCAACCAATGTTAGGGGTAATAACTTGATTGTATCCCGCCACCGCACCTCTTCAAACTTGTGAGCAACCCCCTTTATGTGACAATTTCAAGGGCCCATCCTGGGAGGAGCCATGGTACTTCCTAAGGAGTACCTTAGCCCAAACTTGATCCTTGTTCACGAAATTCTCCAACCAAGTTTACTGATCATGGCAATGTTTGTAACACCCCGAATCCGCGGGACTCGGGGCACTACGGATTGGGACCTCACAATGGGTCCCGACCCTTAGCCTGACAACAATTTCACCGGATCTTGCAACATGGCACAAATAAAGGTCAAAACCGAAAAACATTTTTATGCAATGAAAAGAAAACCCGAAAGAATACAACAAAGGACTTCAGCCGAAAATACAACTCCAAGACTAAACGCCAACACGCGACATACAAAATACAATATAAACATTACTCAAACTCGACTCCACCCAAAACCAAATCCTAAAATGTAAGGAACCCCGGCTGCCCACTTTTCCGGATCTCTCGGCCGCATTCCTAACCTGCAAGGCAATCTACAACAATCGGTATAAAACCGTTAGCTAATATTCGAGGCATTAGAATCAATGGGAAAGGCACATACACAAGTAATTTCATCACAAGCATACAACATACATAAAAGCACACCAATCCGGTTTATTATCTTTGTTATTATTAGGTCGTATCCCGTTCTAATTCAACTTAGGTTGTGACACGAGAGTCAACGAAACTCGCCTCAGTCCCTACTTACCGGCATGGAATGGTACTGATGCATCTGACCGTCTACCAGCACGGGATAGTCGCCGAGAACCTCCTAGCTCTCACGGAAGCTAGGCAAGTTGTCACCGCCCGTTATCATACACTTGGGCCAAAATAATATAAAGGTCGGTAATCCTAATTCCGGTTTAGTTGTTACAAACAATAAACAATAAACACACACCACCAAACACACATCAATGCTAATACAAGGAATACGAGCTAAGTAAGTCCGGAGACTTACCTTATCACCACACTCAACTCACAACACTCTCGCTTCCCTTGGGAAGGAGTCCACAACCTGTTCACGAGAAGATAATTATATCAACAACTCGCTCAACTCAAGAAGTCTAAGACTTCTACACAAATGATCTACGCGAGATCATTTGACTCACATTCTAGGACCGCATCCTAGAATCTCTCACGCTCACATCACTCTCAACACAAGCTAGAGGTCCTTAGACTTCTAGACCCTATGATCTCGCAGGATCATAACCCATAGTACATATTATGATAAACATGCCTATTCCAAACAAACTCAACGGTAACAACACCATACTAGGATAAGTCAATCCTAATCTCCAAAATCTCATAAGATCATACAAGCCCAACCTCGAGCCTCAAAACGCTCACAAGATCAACCAAACACTCAACGTCTTACAACAACCGACAATTCTCAAAACTCAACTAAGGTCCAAACCACTATTTGGTATTCACTCTAAGTTATGTTAGATCCAACCTATCATGATACTAATATTAAACATAACTAAATCGAGTAAGATCATAATTTCAAAGGAGAGGGTACTCACGTGACGTCAAAAGACGGAAGACGATCTATGGATGTCGATATGGATTAGTTGGCCTTAAACGGGGCGCTTCCGAACCTAGCATCAACAAATTTAGCATAACGCTAAATTTGGACATACAACATAGAATATAAAAGCTATAAGAATAACCCCCTTAGTTCAAATCCGAGTTCAAAATCTTAAAAAAAACTTTCCGGGTAATTTATACAATTTTAGAAACTTAGTCATAAACCGCAATTAAATCCTTGGGTCATAATCCGAAATTAATCCAACTAGGGCATAAAGATAATTTGCACAAAGTTGGGTTATAATTTGCAATATAAAATATGGGTCATTCCATGTAAATAATTCTGCAGGGGGTATAATAGTTCATTTCCAAAAATATGGGTAAAATATGCAAATACAAAATAGGGGGTCACAAATTGTAATTTTACCAAATTAAGGGGGCTCCGACATAATAAAGGAAAAAGGGTTTTCAAACCCCCCTTTTCATTTTTGTGAGTAGATCTGGATCGGGGCGGTAGGAACATCCGGGCGGCTCCAAACGAGGGACATACGCAGCGGAAGAGGAACAAAGGACGCCGACGGCTTCGACCCCGGTTGGCACCAGCGGGGTGAGGCGAGGCAGGAGCTTCCGGCAGTCTTGGCAAGCGAGACTCTTCTCCGGATGTTGGCGGAGGCACGGCAGATGAGAGGCAGCTCTCCGGTGACCGCGACGCTGCTCAGGTAAGGCGTCGAAGGGTGGTCGAGGTGGGGTCTCCTCCTCCGGTTTTGTGGCTGCAACGAGAGAACGAGGCGGGCTGCAACGAGAGAACGAGACAAAGGCTGGGCTTCAACAAGGGCTGGGCTCGGGCGAGGTGAAGCGCCAGGTCTCTGGTGGCCTTCCTCCGGTGGTTCTAATGGGCTCTCCGGCATCGATGGATAAGAAGGGTTGCAGCAACTTGATGCATAGAGGCTGAATTGATTTCCAAAGGTTGAGGTATAAGGTGGTGGTGTTTGCTTGTTGTAGGAGGGAAGAGAGGAATTGAAGAGGCAGATAGGAAAAGGTGAGAGCATCGGGAGAAGCAGAAAGGTGAGGGAAAAGCAGACAGGTGAGGGCTGGGTAGGCAAAACGAGGGGTCGATGTTGGCTTCATCACACGTAGGAGAGAGGCAGGAGGAAAAAGAAAAAGGAAAAGGAAAGAAAAGAATAAAGAGAGGAAGGAAAAAAATAAATAAATAACTAGACTCAAATTTAAACATTCGAAACGAAATTTTCGAATCGGAAACATTTTCTAATAATTAAAATACGGAAATTATACGTCAAAATCTAAACTCAAAAAAAATTTAATTTACTGCGTAATATATTCTTGAAAATATTTCAGCTAATAAAATATCGGTAAAAGTATGATATAATAATATAAAAAAAACACGCCAATATTTTGGGGCGTTACAACAGATCCCCCTAAAAACAAGTTTCGTCCCGAAACTTGCTATACGCCAAACTTCTCGTTCCCTAAGGCCGAGATATGAACTCTCAAAGTGAGAAGGATTAAACCTTCTAATCTATACACACAAATCTACTTAAACTATCACTGCAAGATATATCAGGTCATATAACACATTCCCGCATTGGGCACAAACAATTATAATATCACACTTGCACATAACATAACTAAGGAAAGAACTAGGTGTAACCCATTGATTTTATCGAAGCTACTAGATCGGCGTAAACTCAACAAAATATATAATCGTCCGTCTTCCAATTAGCCTCATTGGTTCCTCGTCGGCCACTAGATCATCATGACTGACAACATGTCTCGAGTCATGTATGTACTCTATCGACTGATACTCTTGAAACACCAGTGAACACCTTCTACTCTCGGCGGCCCCGCCAACCAGTAGCCCACTATCTCAAATCGCGCTAAGATCTCAAAAAGGTCCGTTATATCAAAAAGTCAACTTCCTTCTTGGGTTTCTCTCAATGCAGCATACCCATTATTTTCCCATTTATTTTCTCTAGGAAAGAAGATCGAACTTTCAACTTACACCGCCGGCTTTGGTTCTTGTCAAACCAAACTTTAACGTTATGTTTCCTCAATTCTTGTTGCAATTCCAAGTAATGAAGGAAGTACTTTACTTTATACTACTTCTGCTAACAAGACACGTTTGTTATTACTTTTACATCGCTTCTCAATACTCGATCAAGACCATGTCTTAAAGAATCACTTATCCACTTCAACCCATAATACCTCAAGATAAATCAAAACAGTTGCACCAAGGAATCCCTTCTTAACTCTCAGCAACTCTATTGTCAATTCTTCGTCCCATTCAATATTTCATCGTCATCCGTAGTAGGTTACCATACAAGGTGTTACACAACTTCTCTCTTCACATATCTAGTAAAGCTCGGTACATCTAAGAAAATTTGTAACTTCTTTCACCTCTTTCGGGGTTTGTCATCCTGTGATAACTTGTCAAACATCTTCTCTCTTTTTCAAGAGTAAACCAAAATATCTATTCGGGCATTAGTAATCCCCTTAGGTTTGTCCAGAATGCCGTATTTACCATATTCAATCTCAAATTCTCAATTGGTGGCAATCAAATCTTAAATCACTTTTAGAAGAGACTACCGACCCTTGTAATCGATCGAGTAGATCCTCTATTCGTTGTAAGGAATACTTGTCTTTCACCACTAACTTGTTCGACTCACGGTAATCGATGTCCCAATGGAGGGAATTGTCTGTCTTTTTCAAAACAATTGTGGTGTTCTCATAATAACTTCAATCAAAAGTTCAACATATAATTAAACATGAGATTCAAAACAAGAGCTCAAGATAACATTCGGAGTTCCCCATAGCATTTCACTAATTTTTTAGTGAAATCTTATCAATAAGTTCTTGCACTTGCTCCTTCACTTGTTTCAACAACACATGTCTCTGCACAAGTGTCATTCCATATGGCACCTTAGATATCGGGATTGAATCAAGCTCGACCTTAGTGGAAAAATCCACATTTTGACGCATTGGAATCCGTGATATCTCGGTTTTCGTCTTTTCCTCTTCCGTCAGATAACGTAGGACCTACACAACCTTGTCTTAAAACTTGACAGGTGGTCATGATACTAATGGTTTACCCCGACCTGTTGGGGTGACATCCTTTAAACACGTGTATTGTTCCATCTGTAGCTACAATGTTGACCGTCTCCTTCCAAATATTCGTCTTTTCTTGAATTGGAAAGATTTGATTACGTCTTCTGACTCTTGTGGTCTTATTTAAGTATTCTTAAACTTAATCTCATTGTCCCTCTTTGATGACATGATTGTAAAAATCTTCTAAGGTTTCTCACTTATGTGCAACCATAAGGGTCCAATCTCCAGGACTTAATCGTGTTTCAAACAATTGACCTTATCTTCTTCACTTTCCGCGATATCCCAACATATGAGAGTAGCTCCTCGTATTCTACTTAAGCTCTCACCATAGACATCCTTTCCTCAAGCAGGTGTAAAAATTATACTTCACTTTCCTTATGTAAAATCAACCCGACGGTAGAGGTTCTAACCTCAATCTTCCATACACTTTTTGTACATCTTTTGTTGACATCAAACTTCAAAACTTCGATCTTCTCTTACTCTTGTTGATCACCTTATACATATCTTGGTATTCCAAAAACAACTTCACAACCGTACCGGTATGCCTTGTGAAGAACGCTAGACTAATATCCCCCTACCGATATCACTGAAGTATTCAACTCATAACTCGACCCAACACTAACATCATAATCCCTAAGCTTACTGTGTTGCTCTAATCCAAATTCCTCGTTTCATATTATAGCCACTATGGCTTCGCCATACGAGTCACAAAAACCTTGACTTAGTTTGGCTCGTGAAACATGACATCCATAACCTTAGAACAAACATATCATACCTCCCCTTATACATCTCCCCTTTCGCACAACAACTATAGAAGACTTACTTTCCTCTTCGTCCTTCCAATTTACTTTACCTTGATCCATGTCATTTCTCCATATAACAACCCCCATGACCTAAGAAGGTCGTACCAGATCGTTACAATTCCTCCACAAAATATGTTATCATCACTTGTTAGAATCGATAAGATGTTACTTGATTAAAACGTTTATGCTTCCGTTGTTAACACCTCCTATTACTGACATTCAACCACCAAAAATGTTCCAGTTCTTGTTCCCCTTCTTCATGATCTCACATCTTAGGTTACTCTTCCACCTACAGTCTCTAGTACACAACCTGCACCCGTACATTCTCGTTGGTCACCGATTAACTCATTGATGACCCTCTCCAAGATCAACGACTTACCCTCCTAACACACTTCCATGTTACCATACTCCTGAATAATACCCTCTTAGGGTACTACTCTGTCTTAAACTTCACTTGCTCATTTTTATTCTACTTCCCACATCGTTAGCTCCTATTACGCCCCCCTTTTCCTTCCGCTTTTGTAACATAACTATACGTTCCCAGCTCTTTCGTGTCATAAGACCCACCTTCCAAGGCTTATCCATTCTTCATGATGTTTTGCAAAAGCACTTCTCAAACATCGTGACCTTAATTAGCATACACTCGCGTTCCTCTTGACTAGTATCTTTAGTCCTTCGATCAAATCTCCTTGTTTCGTCTTTCATCTCCTTGGGATCGTCATCTATACACACTTCCCCCTTCTTGGCGTTTCTTAGCCTTGTCATCATAAGGGAATCTGGCCAACTCTACGTGAATCCCCACCATGCCCTTCTTCTCCTGACTCTAGTAATGTTGACACTTCACTTATTGGTACCTCGTAAGCTTAACTTACGGTATCTTAATCTTTCACCAATGGTTCGTCCACTCTTGCTCATCTTGACTCCAATACTTAGGAGCTTCTAAGGAAAGCTTCACATCTTAATTGAATACCACTATTTACCTTGCTAGAATGTATCCCTCTCCTCCTCGATTCGCATCTTTAGTGGTCCACGCGTCTTCTTGAAGAACTTAAGTTCGTTATCCCTATTGGTTTTGTTGTCTTCCCAATCGTGACTTCTTGTAACCACTTCCACACCTTCGTGTTACTCCTTTTGCTTATATGGTCTCCATCTCGATTTATCTTAAGTTGCTGCGAATTTTTTTTTTACTTGGTTATCCTTCGTTTACTTCATATCCAATCCTCCTCTTCGACCTTCTCTTAAAGGAGTACGAGAACTCCAAGGTGTTCGCCCGAACGTAGCGCTCAACTCGATACTTGAGCGTATTCATCCTCGTATGTACCCTATCCTATGTCAAACAACGTTGTCCAAGGGTGATGATATCATAAAATCATCTTTTCTATTAGGTCCATAACTCCATATGCTACTACTATATATATAAGGTCTAAAACGCACTATAGTCCACAAATATAACTATACATATATATCAAGTTCATCAAGCAACTTACAATCCACAAAGATACACATAAATTCCATCATGCATAACTACAAACCTCATATCCATATCTATATATACATATCAAAAATCCAATAAACTAAACTGCCGAGATCCGTGGAAGGAGTGGTGGTCCGTACATTCTACCTCGACTCATGCATGTGATTTTGAAAATGAAAAGTCAGAACCCGTGTGGGTTCTGTTTATTCCTCATTTGGCCTTTAGAAGATTGCGAGTGCCATTGTTGTCAACCTAGGGCTTTGATACCACTTTTAAAACACCCCGAATCCGCGGGACTCGGGGCGCTACGGATTGGGACCTCACAATGGGTCCCGACCCTTAGCCTGACAACAATTTCACCGGATCTTGCAACATGGCACAAATAAAGGTCAAAACCGAAAAACATTTTTATGCAATGAAAAGAAAACCCGAAAGAATACAACAGAGGACTTCAGCCGAAAATACAACTCCAAGACTAAACGCCAACACGCGACATACAAAATACAATAAAAACATTACTCAAACTCGACTCCACCCAAAACCAAATCCTAAAATGTACGGAACCCCGACTGCCCACTTTTCCGGATCTCTCGGCCGCATTCCTAACCTGCAAGGCAATCTACAACAATTGGTATAAAACCGTTAGCTAATATTCGAGGCATTAGAATCAATGGGAAAGGCACATACACAAGTAATTTCATCACAAGCATACAACATACATAAAAGCACACCAATCCGGTTTATTATCTTTGTTATTATTAGGTCGTATCGCGTTCTAATTCAACTTAGGTTGTGACACGAGAGTCACCGAAACTCGCCTCAGTCTCTACTTACCGGCATGGAATGGTACTGATGCATCTGACCGTCTACCAGCACGGGATAGTCGCCGAGAACCTCCTAGCTCTCACGGAAGCTAGGCAAGTTGTCACCGCCCGTTATCATACACTTGGGCCAAAATAATATAAAGGTCGGTAATCCTAATTCCGGTTTAGTTGTTACAAACAATAAACAATAAACACACACCACCAAACATACATCAATGCTAATACAAGGAATACGAGCTAAGTAAGTCCGGAGACTTACCTTATCGCCACACTCAACTCACAACACTCTCGCTTCCCTTGGGAAGGAGTCCACAACCTGTTCACGAGAAGATAATTATATCAACAACTCGCTCAACTCAAGAAGTCTAAGACTTCTACACAAATGATCTACGCGAGATCATTTGACTCACATTCTAGGACCGCATCCTAGAATCTCTCATGCTCACATCACTCTCAACACAAGCTAGAGGTCCTTAGACTTCTAGACCCTATGATCTCGCAGGATCATAACCCATAGTACATACTATGATAAACATGCCTATTCCAAACAAACTCAACGGTAACAACACCATACTAGGATAAGTCAATCCTAATCTCCAAAATCTCATAAGATCAGACAAGCCCAACCTCGAGCCTCAAAACGCTCACAAGATCAACCAAACACTCAACGTCTTACAACAACCGACAATTCTCAAAACTCAACTAAGGTCCAAACCACTATTTGGTATTCACTCTAAGTTATGTTAGATCCAACCTATCATGATACTAATATTAAACATAACTAAATCGAGTAAGATCATAATTTCAAAGGAGAGGGTACTCACGTGACGTCAAAAGACGGAAGACGATCTATGGATGTCGATATGGATTAGTTGGCCTTAAACGGGACGCTTCCGAACCTAGCATCAACAAATTTAGCATAACGCTAAATATGGACATACAACATAGAATATAAAAGCTATAAGAATAACCCCCTTAGTTCAAATCCGAGTTCAAAATCTTAAAATCACTTTCCAGGTAATTTATACAATTTTAGAAACTTAGTCATAAACCGCAATTAAATCCTTGGGTCATAATCCGAAATTAATCCAACTAGGGCATAAAGATAATTTGCACAAAGTTGGGTTATAATTTGCAATATAAAATATGGGTCATTCCATGTAAATAATTCTGCAGGGGGCATAATAGTTCATTTCCAAAAATATGGGTAAAATATGCAAATATAAAATAGGGGGTCACAAATTGTAATTTTACCAAATTAAGGGGGCCCCGGCATAATAAAGGAAAAAGGGTTTTCAAACCCCCCTTTTCATTTTTGTGAGCAGATCTGGATTGGGCGGCAGGAACATCCGGGCGGCTCCAAACGAGGGACAGACGCAGCGGAAGAGGAACAAAGGACGCCGACGGCTTCGACCCCGGTTGGCACCAGCGGGGTGAGGCGAGGCAGGAGCTTCCGGCAGTCTTGGCAAGCAAGACTCTTCTCCGGATGTTGGCGGAGGCACGGCAGATGGGAGGCAGCTCTCCGTTGACCGCGACGCTGCTCAGGTAAGGCGTCGAAGGGTGGTCGAGGTGGGGTCTCCTCCTCCGGTTTTGTGGCTGCAACGAGAGAACGAGGCGGGCTGCAACGAGAGAACGAGACAAAGGCTGGGCTTCGACAAGGGCTGGGCTCGGGCGAGGTGAAGCGCCAGGTCTCTGGTGGCCTTCCTCCGGTGGTTCTAATGGGCTCTCCGGCATCGATGGAGAAGAAGGGTTGCAGCAGCTTGATGTATAGAGGCTGAATTGATTTCCGAAGGTTGAGGTATAAGGTGGTGGTGTTTGCTTGTTGTAGCAGGTGAAGAGAGGAATTGAAGAGGCAGATAGGAAAAGGTGAGAGCATCGGGAGAAGCAAAAAGGTGAGGGAAAAGTAGACAGGTGAGGGCTGGGTAGGCAAAACGAGGGGTCGATGTTGGCTTCATCACACGTAGGAGAGAGGCAGGAGGAAAAAGAAAAAGGAAAAGGAAAGAAAAGAATAAAGAGAGGAAGGAAAAAAAAAAAAAAAAATAGACTCAAATTTAAACATTCGAAACGAAATTTTCGAATCGGAAATATTTTCTAATAATTAAAATACGGAAATTATACGTCAAAATCTAAACTCGAAAAAAATTTAATTTACTGCGTAATATATTCTTGAAAATATTTCAACTAATAAAATATCGGTAAAAGTATGATAAAATAATATAAAAAAAACACGCCAATATTTTGGGGCGTTACAATGTTAGCTTCCTTTGTCATTCTGATCCCTAAACCCCCATGCTCTCGTGCTTGGCAAACACTATCCCATCTCGGTTTATGCATCTTCCTACAGCCCACAATATCTTCCCATATAAACCTCGACTGATATTATCCAACTTGCATGTAATACTTCCAAGGAGTAACATGACACTCATAGAATGAAGGGGAATAGTCGATAATATACTGTCCTTACCAAGGTTATTCGACCCGCAAGACTCAAGGACTTCACTTTCTACCCCGCAAGACGAGATGAGATCCTCTCAATAAGCGGGTTGAAAACCTCATATGAAGCAGCCTCATGGATCAACGGGATGCCCAGGTACAACCCTAAATTTCTAGTGAAAGGTACTCCACAAATATCGCTTAACCGGTGCTTGAGCTCACCCCTAGCATTGTGGGATACATAGATTCTTGATTTAGCGAGGCTTACTCTCTAGCTCGACGCACTACAAAACTCCTCGAGGATCTTTCGGACTACCCTGAGTTGTTTCATGGAAGCTTTAGCAAATAATAGAATGTTGTCTGCAAAGAATAAATGGCATAGCGCCGGTCCCCCTCGTGAGAGTTTGATCGGCTTCCACCGGCCTTCACCAACAGCTTACTCTATTAAATGACACAGTCTTTTAAGGAAAAGGACAAAGAGGCATGGGGATAGTGGGTCTCCCTGCCGGATACCCCTGGTGGTTTCAAAACTCTCCGTGCGCTCCCCATTCCAAAGCACCCTCATGGACCTCGAAGAGATACAAGTACTCACCCATTCTACCCATTTATGTGGCATACCCATATCTTGAAGATTGTCAATAACAAATTCCCACCAGAGTCTATCGTAGGCCTTTTCGATATCCAACTTCATGACCATCCAGCCCCTCTTTCCTTTCTTCTTACTCAACGAGTGGATAACTTGTTGCGCCAGGACCACATTGTTAGAGATCAAACGCCCCAGGATGATGCTTCCTTGCAAAGGACTAACCAGGGAGTTCATGAATGGTTTGATACAATTAGCAAGGATCTTGGTGATCACCTTGTAGCTAACATTACATAAGTTAATAGGCCGGAACTGTTGGATCATTTCCGGTCTCGCTAACTTCCTAATAAGAACCAAAAGTTTCTCGTTGACCGACCTTGGCAAGCATCCTGAAGTAAAGAACTCCTTAACCAGCCGGGTTAGTGAATCTCCCACTGTATTCTAGAGGCACTAATAGAAGATAGGTTGGTAGCCATTTGGGCTAGGAACTTTTAGAGCCCCCATGCTCTTCAAGGCGCCCATCACCTCCAGGTCTTCACAAGGCTTCAGCAACTCATCACATTGGTCCCCGGTGATAGTTGGAAAGCCTCCTCTAAGAAGAGGGATGAGATCTGGAAGCTCCATAAGGCCATACAAATTCTTGTAGAAGCCAACAACGTCTCCTTCCAATATTTGTTGATCAAGAGACCATTCCCCATTGTCCAATCTGAGTGCCATAACTTTGTTTCTTTGACGCCTCATATTGGTCGAAAGGTGGAAGAAGGAGGTGTTCCGATCCCCACACACTATCCACTGTTATCTCGACTTTTGACACAAAAGTAATTCTTCTTGCTCAAGGACAACATCGACCTCCTTCATAGCTTCATGCTCTCTCATGATAAGGACATCATTCACGCTTGTATCTAATTCCAGCCTAATATTCTCCAGTTCCATAATTAGGGCTTCTTTGCGGAGTTGGATGTTTCTAAACTTTTCTCTATTCCACTTCCTTAACACTCCTTGTAGGTGCATTAGTGCCTCCGGAAGGCTTGCTAATTTTTCCAACACTTCCTCAATTATTTGACCAAATTTGGGGTGAGTAAGCCATGCTGCAATGAAGCGGAATGAGCGTCGTCTAGGGTTCCCCCCTTCTCCTTGTTCAGGGAAAGGAGTAAGGATTTATGATCCGATGATAGACGTGGTAGATGCCTAACCTCTGCATGAGGCCATCTAAGACGCCTGTTCGGTGTCATGAGGACTCTATCCAGACACCTTGAAACTCTAGTCAAAGTCAATCTCCCTCTCGAGCAAGTAAAAGGTGACCCTACATATCCCATATGAATAAGGTTTTTGTCATAGATCCAACTACCGAATTCCAGTGATTGGCGAGATAGACGGTTAGCTCCTCCTTGACTCTCTTCTACACAAGTGGTAACATTAAGATCACCACCTATCAAAATTGGCAAGAGAGAGCTTTGCACTACATTAGAGATTTCAAGCCAAACATCACCACGTCTACTGGGTTAAGAAGAAATATAGGTAACAATAAGGTTGAAATCTGATAACACGATTTATAGCATAGTTTTAGGTGCACATTTAGGTAGAATTCTCGCTCAATCATGCATTATCTAGCACTAGTCCAATGCGTTTTGCACTCAAAACATGTATTTTGTCGAGATAGACGTCTACACGGACTTGTGTGAGTTTTGTAGGTATTTCGGGAAGTTTCGAGCCCAAACGACGCGTTTGAAGGTCGCTCAATTAGAGGACACGTTTCCAAACTCATTAGAACGCAAGGCAAGGGCTGAGAAGGACTCAAGGAACCTTACCAACACAGACCACGCACCAAACCACAACCTATTGATCCAAAACAAAGTTTCTGCACAAAATCACGGGTTCCTGAAGAACCACGGCCGTGGAAATGACCGTGGATTTTGCCAGATTCTCGTGACAGCTGTGCCACGACTCTCATGGCCAGCTCATGAAGAAATTGGTTATAAAAGTGGTCCTTGATAGTTGTTAGAGGCAGTTGGGATTTTGGGGTAGTTTTGGGAGCAGCTCACACATTCTCTATTGCTTTGAACAAAATATATTCCAAGAGGAAGAAGGATTTTTGGAGGAAGGAAAGTGGAAGAAGAAGAAGAAAGGAGCCATTGCCATTGAAGAGGAGAGGAGAAGACACATTTAGTTCTTGTATTTACGGATTTGTTTCTAGAAGTTTTTGAACTCTTGAACCTTCCTTTGGAAGGATTGTAAGTCGTTCTAATTTCATCTTCAGATTTGGATTGTGTTTGAAGTTTATTTGTTCATCTTCTTTCTCTCATTTTCTTGCAATGGAGGATATGAATCTATGCTTGTTTGTTTTGATTTCCAATATGAATGTTGTAGGCTAGATTGATGTGATTCTAGGGTAAGGAAAGGATGGTTATGGCTAGATCTATGATAGGACGGACTTAGCTTTACCTTTGGATGATTTTTGTTTATGGACGTAGCTACTGTTAGAAATCACGGGTAGTTCTTGAAGAACCACGGCCGTGGTTTCTGTAGAACGAACCGTGGTTCTTCCTGGTTCGAAGGATCTTACCTTAGGTTCGTAAAGTTGATTGAAACCCTAAGTTTTTGCTGAGTTTAACCTACCCTAGGGTGTCCTGGTGTAGCGACTAAGTGTTAGGAGAGACTTACCCGGTAATCCTTGCCCTTAGAATCTAGAATAGCAAAACCTTAGGTAATGGTGAGCCTAATAAGCCGCCATTGGATTAATTGTGCTAGGATAGTTGATTAGGACTTCCCTTTCCGAGAATTACCCGGTGAGGATAGGTTAGATCCCTAATTAAACAATCCGGTTTGTGTTAAATTCCTATCCTTAGGTTCTTAGAGACTTAACCGGTAATGAGACCTTAGGTGTGGATTAGTTGGATCATGAGACTTACCCGGTAATTGATCCCATTTTAGGAACACTTAATCCCAACACATCATAATCAATCCAAAGTATGAATAGGTGACTTGAGTTTTATGCCATAACCGGAATTTCCAACCCCTAGAATCCGTCTTCCCTTTCTCTTGATCAACATCTTGTTCGATTTGTTTATTTGTGCCAATTTTCCGACTTAGTTTGATTGATTGTTTGCATGCATTTGATCTTTGAAGTGATCACCTAAAAACAACCAAAACAATTGAGATTTTCT
This sequence comes from Fagopyrum esculentum, assembly GCA_033239045.1. Taxonomy (NCBI): domain Eukaryota; kingdom Viridiplantae; phylum Streptophyta; class Magnoliopsida; order Caryophyllales; family Polygonaceae; genus Fagopyrum; species Fagopyrum esculentum. Next base: position 67,613,326 of record BSUD01000004.1, on the reverse strand, counting down.
TCCTTTATTTGCATCCTTTTCTTTAGACTTAGATCTTGCTAAATTCAATCACAACTTAATTCGATTTCACCTTAGTCTTTGTGTTCGACCTTGGAATACTTATCTTGCTACATACGTCCCGTACACTGCGGGTGCGCTAGAAGTAGGATAATTATAACGAGTATAAATTTAAAACCTATTGCGTATCACACATATCCTGAGCGTAACAAGTTTTTGGCGCCGTTGCCGGGGACTAGGTCTAGATTGAGTCTATTTTGTGATTGTTTCTAGTGTAGATCTTTCTTGTTTCTTTTGATCTCTTTTTGGTTTGTGTCTTTGCTTTTCAGGACATCTATTGCTTTTAGGTGTATGCGAAGATCTCGTGGCAAGGATTTAGCTCCATTCGATCCCGAACCGGAGAAAACCCTTCGATCTAGATCTAAGAACATCCGAAAAGAGAAAGAGATGGCCGGTAGAAATCTTCAAGCTGAATTGGATGAAGCCTTGGAGCAAATAAGGCTAAGAGATGAACTCTTGGAGGAAGAAAGGAGACTTGCCAATGAGAGGCAAGAGGAAACTAGAAGGGAGATTGAAGAGATTAGGCAAGCTCTTGTTCAAGGAGAGCTTAATCGCCGACAACCTCCACCACCTCCACCACAACCGCAGCCGGCGGCCAATGTTAGGGTTGTACCTATTGCCATTGAGGAGCCACAAACCCTAGGGAGACGCATGGATCCGGCACAAAGAGCACACCGACCGGGTGTGAATCTAGGAGATCCCGCAACCCACAACTATGAGCTCCGCCCTCAAGTTCTACAAATGATCCGGCACAATCAATTTGGAGGGATGGAAGGAGAGTCTCCTCATCAACATTTGATGAACTATGAGATTTTGATGGAGACTCTTAGACCACCAAGATTGGAGAGCAACAACCACAAGCTAAGGGCCTTTTCCTTCTCTCTTAAGGACAAAGCCTTGGCTTGGTATCAATCTATTCCACAAGGGAGAGTTGGTACTTGGGAGGAGATGACAACCGAGTTCTTGACCAAGTTCTTCCCACCTTCCAAGACCACCAAGTTAAGGTGAAAGATCAATGCCTTTGTGATGAGGGATAGAGAAAGTTTGTTCAAGTCTTGGGAGAGATTTAAGGACCTTCTCCTAGATTATCCGCACCATGGCATACCAAAGATTGAGCTATTAGAGATCTATTTCAAGGGGCTTGATGAAGATAGCCAATTCAAGCTTCAATCTCTTTCCGGTGGGACCTTTATGGAGAAGCGTGTGGATGATGCTTGGGAGTTTGTGGGAAGCAAGCTCTAGTGATTGAGAAGTACTCTCATAGGAAGAGTGAGGGAAGAAAGGCGGGAGCATATGAGGTGAGTGAAGTCACCATGAGCAATTTCAAGCTTGACGCCATCAACAACGAGTTGAAATCCTTAAGAGAGTTGTGCACTACCACCTTGAAGAGCCAAGCAACTCCTCAAGCACCTCCACGAGCCAACTTGTCTTCCAAGGAGGAAGATGTGAATTATATGGGAAGGGGCAACTTCAACAATTACCAAGGCCCAAGAAATTTCAACAACAACCGGCAATTCAACAATTACCGGCCAAACCACAACCATCCCGGATATTCTTACTCTAATCCGGATGGAGCCTTGAACCCTCCCGCCTCCACAAGCACAACTCCACCACAAAGAGCTTCACAAGAACCTCCACCCGGTTTTCCTCAACCTTCAAAGGATAGGACCGAAGTCATGTTTGAACAATTGCTAGGAAGATTGAGTGGACTTGAGAGCACCGTTACTTCAATTTCTAAGGCTCAAAAGGTCTTGGAAGCACAAGTCTTTCAAAAGGCGGGTGAGGCACATAGAGATCCGGGAAAGCTTCCCGGAAGAACCGAAGACAACCCAAGAGGCCAAGTTTTGGCTATCACAACAAGGAGTGGGTTGAGCATGAAGGATCCTTTGCCCAAGGACCAAGCTAAGGGAAATCAAGTAGTGGTAGAAGAGGGAAGAAAGCATGAAGATGGAGGGAAGAGCAAGGATGTAGAGCCAACTTATGTAGCACCGCCTCCATACAAGCCACCACTACCGTTCCCGCAATCAAGAGCAAGAGCTCGTTTGGACAATCACTTTGGTAAGTTCCTTGAACTAATGTCCAAGTTACATATTAACATTCCGTTCATGGATGCCATCTTAGGGATGCCGGCATACGGAAATTCTTGAAGGAAATACTCTCCAACAAAAGGAAGTTGGAGGAATATGGGGAGATTAGGATGACCAAGAGATCCTCGGAGTTAATCCAAACAATGAAGGAAGCAATGCCTCCCAAGCTAAGAGATCCGGGCTCTTTTTGTGTTCCAATTGGAGTAGGAGATGTGAAGTACGAAGCCCTTTGTGATCTTGGGGCGAGTGTAAGCATCATACCGCTTGCACTTAGTAACAAGGTCGGGCTAGGAGAGCCAAAACCGGTCAAGATGACCCTCTATATGGCGGACCGATCCATCACCCACCCGGTTGGGATTCTTGAGGACATTCCGGTGCAATTGGGAGGATTTTATGTGCCTATTGACTTTGTAGTGCTGGACATTCCGGCGGATTACCCGGTTCCCATCATCCTAGGAAGACCTTTCCTAGCCACGTCCGGATGTTTAGTGGATTGCAAGAACGGGACTCTCTCCTTCAACATTGGAGAGGAGAACATCAAGTTCAAGCTACCCACAATGATGAAAGGGCCAACCCTTGATGAAGATATCTTCAACATAGTCGAGCAAGAAGAATCTAGAGAAATGGTGAGCTCGATTTTGATCAAGGATCCCTTGGAAAAGGTTCTCACCTTGAGTATGATGGAGGAAGACATTGAGGAGAATTGCAATGAAGAGATCAAAGCCTTGGAGGCATTGGAAGAGGAGCCAAGAGTTGGATTTGAGAGCCACGAAGAAATTGTGAACAGCTGCAAGTCCCACGGTCGAGATTCAGGAACCACGGCCGTCAAACTCTCTGGACAACTCCGAGAAACAAGCCTGGAAGGAACCACGGCCGTGGAAGTTGAGCTAACCGTGATTTCAACCGTGGTTTCCCCTGAATCAACTCTTGATGATGATCAATCTTCTAGGAGCCAAGGGGAATCCTCATTTGCTTTGGATTCATCTCATCCAACCTTGTTTGGATCGTCTTCAACCGATAAAGGTCCTCCCTCACTTGAACTCAAACCCCTCCCCTCTCATTTAAAGTATGCATTTCTTGGTGAAAAATCTACATATCCGGTGATTGTTAATGCATGCTTGAGTGATGATGAACTTGCTAAATTGCTGCATGAACTAAGATTGCATAGGAAAGCCATTGGTTATACTATTGATGATTTGGTCGGCATTAAGCCATCTTTGTGCATGCATAAGATAATGATGGAAGATAACCACAAACCCTCTATAGAACATCAAAGGAGATTGAACCCTATAATGAAAGAGGTGGTCAAAAAGGAAATCATTAAGTTGCTAGATGCGGGAATTATCTACCCTATCTCGGATAGTAAGTGGGTTAGCCCCGTTCATGTAGTACCTAAGAAGGGTGGAATGACGGTAGTAACTAATGAGAACAATGAACTAATACCAACTAGGACGGTCACGGGATGGAGAATGTGTATAGATTATAGGAAATTGAACATGGCCTCTAGGAAAGATCACTTTCCCCTCCCCTTCATTGACCAAATGCTAGAAAGATTAGCTCAACACTCTCACTTTTGCTATCTAGATGGGTATAGTGGATTCTTCCAAATCCCTATCCACCCCGATGACCAAGAGAAAACAACTTTTACATGTCCATGGGGTACATTTGCATATAGGAGAATGCCATTTGGGTTGTGTAATGCACCCGCCACCTTTCAAAGGTGTATGATGGCTATATTTTCGGAATACATAGAAAATATCATGGAAGTGTTCATGGATGATTTCTCTGTTTACGGTTCTTCTTTCGATGATTGCTTAGCTAATTTGTCATTGGTGTTGCAAAGATGTGAGGAAACAAATCTTGTCTTAAATTGGGAAAAATGCCACTTCATGGTAAGTGAAGGGATTGTGTTAGGACACTTGGTGTCTAACCGTGGCATTGAGGCTGATAGGGCTAAGATTGAAACAATAGAGAAGTTGCCACCACCTACCTCGGTGAAGGGGGTAAGGAGTTTCTTAGGGCATGCCGGTTTTTACCGGAGGTTCATCCAAGATTTCTCTAAAATTTCTAAGCCTCTCTCTAACCTACTAATGAAAGATGTTGATTTTGTGTTTTCCAAAGATTGTCTTGAAGCGTTTTGTAGGTTGAAGAACGCCTTGATCTCCGCACCTATCATGCAACCTCCGGATTGGAGTCTACCATTTGAGATTATGTGCGATGCAAGTGATGTGGCCGTTGGGGCCGTTTTGGGGCAAAGGAAAGAAGGGCGCACTCATGCTATTTACTATGCTAGCAAGACGCTAGATGATGCCCAACTCAATTATGCTACTACCGAGAAGGAGTTGTTAGTGGTAGTGTATGCATTTGAGAAGTTCCGCTCGTACCTTGTTGGAGCGAAGGTCATAGTTTACACGGATCATGCGGCGATCCGTTATCTACTTACAAAGAAGGATGCCAAGCCAAGGTTGATTCGGTGGATCCTTCTTCTTCAAGAGTTTGATTTGGAGAGAAGAGATAAGAAGGGATCCGAGAACTCGGTGGCGGATCACCTTAGTAGACTCCCACCATTGGAGCTTGGGAAAGACAACATTCCGATAGATGATTCGTTCCGGGATGAACAATTGCAAATGGTGGAAGAATGCTTGTTCCAAGTGGCTAAAGGAAGTGAGCCATGGTATGCCGACATTGTGAATTACTTGGTGTGTGAGGAAGTGCCTCCCGGACTAACGTATGCACAAAGGAAGAAGTTCTTCAACGATGTAAGGCATTACTATTGGAGCGAGCCACTTCTATTCAAGAGAGGCCCGGATGGGGTGCTTAGGAGATGCATACCCGAAGACGAAATGGAAAGTGTGATCCGGCATTGTCACTCCTTACCATGTGGAGGCCATGCTAGCTCACACAAAACGTGTGCAAAGGTATTGCAATCCGGTTTTTATTGGCCTAACTTGTTTAGAGATGTGCAAGGTTTTGTAGCGGCAT
>BSUD01000004.1:67552190-67608190 GCA_033239045.1 Fagopyrum esculentum | reverse complement strand
GACTTCATGGGACCATTCCCTTCTTCATGTGGCAATCTATTCATCCTATTGGCGGTGGACTATGTGTCAAGATGGGTAGAGGCAATCGCCTCTCCTACGAATGATGCCAAGGTGGTGGTGCGGTTCTTCAACCGAGTGATCTTCCCTAGGTTTGGAACACCAAGGGTGATCATTAGTGATGGAGGGAAGCACTTCACAAATAGGAATTTTGGAGCACTTTTGGCCAAGTATGGGGTGACTCATAAGGTAGCAACACCTTACCACCCCCAAACTAGTGGTCAAGTGGAGATCTCCAACCGTGAGATCAAAGCCATACTCGAGAAGACGGTGTCTAGGACAAGGAAGGATTGGGCCATGAAGCTCAATGACGCACTATGGGCATATAGAACCGCCTTCAAGACACCTATTGGCACCACTCCCTACAAGTTGGTCTATGGCAAGTCTTGCCATCTTCCGGTGGAAATGGAGCATAGAGCTTATTGGGCCATTAAGTGGCTAAATTTTGACCTCAAGGAGGCGGGAGAAAAGAGATTACTTGATATCAATGCACTTGAGGAGCTCCGGTTGGAAGCTTATGAGAATGCCCGGATTTACAAAGAGAGAACCAAAAGGTGGCATGACAAGAGGATCATTCCAAAGGAGTTGAGTGAAGGAGATCTTGTCCTTCTCTTCAACTCAAGGCTAAGACTATTCCCCGGAAAGCTCAAATCAAGATGGACCGGGCCATATGTGGTGAAGAAGATCTTTCCCCATGGAGCTATTGAGATAGGAGGGGAGCATTGTGGAGATTTCAAAGTTAACGGGCATCACTTGAAGAAGTATATTCCGGGAGCCCCGGTAGACATGATTGCCCCGCTTCACCTTGCATAAACGCTCCCGAGTTTGGTCAAGCTAATGACCTTAAAGAAGCGCTTGGTGGGAGGCAACCCATCGGTAACATTTTTCCTTCATTTTAGCTTAGATTTTTCTGTTTTTGTGTGCTTTGTGTGTTTTGTCTATTTTATGTGTGCTAGAACATTAGTGGCATTGGAAGCCTTTCTTGGAAATGATGATGATGAAACCCTCACCAATTATGGGTGGAGCGGACGCGGAACTTGGACGGCTAGCGGTGCCTAGCGCGGGTTTCAAAGCTTGAAGGATGCTTAGAGCTCCCTACCATGGTTGAAAGGATCATCCAACATCAATCCTCTTGAGAATTCCCAAATACAAACGCAAACCATTTTACATTGTGAGAACCTTCTTTCACTCTCTTTACTTGAATACCACATTGGGGACAATGTGTTTCTAAGTATGGGGTGGGGTTTACATGATCCTTTGCATGAAGAGCATCTAGGATAGGTTAATATTTGCACATCTCTTGCATTGTACATACTAAAATCGAAAATTCCATAAAAATCAGAAAATTTTTAAAAAAATTTTGTGCTTTCTAAGCTTGGATATGATCCTAATGATGAAACTTGTCTTGTGATTGGCTATGAATGGACTTATGTGTTGAATTGATAAATGCATATGTGGACTTGAACTACTTCTCTTGAATTCCATGAATGACTTGAGAGCATGGTGATTGCCTAGAATGGATTGAGTATTGAAAGTCGAAATTACATGATAGTTCTTGCATACCATCTAGGAATGAATAAGGCATTTCATCTTTCTCTACTTCTCATCTTGATCATGATTGCTTGAGCACCTCAATTGATATAAAATTTGACCTCCTTTTAAACCCATCCGGGAATAGGAGCATGCTAGTGTGTTTGAATGTGTGAAAAGCAAGTGTGGGGTGAAGATGTAATGAAAAGAATGTCGTGAATGGAATGCTGAAATTATTGTGGAAGTGTAGCCAAAATAGGTTTGGGGGCGTTGGCTTAAATGATAAGTAACTCGGTACACTTCACATAATCGGGTGTTGGTACCTTGCCAAAGTCAAATGAGCCAATAGCCCTAACGAGCTTTGGTATGTGTGCCCGGTGTGGATGCACCTCGAAAAAGAGAAAAAGCCCGAGGATGGCTAATCACCGAGGTTTCGGCTATTGTACACCAATGCCATTGTCTCAAAAATGAGTTAAAGAAAAAGAAAAGAAAGCAAGATAGGGAAAAATATGCACTTGGGGGAAGTTGATCGATGACAAGGAGTGAAGTTAGTTCCATTCCCGGATTAGCATCACATACCTAGAAAATTCCCCTCCCCAATTGAAACGTTTCTTAGCCTTTTATGTCACAAGCCCTTATGACCTACTTGCATGTTTGTAAGACTTAGTAATCTAGATTGGATAGACTCTTGATCTTCTTGACATCTCCGTCCTCCTAACTCATGCATGTTTTTGAGTTAAGTACAATTGTCTTTCCATGACTTTATTGTTTGATACATAATTGCTTATTCAATTGCCATTGATCATGACTATGAAGGTGATCCAATAGTAGAAGCACAAAACCAAAAAGATTTTGCCATTTTTCTGCATACATAAATCATGTCATCTCGTAGTCTATAGTTGGGAATTTGCTCGGGGACGAGCAAACCTTAAGTATGGGGTATTTTGATAACACGATTTATAGCATAATTTTAGGTGCACATTTAGGTAGAATTCTCGCTCAATCATGCATTATCTAGCACTAGTCCAATGCGTTTTGCACTCAAAACATGTATTTTGTCGAGATAGACGTCTACACGGACTTGTGTGCGTTTTGTAGGTATTTCGGGAAGTTTCGAGCCCAAACGACGCATTTGAAGGTCGCTCAATTAGAGGACACGTTTCCAAACTCATTAGAACGCAAGGCAAGGGCTGAGAAGGACTCAAGGAACCTTACCAACACAGACCACGCACCAAACCACAGCCTATTAATCCAAAACAAAGTTTCTGCACAGAATCACGGGTTCCTGAAGAACCACGGCCGTGGAAATGACCGTGAATTTTGCCAGATTCTCGTGACAGCTGTGCCACGACTCTCATGGCCAGCTCATGAAGAAATTGGTTATAAAAGTGGTCCTTGATAGTTGTTAGAGGCAGCTGGGATTTTGGGGTAGTTTTGGGAGCAGCTCACACATTCTCTATTGCTTTGAACAAAATATATTCCAAGAGGAAGAAGGATTTTTGGAGGAAGGAAAGTAAGAGAAGAAGAAGAAAGGAGCCATTGCCATTGAAGAGGAGAGGAGAAGACACATTTAGTTCTTGTATTTTCGGATTTGTTTCTAGAAGTTTTTGAACTCTTGAACCTTCCTTTGGAAGGATTGTAAGTCGTTCTAATTTCATCTTCAGATTTGGATTGTGTTTGAAGTTTATTTGTTCATCTTCTTTCTCTTATTTTCTTGCAATGGAGGATATGAATCTATGCTTGTTTGTTTTGATTTCCAATATGAATGTTGTAGGCTAGATTGATGTGATTCTAGGGTAAGGAAAGGATGGTTATGGCTAGATCTATGATAGGACGGACTTAGCTTTACCTTTGGATGATTTTTGTTTATGGACGTAGCTACTGTTAGAAATCACGGGTAGTTCTTGAAGAACCACGGCCGTGGTTTCTGTAGAACGAACCGTGGTTCTTCCTGGTTCGAAGGATCTTACCTTAGGTTCGTAAAGTTGATTGAAACCCTAAGTTTTTGCTGAGTTTAACCTACCCTAGGGTGTCCTGGTGTAGCGACTAAGTGTTAGGAGAGACTTACCCGGTAATCCTTGCCCTTAGAATCTAGAATAGCAAAACCTTAGGTAATGGTGAGCCTAATAAGCCGCCATTGGATTAATTGTGCTAGGATAGTTGATTAGAACTTCCCTTTCCGAGACTTACCCGGTGAGGATAGGTTAGATCCCTAATTAAACAATCCGGTTTGTGTTAAATTCCTATCCTTAGGTTCTTAGAGACTTAACCGGTAATGAGACCTTAGGTGTGGATTAGTTGGATCATGAGACTTACCCGGTAATTGATCCCATTTTAGGAACACTTAATCCCAACACATCATAATCAATCCAAAGTATGAATAGGTGACTTGAGTTTTATGCCATAACCGGAATTTCCAACCCCTAGAATCCGTCTTCCCTTTCTCTTGATCAACATCTTGTTCGATTTGTTTATTTGTGCCAATTTTCCAACTTAGTTTGATTAATTGTTTGCATGCATTTGATCTTTGAAGTGATCACCTAAAAACAACCAAAACAATTGAGATTTTCTTCCTTTATTTGCATCCTTTTCTTTAGACTTAGATCTTGCTAAATTCAATCACAACTTAATTCGATTTCACCTTAGTCTTTGTGTTCGACCTTGGAATACTTATCTTGCTACATACGTCCCGTACACTGCGGGTGCGCTAGAAGTAGGATAATTATAACGAGTATAAATTTAAGGCTTATTGCGTACACACTTTTTGGCGTAACAAAATCCCCTTCCTCATGTTCCACCATCACATGGATAAATTGCCTATGTTTCTTGATTATCTTGAACTTGAGTCTTTCGGAGTCCCACAGGATCCAACTACCTCCACTTTGACCTTCCGCCTCAACTCTCTCAACCGAATCAAAGCCCATTTTGTCACAAATGGTATCTGCCTTACTTCCGGAACAATGGGTTTCGAAGAAGGCGACAAACTCAAATTTATGTTTCCTGTTCATGTACCGGATAGATCTTTGGAAGCTACTCTTCACTATTCCGAAGCAGTTCCATAGGATACCTATCATTGTAACTATTGGAGGAGCAAGCAATCTCCTAAAGCTCATGCTTGCGAGTCAGGCACCATCGAGGTCTAAGAATCATGGCAAACCTCCATGTGCTCATGATCAACAGCGGAGTTCGAAGCCATCTTGGCAACAAATTCTACATCCTAGGGAACCGCCCTATTGAGGATCCTTACTTGGGGTTCAACACTATTCGTCTGTTTTGTATTGGGGCCCACATCCTTCGTAGTGTCCCCTACGGTTTCAATATTGGTCTTCTTTCCTTTCTCACGTAAATTTGTATCATAGGTCCTACCATCGACCCTAAATCTCTTTCTGTTTTTGGGACGTGGTCCACCTGTCAAACCCATACAAGTCTTTGTCGGGTTAACGGTCTTTGCTTTTCCATCATTTGTCCTTCTTATACCCCCAGCTCCCTGAAGCACTTTATCATTACTCCATGATTTCCTACGTGGGACCACCATCCAAGGGCCATGTTCGTTGCGCTCCATACTCTTTATCATCTGCTCAACTTGTCTAGGAATAGTTCCCTCTGCCGGCACATCTATCTCTTTCACAATCATTATCAAAGGTACATTTTCTTCCGTAACCACTTGCCCTTTGTCCACATACACACATGAATCTTGTGTATGGCCGTAGAAACCACATGAGAAGCAGATTGTGTGGAGGTTTTCATACCCCAACAACAATCTCTTACCATTTACTGTCAAGTCTCCCTTTAGAGGACGGGTGAGATCAAGCACCACACACACCCTTGCAAACTTACCTCGCAAAATACCTAGAGTATTGGCATCAATCTTCATAGGGTTGCCTATGGAAGAGTCTATACATGTAAGAATATTGGAGTTATACATTGTAAATGGTAGTCCCGTAATTCAGACCAGGACCCCGTCGACTTGATCACTGAAGACATCGGATCAAACCCCTCGTCCCACTATTGCATCATGAGGTAATGGCCAAGCATTTTCCAAGGATCATTTGTAAGGACATCGAGCATGTCTAACTCCTTCTCGAACCTTACCAGGAAGAATTCGTTGGATAGATCCAGAACCGTCTATCCTCCCACCGGTTTCCATAGGTGACGTATGTTCTTTCGAACGTCGAAAAAGATATCATCCTTCCCAATAGTTTCACAACAGCTGAGTTCCTCCATGGATCATTTAAGACGCTTACCACTTCTGGGGCGATATTATTGACCGGAGTAGAGTCATTACCTTTGGGGTACTCGATAATAATCTTACCCGTATCCAGTAGGTTATCGGGGATTAAAGGCATCTCCTTCCACACAAAATCACCGAAGAGCATGGAACTCCAAGTTGGAGTCTTTTGGAGCGATTGTGAGGCCTGGGAAGCCTCCATACCATCATGTTCTGAACCATCATGTTGCGGAGCATGTGTTACCCCCTTAGGAGAAGCAAGTGATAGCACAACATGCGGGTTTGGTGCCGCATGAAGAAGGGGAAGGGGCGTCGCCTCGAAGTTTGCCCTAATCGCCGTCATTAGGGTTTTTTCAAAAGGATTTATTAGTTACGATTGAAGAAACTGCATCTTCGTAAATCGTAATATATTCAACATAGTTGAAGTTTACAAATCACAAGCAACAAATACCCCAAGGTCTCTACATCTTCATATACATTTAAATTGCTAGTTGGGTACTCCACTCCTTCATCATATCCCTTCTTCATCCCTTATAACCTGTAAGTAAGTAAACAACAAATCATCAAACTATGTTGTAACTTCATATACATTTAAATTGATTTTCATAACTAGAATTGCTAATGACAGGTTATTGAATTTTTGGGCTTATCCAATAAAACTGAACTCGGAAATTGAGAGACATGCTGGTTAAACACAAGTGTAAAAACTTAACTACTATATGTTTATTACTACAGTAAAACTCAACTTTGATGTGTTTGTTTTGTCCATGATTATAAACCAATGTTTGTTCAAATAAGAGTTTAAAAGAAAAAAACTGAAAATTTTAAGTTTTTTATTTGAAAACTCCGATTTGATGTACTGGAAATAACGATGTTTAGTTATCAATGTAAGAAAAAATTCGAGAAAGTGAAATGCCCCACAATAACATAATAAGAGTTGACCCTTAATTTCTAAATTCAAATAATATAATATTATGACAATTTTCATTCTTCAATTAAAATCAAAAAAGCATTGTTTATGGAACCTTTCAGTTGCAAGTAATGGTAGTTTTTCTACAGCTAAGTCATTTATAGGAAATGCCAAATTGACAACAATACTCAGCTTGAGTGTAAAATATCTATAGTGTATATATTAGGTTGAAAACTATAATCATCACATAGAGTCAAGTTATGATAATCGACCACGTAACCAATAAACTTACCATTGACGAAAGCAACATAACAACTTAGAAATGGCAGCAAATCGGTGATACTCAGATATATCAGGCGTGATATGGTATGAGTAAGAAAAATCAGCACAATAAATTAATAACACTCAGATTTAGGTTTACAAGGTATAAACTGCTAATCAGTAACACTCAAATATGCCATTATGACAAAAAATAAGTAACACTCAGATTTAGGGTTTACAATAGGAAATTGAACGTGCTACTCAGTATTCACCTAAGACTAGATTTGGCGTGAAGGGGTCTGAGTATGAGCAAGAGACTCGGTTGTGATTGTGAGAGAGATTGAGGGAGTCGGGACTGTGAGAGAGATGTCGAAGACGAGAGAGTAGAGATTGCGACAGTCTGATAGATGTCTAATGGTCGAAGAGGAGAGGATGTGAGCCTGTGAGGGTCAAAGCGACGAAGATGAGAGAGAGGTAGAGAGAGAGAGAGATTGTCGATCCGAGATTCCGAGAAGAGAAGTCGAGACTCGAGAGGGTTGTCGCTTGTCGCCTATCGCCTTAGAGAGTTAGAGAGATGACTGTCGACTCGATTGTATTGTGAAATTAGGAATTGTGAAACATTTAGGGTTTCTTTAAAAAAAATAAAAAAAAAAGGGGAAGCTAGCATGGAGAATCGAACTTCAAACCATCTTGAAAAACCTAAATATTCGGCTTTCCCTCTCACCAACTCAACTAGTTAAGCATAAGTGATGTATTCTAATAAATATTTTCTATATAATCGGATAACAAATATCCGGGTAAAAAAAACTAGATATGTATCCGATTCGTATATCCGAAATTTTTTGTCGGATTGGAGCGGATACATATAGCTTTCCGTTGAATTGAGTAAATGTCGGATATTCTTAAGTCATATCGTCGGATTATTACGGATCGGATTTTTTTTAACATCCCTATCTCTAATGGAGAAGTATAGACCATTTATTAGAAATGGAAGATAGCAAGATCCACGTATGTTGAATCAGGGAGATCTTGCAAATATATGTTCCCATAGACATGCATGTGGGAGATGGAGATCAATGTCACCGATGGTAGAGCTCTCCCATGCACGAACATGTAGAAAGCCACCGGATAATCCATGCAAACGTCGGAACGGGCTAGTCATGCATTAACAGATTCACCAATGCGCTAGCCATGCATGGATATGTTGAACGAATTCCAAGGCTGATTTTCGGTCCAAGTTGTGTTATTTTTCAACCTATAAAAACACATTTAAACTATGAGTTAAGTTGTTATTTCTTTTGGGCTTTTAAATATTATTTTTTAGCCCATGCTATTTTATTTATTGCTTGCATTTAGCTTAAGTCTTCTAATATGGAAGCTTAAAGATAGATTTGAAAATCATATCTCTTAGAGATGCTTGAGACCCAAGTCTTAGAAGATCTATCTTATTAGAAGAATAATCTTATTTTATTATTTCCTTAGAGCAAGATCATATCTTATTCTAGATAAGATATGATTCTTCGGGTCGGATTACAAAATCCCATACACGAGTTCATCATTATAAATAGGGACCTCGATCCTCTTGTTTTACAAATCCAAATTGAATAAACACATTTATTATATTTTGGCGGTATTTTCTTGTACAATCCGTGTTTTCCGTGTGGAAAGAGAGCACAAGAGAACTCTTGTTCGCAACTCACTTGGACTTGTTTGAGTGTGTTCTACTTGCACGTGTCATAGTAGGGTGCTTCAACTAGCCACAACCATACCTTCAAGTTCTCTACGGTTCTTAGAAACACATATAGTGTTTGGTTCGCTAGTTGTGTGTCTGGGTATAACGACCGGATTTTTTCGTTACGCTTTGATAGGGTTAGAGGAGGGTAGAAGCCATACACAAGGGCTCACGCCCTTGCGGCTTAGACAACGCAGTCGAGTAGGCCGCAGGTGCGGCTAGGACTCCCACAGGGGCGGTGACACGCGAGGGCGGGGTAGAAGCGTTTTTGTGCAATAGTTCGCCTTCCGATCTTTTTAACTCATTCTTTAATTGCCTTGGGAAGTTGATGGTTGAGGTCCTTTGATATTCTTCTCCCTTATTGCAGCCCACTCTCCTCCTGCTCTCATTTTCTTTTCACGTTACTTGTTTCTCTCTTCCAACCTCACCCTCTTACATCTTCTTCTCCATCCTTCTCCCCCATTCTTCTCTTGGCTTGCTCCAGCTTGGATCCACCTTCCTTGGGGCCGGAACTGCAGTGACGGGACGAGGGTAAGACTCCTTCCTCTCTCTTCTTCTTCTTCTTTCTTCCTTCCTCTTCCATGGCTTGAATGGAAGATCTTTAAGAATCTTGGCTCAACGATCTATCATTGTCTTGTTGGTTTGATGATGAAACTAGACCTTGGAGGGAGGCTAAGACCAAGTGGGAGAAGTGGAAGACGTTCATAGCACCAAAGGACACCCTAAGGGACCAGCTGCACAATCGAAGAACTCAACAGCCGGACGTTCTGCACAAACAGGTGCAGGGGCGGATTCACAGAGGCACAGGGGCGGATTCAATCAGGCTCAGGGGCGGACCTAGATTGGCGTAGGGGCGGAACCAAATTGGCGCAGGGGCGGGCTCATTCAGGCGTGGGGGCGGTTTGCTCTAGTGAGTCCCGAATCTTGTTCCTTCCTTTCTTTCTTCCATTTCTTAGATTCGATATATCTTAGAAGCATGTTAGGTTGGTTTAGAGTAGTTGAACTGGAATGCCATATAGTGGTTGGACCTTACAGGTCTTGTGTGAGTTGGTTAAGTCTCGTTGTTGGTATGTTGTTGAGATGTTCGATTAGAACTTTGTGGCAACAACCTTGGTGTGTATATTTATGTTGAGAGTTGGAAAGGGTATGGACTGAGAGTGCAATCTTCTTGGACTAAGTTGTTGAAGAGGTTGAGCCTAGAAGTCTAAAGACTTCTAGTGGACTAGAGTGGGGTTTGATTGTGTGCCTTGTCTTGAACATGCGTTGTACGTTTTCCCGAGGGAACTTGAGAGTGAGGTGATCGTTTGCGCTTCGGAAACTAGTAAGTCCACGGACTTACTTAGTTGGCTTCTTGTATGAGTGTGATGTGTATGATTGGTGTTTGTTAGTTATGATAAACAACGAAACCTGATTATGCCGACTTAATTATGTTACGTAATTTACCCAAGTGTATGATAATGGGTCGTGACATCACTGCCTAGCTCTTACGAGAGCTAGGAGGTTCCCTGCTACCAGCCTAGGTAGGTAGACGGTCAGATGCATTATCACCATTCCTCGTTGGTAAACGGAATTAGGGGCGAGGTTTGGGAATCCCTCGTGTCACAAAATAAGTATCATTAGTAATGGTCTATCACCTAACTAAAGATAATAAAAGGATTGTGTGTTGCATGTTGATTGTGTATGTTGTGTGTTTGTGCTTTTATCATTATACTTATGGATAGAATGTTAGCTAACGGTTTTATACCGCTTGTAGACGCCTTGCAGGTTAGAGAGGCGATCGAGTGATCCGGCGGTAGTGGGCAGTCGGGGTTCCGTGCATTATAGGACGGGATTGTTATCTTTTTATGACTTTGAGACTTATGTTGCTTAGTTTTGTTTTGAGACTCGGCTGGATTGTTTTGAGTTTGTACGTTTTCTTTTGCTCATGATATAAAACTATGTGGTTTTGCCTTTTTATTTGTGCCGTGTTGTAAGGTCCAATGAAGTTGTTGCCTGGCCAAGGGCCGGGATCCATTGTAAGGTCCCAGCTCGTAGCATTCCGAGTCCTCTAGGATTTGGGGTGTTACAATATGGTATCAAAGCCCTAGGTTGGCAACAACGGCACTCGCTATCTTCAAAAGTCCGAATAAACAAATAAATGGAAACCGCAAGGGTTCTGAACTTTTAAAATGAATTTTGTTTTCAAAATCATGAGTATAAACGGGTTGGGATAGAATGCACGGACCGCCACTACCTCCGCCGAACTCGATGGCATAGTACATTGGACTTTTGTTATAACATGTGTTTATTAGTTACGTTTTGACCTTTAGGAGAGACCTAGAGTAATAAGTTAGTTATGTCTTTACTAGCAATTAAAGTAGTCTTATATCGATCACATATCTACCAGATGGCACGCACGAGAGCGACAACTTACGTTGGGCGAGGAGGGGGCCGACCTCCCCTTCCTCCAAGAGCTCCGAAACAGGGACGTGTGAGTAGGCCTCAGAGGGGCCGAGGTCGGGGACGTGCTCCCGTTGTAGATCCGCCAGCTTCGGATGTTCATGCTGAGGAGGTGGCTAAGAGTATTGTCCCCGAGGTTCGGGATGGGACCGCTACTAGGTCCGGAGTACGGAGTGTAGGGCCCATAGATTCTGGCCATGTATCGATTGGAACATCAGAGTATCGAGCGTATGTCCAACAAGTGCAAGAGGCATACATGACCGGGGCACCACCTCCAACACCGCCGGTGCTAGCTAGGTCGGCAAAGGTCTCTCAGAGGGTGACCCAGGTGGTAATCCCACCGGTGGTTGCTGCACCAGTGAGGGTTGTTGAGGATGATCGAGTGAGAGACAAGCTGAGGGTACCTAGGCCGGATGAATGGTTGAAGACTTTCGGCCATTAGCGAGTTCCCATATTCGATCGGAACGTTGGACTTGAGGTAGAGCATTGGGTTAGTCATGTGGAGTCCGCACTGGAGGCGATCCGATGTCCTGAGGGTCGTAAATTGGAGCTGGTTCAGACCTTGTTTAGAGACCAAGCACATTTCTGGTGGAGGAAAGTGCGGGGCGGAGTATCCCGATTTGAGAAGTTACCGAGTCTTGTGCGGGAGACTTTTTGTCCTACCTCGCTGAGGAGAGACCGAGTGCAGGAGTTCTTGGAGGCAGGATTTGATGATGTTCCGATAGCTGAGAAGATCAGGAGGTTCCGTGAGGAGTTGTCACTGTTGGGTCCTGCTGCACCACCTGTGAACCAACACGTGTATTTTTCTCCCGGAGACTGAGGGAGACTAAACGCTCCTATCTGGCAGGGTTCCGCTATGATTCCTTAGCCGATTACCAGGATTGGGCTTCAGCGTATGAGAGGGACCGACTAGGTCCTAAGAGAGCTATGCAGTCTGGAGGGTCAGACAAGAGACAGAGACCGGACCAGCCATCACAGGAGTAAGAGGTTCATGTCATGGGCGTGGTCAGTCTCAGGGCCGTTCTAGTTACCAGGTTGTATCGCCGACTATTTCTAGGGGACGTCAGTGCTACAACTACGGGGAGTATGGACACATTAAACCATAGTGTAGGAAGCCACCAGTTACATGTTTTACATGCGGCCAGTTGGGCCATAAAGCTACCTTCTGCTGACAGGGAAAGTTGACACCACAGCAGGGGTCCTCGCCTGCTGGTACCTCAGGTGGAAGACAGAGGCAGTATCAGGCTCGGGGTCAGCAGCAGCAGTGAGCCCCTGATCAGGCATATTTACAAGGTTCTGCACATATTCCAGGTAGAGGTAGAGGGCGTGGTGGAAGCACTTCAGAGACTAGGGGTACTCAGGCTCGAGTCTTTGAGTTGAGGAGCACCGTAGAGCCAACAACGCCTGTAGCCACATGTACTATTACGATTCATGGCTTTCTAGTCCGAGTAATTTTTGATACTGGTGCGACGCACTCTTTCATATCTGATGACTGTATAGATAGGTTGACCTTAGATATAGTAGAGGGGGAACCTTTCCTTATAAGGTTACCCGATAGGAGTAAGGTTCACGGTACTTGTGAAATTCACGGTTGTCCCATCCGCCTGGGAGGTCGTGACTGGTTAGCCGACTTCCATGTCATGCGTTTAGTGCATGAAGAGGTCATACTTGGGATTGACAGGATAGACCGCCATCGAGTTGTTTTGGATGTCAGTAAGAGGACAGTGACGGTCACTACGGAGTCTGGGCAGGAAGAGGTCTTCTGAGGGTGGGACCTCGGAAAGATCGGGACGGTCATTAGTGCGGTCCAAGCCGCAAAGCTCATAGGTCAAGGGTGTGAGGCCTTCTGGTGTTACGCCATGAAGGAGGAGACGAGATCATCTTTAGCAGAGACCCTAGTAGCTTGTCAGTTTGAGGACGTCTTTGGCGAGCCGCCTGGCTTACCACGCAGAGGAGCGTAGATTTTAGGATTGAGTTGGAGCCCGGCACGAGGCTGATCTCCATGGCTCCATACCGCATGGCACCAGTCGAGATGCTTGAGCTTAAGAAGCAACTCAAGGATTTGGCAGAGAGGGGATTCATCCGACCTAGTGTGTCTTTCTGGGGTGCGCCAGTCCTCTTCGTCAGGAAGAAGGACGGATCTATGAGGCTTTGTATTGACTATCGAGAGTTGAACAAAGTTACTGTCAAGAACAAGTACTAGTTACCGCGTATTGATAATTTGCTGGATCAGTTACAAGGAGCTACTGTGTTTTTGCGTATTGACTTGAGGTCAGGGTACCATGAGCTGACAATGCGAGAGGAGGACGCACCGAAGATGGCGTTTTGGACCAGATACGATCACTATGAGTTCGTGGTGATGCCTTTTGGGCTCACCAATGCTCCTGTTGTCTTCATGGAGTTGATGAATGGCATCGTCACTGACTTCTTAGACCAGTTTGTGGTAGTTTTCATCGACGACATTTTGGTATACTCCTGAAGTAGGGAGGAGCACGCCGGACACCTGAGGACGGTGTTGTTGGTCTTACATGATAGAGAGCTTTATGCTAAGCTCTCTAAGTGTGAGTTTTGGATGCCAGAGGTTGCCTTCCTTGGCCACATTGTCTCCGCCGAGGGTGTCAAGGTGGACTTGGCGAAGATAGAGTCAGTTGCATCATGGCCGCTTCCTAAGACGGTCAAGGAGGTACGCAATTTTCTAGGTCTAGCCGGATACTACCGTAGGTTCGTGAAGGGTTTTTCTGTGATTGCCAGGCCACTCACTTCCTTGCTATGGAAGTCCATCAGATTTACATGGTCCGAGTCCTGTCAGCGGAGTTTTGAGAAGCTGAAGGAGAGATTGACTTTCGCTCCTGTGTTAGCACAGCCAGAGGGCATTGAGGATTTCGTCGTTTACAGTGATGCATCCAAGCTAGGCTTGGGATGCGTTCTGATGTAGAGGGGTAGGGTCATTGCTTATGCATTTCAACGGCTGAAGACGTATGAGGATAATTACCCTACTCACGACCTTGAGCTAGCCGCAGTCATTCATGCATTGAAGATCTAGCGTCATTACCTCTACGGGGCCACGTGTCAGATCTTCACAGACCACAAGAGTCTGAAGTACATATTCACTCAGTGGGAGTTGAATAACCGCCAGAGAAGATGGCTAGAGCCGATTAAGGATTTTGACTTAGAGATCCTTTATCACCTAGGGAAGGAGAATGTGGTCGCCGATGCCCTTAGTAGGAGGACACCCCGCGAGGTTGTGATAGCTAGATTGACCGTTCAGACACAATTACAGAGAGATTTGATTTGGTTGGAGGTAAACATCCGGTTTCCGGACACTAACGGTCATTTGTCAGCATTGGAGGTTTTCCCGGATCTGTCGGAAGAGATCCGGAGGAAACAAGAGGTTTGTCCCGCACTGGTGAGGATCAAAGATAGGATGTCCAAAGGGGAGGCACCACAGTTTATGGTGGGTGCATACGGGATTTTGAGGCGCCAGAAGCGCATATGTGTACTATATGACAAAGAGTTGAGGCAACGTATACTGCTGGAGGCCCATTCTACACCTTACTCCGTCCATTCGGGTGCGAGTAAGATGTATCAGGATATACGGAGATCTTATTGGTGGGGAGGGCTCAAGCCCGACGTGGCTAGATATGTAGTCTAATGTGCGACCTGTCAGCAGGTCAAGATTGAGCACCACAGGCCCGGAGGAGAGCTCCAACCACTTCCGATTCCACAGTGGAAGTGGGAGGATATTTCTATGGACTTCGTTACCGGTTTGAGGTTGAGTAGAGGCTTTGACGCGATATGGGTCGTAGTGGATCGGCTAACGAAGACGGCACGATTCATTCCTATTAAGGAAACGTGGCCGGTGTCTCGTTTAGCCGAGGAGTTTACCAGGCAGATAGTGAGGTTCCATGGGGTGCCGAGGATGATCATTTCAGATAGGGATGGGAATTTTACCTCGAGGTTCTGGCAACAGGTACATGCCGCCTTAGGCACAAGCTTACAGTTCACCACGACGTACCATCCTCAGACGGACGGGCAGTCGAAGAGGACTATTCAGACCCTCGAGGACATGTTGAGGGCATGTTTGCTTCATTGGGGCCAGGTATGGCCCGACGACATCCCTTTGGTGGAGTTCTCTTATAACAATAGTTGGCATGCGACTATTGGGATGACTCCTTATGAGGCACTATACGGACGGAGGTGCAGTACACCCTTGTGTTGGGATGAGCCTGGGAGGATGAGTGGTGTGGCACCCGAGCAGGTGCAGGATGATATGGCTCAGGTAGCATTGATCTGAGAGCAGATGTTGGCCGCACAAAGCCGTCAGAGGTCTTATGCTGATAAGAGGCGTAGGCCTCTGGAGTTCAGAGTTGGAGCCCAGGTATGGTTGAGAGTGTCACCGACGAGGGGTGTTAGACGCTTCGGCGTTAAGGGGAAGTTGAGTCCCCGATATGTCGGGCCCTTTGAAATCCTTGAGCGGATAGGAGAGGTAGCGTGTAGATTGGCATTGCCACCCCGATTGGAGGGAGTTCATCCAGTATTTCATGTGTCGCAGCTGAGAGAGTATGTGCATGACCCGAGACACATAGTGAGCCATGACGACCTAGTGGTCAAGCCGGATCATACATTTGCAAAGTACCCAATAGCAATTTTGGAGAGAGGTATGAGACACCTTCGATCGAAGGTAATACCCATGATGAGAGTGCAGTGGTCGAGAGGAGGGATTGACGAGGCCACTTGGGAGACGGAGGATAGTATCCGGCGGAACTATCCTGAGTTTTATGCGGGTCTAGAGACGTCTATAGGACTGTC
Source organism: Fagopyrum esculentum (assembly GCA_033239045.1). Classification (NCBI taxonomy): domain Eukaryota; kingdom Viridiplantae; phylum Streptophyta; class Magnoliopsida; order Caryophyllales; family Polygonaceae; genus Fagopyrum; species Fagopyrum esculentum. Next base: position 67,592,224 of record BSUD01000004.1, on the reverse strand, counting down.
AGGTAGTCTACATCCTTGTTTTGGTTGCTTTCAGTGTTGTATGTGTGATATATCTGATGTGCTTGTGTTTGACCCTTAGGTTGTCTTGATGTAGTAACTTGTTAGTCATAGGGCTTGCTTATGTCTTATGATCGCGGTTAGTACCCCCTAAGTTTCAGGACGAAACTTATTTTGAGGAGGATCTGATGTAACGACCGGATTTTTTCGTTACGCTTTGATAGGGTTAGAGGAGGGTAGAAGCCGTGCACAAGGGCTCACGCTCTTGCGGCTTAGACGACGTAGTCGAGTAGACCGCATGTGCGGTTAGGATTCCCGCAGGGGCGGTGACACGCGAGGGCAAGGTAGAAGCGTTTTGTACAACCGTTCGCCTTCCTATCTTTTTAACTCCTTCTTTAATTGCCTTGGGATGTTGATGGCTGAGGTCCTTTGATATTCTTCTCCCTTATTGCAGCCCACTCTCCTCCTCCTCTCACTTTCTTTTCACGTTACTTGTTTCTCTCTTCCAACCTCACCCTCTTACATCTTCTTCTCCATCCTTCTCCTCCATTCTTCTCTTGGCTTGCTCCAGATTGGATCCACCTTCCTTGGGGCCGGAACTACAGTGACGGGACGAGGGTAAGACTCCTTCCTCTCTCTTCTTCTTCTTCTTCTTCTTCTTCTTTCTTCCTTCCTCTTCCATGACTTGAATGGAATATCTTTAAGAATCTTGGCTCAACGATCTATCGTTGTCTTGTTGGTTTGATGATGAAACTAGACCTTGGAAGGAGGCTATGACCAAGTGTGAGAAGTGGAAGACGTTCATAGCACCAAAGGAGACCCTAAGGGATCGGCTGCACAATCGAAGAACTCAACAACCGGACGTTCTGCACAAATAGGCGCAGGGGCGGATTCACAGAGGCGCAGGGGCGGATTCAGTCAGGCGCATGGGCGGACCCAGATTGGCGCAGGGGCGGACCCAGATTGGCACAGGGGCGGGCTTAGTCAGGCGCAGGGGCGGTTTTGCTCTAGTGAGTCCCGATTCTTGTTCCTTCCTTTCTTTCTTCCATTCCTTAGATTCGATATATCTTAGAAGCATCTTAGGTTGGCTTTGAGTAGTTGAACTGGAATGCCATATAGTGGTTGGACCTTAGAGGTCTTGCGTGAGTTGGTTAAGTCTCGTTGTTGGTATGTTGTTGATATGTTTGATTAGAACTTTGTCGAAACTGATAGCATGAATTATAGTCTATATTTTGGGACTTGTTTAGACGTTTTATCTTCAATAATCTGTATATTTGAATGTATATTATATGATTATATTGTCGTTTCATCTATCTTTGCGGGAATCGAGGTCTAGATCAAGTTTCGTTGTAATCGTAGGTAAAATGGCACGTTTTGCATCAAAATGGAGCTAAAGGAGCTAAGGAGTCATAGGAGCTACATTAAGGAGCTTAAGGAAGAATCCATGAAGCAAGGAATTAACAAAGACATTTACATTGGACCAGATTTGAGAGATTTCACATTCAGTTTAGAGTCACCTCGGTTAGCTACAGTACCACCTCGACCGAGGTGATCTAAGGGAGCGTCTCGACCGAGGCAAATACCCTGACGCGGCGAGATATATTTTATTTGGCTGAGATCTTTTATTTTTGGAAGGAGAGATCTTATATTTTTGGGCTGGATTTCTGGAAAGGAGATCATATATTTTAGAGATTTATTTTAGAGGATAAGATATATTTTATTAGGAAAGTATCTTTTCAAGATATTTTATCTTTGGATGATAGTTTTCCTATATAAAGGGTTGGATTTTCCACAAGTTAAACCAGACTTATACATGCTTAGAGAGCTGATAGTATCCAGCAATTAAGGGATTTTCTCCGGAGTTTTGCAGGAAGGAAGATTGAAGATCAATCTAGGAAGGATTGATAGCTTGTCATAGCTTTTTAAGGGGATTTGTAAGACTTTCTTAGATTCCCTTCTTGTTGATTGTCTTGAAGGATTTATTATCCAAGGAACGCTTATTTGCTTGATATTTAATTCAGTTATTGAAGCCTTGTTTTTAAGGTTTTTGTGTTCAAATATTCACTTTCTTCCCATATATTTGATTATTGCTTTCATGATGATGAGTGACTAATTTCTTTGTGTGATTCTAGGGTGATTGGCTGAAGGTTGTGGGAAAAACAATGATAGAATAATCTTAAATTCCAGTAGGACCCCGAAAGCTCGAGTCTTTATCCTTAACCCTAGAACATCTCGTTCAGTCGATGAACATCTCGGCCGGGGTGGAATTCGTCTGACCGAGGTGACCTTTCTGATCCGAAACTGAGAGTTAAGTGTTAGAGTTTGCCAAATCCTATTCTTATTACACCTCTCCTGGTTCAATACAAGCCTAGGATGAGACTTACCCGGTAATTCCTTAGTTTGTTTACCCAAGATCATAAGTGTAGGTAATAAAGGTTTATCCTTTATTGGGGTTTGAGTGTGCCTTCATCCCATCTTTGTGAGTTAGCCTGAGACTTACCCGGTAAAGGTTGATTCTATTCCCTTAGTTGGTGTGTTGGTTTGAGATTATAATTCCTTTCCTTAGTACCTTGAGACTTACCCGGTAATAGGAGTTTTTGGTTTGGGACTGTGAGTAGTGAGACTTACTCGGTGATCTATTCACACTTTAGTAACACCTTCCCTTTGCAAAACCTCAGCTTTGTCCGCTTATCTTGAGATCTTGAGTTGGAACCACAACTAGATGTTTTAATCCCTAGAATTTTCATATTTCTTTAATTGACTTTTTATCATCTTTGATTGTTTTAATCACTTTTGTGGTTATTTGCAATATTGACTACCTATATTGCTTTTGTTTCACCTAAATCCCTTCGATCGACACCCCGAAATTCTTGCTTTTACTATAATTGACCCGTACATTGTGGGTTCGCATCCTTGTTTTAAGCATACATCTTGGGTTATAAATTTAAAGCTTCCACACACCATTTGGAGCGAACACGTTTTTGGCGCCGTTGCCGGGGACTTGGTCTAGACCGAGCCGGTTGCGGTAGTCTTTCGGGGCACTCGCCGCTGTTTCTACTAACCACTCTACTTGAGTGACTTTCGCAGGTTCTTTCTTGTAGGTTTATGCGAAGAACCCGCGTTGGGAAGGAAATTGTTCCTTACGATCCCGAACCAGAAAATACATACAAAAGACGCTTGAAAGAAGCTAAGATGGCCAATCAAGAGAATCGCGATCTTGAGGCCGAATTGAAGGAGGCATTGGAACAACTACGCCTCAGTAAAGAAGAACTACGACATGAAAAGGAAGAAACTCGCGCAAGGACGGAAGCGATCAAAGCAGATATGGCGACTTTACGGGACCAATATCTACCTCGACCAGATCCAGCTCCTCGACCGAGGAAGGACCCAGTAAGAGCTGCCCCGGCCGAGATACTTCCACCTCGGATGCCAGTCCGAGATGCTCTTTTTGCAGGTATTCCACAGACCCTAGGGTAGAGGATGGACCCCAACCAGCAACTGAGGCGTCCAGGATTCAACCTAGGTGATCCAGCGGACCATGACTATAAGCTTCGACCGCAAGTTCTTTCCATAATTCGCCAATGCCAGTTTGGAGGGCTAGAGAGGGAATCTCCGCATCAACATCTGCAAAACTATGAGATCTTGATGGAGACCTTGAGACCTTCAAGGCTGGAGTACAACAATTACTAGTTAAGGCCTCTCTATTTCTCTTTGAAAGATAGGGCGCTTACTTGGTATCAATCTCTCCCTCTAGGAAAAATCAACACTTGGGAGGAGATGATGAAGGAGTTCTTGACTAAATTCTTTCCCCCTCTAAGACCGCTGAAGTGAGAGTAAAAATCAATGCTTTCATCATGAAGGACAAGGAGAGTTTGTCCAAGTCATGGGAGAGATTTAAAGACATCCTTTTGGATTGTCCACATCATGGGATTCCAAAGATAGAGTTGTTGGAGATATACTTCAAGGGACTGGACGGAAACACCCAGTTCAATCTTGAACTACTATCCGTCGGCACGTTCATGGACATGCCGATTGACGAAGCTTAGGATTTCATAGAGAAGCAAGCTTTGCACATGAAGAAATACTCCCACCAAGGAGCTGAAGGTGGAGTTAAAAGAGTCAACTTCCAAGAAACTCCATCAAACAACGATCAACTCACCTCTTTGAAGAATGATGTGAAGCAATTGAAAGACCTTTTGGTTGCTCAAACCCAAAAGGAAGAGGGAGGATATCAAGGGTCAAGGAACAACAATCAAGGTTCCCGAAACAACAACTACAATAACAATAGAGGATCCAACAGCAACAATTAGAGATCCAACAATCAAAAATTGGGTAACTCTTACTCTAACTCAAATTCAAACAATTCTTCTAATCCTTTCCTCTCTTCTTCTTCTTCTTCTACTCCGTTAAAGAGTCAAGAACAAGGATCAAGTTCGTCCCAACCAGAAAATAAAGATGCAGTGTTGGAGGCCATCTTGATCAAACTAAACTCGATGGAGACATCCATGACTTCATTTTCAAAGGCACAAAAGGCCTTAGAACAACAATTCTTTAACAAGGCGAATGAAGCGCCAAGAGATCCACGGAAGCTTCCAGCAAGGACATAAAGCAACCCTAAAGGACATATCATGGCAATAACGACGAGCAGTGGACTGAAAACTGCAGATCCAGTGCCTCGGTCGATGTCAGTACAGACGAAGAACAGCTCGGTCCAGGTACAGTCGAAGAACACTTCGGCCGAGGTGCCAACCGAGGTTGAGCCTCAGAGAGCGTCGGACAAAACTAAAGTTTATGTCCCACCTCCTGCATATAAACCACCACTTCCATTCCCCCAGTCAAGGGCTAGAGCACATCTAGACAAGCATTTTGGTAAGTTCCTTGACTTGATGAATAATATTAAGATCCCTTTCCTTGATGCTATTCTAAGGATACCCGCCTATGGGAAATTCTTGAAAGAAATTCTATCAAGGAAGAGGAAGTTGGAAGACTTCGGTGAAGTAAGGATGACATCTAAATCCTCGGAGCTTATTCAAATCATGAAGGAGAAGATGCCACCCAAGTTGAGAGATCCCGGCTCATTTTGCATTCCCATTCAAGTTGGGGATGTCACTTGTGAGGCGTTGTGTGATCTAGGAGCCAGCGTGAGCATTATTCCGCTGGAGCTATGTGTGAGGATCGGACTTGGAGAGCCCAAGTCGGTGAAGATACAGTTGTACATGGCGGATCGCTCCATTACCCATCCCGTGGGCATTTTGGAACACGTTCCGGTTAAGTTAGGTAACTTCTATTTACCTATAGACTTTGTTGTGCTTGACATTCCCGCAGATTATCTCGTTCCTATCATTCTTGGGAGACCATTTCTAGCAACTTCGGGTTGCAATGTGAATTGTAAGAACGCCAAGTTGCAATTCAACATTGGCGGTGATCAAGTTGAGTTTGCTTTGCTTGCGGCAATGAAAGTAGAGCCGCTGGGAGATGATATCTTTAACATCTATGATGAAGAAGAATCAAGAGAATTGGTGAGCTCTATCCTTATTAATGATCCACTTGAAAGAGTTATTAGTTTTAGCTTGAGGAGGAAGGTATAGATGCTTCTTGTGATGCAGATATACAGAGCCTAAAGGCACTAGAAGAAGATCCAGGAGCTAAATTTGAAAGACTAACCCAGGAGAAGAAGATCTCCAGTTTCGGTCCCAGTTGCAGTACCTCGACCGAGGCACCTTCTGGACCAAACTAGGTGTTCTTAGCTGAAGAACATCTCGGTCACCCTCTCTGGACCTCGACCGAGGTCAAAGGTGAGATGATGTCAACTAAGAATTCTGAAAGTCTAGTTCTTCCATCTAAGTCTACTCCACTGGAAGGAGGAAGCAAAAATCCACCTCAGAAAGCACCCCGAGTTGTGGAGCTTAAACAACTCCCGAGTCACTTGAGGTATGTTTTTCTTGGACCGGATGCAACTTGTCCCGTCATCTTTAGTGCTTCCCTCTCCAAATCTGAATTATCTAAACTAATGCATGTCTTGAGGAAGCATCAAAAGGCTTTGGGTTATACTATTTATGATCTTATTGGCATTAAGCCTTCTTTCTACATGCATAGAATACTAATGGAGGACGATCATAAGACTTCACGGGAACCTCAAAGACGGTTAAATCCGATCATGAAAGAGGTTGTGAAGAAAGAAATTCTTAAGTTGTTGGATGCAGGTATCATATTTCCTATCTCGGACAACAAGTGGGTGAGCCCAATGCACGTAGTTCCGAAGAAAGGCGGGATGACCGTTGTGACAAATAAGAACAACGAGTTAATCCCAACTAGGACCGTCACGGGCTGGAGGGTGTGCATCGACTATAGGAAGCTGAACGTGGCCACTCGGAAGGACCATTTTCCACTTCCCTTCATCGATCAAAAGCTCGAACGGTTGACCCAACATTCACATTTTTGCTATTTAGATGGCTATAGTGGCTTCTTTTAGATTCCTATCCATCCGGATGATCAAGAGAAGACCACTTTCACTTGTCCATGTGGGACATTCGCTTATAGGAGGATGCCATTTGGATTATATAATGCACCCGCTACCTTCCAGCGATGCATGATGGCTATTTTCTCCGAGTATATAGAAAAGATCATGGAGGTATTTATGGATGATTTTTCGGTATATGGTTCTTCTTTTGATGATTGCCTATCTAACCTTTCTCTAGTGCTACAAAGATGTGAAGACACTAATCTCGTCTTGAATTGGGAGAAGTGTCACTTTATGGTTAATGAAGGCATCGTGCTATGACACCTCGTTTCCAACCAGGCATTGAGGTCGATCGAGCTAAGATCGAGACTATTGAGAAACTTCCTCCCCCTTGTTCTATTAAGGGTGTGCGGAGTTTTCTTGGGCATGCAGGTTTCTATAAGAGATTCATCAAGAACTTCTCGAAAATCTCTAAAACACTAACTAAACTTTTGAATAAAGATGTTGTTTTTGAGTTTTTGCAGGAGTGTCTCGATGCATTCTACAGGATTAAGGAGGCATTGATCTCCGCTCCCATTATCCAACCTTCGGACTGGACCTTGCCCTTTGAGATCATGTGCGATGCGAGTGATGTGGCGGTAGGAGCGGTGCTTGGAATAAAGAAGGATGGCCGGACCACCGCCATTTACTATGCTAGCAAGACGCTAGACGAAGCCCAACGTAACTACGCCACCACCGAAAAGGAGCTATTGGCGGTTGTATATGCTTTTAAGAAATTTTGTTCTTACTTAGTAGGGGCGAAAGTTATTGTTTACACTGACCATGCAGCTATTCGTTACATGCTTGCTAAGAAGGATGTCAAGCCACGTCTTATTCGATGGATTCTCTTGCTTCAAGAGTTTGACCTAGAGATCCATGATAAGAAGGGATCTGAAAATTCTATTGCGGATCACCTCAGCATGCTACCTCCCTCTTCACGCAAGAAGGACGAACCACCCATAGATGATTCATTCCTCGATGAGCACTTGCACTTGCTGGAACGTTTGATAGACTTCCTTATCTCACCCCATGATGAAGGTGAAGTATGGGGTGAGGACACTTTCCAGCATGTTTAGGGACACCGTACGGTCCAGCTAGCGACCTTAAATCAAGTGTTTCTTGGGAGGCAACCCAAGGTATTGCTTTCTTTCTCTTTTCTAGCCTAGCTTTAGATAGTTTGCTTTGCTTTGTTTTTGGCGTCCTAGACAAACAACAGGTAACCTCTAAGAAAGGAATACAACCCAAGAGAAACACTGGAAGGACAGAAGTTTGAGAAATCGAGAAGACGGAGTTTGACTGAGACACATCTCGGTTGCTATCACAACACCTAGACCGAGATGATTCTTGAGCAACTGAGGCGACTAGGGTTTATGACAATTCACCTCGGTCCGTACCACCTCGGTCTAGTCGGGACCATCTCGACCAAGGTGACAGCAGTTTCAGAAAAGGGTATAAAAGGGAGATCGATTTCTCTCTCTTCCCTCTCTCACCTTCTCGACCGCGGCGCACAGATTCATCTCGCTCCCCGATTCTCGATCGTTTTCGACGATTCTTGCTTCGAAACTGCAAGGAAAGAGTAGAGGATCGGTTTGCAAGCGACAATTTGCAACAAAAATGCTCCGAATTGACCGAATCTGGGGTAAATCGGAAAAAACCCTAACTCCCTATTCTTCCACTATTTTGGTCAATTTGGGCTTTGGTTGCCCGTGCATTGTGTTGAAAAAGGCCTAAGAACCCCATAGGAACAATTGGTAGTGATATTGGGGGAAAATAACTGGATTTCTGTGAGTTAAGATCGAACAGTACATCGCCTCGGTCCAGTCAGCCTGCATCTCGACCGAGGTGTTCTTGAGATCTGACAACCAACCAAGGTGGTCTGACAGCGAAAGAAAAATGAGTTCAGATCGCCAGCTTGTTCTGAGGGATAGATCCTCCCCTTCTCATTCTTCTTCTTCTCACCGCTCCATACCGGTGATCCATGAGCGTCACCGGGTAGATTATGACCGCATTGCAGCGCGCCCAGTGATTGCGCCACCGTTTCTAGATGTTGCTGTGTTTGATTGCCTCTACGTGGATGATGATTTGAGACAGATGATTGCTATGGTAGGGCTGGAGCAGTTTACGGAGATTAGAGCTCCAGCCTACCTCGAGCCCACTTTGGAGTTTGTGAGCTCCGTGACTTACTTGCCTACAAAGCAGGCCATCAAGTACCGGTTGCTGAACCTGAATTACTTAGTCCCGATGGATCAGTGGCGAGAGATCTTCGGCATCCTGACCCCCACAGTTTCTAATTTTCCTTCTCGAGCCGTGGCTCGAGAGTTCTGGGGACAGATAGCTCACGTAGTTGAGCATGCTGACAGGTGGAGACCTGGAGATTCCAAGGAGCGGATCATCTTCCACCTCGCCTTCAGACTGGCTCACCGTATTTTTAGCGAGACACTTCTGGCGCGTACTGAGACGCCCCAGAATATTAGACAGGATGAGCTTCTGAGTCTATACTGTATGGTTACCGGAGGAGTTCTTGACTTCAGAGTGATGCTGGCTGAGGATTTGCACAAGATAAAAGTGAAGGCGAAGGGAGATATCTGTTATGGCGGCTTAGTGACACATCTTGCTACAGTGATGGACCTTGATCTGAGGGCTTGTACTATGGTGGCGGTTGTCAAGCCGCTTGGTCTGCAGGAGATGATCACGAGGAGGATTCTAGTTCCTCGTGGACTTACTACGCCATATGTGGTTGTTCGCCACTTAGCGTGCGTGCAAATAAGCTTTAAATTTATAAAACTAGAATCAAGCAAGTGAACCCGTAGTGTACGGATCAACGTAGTTAAGCAAGAATTCCAGAGTATTGAACACAGGGATTTAGGGGGTTAAATCCAGTTAAGATTATCAAGCAAGTAAATGTATGGAGCTTTTCAAATTATTGGGAAAACAGCAATCCTAAAGATCCAGGTATCCAGCTGTGGCAATCGATTCAAGATACACTAAAGATATAAGGACAGAGTTGAGGGTTGCAAAGGTATGCGAATGTAAGGTAATCGTACGGTGAAGTTCCAAAAACCTTATATGACCCACCTAAAAGATACTCTCTATAAAGGTTGTTGAGGCTTCAGTATAGAAAGGTTCTAAAGGAAAGAATTAATGTCAAATACCCAAACTTATAATCCAAGGATCAAGACTAACTAAACCGATTAAGGTTGTGACACTCAAAATCGAGGTAGAGGTTGTTGAGGCTTCACTACCACCTAGAAAAGGCAAGGCAAGACTAAGTTAAAGCAAATCTTTAACTTTGGATTGAAGTAAAAGCAAGTTCGTAAACTTAAGGGAAATCACGGTTAGTTCTTGAGGTTCCACGGTCGTGGAACTCAAGAACAGACCGTGGTTTAGGGTTCGTCGGCGATTCTCTCTAACTCTCAGGGTCCAATCAATTTACGATCGATCTATCATCATCTAAGCCACAACTATCAACCCTTCACCTTAGAATTGCTAAAGGGTTTTAGCCAACAACAGTCATATTGATATCAAATTCAAGGTTTAAAAGGATGAAAGATAAAAACTTCCGAAAACCTTCAATAACTTTCAAGTCAATCTCAAATTCACAAATCAAGAACAATAACGTCAATAGATTTGGAATAACACAAACAATCACGAATCTTAGATAAGAAGGAAGAACGGGATGTCAATCCGTCTTCAAATCAAACCTAAATGAGAAGCGAAGTCTTCTCACGAACAAATCTTCCAAATCTTCTTCTTTTCCGTCAATCCGGAAATCTCAATGGCAATCTCCGTCAAAATGCGAAATTAGGGTAATTCCAAGCGTAAGCGAAAAGTGTGTCTAAGCAGAGGTGACGGAATCTCTCTTCCTCCGTCCTTTTATAGTGTAAGATAGAATATCGGCCCGGCCCAATCTCGTAGAAGATCGTGGCTTAAAGTGTGGCGAAAAAGATCGCCAAGATCACGGTCATGGAAGTGTTCCACGACCGTAATTTAGAGTGTGGAAACTGTCACGGTTTGTCTCAATCTTTCCACGGCCGTAGAAGTTACTAGAATGAACCACGCTTCCCTTGCTAAGGTTCCACGGTCGTGGAACTGAACGTGGAAAGTAGTACGGCCGTAATTTAGAGCGTGGTTTAGGGCAAAACCGTGATTCTTCCTTTCCTCGTGCTATTCTTCAAGTTAGCACATCTTTAACTCCTGGAGATGTCCTCAATCCTTGGACATACTCAATCAAACTCCATTCTCGCTCAATCCGTTCGGAAACAGCTCTTAATTGCCTACAATCAACATAAAGCTTGTGTAGATCTCTATATCGACAATATAGACAAACTAGCTCACAAATACATCAATGCTTAATCAATGACTATCAATATGGATGAAATACACTTAGAAAACGTGCCTAAAATATCACAATATTTCATGCTAACAAATAACCCCATACTTGCCACTTGCTTGTCCCTAAGCAAGGTCTTTCAAAAGCTTTAAAACACAAGTTAGAATGAAATATGTGTACCTTCTCAAAGCAAAACTTCTTTTGGATGAATGTGCCTTCTAATCAATAGATCATTCTCAAACCTTGCTTCATTCGTTTATAAGACTTTCATACACTTAATCAAAGAGTAAAGAGTAAAGAAAGCTCATGAATCAATCAAACTTCCATACAAACATCATAACCTTCAAACATTATCAAAATCAATCATAAGAAACTTCAATTTAGATCACCAAGCCATATAACATTCTTTTGATCTTAAGGACTTTCAAATAGGGTCTAGAATGTGGAAAGGGAAGGAAAACTTTAAGGAATGTGGTGCATGAATCCGGGAAAGTCGATAACTACTCTTTTCTTCTTCTCTTGCGGTTTCCGCAGCACTTTCAACTTAGAGCTTCGCTCTTTTCCTTTCATTTTTCGACTTTACTTTTGGAGTTATGGATAGAGGTGCACAAAAACCGAAGCCTAGGAGATTGGCGTTTCTCAATTTTTATGAGATACCTCAAACCCTTAGCGCACATACCATAATCCACTAGGAATATCGCTCAATCCGACTTTGGCAAGACACAAACACCCGGCTATGTGAATGGTGCCGAGTTACTCATCGTCATGATTGACTTCCCCAAACCTATAATTTCTTTCTATTCTTTCGATTTCAAAGTATTTCTTTCATGGCCCTCCCACATCAAACATGCCTTTTTCATTCACTTCCTCCAAATTCCCGGATAGGTAAAGGAGGTCAATATTTCAATGAGGAGCTAAATGATCAAAGAAAGAAGAAAGAAAATCGAATTGCCTTAATCATCTCAACAAGAATTATAAGAACTTATAGTGTGATTTCAACCTTAATTCCTCAACATGATTTAAGTAACATTCATCACATTATGAAAATTGTAAAAGAAGGATAATCCATTCATTCAATTTCTTTTCAATTCACTATTCGTTTAAGCATGCAATTGTCATCAAAACTCAATTCACAAGTTGTATTATCATAGAAATCATCTCTATCCTTAGAAGCACAAAATTTTCAAAAATTTTCAATTTTTATGGGTTTTCAAACTCTTTTTCATGCAATGCAATATGAAACGTGTAACAATATAATGAAGCATGCAAGATAGTCTCAATAGAAGCAAATAAAGTGAGTAAGAGTTATTACAGACGATTAGTCACACCCCACCCCATACTTGGAACAAACATTGTCCCTAATGTTCAAGGAAAAGAAAAAGAAGAAAAGAAAGAAAGAAAAAGAACTCACAAAATGGCGGTGGAGCGGCTAAACTGTCGGTTATGATCATCATCACTGCAGTGGAGGCGGGAATGGAGAGAAGCTAGGATCGTAGTACCGCCTGAACTGCTGGCGGTAGACATCCCTCATCATATGGTCGAGGTCGTCCATACGTGCATCTCTAGTGTCGGCTCGAATCTCCAAAGCTCCCACCCTATCAGAAAGATTGGTGGCCCAATCCGGCAGCTGCTCATACCAACCTGGAGGCTGGCTGTACCACCCCGGTGCATCTGACGGTGTTGGTGCTGGTGGTGCCTGTGTGGACCATGGTGGTGGAGCTCCGTACCCCGCAGGAGAGGTCTCCATCCAAGTGGGTCTCTCGCTCACGCTGGCGCGGCGGGAAGATGATCCTGAAGCTCTGGCGGGACGTGGAGAGCGTCTAGGCATGTCCGGCTGATCCGGAAACGTGCCAAAATCCTACTCAGCTCCTCCTCCTCCTCCCTCATATGGATCTCTCATCTCCTCCTCCTCAACTACAGGTGGTGGTGGTGGGACATATGGAGGAGCTGCAATCCTGTTCGCATGCATAGCAGCGAACGTCTCCTTCCAGTTATGGCGTCCAGCCATAATGAAATACTTTGGGAGCCACTCAATGCCCCTCCCTGTCCTGCTCTCCCATGTCATAGCTGCGTAAGGTGGACCTCTATGGGTGGGGAAGATGAGACCTCTAGTCATGAAGGCCTGAAGTCCTAGGGGTACGGCAGCTATACGTGTACATATAGAAAAATCTACCCCTAACGCCCTAGCAAGGTGGGTGACTATCCCACCATATCCAATGTTGCCAGCCCTCTTGTTCTTTAGCTTGCTCATGGTAGCAGCTAAGAGGGTGGCGCAGTCAGCAGGTCGTCCATATAGCATGGAGTAGAGAAGAAAGAGCTCATCCATCTTGATCTTTTGAGGTGTCTTCGTCCTAGGAAAGAGACACTCAGAAAGTACCCGGTGAGCAATCTTCAAGGCTAAGTGATACATCAACTTAGCCTAGGTATCAACTGGTTGCTAGCGGTCCTCGCTGGCGTAGATCATGGCTACCTCCTCCCAGAAATCCTTGGCGTAAACGCCGCTGGGGAAACGACCATTGAAGGTCTCTTGGAACCCAAAGAAGGCTCCAAACTCCCGGATGGAGAAATCATAGTTTCTTTCCATCAGACGGAAAGAAATTGTCCTATCCACATGGCTGTGCTTAAAAGATGTCACAACCTCTCTAGTAATCTCCTCGTATGCGTCTTCTCGGATAGCCGAAAAGACGATAAGACCGGCTCTATCCAAGAGCCAAGTAAGGTCACCTATGATATGTAGAGGAGCTAAATCCTCCAACAGTAGATACCTAGGTCCTATAACAGCCCTCTTATGGATCCTCTCTAAGGCATCGAGATGATCCTCGTGAATGGTGGGGACTCTAGGGCTAGGAGGTGATGGTGAAGAAGGTGATGATGGAGGTGAAGGGGATGAGGGTGGTGGTGCTCTAGAGGATGAAGAGGAAGAGGGGTTGCCCTTCCTCTTTTTATTCTTGTCCTTATTTCTCCCGGACACTCTCCTCACAAAATCCATTTTTTTCGAAAACCACGGTTTGTTCTTCAATTTCCACGGTCGTGGAACGTCCAGGAACCATGGTTTCTCTCAAAATTTCGCAAATCATAACAATCAATCACCAAATTCCACAGCAGCAGTCCTATACTAATTCTCTTCCAATTCCAATCAGTTATTCCTAGAAATTCTAACAAATGTAGATCCAAATCGACAAAGATAGAGAAGAGTGAAAAAACCTAGGTTTCGGATTTTAAAATCCGAATTCTGCTTTCCTTGGTGAATTGCCGCTCGAATTGATGCTTGGATCTTGTTGGTGGTTGGATTTGCTTCAGTTTGGATCAAAGAATCGTTAAAAACGATTAATGAACGAAGATTTGAGGTGAGAGGCGTGGAATCGGCGAAATAGGGCGTGGAATTGGGTTTGTGTGTTGTGTTTTTGTGAAGAACGTGGTTTATATAATGGCCGGCAAAATTTTTGAAAACCACGGTCTGTCGGGGGGTTCCACGGCCGTGGTTTTGTACGGAACCGTGGTTTTGGTGATTTTTCAAAGGCTTTTGGAAATTACGGTCACTGTAGCTGTCACGACCGTGGTTTAGGCCGTGGAACTCTCTGTAATGCTCCAAAGTCCAAGTTTCGTCACTTTTCTTCAAACTTTTTCTTCCCCTTTCCTTTTTCACTGTTCCTACATCCAAAAACACGAACATACCGTAAGGAATCGAAGGCAAAACAAAGCAAAAACGTCTAAACTAAGCTAAACTATGAATCAAAAACAAAAACGTAAATGCAATACCTTGCGTTGCCTCCCAAGAAGCGCTTTGTTTAAGGTCCGTAGCAAGACCAATCTCGCACTTATTCAAGTTTGGTGGGCACGAACTCTTCATCTTGGAGTTCCGGCGTATACTTCTTGAGCCGTTGACCGTTCACCTTAAAGCTTCCGCCCGCTTCACCCCATACTTCAACTGCACCATGGTGAAAATACGTTTTATTAGAAAAGGTCCGGTCCAACGAGATTTAAGCTTACCTGGAAAGAGACGAAGCCTTGAATTGAAGAGGATGACTTGATCTCCTTCTTTGAAGTCCTTTGGAATGATATGCTTATCATGCCAACGCTTTGCTCTCTCCTTATAAATCTTAGCGTTTTCATAAGCGTTCAAGCGGAGTTCTTCAAGCTCATTAAGGTCTAAGAGACGCTTCTCTCCCGCTTCCTTCATGCTGAAATTCAACCACTTGATGGCCCAAAACGCTTTGTGCTCCAGCTCTACCGGTAAGTGACAAGACTTCCCATACATAAGGTTGTATGGTGTGGTTCCTATGGGAGTCTTATACGCAGTCCGGTATGCCCACAATGCATCATCAAGCTTCAAGGACCAATCCTTCCTAGTCCTTGAAACCGTCTTCTCTAGGATTCCTTTGATCTCCCGGTTTGAGATCTCAACTTGTCCACTAGTTTGTGGATGATAAGGGGTAGCAATCTTGTGAGTAACCCCATACTTAGCTAGAAGAGCTTCAAAGCGCCGGGCAATGAAGTGAGAACCTCCATCACTAATGATAGTCCTTGGTGTCCCAAATCGTGGGAAGATGGTCTTGTTAAAGAACTTGACCACTACCATGGCATCATTGGTGGGAGAGGCAATTGCTTCCACCCATCTAGAAACATAATCCACCGTCAAGAGTATGTATTGGTTTCCACAAGATGATGGGAACGGTCCCATGAAGTCAACTCCCCAAACATCGAAAATCTCCACCTCTTGGATGTTATTGAGAGGCATCTCATTCCTCCTAGAGATATTTCCTGTTCTTTGACAAGCATCGCAGCAGGAAACAAAGGTTTGCACATCTCTAAATAAATTAGGCCAAAAAAATCCAGATTGCAATACCTTAGCGCTAGTCTTGTTCGAACTAGCGTGTCCTCCACATGGTAGTGAATGACAATGGCGGATGACACTTTGCATCTCATCTTCCGGCACACATCGCCGAATAATGCCATCCGGACCTCTCTTAAAGAGGAGGGGTTCATTCCAAAAGTATTCCCGAACATCCTTAAAGAACTTCTTTCTTTGTGCGTAGGATAATCCGGACGGTATCTCCTGACAAACCAAATAGTTAACAAAATCAGCAAACCATGGTTCGTTACCTTTGGAGATTACTTCGATGCACTCCTCAATGATATGTAAGTGTTCGTCTGGGAAGGAGTCATCTATAGGTAAGTGGTCGTCCTCTAGATGTGTTAGGCGACTCAAATGATCCGCAACAGAATTTTCCGAACCCTTCTTGTCGCGGATCTCTAGATCGAATTCTTGTAGGAGAAGAATCCATCTAATTAGCCTTGGCTTCGCATCCTTCTTTGCAAGGAGGTACCGGATCGCAGCATGATCCGTGTAGACAATCACCTTTGCACCTACAAGATAAGAGCGAAATTTGTCAATAGCATAAACAATGGCTAAAAATTCCTTTTCCGTAGTGGCGTAGTTGAGTTGCGCTTCATCTAGCGTCTTGCTGGCGTAGTATATGGCATGGGTTCGCCCTTCCTTTCTTTGTCCAAGAACAGCTCCTATAGCTACGTCACTAGCATCGCACATAACCTCAAAGGGAAGGTTCCAATCCGGAGGTTGGATAAGAGGTTTTGATATTTTAGAGAAATCCTTTATGAAGCGCCTATAGAATCCAACATGTCCTAGGAAACTTCTTATCCCTTTCACCGAAGTTGGGGGAGGAAGCTTCTCTATAGTCTCTATTTTCGCCTTATCCACCTCAATCCCTCTACTAGAGATTAAGTGTCCTAAAACAATGCCTTCCTTAACCATGAATTGACACTTCTCCCAATTAAGAACTAGGTTAGTGTCTTCACACCTTTGTAACACAAGAGCAAGGTTAGAAAGACAATTGTCAAAAGAGGAACCATAAACGGAGAAGTCATCCATAAAAACCTCCATTATTTCCTCTATATATTCGGAGAAGATGGCCATCATGCACCTTTGAAAGGTGGTTGGGGCGTTGCAAAGCCCGAACGGCATTCTCCTATAAGCAAACGTACCCCACGGGCACGTAAACGTGGTCTTCTCTTGATCATCCGGGTGTATCGGAATCTGAAAGAAACCACTATATCCATCAAGATAACAAAAATGAGAATTTTGTGCTAACCTTTCAAGCATTTGATCAATGAATGGAAATGGGAAGTGATCCTTCCTCGTCGCATTGTTAAGCTTGCGGTAGTCTATGCACATCCGCCATCCTGTTACGGTTTGGGTAGGAATGAGTTCGTTGTTTTTGTTGGTGATGACCGTCATTCCTCCCTTCTTCGGAACTACTTGAACTGAACTCACCCACTTACTATCGGAGATAGGGTAGATGATACTTGCATCAAGCAATTTAAGAATTTCCTTCTTGACAACCTCCTTCATGGTCGGATTCAACCGCCTTTGAGGTTGTCTTGAAGTTCTAAAGTGCTCTTCCATTAATATTTTATGCATGCATAGGGAAGGTTTGATTCCTACTAAGTCCGCTATAGTATAACCTAAAGATTTCCTATGTTTCCTAAGGACAACCATAAGCTTACTATGTTCATCTATGGTTAAATCGGAACTAACAATCACCGGATAAGTAGAGTTAGGTCCTAAGAATGCGTACCTTAGATGTGTAGGAAGTTGTTTCAACTCCATAGCTGCAGGAGTTTCCAATGGCTCTTGTGGAGCTTCCGATGCTTCCTTAGAAGTGTCTAAGGAAGTAGAAGGTGTAGGAGAAGAATCAAAAGAAGTTGAAGAAGAGGTACGATCGCCTTCTTCCACGGCCAGAATCACGGTTTCCCTGCATCCTCCACGGCCGTGGTTTTTGGCGTGGAAAGGAAATACGGTTGCTCTGTTTCCTCCACGACCGTGTAACTCTCTGGAGTGAGCCACGCTTTGGTTGGTGAAATCCACGGCCGTAGAATATAGTGTATGGCCGTGGATTCTCACGTTTTCTGCTTCGTCGTGGAGTTTCTCAAACTCCACTTCACATACTTTTTCTTGTGCTTCTAAGGCTTCAATTGCCTCATTGCACTCCTCTTCTTCACCTACATCTATTAGACTCATAGTAATAACTTTTTGCAAAGGATCTTTGAAGAGAATAACACTTACCTCCTCTCTAGACAACCCTTCTTCATCTTGGATATTGAATATATCCTCATCAAAGGTTGGTTCCTTCACTAGAGTGGAAAGAACGAACTCTACCTTCTCTTCTCCTATGTCAAAGGCGAGTCTAGCATTCTTGCAATCGACTATGCAGCCGGAAGTTGCAAGAAACGGTCTTCCGAGTATAATCGGGACCGGACTATCTGCAGCAATGTCAAGCACAACAAAATCAATGGGAACTGTTCGCTCCAAACGGTGTGTGCAAGCTTTAAATTTATAACCCTAGACTTAAGCTTAAAACAAGGATGCGAACCCGCAGTGTACGGGTCAATCGTAGTAAAAGCAAGAAAATTCCAGGGGTCGATCACAGGGACTCGGTGAAACAAAGTCAACACGGTATGCTACGTTAGTTCTAACCACAAGAGCGATTAACACAATCAAAGATGAATAAGAAGTCAAAAAAGCAAACATGCAATTCTAGGGATTAAAGCATCTAGTTGTGGTTCCAACTCAAGATCAATAGATAAGCGGACAAACCTGAGATTTTTGCAAGGGGAAGGTGTTACTAAAGTGGAGTAGATCACCGGGTAAGTCTCACTACTTATTAATCCTAAACCGTAACTCCTATTACCGGGTAAGTCTCAAGGAATTAAGATAAAGAACTATAACCTCAAACTAACACACCATCTAAGGGAATAGAATCAACCTTTACCGGGTAAGTCTCAGGCTAACTCACAAAGATGGGATGAAAGCACACTCAAACCCCAATAAAGGATAAACCTTTATTACCTACACTTATGATCATTGATACACAAACTAAGGAATTACCGGGTAAGTCTCATCCTAAGCTAGCTTTGAACCAGGAAGGAGTAATAAGAATAGGATTTAGCAAACTCTAACACTTAACTCTCAGTTTTAGGTCGAATAAGACACCTCGGTCAGAAGAATTCCACCCCGGCCGAGATGTTCATCAACCGAACGAGATGCTTAGGGTTAAGGTTAAAGACTCGAACTTTCAGGATCCTACTGGAATCTAAGACTATTCTATCATCGTTTTTCCCACAACCTTCAGCCAATCACCCTAGAATCACACAAGGAAATTAGTCACTCATCATCATAATGAAAGTATTAAATGTAAGGGAAGAAGGTGAATATTTGAACAAAGAAGAATTTAAGGAAAAGACTTCAATA
This sequence comes from Fagopyrum esculentum, assembly GCA_033239045.1. Classification (NCBI taxonomy): domain Eukaryota; kingdom Viridiplantae; phylum Streptophyta; class Magnoliopsida; order Caryophyllales; family Polygonaceae; genus Fagopyrum; species Fagopyrum esculentum. Next base: position 67,573,129 of record BSUD01000004.1, on the reverse strand, counting down.
ACTGAATCAAATATCACAACAAAGCGTTCCTTGGATAGCAATCCAAAAAGACAAGACAACAATTGAGGGAATTGAAGACAATCTTACAAAACCCTTCAATAAAGCTATAAAAGCTATGGACTTCAATCTTCCTTCAACCTTCAAAAAGGTTCTTCAACTCTCTCCCAAATTGGAGTATGCTGCTGCTGCGTAAACTTTGATCGACGGTATAGCGTGATTTCCTACTGTTAGCGGCCCTTGGAATTGTGGAAATCCAACCCTTTTTATAGGAAAATAACCCTCCAAAGATAATAAATCTTAGAAAGATATTTTCCCATAAATATAGGTAAAATATATGATTCTGCATATCTCCTTCCTTCCAGGAGCCAAGCCCAAAAATATAAGATCACTTTCCAAATTTAAAAGATCTCTTCCAAGAATAAAATATTCTCGCCGCGTCCTAGGTGTTCGCCTCGGTCGAGTCGGCGTCTCTGGATCACCTCGGTCGAGGTGAACCTCTGGTCAACCGAGGTGAGTCATAACTGAATGTGAAATCTCTCAAAACTGTTCCAAAGTAAATCTTTAATCCATGGCTATGCTCCCTGGATGTAGCTCCAAATGACTCATGACTCCTTTTGCTCCTTTTTGATGCAAAACGTACCATATTACCTGCAATTACAACGAAACTAGGTGTAGACCTCGATTCTCGCAAAGGTAGATGAAATGGTAGCAAAATCACATAATGTACATACAAACATGCAGATTATGAAAGATAAAACGTCCAAACAAACCCCAAAATATAGACTATAATTCATGCTATCAAAATACCCCATACTTAGCCCTTGCTTGTCCCCAAGCAAGTTCCTCATATAGAAAACAAGATAGAATGGATTATAAGTCAAGAAAATCAATAAAAAAGCCTTTCAAAAACATTTTATGGTGTGCAACTATCATAGATCACTCTAAGAGAATACTTCCTAGAATTTAAAAACTCAATATGCTCAAAACATTTTATAAATATAGGAAAGTTGTCCATCTTTGCACAAAATCATAGAATGCATAATAAATCATAATTATCAAAATTAATCATGTATAATCCAGTTTAAACCGCTAAGTCAATCAACAAGCTCAAGGTCTCAAGGGCTTCCCAAAAGAAAGGTCAAGAAACGTGTAGGGTAGGGATGTATGTAAGGTAATGTGGTGCTAGAATCCGGGAAAAGGATGAACTTTACTTTCACTTTGACTTGCAACACCTTCCACCAATAAGCTTTGCTTATTTCACACTTTTTCTCTTTTCACTTTACTTTTTGGGATGCATGGACAGAGGTGCACAATAACCGAAGCCTAGGAAATCTGCAATCATCAATTTCTCGAGATGCATCAAACCCTTGATGCACATACCATGACCCGTTAGGAATATCGCTCAATCCGACTTTGGCAAGACACAAACACCCGGCTATGTGAATGGTGCCGAGTTACTCATCTTCATGATTAACTTCCCCAAACCTATTATTGCTTTCTAACACTTTCACTTCCAGCCACTTCTCAACTTTAACTCCACTTGCTTTCACCACTTCGCTTGCTTCCAAATTCCCGGATAGGTAAAGGGAGGCAAGAATGTATATGAGGGGCTAAGCATGATCAAGAAGAAGAAGAAGAAGAGAATGAATTGCCTTGGTCTTTCCAAGAAGAAAGTGAGAGAACTTAACCTGCGGTGTCAACCTTCAAATTCAACATAATTTGGATAAAAACAAAGTATTAAACATGCTAATAATTTCAAACAAAGCATTTAGCAACTTAAACATATTATAAAACCTTTCAAACACATAAAGAATTTTAAACCAGTAAGCAAACAGAATCTTCACTGAGATCATATCCAGATAAGTAGCACAAAAATCGTTTTCGAAAACTCTCAGTTAACCCACCTCAGTCGAGGTGTTCTTAGATCAACCGAGGTGAAATACCTCGTTCGGCCAGAATCTCCCCGGTCGAGGTCAAAAAATTTTTTTTAAAACCATTTTTTTTTCGGTTTCGACGTTTTTCTCAATCAAATAACCTGTAGGTATGCATGCAATATCAGATACTCATATAAAGGCAAATGAAGCATAAATATGAAAATATCCGATAAATATAATACATCAAAAGTATCAAATACATCAAAGGTAGCCACATAGTCAAATAACAAACACCCCATACTTGAGACACACTGTCCCAGTGGGTATAATAAAAGTCTAAACAAGAGAACTCACCGAATAAAAGCCGAACTGCATAAAAAAAGATATAATAATAAAATCCTGCAGCTCCTCAGTAGTCTCGATCCGGTGGTGGTGGTGGTATGTAGGGGTACTGAGTCGGGTCATAGGGATGGCCCATGATACGCTCAAACTGTAGCTGAGCAATCATGTGCTGATGATGTTGCCGCTCCTGCATCTCGCGGATATCCAGCGAAAGTGCAGCATATGAGTCGATAACCTGATCCGTCAGGTCATCGATCCGTCAGTGTGCAGCTCTATCTCTCACTCCACGCCTCCTGCGTCTAGCAGGTCTGACTGGAGAAGTCTCAGCTGGCGCCGGCTCAGTGTCCTCCTCGTCATCATCCAAATCAATAATAGGTGGCGCGCTCGTCCCAGCTGTATCTGTACCTGTGTCCATCGGGACGCCACCTCCTCTCTCGTCTACTGTATCATCATCATCGTCGTCCTCATCCTCAGCCTCCTCCTCAGCCTCAGCAGGGGCAGCTGCTCCCTCTCTGTAATCCTCCATAAGTGGACCCCAAGCAGTCTGCCAGAAATGTGGATCACAGACAGAGAACTGTGCAGACCATCTGATGCCCTGAGGTGCAGTCAGCTCCCATGGCATAGCGACGTAGGGTGTAGTCAGTCCTCGGGGAACCAGAATCCTCCGAGTAATCATCTCCTGTAGTCCGAGCGGCTTGGCAGCCGCCACCATGGTACACCTACTCAGATCCATATCCTGATACCTAGCGATATGGGTCACTATCCCTCCGTAGCATATATCTCCCTTCCCTTTGGCCTTGATCCTGTGCAGATCCTCTGCCAGCATCAATTCAAAGTCAGGGTATCCACCTGTGACCATGCAGTATAAAGCGAAGAGCTCCCCCTGTCGGACCTTTTGGGGCGTCTCAATACGCGCCAGAAGCGTCTCGCTGAAAATCCGGTGTACCAATCGAAAGGCTAGATGAAAAATAAGCTTCGCCTTGGAATCACCAGGGCGCCACCTATCTGCATGCTTCGTAATGTGGGCGATCTGACCCCAGAACTCTCTAGCTACAGCTCGGGTCGGGAAGTCTACAGCAGTGGGGGCAAGGAAGCCAAAAATGTCTCTCCAGTGGTCTAGAGGTACTAAGTAGTTCCGGTTCATCAACCGTTACTTCACAGCCCTCTCTGTGGGGAGGTAAGTGAAGGAGCTGACAAACTCGAGGGTCGGCTCAAGGTAGGCTGGGGCTCGGATCTCAGTAAACTGATCCAGCCCGACGGTGGTGATCATCCTCCTAAGATCTCCATCAACGTGGAGACAGTCAAAGGCAGAAACGTCCAGAAATCTAGGAGCGATGACTGGACGACTAGCAATACGATCATAATCTACCCGGTGTCTCTCGTGGATCATTAGGATAGAAGGTCGGGATGAGGAAGAAGAAGGGGAAGGAGAGGATCTATCTCTAAGGGCTAACAATCTGTCAGAACTCATCTTCAAACAGCACTGTCAGACTACCTCGGTCGACTGACAAACTCCAAGAATCACCTCGACCGAGGTGCAGGTCGACTGGACCGAGGCGAAGACAGTCGCGATTTCAACTCTCTGAATTTCAGTTCTTTTCCCCCAAAAATCACTACCGATGCTTCCTAAGGGGTACTTAAGGTTTTCCTCAACAGAATCAAGGGCAACCAAAGCCCAAATTGCAGTAAACGAACGAGTTTAGGGTTTCGATCGTTTTTACCTCGTTCCGGCCGAGTTGCTCAAATTTCTCGCAGATCTGTAGTTGCAATCGACTCCTCTACCCTTCAATCTCGGTTTGGAAGCAGAAAACGTCGAAAACGAGCAAGAATCGAGAGTGAGCGAAATGGATCTGTCGCCGCGGTCGAGGTAGGTAAAAAAAATGTGAAAAGTAATTTTTCCCCTTTTTATAATGTTACTGGATCTGCTGTCACCTCGGTCGAGATGGTCTCGACTGGACCGAGGTGGTATGGATCGAGGCGGTTCTGCAGAAACCCTAGTCGCCTCGGTTACTCAAGAATCAACTCGGTCGAGGTGCTCTGACAGTGACCGAGGTCTTCTGTCTTCTCAGAATCTCGAACTTCTGTCCTTCCAGTTGTGCTCCTCCTTAGATATTCCCTGTTGTCTGTCCAGAACGCCAAAAACAAAGCAAAGCAAAGCAAAAACAAAGACTATCTAAGCTAGACTAGAAAACGGAGAAGAAAGCAATACCTTGGGTTGCCTCCCAAGAAGCGCTTGATTTAAGGTCGCTAGCTGGACCATAATGCGTCTCAAACGAGGTAGGAGGTTCCCTCACCCCATACTTCACCTCCATCGTGGGGTGAAGTAAGTAGATCCATCAAACGCTCCAAGACGTGTAAGTGCTCGTCGGGGAATGAATCGTCTATGGGTGGGCTATCCGTCTCGCGGGAGGATTCCGGTAGCCGGCTGAGGTGATCCGCAACTGAATTCTCGGATCCCTTCTTATCGCGGATCTCTAGGTCAAACTCTTGAAGCAAGAGAATCCATCGAATAAGGCGCGGCTTTGCATCTTTCTTAGCCAACAAGTAACGAATGGCTGCATGGTCAGTGTAGACAATGACTTTCGCCCCTACTAGATAGGAACGAAACTTCTCGAAAGCATATACAACCGCCAATAACTCTTTCTCGGTGGTAGCGTAGTTGCGTTGTGCTTCATCTAGCGTCTTGCTAGCATAATAAATGGTGGTGGTCCGTCCATCTTTCTTCTGTCCGAGCACCGCTCCTACGGCTACATCACTAGCGTCACACATGACCTCAAAGGGCAAGGTCCAATCAGGAGGCTGGATAATGGGAGCGGAGATCAGCGCTTCCTTAATCCTGTAAAAAGCATCAAGAAACTCCTGCGAAAACTCAAAAACAACATCTTTATTCAAGAGGTTAGTTAGAGGTTTAGAAATCTTAGAGAAGTCCTTGATGAATCTCCTGTAGAAACCTGCATGCCCGAGAAAACTCCTCACACCTTTAACAGAACAAGGAGGAGGGAGTTTCTCAATAGTCTCGATCTTAGCTCGATCGACTTCAATACCTCGATTAGAAACGAGGTGTCCTAGCACAATGCCTTCATTAACCATAAAATGACACTTCTCCCAATTCAAAACAAGGTTAGTGTCTTCACATCTTTTAAGTACTAGAGAAAGGTTAGATAGGCAATCATCAAAAGAGGAACCATATACAGAAAAATCATCCATAAATACCTCCATGATCTCCTCTATGTACTCGGAAAAGATAGCCATCATGCATCGCTGGAAGGTAGCGGGTGCATTGCACAATCCAAATGGCATCCTCCGATAGGCAAACGTCCCCCAAGGACAAGTGAAAGTGGTCTTCTCCTGATCATCCGGATGGATAGGAATCTGGAAGAATCCACTATAGCCGTCCAAGTAGCAAAAGTGTGAATGCTGGGCCAACCGTTCGAGCATTTGATCAATGAAGGGAAGCGGAAAATGATCCTTCCGAGTTGCCGTGTTCAGCTTCCTATAATCGATGCAAACTCTCCAGCCCGTGACGGTCCTTGTTGGGATCAACTCGTTGTTCTTATTCGTCACAACGGTCATCCCTCCTTTCTTCGGAACGACATGCACCGGGCTAACCCACTTGCTGTCCGAGATAGGATAAATAATACCTGCATCCAACAACTTAAGAACTTCCTTCTTCACAACCTCTTTCATGATCGGATTTAACCGTCTTTGAGGTTCCCGTGAAGTCTTATGATTATCTTCCATTAGAATTCTATGCATGCAGAAAGAAGGTTTAATGCCAATAAGATCATCCGTGGTGTAACATATAGCTTTTCGATGCTTTCTCAGGACATGCATTAACTTAGACAATTCAGATTCGGAAAGGGAAGCACTAGCAATAACGGGATAAGTGGAATCCGGCCCAAGAAAGATATACCTCAAGTGACTAGGGAGTTGTTTAAGCTCCACAACTGGGGGTGCTTTCTGAGAGGGATCTGTGCTTCCCCCTTCCATTGGAATGGTGTCAGAAACTGGACTTGATGCAGTCTCAGTTGACATTGTCTCGCCGTCGACCTCGGTCGAGGCGTTTAGGCGTTGACCGATGTGTTCTTCAGTCGCCTCGCTCTGTCCAGAAAGTGCCTCGGTCGAGGTACTGCTTCTGGATCCGAGATTGGAGATCTTCGTCTCCTGGATTAGCTTCTCAGTTTTAGCTCCTGGATCCTCTTCCAGTGCCTTCAAGCTCCGTATATCTGCATCACAAGAAGCATCTATACCTTCCTCCATTAAACTAAAACTTATAACTCTTTCGAGCGGATCGTTAATAAGGATAGAGCTCACCAATTCTCTTGATTCTTCTTCATCGTAGATGTTGAAAATATCGTCAGTTAGCTGCTCCCCTTTCATGGCCGCAAGCAGTGCGAATTCCACCTCATCGCCACCAACGTTGAATTTCAACTTGGCGTTCTTACAATCCACGTTGCAACCCGAAGTTGCTAGAAATGGCCTCCCGAGAATAATAGGTACTGGATAATCTGCGGGAATGTCAAGTACAACAAAATCTATAGGTAGATAGAAATTACCCAACTTGACCGGAACGTCTTCCAAGATGCCCACGGGATGGGTAATGGAGCGATCCGCCATGTAAAGTCGAATCTTGACCGGTTTGGGCTCTCCAAGACCGATCTTAGTGCATAACTCCAGCGGGATGATGCTCACGCTGGCTCCTAGATCGCAAAGGGCTTCACAAGTGACATCCCCAACTTGAATGGGAATGCAAAATGAGCCGGGATCTCTCAACTTAGGTGGCATCTTTTCCTTCATAATCTTGATAAGCTCCGAAGATTTAGATGTCATCCTAACTTCACCAACATCCTCCAGCTTCCTCTTCCTTGATAAGATTTCTTTTAAGAACTTCCCATAGGCGGGCATACCTAGAATGGCATCAAGGAAGGGAATGTTAATATGTAGCTTATTCATCAAGTCAAGAAACTTACCAAAGTGCTTGTCTAGATGTGCTCTGGCTCTGGACTGAGGGAATGGAAGTGGTGGTTTATATGCAGGAGGTGGAACATAAGTTTCTGTCGTTCCTCCTGCTTTCTGTTGCTCCGCCTCGGTTGGCATCTCGGTCGAGGTGTTCTTCGACTGGATCTGGACCGAGGTGGTCTGCGTCGAGCGAGGTACTGGATCTGCAGTTTTGAGTCCACTCCTCGTCGTTATATCCATGCACTGGCCCTTAGGGTTAGTTTCCGTCTTTGCTGGAAGCTTCCCTGGATCTCTTGGCGCTTCATTCGCCCTATTAGCAAGTTGTTGTTCGAAGGACTTTTGGGCCCTCGAGAATGAAGTCATAGAATTCTCCATAGCACTAAGCTTGATCAAGATTGCCTCCAGAACTGCGTCCTTCTTTTCCGGCTGAGACGAACTTGATCCTTGCCCTTGGCTCTTCAATGGAGTAGAAGAAGAAGAAGGAGAAGAGAGGAAAGGGTTAGAGGAATCATTAGAGTTGGAGTTTGAATGGTTGTTACCGTGGTTTTGGTTATTCGCCCTCCAGTTGTTGCTATTGGATCCTCTATTGTTGTTGTTGTAGTTGTTGTTTCGGGGTCCGTTGTTGTTGTTACGGTACCCGTTATTGTTGTTGTTGTTCCTTTGCCCTTGCTCTTCCTTCTTAGTTTGAGCCATTAAGAGCTCCTTCAATTGCTTCACGTCATTCTTCAATGACGTGAGTTGATTATTGTTGGGTTGAGTCTCTTGAAAGTTGACTCTTTTAACTCCACCTTCAGCTCCTTGGTGGGTATATTTCTCCATGTGCAAGGCTTGCTTCTCAATGAAGTCCCAAGCCTCATCAATCGCCATGTCCATGAAGGTACCTGCGGAGAGTAGTTGGAGATTGAACTGGGTGCTTCCGTCCAGCCCTTTGAAGTAGATCTCCAACAACTCGATCTTTGGAATCCCATGATGTAGGCAATCCAAAAGGATATCCTTGAACCGCTCCCAAGATTTGGACAAGCTCTCCTTGTCCTTCATGATGAAAGCATTGATCTTTCCTCTCATTTCAGCGGTCTTTGAGGGTGGAAAGAATTTGGTTAAGAATTCCGTAGTCATCTCCTCTCATGTGCTAATTTTTCCTGGAGGAAGAGATTGATACCAAGTAAGAGCTCTATCTTTTAAAGAAAAGTAAAAAGGTCTTAGCTTGTAGTTGTTATTTTCAATTCTGGAAGGTCGCAAGGTCTCCATCAAGATCTCGTAGTTTTGAAGATGTTGATGCGGCGACTCCTTCTCTAGCCCTCCGAATTGGCATTGGCGAATCATGGATAGAACTTGCGGTCGAAGTTCGTAGTCATGATCCGCTGGATCTCCTAGGTTCACTCCTGGACGCCTCAGTTGTTGATTAGGGTCCATTCTTTGACCTAGGGTTTGCGGGATTCTTCCAAGAAGAACATCTCGGACTGGTATCCGAGGTGGAAGTACCTCGGCCGGGGCGTTGGGTACTGGAATCTGCCTCGGTCGAGGATCAACAGGAGGATCCTCCCTCGGTCGAAGTAGAATCTGGTCTCGGATGGCTGCAATCTCAGCTTCGATTGCTGCAGTCCTGGCGCGATTCTCCTCTTTCTCTTGCATTAGTTCTTCCTTACTGAGACGTAGCAGCTCTTGCGTCTCCTTTAATTCGGCCGCAAGATCGCGATCGTCTTGTTGGGCCATCTTCGCTTCTCTCAAGCGTCGCTTGTATGTCTTTTCTGGTTCGGGATCGTAAGGAACGATTTCCTTCCCAACGCGGGTTCTTCGCATATACCTAAGAAAGAACCTGCAAAAGTCACTCAAGTAGAGTGGTTAGACAAAACGGGGCAAATGCCCCAAGAGCAAACCGTACCGGCTCGGTCTAGACCAATTCCTCGGCAACGGCGCCAAAAACTTGTTCGCTCCAAACGGTGTGTGCAAGCTTTAAATTTATAACCCTAGACTTAAGCTTAAAACAAGGATGCAAACCCGCAGTGTACGGGTCAATCGTAGTAAAAGCAAGAAAATTCCAGGGGTCGATCACAGGGACTCGGTGAAACAAAGTCAACACGGTATGCTACGTTAGTTCTAACCACAAGAGCGATTAACACAATCAAAGATGAATAAGAAGTCAATAAAGCAAACATGCAATTCTAGGGATTAAAGCATCTAGTTGTGGTTCCAACTCAAGATCAATAGATAAGCGGACAAAGCTGAGATTTTTGCAAGGGGAAGGTGTTACTAAAGTGGAGTAGATCACCGGGTAAGTCTCACTACTTATTAATCCTAAACCGTGACTCCTATTACCGGGTAAGTCTCAAGGAATTAAGATAAAGAACTATAACCTCAAACTAACACACCATCTAAGGGAATAGAATCAACCTTTACCGGGTAAGTCTCAGGCTAACTCACAAAGATGGGATGAAAGCACACTCAAACCCCAATAAAGGATAAACCTTTATTACCTACACTTATGATCGTTGATACACAAACTAAGGAATTACCGGGTAAGTCTCATCCTAAGCTTGCTTTGAACCAGGAAGGAGTAATAAGAATAGGATTTAGCAAACTCTAACACTTAACTCTCAGTTTTAGGTCGAATAAGTCACCTCGGTCAGAAGAATTCCACCCCGGCCGAGATGTTCATCAACCGAACGAGATGCTTAGGGTTAAGGTTAAAGACTCGAACTTTCAGGATCCTACTGGAATCTAAGACTATTCTATCATCGTTTTTCCCACAACCTTCAGCCAATCACCCTAGAATCACACAAGGAAATTAGTCACTCATCATCATAATGAAAGTATTAAATGTAAGGGAAGAAGGTGAATATTTGAACAAAGAAGAATTTAAGGAAAAGACTTCAATAACTGAATCAAATATCACAACAAAGCGTTCCTTGGATAGCAATCCAAAAAGACAAGACAACAATTGAGGGAATTGAAGACAATCTTACAAAACCCTTCAATAAAGCTATAAAAGCTATGGACTTCAATCTTCCTTCAACCTTCAAAAAGGTTCTTCAACTCTCTCCCAAATTGGAGTATGATGCTGCTGCGTAAACTTTGATCGACGGTATAGCGTGATTTCCTACTGTTAGCGGCCCTTGGAATTGTGGAAATCCAACCCTTTTTATAGGAAAATAACCCTCCAAAGATAATAAATCTTAGAAAGATATTTTCCCATAAATATAGGTAAAATATATGATTCTGCATATCTCCTTCCTTCCAGGAGCCAAGCCCAAAAATATAAGATCACTTTCCAAATTTAAAAGATCTCTTCCAAGAATAAAATATTCTCGCCGCGTCCTAGGTGTTCGCCTCGGTCGAGTCGGCGTCTCTGGATCACCTCGGTCGAGGTGAACCTCTGGTCAACCGAGGTGAGTCATAACTGAATGTGAAATCTCTCAAAACTGTTCCAAAGTAAATCTTTAATCCATGGCTATGCTCCCTGGATGTAGCTCCAAATGACTCATGACTCCTTTTGCTCCTTTTTGATGCAAAACGTACCATATTACCTGCAATTACAACGAAACTAGGTGTAGACCTCGATTCTCGCAAAGGTAGATGAAATGGTAGCAAAATCACATAATGTACATACAAACATGCAGATTATGAAAGATAAAACGTCCAAACAAACCCCAAAATATAGACTATAATTCATGCTATCAGGAACAAAGAATTTACCTAGCTTGACCGGGACGTGTTCTACAATACCGACGGGACGAGTGATGGATCGATCCGTCATGTACAATGTCATCTTCACCGGTTTAGGATCGCCTAAACCGATCTTCCTACATAATGCAAGTGGTATGATGCTCACACTTGCTCCCAAGTCACATAATGCATCATATGTGACATCTCACACTCCTATGGGAATACAAAACGACCCCGGATCCTTTAGCTTTGGGGGCCTTTTCTCCTTCATGGTCTTGATGAGATCCGAAGAATCCGAACTCATCTTAACCTCTCCAAAATCCTCTAACTTTCTCTTGTTAGAGAGAATCTCCTTTAAGAACTTGCCATAAGCCGGCATACCTACAATAGCATCAATGAAAGGTATATTAATATGCACCTTGCTCATGAGTTCTATAAACTTACCGAATTGTTTATCTAGACGCGCTCTCGCTCTAGATTGAGGGAATGGTAAGGGAGGTTTGTAAGCTGGAGGAGGAACGTAGACATCTTCCTTCTCCTTCCCCTTTTCTTTCTCTTTCTTAACGGGGACTTCTACAAACTTAGGCTGTGGATCGGTGGTTGTCACTTCGCTCCTAGTTGTGATTGCCATCACCCTTCCCTTAGGGTTGTCCTCCGTTTTTCCTGGAAGTTTCCCTTGATTCCTAGGAACTTCCTCCGCTTGGCTGAACATTTGGTTTTCTAAAACCTTTTGGGCTTTATCAACCTTAGAAATTTGATCATCAACCTTAATGATGCGAGTCTCCAAACCTTGAAGTTTACCCAAAATTGTTTCCAACATGGGATCGGGCTTCTCCTTCCCCGAAGTGCTTCCTCCATTAGATATTTGCCCTTGGCTTTTCAAAGGAGTAGAGGAAGAGGAAGGTGGAGTTAGTGAATTTGAATTGGAAGGATAAGAGTTACCGGAGTTTTGTTGATTGGAACGCCAATTGTTGTTGTTTGAACCCCTATTGTTGTTCCAATTATTGTTCCAGTTGTTGTTGTTGCCATTCCAATTATTCCGGTTGCTGTTCCGGTTATTGTTGTTGTTGCGGTTTGTATTCTCACCACCGTTGTTGTTGTTGCCCAAGTAGCCAACATCTTTTCCTTGTTGCTTTGGAAAGTTGGTCTTGATAGCTTCCTTCAACTCTTTAATCTCATTGATGAGGGAGAAAATTTGATTTTGAGCTTCATGTGTGAGCTTTGCTCCTTGCTCCACACGATTTCCCTCCACTTTCCGGTGAGAATACTTCTCTATGACCCTTGCTTGCTTCTCAATGAAGTCACAAGCGTCATCTTCCCTCATGTCCATGAATGTACCACATGAGAGGGATTGGAGCTTGAATTGTGTCTCCACATCCAGCCCCTTATATTATATCTCCAAAAGTGCAAGCTTGGATATGCCATGATGAGGGAAATCCAAGAGCAAATCCTAAAACCTTTCCCAAGATTGAAATAAACTTTCGTTAGATTTCATGGAAAATGCATTAATCTTACCTCTTAGCTCCGCCGTTTTGGATGGCGGAAAGAACTTAGTGAGGAACTCCGCGGAAAGGTCTTCCCACATGTCTAGTTTCCCACTAGGAAGAGCTTGGTACCAAGATAATGCCTTCCCCTTCAAGGAGAAGAAGAAAGGCTTGAGCTTAAAATTGTTGGTAGTCGCGTTCTTCGGCCTCATTGTCTCCATCATACACTCAAATTTTGTAAGTGTTGGTGTGGAGATTCAGCGCTTGTTCCGTCAAATTGGTTTTGGCGAACAAGAGTAATAACCTGCGGGTTGAAGCTAAACCCTTGCACATCGTCAGCATCAAAGTTCACACCTAAACGGCGTGGTTGCTGCGTTGGATCCATCCTTTGGCCAAGAGTTCTTGGCTCATCATCCACACGTTCGACCCTTGCATTCCTAGGGGGAACACGGCGATTTGCAACTGGTCGTGAGGAGAATGGATTCACATTGATCGTGGGATCAATTTCCTCTAGCGATGGCATGGAGGAGTCACTATCCTCATTGGATGAGTTGGCTCTAACCGATCTTCCCGGTCTCCTCCTTTTCTTTTTCTCCTTAAGGTTGTTTATCTCCAACCTCATTTGGAACATCATATCCGATAGATCATCAACCTTTGATTGATGACGATCCATCTCCTCCCTACGAGTTTTCTCACTCCATTGGAGTTGAGCTTCCTTCTCCGCTAACTCCGACTGGAGACCACGTTCTTTTTCTTCAGTCATTTGTTTTTCCTTACGCTTTCTCCTTAAAGTCCTCTCAAGCTCTTGATCAAGAGGTAAGAGGTCTTCGGTGTTCCTAGACCTGCGCATACACTCGAAGAGATATCAAATAACAAGGGAGAAGCTCCCAAGCTTGACAACCGAAAACCGAATCCGGCCTAGACCAAATCCCCGGCAATGGCGCCAAAAACTTGTTCGCCACTTAGCGTGCGTGCAAATAAGCTTTAAATTTATAAAACTAGAATCAAGCAAGCGAACCCGCAGTGTACGGATCGACGTAGTTAAGCAAGAATTCCAGAGTATCGAACACAAGGATTTGGGGGGTTAAATCCAGTTAAGATTATCAAGCAAGTAAATGTATGGAGCTTTTCAAATTATTGGGAAAACAACAATCCTAAAGATCCAGGTATCTAGCTGTGGCAATCGATTCAAGATATACTAAAGATATAAGGACAGAGTTGAGGGTTGCAAAGGTATGCGAATGTAAGGTAATCGTACGGTGAAGTTCCAAAAACCTTATATGACCCACCTAAAAGATACTCTCTATAAAGGTTGTTGAGGCTTTAGTATAGAAAGGTTCTAAAGGCAATAATTAATGTCAAATACCCAAACTTATAATCCAAGGATCAAAACTAACTAAACCGATTAAGGTTGTGACACTCAAAATCGAGGTAGAGGTTGTTGAGGATTCACTACCACCTAGAAAAGGCAAGGCAAGACTAAGTTAAAGCAAATCTTTAACTTTGGATTGAAGTAAAAGCAAGTTCGTAAACTTAAGGGAAATCACGGTTAGTTCTTGAGGTTTCACGGTCGTGGAACTCAAGAACAGACCGTGGTTTAGGGTTCGTCGGCGATTCTCTCTAACTCTCAGGGTCCAATCAATTTACGATCGATCTATCATCATCTAAGCCACAACTATCAACCCTTCACCTTAGAATTGCTAAAGGGTTTTAGCCAACAGCAGTCATATTGATATCAAATTCAAGGTTTAAAAGGATGAAAGATGAAAACTTCCGAAAACCTACAATAACTTTCAAGTCAATCTCAAATTCACAGATCAAGAACAATAACGTCAATAGATTTGGAATAACACAAACAATCACGAATCTTAGATAAGAAGGAAGAACGGGATGTCAATCCGTCTTCAAATCAAACCTAAATGAGAAGCGAAGTCTTCTCACGAACAAATCTTCCAAATCTTCTTCTTTTCCGTCAATCCGGAAATCTCAATGGCAATCTCCGTCAAAATGCGAAATTAGGGTAATTCCAAGCGTAAGCGAAAAGTGTGTCTAAGCAGAGGTGACGGAATCTCTCTTCCTCCGTCCTTTTATAGTGTAAGATAGAATATCGGCCCGGCCCAATCTCGTAGAAGATCGTGGCTTAAAGTGTGGCGAAAAAGATCGCCAAGATCACGGTCATGGAAGTGTTCCACGACCGTAATTTAGAGCGTGGAAACTGTCACGGTTTGTCTCAATCTTTCCACGGCCGTAGAAGTTACTGGAATGAACCACGCTTCCCTTGCTAAGGTTCCACGGTCGTGGAACTGAACGTGGAAAGTAGTACGGCCGTAATTTAGAGCGTGGTTAGGGCAAAACCGTGATTCTTCCTTTCCTCGTGCTATTCTTCAAGTTAGCACATCTTTAACTCCTGGAGATGTCCTCAATCCTTGGACATACTCAATCAAACTCCATTCTCTCTCAATCCGTTCGGAAACAGCTCTTAATTGCCTACAATCAACATAAAGCTTGTGTAGATCTCTATATCGACAATATAGACAAACTAGCTCACAAATACATCAATGCTTAATCAATGACTATCAATATGGATGAAATACACTTAGAAAACGTGCCTAAAATATCACAATATTTCATGCTAACAGTGGCAATGCCCTGGGAGTAGACTACACCTCAAGGTATTAGATGGTCATCTCAGTTTTCAGTTTATGATCCTCAGTACTGGTCCACTATGTGGATTCCTCTTATTGAGGACGCTAGAGACGCAGCAACACCAACCCAGGAGCAGGATGAGGAGGAGGCTGATGAGGAGGATGATGGTGGTGCTGCCATGGATACAGGGACAGATATAACTGGTACTAGTATACTAGTCGTCGATCTAGACGACGAGGAGACGGAGGACGAGCCAGCTGCAGCACCAGCACGTCCTGCCAGGCGTAGAGTACGCATGCAGAGGGATCCCGTCGCTCACCGCCGGATTGATGATCTGACGGATTAGATGATTGAATCCTACGCCGCCTTATCCCTAGAGATGATGGAGATACGGGAGAGCCACCACTACCAGCGTAGGATGGTTGAGATTCAGTTTCAACAGGTCATGAGCTACCCGTTTGACCCTTCTCAGTACCCGTACGTGCCACCACCACCACCACCGGATTGGGATTAGAGCTTGCAGGATTTCTTTCTTTATTTATTATGCAGCTCAACTTATGTCTGGTGAGTATCCTGTTTCTTTAGACTTATTTAACTCATTGGGACAATGTGTCCCAAATATGGGGTATGCGGATATGTATTTGACATTTGATGTATGACTTGTATGATTTGATTCAGATATTTATGATTTTCTTATGCTCTATGTGTTTATCTGAATCTACATGCATGCATACAGGTTATTTGATTGAGAAAAACGTCAAAAACTGGTTAAAGAAAAAAATTTTAGACCTCGACCGAAGTGATTTTGACCAATCGAGGTGCAGCACCTCGGTTGACTTAGAACATCTCGACCGAGGTGGTTTAACTGAGACAGTTTTCAAAACGATTTTTGTGCTTCTTATCTGGATATGACCTCAGTGAAAATTTTGTTTGCATACTGGTTTTGAAATCTTTATATGTTTGAAAGGTTTTATAATATGTTTAAGTTGCTAAATGCTTTGTTTGAAATTTGTGGCATGTTTGATACTTTGTTTTTATCCAAATTATGTTGAATTTGAAGCTTGACACCACATGATGAGTTCTCTCACTCTCTTCCTGGAAAGACCAAGGCAATTCATTCTCTTCTCTTCTTCTTCTTGATCATGCTTAGCCCCTCATATACATAATTGCCCCCCTTTACCTATCCGGGAACTTGGAAGCAAGCAAGTGAAAAGCAAGTGAAAGAAAAGTTGAGATGTTGGCTGAAAGTTAGAGAGAAACAAATAGGTTTGGGGAAGTCAATCATGATGATGAGTAACTCGGCACCATTCACATAGCCGGGTGTTTGTGTCTTGCCAAAGTCGGATTGAGAGATATTCCTAACGGGTCATGGTATGTGCATCAAAGGTTTGAGGCATCTCGAGAAATTGATGATTGCTGATCTTCTAGGCTTCGG
This sequence comes from Fagopyrum esculentum, assembly GCA_033239045.1. Lineage (NCBI taxonomy): Eukaryota > Viridiplantae > Streptophyta > Magnoliopsida > Caryophyllales > Polygonaceae > Fagopyrum > Fagopyrum esculentum. The sequence continues at coordinate 67,556,726 of BSUD01000004.1, read as the reverse complement.
TTATTGTGCACCTCTGTCCATGCATCCCAAAAAGTAAAGTAAAAAGTAAATAAGCAAAGCTTATTGGTGGAAGATGTTGAAATTCAAAGGAAGTGAAGTAAAGATCCTTTTCCCGGATTCTAGCACCACATTCCCTATATACATCCCACCCTCACACGTTTCTTGACCTTCTCTTGAAAAGTCCTTGAGACCTCGAGCTTGTTGATTGACTTGGTGGTTTAAACTGGATTATACATGATTAATTTCAATAATTATGATTTATTATGCATTCTATGAATTTATGCAAAGATGAACAACTTTCTTATATTTATAAAATATTTTGATCATGTTTTGATTTTGAATTCCATGAAGCATTCTCTTAGAGTGATCTATGAGCGGAGCACACCACTAAAAATGTCTTGAAATACTTTTCATTGATCTTTATGACCTATAATCCATTCTATCTTATATTTTAGATTTGGAACTTGCTTGGGGACAAGCAAGGGACAAGTATGGGGTATTTTGATAGCATGAATTATAGTCTATATTTTTGGACTTGTTTAGACGTTTTATCTTCAATAACCTGCATGTTTGAATGTATATTATATATTTATATTGTCGTTTCATCTATCTTTGTGGGAATCGAGGTCTAAACCAAGTTTCGTTGTAATCGTAGGTAAAATGGCACGTTTTGCATCAAAATGGAGCTAAAGGAGCTAAGGAGTCATAGGAGCTACATTCAGGAGCTTAAGGAAGAAGCCAGGAAGGAAGGAATTAACAAAGTGATTTACTTTGGACCAGATTTGAGAGATTTTTCACATTCAGTTTAGAGTCACCTCGGTCAGCTACAGTACCACCTCGACCGAGGTGATCTAAGGGAGCGTCTCGACCGAGGCGAATACCCTGACGCGGCGAGATATATTTTATTTGGCTGAGATCTTTTATTTTTGGAAGAAGAGATCTTATATTTTTGGGCTGGATTTCTGGAAGGAAGATCATATATTTTAGAGATTTATTTTAGAGGATAAGATATATTTTATTAGGAAAATATCTTTTCAAGATATTTTATCTTTGGATGATAGTTTTCCTATATAAAAGGGTTGGATTTTCGACAAGTTAAACCAGGCTTATACATGCTTAGAGAGATGATAGCATCCAGCAATTAAGGGATTTTCTCCGGAGTTTTGAAGGAAGGAAGATTGAAGATCAATCTAGGAAGGATTGATAGCTTGTCATAGCTTTTTAAGGGGATTTGTAAGACTTTCTTAGATTCCCTTCTTGTTGATTATCTTGTTGGATTTATTATCCAAGGAACACTTATTTGTTTGATATTTGATTCAGTTATTGAAGCTTTGTTTTTAAGGTTTTTGTGTTCAAATATTCACTTTCTTCCCATATATTTGATTATTTCTTTCATGATGATGAGTGGCTAATTTCTTTGTGTGATTCTAGGGTGATTGGCTGAAGGTTGTGGGAAAAATAATGATAGAATAATCTTAAATTTCAGTAGGACCCTGAAAGCTCGAGTCTTTATCCTTAACCCTAGAATATCTCGTTCAGTCGATGAACATCTCGGCCGGGGTGGAATTCGTCTGACCGAGGCGACCTTTCTGATCCGAAACTGAGAGTTAAGTGTTAGAGTTTGCCAAATCCTATTCTCATTACACCTTTCTTGGTTCAATACAAGCCTAGGATGAGACTTACCCGGTAATTCCTTAGTTTGTTTACCCAAGATCATAAGTGTAGGTAATAAAGGTTTATCCTTTATTGGGGTTTGAGTGTGCATTCATCCCATCTTTGTGAGTTAGCCTGAGACTTACCTGGTAAAGGTTGATTCTATTCCCTTAGTTGGTGTGTTGGTTTGAGATTATAATTCCTTTTCTTAGTACCTTGAGACTTACCCGGTAATAGGAGCTTTTGGTTTGGGATTGTGAGTAGTGAGACTTACCCGGTGATCTATTCACACTTTAGTAACACCTTCCCTTTGCAAAACCTCATCTTTGTCCGCTTATCTTGAGATCTTGAGTTGGAACCACAACTAGATGCTTTAATCCCTAGAATTTGCATATTTCTTTAAGAGTGTGTTTGGATAGAGAATTTACAAATTTCATGGGAATGTTAAAATGATGGGAATTTAAATGAAGGGAATTTAAATGAGAGGAATTTAAATCATTTATCAATTCCCTTGTTTGGATAACATTTCGTAGGAATGTTAAAAAGAAGGAATTCATAATTATTGTGTTAAAAAGAAGGGATTCTTAAAAAACCGCCAGTATAGATGGAATTTCAAGGGAGTATTTTGGGCTTTCCAAATCCCTTAATATTTCCCCATGGGATTTCAAAAATCAGGGATTTGATATCCAAACGGAGAAATTGACACACAGAATTTTGGAAATCACTTATTTGAATTAAAATCCTGGGATTTGGGAGCTATCCAAACACACTGTAATTGACTTTTTATCATCTTTGATTGTTTTAATCGCTTTTGTGGTTATTTGCAATATTGACTACCTATATTGGTTTTGTTTCACCTAAGTCCTTGAGATCGACACCCCAGAATTCTTGCTTTTACTATAATTGACCCGTACACTGCGGGTTCGCATCTTTGTTTTAAACATACATCTTGGGTTATAAATTTCAAGCTTGCACACACCATTTGGAGCGAACAAAAACAACCTTGGTGTGTATCTTTATGTTGAGAGTTGGAAAGGTCATGGACTGAGAGTGTAGTCTTCTTGGACTAAGTTGTTGAGGAGGTTGAGCCTAGAAGTCTAAAGACTTCTAGTGGACTAGAGTGGGGTTTGATTGTGTGCCTTGTCTTGAACAGGCGTTGTACGTTTTCTCGAGGGAACTTGAGAGTGAGGTGATCGTTTGCGCTTTGGAAACTAGTAAGTCCACGGACTTACTTAGTTGGCTTCTTGTATGAGTGGTGTTTGTTAGTTATGATAAACAACGAAACCGGGTTAGGCCGAGTTAATTATATTACGTAATTGACCCAAGTGTATGATAACGGGTCGTGACATCACTGCCTAGCTCTTTCGAGAGCTAGGAGGTTCCCTACTACCAGCCCAGGCAGGTAGACGGTCAAATGCATTAGCACCATTCCTCGTTGGTAAACGGGATCAGGGGCGAGGTTTGGGAATCCCTCGTGTCACAAAATAAGAATCATTAGTAATAGCCTATCACCTAATTAAAGATAATATAAGGATTGTGTGTTGCATGTTGATTGTGTATGTTGTTTGTTTGTGCTTTTACCTTTATACTTATGCATAGAATGTTAGCTAACGGTTTTATACCTTTTATAGATGCCTTGCAAGTTAGAGAGGCGATCGAGTGATCTGGCGGTAGTGGGCAGCCGGGGTTCCGTGCATCATAGGACGGGACTGTTATCTTTTTATGACTTTGAGACTTATGTTGCTTATTTTGGTTTTGAGAATCGCTTGGATTGTTTTGAGTTTGTACGTTTGCTTTCGTTCATGATATAAAACTATGTGGTTTTGCCTTTTTATTTGTGCCGCGTTGTAAGGTCCGATGAAGTTGTTGCCAGGCTAAGGGTCGGGACCCATTGTGAGGTCCCAACTCGTAACATTTCGAGTCCTCTAGGATTTGGGGTGTTACATAGGGCCCCTCGCGTCTTAGAGCACCTTTAAGTCGTTGCTTAGGATTCAACCTTGATCTATCCATCTAACGATCCATCTTATCACCGGATCATCCTCTTTCCATATTTCTCTTAGTGCTATTGTCATTCTACCGAGTCTTATAGGTGTCGAAAGATCGGGTCATCCAATTACGGCTAATCCCCATATCAATGAAGATCGTATGAGTTGTTTTCGAGTGAATTTTTTTACTTAGATTGTCCCCTAAAACTAAAAATTTCTTTGAAAGGTGTTAAGGATGAAATACCAACTAAAGAAAAACTGGAACAAGAAATAATCATGGTTCATATGACTTTTTCTCTATGTAATCATCTAGCACATATCTTATTTAAAATGTCTTTTACTAGACAAGTGATTGGTAAATTCGATAATGATATCTTAACCACCCCACACTTCTAAGCACGAGGAACAATAGGATGTAATAATAAAATAAATTTTATCAGAAGCAAAATCGGTGATGCTAATTTCTTTAAGGTAAATTATGTCTGCTGGTGTATTTGCTTCATTAGAAACCAAACTATTTTCAATATCCCAAATACCAAGAACATCGTTTTCAATCTAATCTTTTCAAGATAAAAATTCGGGGCAATGCAAAAAGGAATGTGGTCAATAAGGATTGTTGTATACAAAGAAATAAAACTATTAGAATGGAAAAAATAAATTGATTGCCATAAGCTCAAATTTGATGGCTCAAAACGTAATAACGGCGTTTATAGTGACGTAGCCAGAGACTTTTATCAGAGGGAGCGGTTTTTTGTACTAGACTTAATTAGATTAAAAGCTTAGATTTTAAAATTAGATTGATTAAAATAACTAATTTTCGATAAGTACAAGGTGATTTTAATTCGGTCTATGCATTATAGTACTTGTCTAGTAGCTCAACTGGGGTAGTTGCCTCCCC
>BSUD01000004.1:67147227-67551914 GCA_033239045.1 Fagopyrum esculentum | reverse complement strand
CGGCTACGCCACTGAGCGTTTACACTGCTATGTAATGAAAGTAAAATGTTGAGGTGATCTCTACAAAAATAAAAAAGATTGACGATCTTTCGGTTCTTATGACCGAAGTTATCGCTCTTTGTGATGAGATCATTAATTCCCTTCAATGTGGGACCAACAAAATTATGATCGAAAATGATAATTCATGCAGTCCATTGAAAGTGTATGTACAATAGAAAATTTGATGTGATTGTTTTTTTATATTTCTTGGTGCATTGTTTTTTTATATTCTAATTTTTATTGGTGGATGTTACCGTTGTGGCTTCATAAAAACTTTTAGAAGTCTTGTCCATAAAATGCTCTAGAATGATCACTTCTTAATAGTTGTCTCACCTAATTTATGAAAAAAAATATATGAGAACAAGTCTTATCGTATATATATAAAACAACTCCCTTTTTTCCCAACTGTCAATTTCCATGGCCGTCTACATCAATATTTTTTAATTTATTTACACATCTGCCACAATATATTTACAAATTGATTAATTATTGAAACAATTTGGTTTACTAGGTTTTTTCTAGTTTTGTGGTTAGTAAATGTATCCCTTGGGAGAAGGGTGTGTAGAGTTTAAGACTAAATACAAAAGGTTGGGATATATTTACTTAATTGAAACATTAAAAAGCCTAGTTAGTACTATAGTTTTCAAAAAGGCCTAGTTATCAAAATTGCACTTAATTATTTATAAAATTTTTTTTATTATTAGAATTAGTAAACAATCACCACGTCAATTTTATTAAAAAAAATAATAAAAAAATAAAAAAATCTACTATCTACAAATCAAAGTTAATAAATGGCTCTATTATCATTCGATTTTGTTGAGAAAATCTCGCGCAAATTTTCTAATAAGATTTTACACATTTTTTAAAATTTAAACTAATTCAAACTTTTCTTCTATAGCATTAAATAAGTAATTGAGATTTTACTTATGCCCTTTTATTTATTAAAAATTTATAATTTAACCCTTAATATTAGTAAAAAAGATAATTTTTGTATAGATTAATATTTAATAAATGCGGTATAAAAGTGGAGATAAAGGGTGTGTTTGGCACAAAAAAATAAAACACTAGTGTATGTGTTTTTTAGTGTTTTTGGTAGTGTTTTGTGTTTTTGGTAGTGTTTAGTATTTTAAAACACTCGTACGTGTTTGGTATGGCTAGTGTTTTTTTACAGAGTGTTTTTTGTACAAAAATACTATTTTGTCCTTACTTTTCATCCAAATTACATTACTTACCCGGTATTTGATGCCCTCTCACAACCTCACTTTGCCATGCCTTGCGAAACGGACGCCAACGCTCAACCTTACCGAAGCTCAACCGGGCAACGCTGCTTCAACACCGCTGAACCAACTCGTCTTCATCGGTTGCTTCGAACTCGTCTTCTTCCTTCCTGCGTTCCAAAATCACTTCGACTCCAAGTAACACCTCTAGCCTAAAACTTGATATGTATTTGTTCGCCTCCATTCTTTTGTTCATGTGTGAAGCTGCATTCAAATTTGTCGATTGAACTTAAAATTGCTGATGAGCTTGTTTGCTGTGTTTGAATCTAATGATTGCTTCAATATGCACATTATGACATATATTTGCACTTTTATGCTGCTCATTCTTCACAGTAAGAGAGATCACTACCTAAATTCTTGTTTGTTGGGTGGTACCCGTAAAACTCATTCCTTGGCTAATTAAGCTATTTTTAGTTCCTAGATAAAACTCCCTTTTTCATTTTAAGACAAGACTATAGACATCTTTCACCATGATAGTTTGATGGAAATGCATGTGGGAAGTCTAAAATAAGCTGATACTTTGATGCAGAATAGATGTGATCAACTCATATATGGATATTCATCAGCAGATGGTACTGCCAATCATTGTAAGCATAGTATTGCCAATTGTTGTTGCTGCTGCTCAGTTCCCTACCCGCTTACATACAACAAACGATGCACAAAAAACATGCAATTGGTAACTTGTAAGCATATATTATGCTAAAATGTCATTACAAATGCCTCATGTACATTCTGTATAATGTATTCCTTCTCTATCAAGGACAAACATACTCTAGAGACGAGATCATTCACTCTCTTCTTCTCGGATATTCGCAAATGTGAGTTTTCCACTGTGACTGTGCTCCAAACTATCAAACTGCCTATAGATGGGCAAAATGTCTTTATCTGCTATTTTCCCCATCTCTTTGAGCTTGTAAATCATGTATTCAGATTTACTGCAACATAGAAGATTCATCTTATTAAATACCAAAGTTAACTTCAGCAGATTATTAACAGCTTACCTAAATCTGTCTGTAACTCATTGATTGCAACCATTGTTGTGTGGGACAATATATCTAAATAATTAACCTAATCCAAAACAGGAATATAGAAACCAAAAGCATACCTAATGGAGCCATCATTGTCCCAATCTACAACAACAAGATCGCCAAGAGTCATCTTGGTATGAAGAACCCATTTGGCCATCCTTCGGTTCCTCTTATCGATCCTGAACTCAGTAAGATACAAAATGTGTTGAGCAACAGCCAAACGACCGCAAAACACCTCCCTTGCTGCCTTGCACCGTCTTGAACGCGTAGTCTCCGTACTCTGCAGTTGGCATACGTCACAGACATATAGAAACTATCCACCCAACTTAAACTCTCGACGAAATCCACACTTATTGCCCCCACAACCAGGTAGAGTAAAAAAAAATCAGTTAACCCTAACTTAAGAAATTAAAATCAACTAACCCTAAATTAAGAAACTAAAATCTGGTTATAATAATATACTGATGACAACCCATATACCACTCAGCAACCACAAATTTGAGGTATGGTGGCGATTATCACAAAACATTCAACAACCCTAAGTTGAAGATTGAAAATTACCAGGAGGGATGAAGAGTAGAAGAAGATGCAAACGAACCTGTCGAGGAAGACGCCGACGCCGGAGTGGGAACCAGAGTGAGAGTGAAGACGAAGGTGACGCCGGAATGGATGGAAGAGGAACTGGACTGCTGATACTCTCTACTGGTTGCCGGGGCCAAAACTTGGGATTCAGGTGAGAGAGTGTTCTTAATATACCCGGTAGAAGAAAGTAAATAAAAACAACAGTAGGGTCAAAATTGTATTTTTGTTTATGAAAACACTCACCCACAAACACAAACCCTTAATTTTTTACGGTTTCAAAAACACTCAGAAAATACCATTACACTAGTGTAATTGTGTCAACCAAACGCTTATTAAATATCAAAACACTCGTAAACACTTATATACACTAGTTTAAGTGTCGTGCCAAACACAGCCAAAATCCGTACAAGGTCCATACACGCGCGACACGGTACCTTACCGAGTTACCGACCACCGAGGACAAAGTCTGTGATTTAAAAAAGAAGAAATGCAAAAACCTAAATTCAAAGAACCAAATTTGAATTCTCAAGCGGCTTCCCAGAAGGCTATCACGGGTGAAAGTAACAGATTTGTATATCGGAAACGCCTCAATTAGCCTTCTCATCGTGTCACATATCAGCGAGTTGTTCGAATATCTGGTGGGCATCTTGCCGGTGTTTTCTTTCTTCTACTTTTCAATTTCTGCATTTGATTGTCAGTTGCATTTTTGTCGTTTTGGTGTTGCGCAGTGTGATCGGGTTTAGGTTAGGGTTTTATTGACAAGGTTCTTATTCCCTTTTGACGAGCTTTTACATGCAACTAGATCATTTTACACCATACGTATGATCTATTGTATATCGCCTTTTCATGTCTTATACGGATTGATATTCATGTAAATTAGATGCAGTTTTAATACGGCGTCCAAAGTATATCATTTTACACCATACGTATGATCTGCTGTATATCGTGTTTTGATGTCTTATACGAATTGACATTCTTCTAAACTAGATGCAGTTTTTAATATGGCGCTCAAAGTAGTTCGACTGGTTCCTGGTCTAATCCTTGATATATATTTGGTATTGAACATAGAGAGATGGATTCTGAGACGCAGCGGTATATTAAAGCTTTGTTCCAGAAATCCTTTCAATGGATCTAGTTTTTTATGAATGCTGATGTCCAAAAAAATGGGGAAAATCGTTTTGCTCTCTGACATACACTAGCGAAGATACAAGAATGGCATTATCTAGTGGTGCATCCTCAATGTTGAAAAAAATGGGGAAAATCAGTGAGCTATGTGGGGGACCAAATTTTCCGGTTGAATGTTTTTCTCAGTTGATACCAATTTGTTACATGTTTGAGGGTTGCCAAGTCAAATCACTGGCTAACTCTGATGTTTATCTAGTGGTGTATCCTCACTGAGAATCTTCTTTGAAAAAAGGTAGATCTAATAAGTTCCATTCATCTTTACTGTTTGTTTGGTTGCAGAATTTTGGGATATTTGAAAAACTAGATGATCACCGTTAAGATGGATCCAGATGTTGTTCGATGGGGCCTCCATCATCTATATGCTTCTCCCATCGGCAATGCTAGTCTCCATGACCATGAGGCTGAGAGCTGCAGTGCGCATGTCCATGAAGGTTATTCAGAAATAGTCGATGATTCTCAAAAAACCGATAAAGTTGATGTGGAAAGTGATGAGCTTATTGCACATGCTCTTCAAGAGGAATTCTTGAAAGTGGCAACTGCTGAAGCATCCGTCTTTTCCGACACATGGGAACATAAGCAGCAGGCATCTATCCTTACACAGGACTGGCAAGGTTCTTTGTGAATAGCTAGTATAATATAAGAAATTATCATTCTTGATCTTTAGAACTACAACTCATCTATTTTGTTGATTTAAATGTTTTTTTTTTATCATCCAGAATCTACAAATAGTCAAGAAGATGCAGATTTAGTTGGAACTTTTGGAGCTATAGAAACTGATAGGGATAACTTCCCAAATCCACCAGAAATGACTATGGAGTGTAGTTTGGATGGCGAAGTTGGCAAGAGGCTGAATCAGATGGTTCCTGTTCGAGTAAGTAGTCTTTCTTTCTTGTGCATAATTGCATTTTCTCAGCCGAAAGTGTTAATGTTGAATGATATGGATGCAACCTATTCTTTTTGAAGAGATATGGACATCAACTTTCTCAATCCTCATTCAAAGAAAGGTTTTGCATTGCTATATTTTACTTCGTAAGTAATAACAAAGTGGTAGACTTGAAAAGTAACCATGAGTATCACCACAATCCATACTTGTGCAATGCAACCTTCTCTTTGATCAGTTGTTTTTAACATTTACAAAGAAATTGGGAATTGGATATAGTAGGGACCTTTTGTTTTCAATAATCTTGAAATATGCATTTTCTTATTTCACTAAGCATGTGAGATTTTGGTGTTTGAATAAAGGGTTGAATGTTGATGTGAGTTGTATTATTGAATCTCTCATGTATTGGTCACAGCATGTACCAAGGATAAACAGTCAAATACCAACGGAAGATGTTGTAGAGTCAGATCATCAGCGTCTGCTAGACAGGTGTATCTCATAGCATTCTCTTTTACAATTTTTTTTCTTTATATATATTCACTTTGTTCTTGAGCTATGATTTACGGACATGGACACGGCGAGAAACGGAGAAGCGACAATCCTCAAAAGCATAGGAAATAGGGAAACGGTTAAAAAAACAAATAATATATCATTTTAAAGCTATTGACATGTATAATTCATATCATAATGAGATAAATGTATACGAAAAACCCAATGATATATGAGTAGATAATAAAGGTAACATGACAACAAAATAACCGAAACAAAAGCTTAGAAACGAACATTTGCAGTCTTACAAAACATTGAAATAAACATAATTAGTCTTACAATCTCAAATAAACATACTTAGTTTCAAAATTGAAGAGCGAACCATATATTTTGCAAATCAACAACCAAACAACATAATAACCAAGGTAACAATAATAAAAAATTGTAAATCAAAAAGTTAAATGAATTGGAATAGCACTTTCAACATTCAACAGAAAAATATTACGCAATAAATTAGTAATCAAAGATTCAAAATCAATTTATGAAATCATCAGAAGAAAGATTACACGTTAAATTAGTAATCAAAGGTTCAAAATCAATTTATGAAATCATCAGAAGAATTGAAGAAAATGGAGAGAAGAGTCGGCTGGGAGAACAACAACATTTCAATATTAGAACCGAAGAACATTTGAACTTTAGAACCGAAGAAGATCGATGTCATGCTTCCGGCAACCAAATCTCTCAGGTGACCATATGGGGCTAGGTCTAGTCGAAAAAAATGAGATAGACGAAGAAATATCATGGTAAATCAATTTTTTTAATTTTTTCAAAATTGTTTTTCGTTTTTTTTAGCCTTAAAAAAATAAGGGAACTTTCGTTGACCGTGTTTTGACCGAACATAATCCGTCTTCGCCGTGTCTTGACCGGACACAATCCGTCTTCACCGTGTCCTACATCTGAACTGTGTCGAGCCATATTTGACCGTCTCCGAGCAATGTCCCTGTGTCCGACACAATAGGACACGGGACACTCCGTGCATCATAGTTCTTGAGTTTTAAAGTTTGTTTCAGAGTGCATAACAGTTTTAAAGTTTGTTTCACAGTGCATAACAGTTCTGAAGTCTATGTTTCTTATGTTTAGTTATTTTCTCATATTTCTTTCTTATGTAAGAGACTTTCTCCTCAAAGAGGATTGTTGGTTGCTACATATATCTCGGTGTTTAACTCATAGTCCCTATTTTTGTGTTTTGCTAGTTTTTTTTAATCTGCAGAAGACAATATATGAAACTTGTAGTATGGTTGATGAAGCTCTTTGCAAATTCAGGGTTCTGCTCTAAATCTAACAGATAGTGATAAATACCAATTATTTACATGTACAAATTATCCAAAGGTTTAGGCTCAATAGTAAATATGCGGAATTCAATACCATCTTTGTTTTTATATTATTATTATTATTTGGTATCAAATATACCCTCAAGAGAGAAGGTCATTCTTATTGCCGTTCTTCTCTCACAAAGCAGCCCGGTTAAAACCTAGATGTTGGAGAAAACTGTAAACATGTTGCTCTGCTTTTTATTTGGCGATCTTCTTAAACTTAGCTCATGCACTCGCGCCTTGCTGAATCCATTGCTTATTTCTTATACTCCTTATTCCCTTCAAAAGTAGGTTAATATTTTTTTCCAGAATTTCCCTTATTTTATCCTTTTTGCAGTCGAAATTTTTTTATTGTTGCCTAAGTTTTTTTGTCCTTTCTGATTCTATCAGATTGAGAGTATATGATTTGGTGGAATTGAAGGTGAAAGGAGACGGAAATTGTCAGGTTAGTTCAGTTTATGTGGTCTATGATTTTGCTCTCATTCCCCTTATTTTCCTTTATATTTTTATGGGGCAGAGGAGGGTGGGGGAAGTTTGACGGACATAACATATAATTGTAATAAAATCTAATCTTACGAATAAGATTTCGAATTTTCTTTTTGTTTCAGTTTCGGGCTTTGTCAGATCAACTATACCGTTCTACAGAGCACCATGGTTATGTCAGAAGGCAAGTTGTCGAACAGGTTGATAAGCCTTATTAAGCATTGACTTTGTTAGGAGTATTGTTATTCATAAAATCCATAGTATCCCAACCAAAAAAATAAAATCCATAGTATCCTCTAATTTTTTTTTTCTTAAATCTTTTCATTAGCTTAAGTCCTATCCGGACGTATACGCTGGGTACGTTCCCATGGGTTATGCCAACTACTTGAAGAAGATGACCAAGTAAGCAACGATTTGAATTTGATTTTAGTTTGAGCTTTGCTTTCATGATATTCTTTTGGCTCTTATTCTTCTACTCATCAGTGTAATGGTATCAGGAATGGTGAATGGGGTGATCATGTCACATTGCAGGCCGCTGCAGATACGGTACTAATACAGTAGTTTCATATTGTTTCAAAGTCTCAGATTGTAGCTCTGATATTGTATCATTCCAGATATTTAATTTTGATGTACTTGTCATACAACAACTTAATCTACATGAGATTGATGTAAATCAGCTTAAGCTGCAGTTAGAAAAAGGTGTTTCTGGCCTATAATCTATTAATTGTGATTGATGGATCGACTAGCATCATAAAGCCAATCTTGTATGTGGAGATATGATAAACGTCTGAGTTGCTAAACGACTGAGCAGCCTTGTTAAGCATAGAGAGCTCACAAAGCTTTGAAGAGCCTTCCATATTTTAAAGCTACAATGTAATCCACTGTCATGAGTTTGTTGGCCTTTTTTCTATGTGCTAACATGAGATCTGTGCATATTACCTTTTCTTAATTTTCAGAATTGGTGATAAACGGCTTTTATCATCAAATTCCCCATTCAAGCTGTACAGTCTAGTGTACTTCTGTTGTCTATCTTAATCACATGAATAAATTATCTTCGTTGTTTAAAATTTATCTCATCTTGTTTACTAACTTGCAGTATGGTGTGAAGATGTTCGTACTAACATCATTCAAGGATACATGTTACGTTGAAATTCTTCCTCGGTTTGAAAAGTCAAGTAGAGGTAAGGTTTGGATGGAACATCCCTCCCCTGATAACTTAAATTAGATTGCGAACATGATATAGATGATAGTGGAATTTGTGAATTAGGCAGGTTGAGGTGCATATATAGCAAATATCTTGGGAAAGCTGAGCGTTATTGTGTACATGTCACAACACACTCCAGTTGAATATTTATTCTGTATATCCTGACGAGCTCTTTGTTTTGTTTGAACTGCGATATCATTTTGAAATTTTACAGTTATTTGTCTGAGCTTTTGGGCTGAGGTGCACTATAATTCAATCTATCCTCAAGGAGGTAATACCTAAGATTCCTTTTCAGTATCATATCATTTTGTATATGACTGCATAGACTCTTAATTGTCATAACATTGACAGAGTTCCCTGCATTAAACATGAGGAGAAAGAGGTGGCGTTTGTTTGGATTTTAAATGCCGAGTACTCGACATGGCTTCTGCATACTTGCACATAGTTTTGCTTTTAGAGATTCATTTTTTTTTATCGTTTACTGTTAATTGACTATTCTTGGCCTGATTTAACTTGTGCCATTGGAACAGTTTTGATTTGAGAGGCATAGTGTAAAGTTACTTCCTTTCTATCGGTTGTTATACGCGATTAATGGAACGACAATATATTCAGTTTTACTGCTGATCCACCATGGAGAACATTTGTGCCAATATAATTGTGTAGTGACATATAATGAGCTCTATGTACAAGTCTTTGTATGTTCAACAAAAACACATCTTTCGGTATAAAATTTCATTTTAACGAATAAGTCAACAGTGTTCTCCCTTGTAATTGAAATCCGGTGGGGTCACTAGTTCCTACCTACTCACAGCACAGACGGCCAAGAAAATCAAGAAAAGAATCAAACATACGAACAGGAAAATAGCTATAAATGAAAAGATGTACCGTAAAAATTAAAATATGGTATAACTTAATCTGCCTCTAAATGTCAATACCCAAGGAGAAACTCTCGTCAAGTCACATAACAAGGAATCATCTGATCACAGACTCTACCAGTTCAGCTGGAAATGCATCTTTCTCAAAAAGGTTCATCCACCATTCATAAGCACATGTGGACACAACTTAAACTGTACCAAAATAAACGTTGCTTCCTGTGATTGCTTTACCTTTACAGGAATCTATATATCCCTTCAAGTATACAGCTGTGCTTTCATCTACCATGCCAGCAAGCTATGATGTGTCTCGTAAAACCCGGAAGCCAGTTCCATCTTTCAAATGGTTAGTTGCAGTAGGGCATAGCCATTTGAGGATGTTCGGACCAAGAATCTGTTCAGAGAAGATGTTGAACATGAGAGCGTCAAATTTTCTTTTTTTTTTTTTTAACAAGAATGCAAATGAGATATGCAGGTTCTATATGAACCGTGAAAGAAAGGAGACAGACCGCAGTAATATTTTTGTGAACACCAACATCGAATGGGTGATGGTAGCTCTGACCAGATTTTCTTGCCAACCATGCTCCTCTGAGCCCTTCATAGTACTGCATACAAGTTTCAGATACAAACTCTAAGACTAGCTCAACCTATTGAGAAAAAACCCAGACTGTAGAACATTCCCATTCATGTAGGCAATCCATATACAACAACTATTGACTCCAAACTCACCTCAATTGTTGTCATGTTATGAGAAAGAAGATAGACATGCCAACCAAGAAGTGTTACTAATGTTATGAATAGTCCAACAATCACCACCCCGTAACCAACCTGAAATGGTCTTTGTTAGTCAAGATTCAACATGATGACTAAGTTGATAAAAAAAAAAAAAAGTATTGATGGAAAAAACCAAAACTTTCCCAAACATATCACAGATAAAGATATTCATTTGCCTGTCAACAGTGAGCCATTAACAGAAGCTATAATTTATCCACAACTATCAAATTCTCAGCTACAGCAACTTTAACACACCTTTTCTTTTGTTATCGTACCAGTTCTGAATATACTGAGTGCTATTACATATTTGCTAAAAAAATAAAAAGGGAAAAAAGAACAAAAAAAGTATCATACCTTGTTTATAAAAATTGTGTAGATTAACCTCAGCAACGAGGAACGGATTAGAAGATCAGAATTACATAGGTCAAAGACTCCCAAAGAGATGAATAGGTAAACATGAAAAGACCATTTCGTAGATATGAAGGGGATGAAAAACATGGCTAAATTAGGCTACAGAGTTGCACCCTCATTTGGTTTCACAATATCATGAGTTGTCTGTCTACACATTTTTCGTGAACACCATTGAATGGTCCACTCTAAACACCATTCAATCCATATTTACATCACACCTCTCTCCTTGCACCCATTTCCAAATTATTTAAAATTGATGTTAAAGGAGTATTCACTGTTTTTCATCTATTTTCCTCCTTTCTATTTGGTCACTCTTACAAGTACTTCAGTAATAATTGTGTCTCCAAGCAAGCATCAAGCAAGGCCAACATTTGACCTGAATGATGTTTTTTTTAAAATTTTGGATTAAGCATAATTTGATGCATATATTCAAACTTCCAAGAGGACAATGATACCCATAGTAAAATAGCAGGAAAATATTTATTGATTAACTCACATAGAAGCTTTTAAGATAAATGCTTTGACCAATTTCAATCCAGTCCTTCTGAAGCACACTTCTCAGAAAAATGACCTAATTAGAAACCGGAATAGGTCAACATAATGACAATGTTGTAGAAGTGTAGATATATGCAAGAAAAAAAAATCAAGGATCATACCGCAGAATATGTGCTACTGATAGATCCATATAACAGAAGAAGAACAAAAGCCTTATAATTTCTGTAGCCAACACAATTATTAATCCAGACACAATGGTGATCCTACATCAAAATGAGTATTCGAAAAAGCAAATTAGAAAATCTCTGAATCAGAATTTTGGAAAGAATAAAGGAAGCATTTAGTGAAATTTAGCAAATAAAACAGTGATAAGCACTTACCATTTTTAAAATACAACTTCTACAAGTCCGACAGTGATGAGCCCTTGGAGGCTTGTATGAGGAACACTTGTCACAGCGCTTTGATTGTAGAAGCTGCTAAATGAATGTTTTACTTGATTTAGATCTACCATATCAACGTCTTGTGCCGATAAAGAATTTTTTTTGACTATGCAGATGATGGAGCAAAAAAGATTTTCTTGTAAACCAAAATGTTATGTTGACATGTCCCATGTACACCAAAAGTTAACGCAGACTATAGAATAAGTGATACTTAACCAACGTTCCATGCTAAATAATTGCCAGACTAACATAATCCTCCAAGAGCCATATGAAGAAAATTTTGTATTTGATAAATTATAAACTCCAACTTGCGGTAGTTCTATACATTGGAAACTCAAATTTTCAACCTCAACTTCTCAGTATTCTAGAATTTGTATTTATTGTGCACGAAATGTCAAGCAGTTCAATGTAATCACTACTGAACATTGGCACATGCATCTGGACATAATACTTTGTTTGGAGAAAGTTCTTCACAGCAATGCACACATTGGAGCATAACAAACTGAAAACTAGCTGGCTGAAACACACCCAAATTGTCATCTTCAATAAGGTCTGAGTTTCAACATGATTGAATCATAGATAAACACCAGGCTTTCAAGGACATATATTCAATCCATTAGATTTAACTTTTGGAAGCCCATTTGGTCAACTCGTTCAGCTAAATCTATATAATTTGCTTCTTCCAAATTCCACAGTAGGCGACTTAGAAGCTCAAAATTATTCTGAAATTTAGTGGATAGATCATAGTTCTATGACTACAAAATTAAGGCAAGAAAAGTAGTTATTTACAGTTGTACCATAAACAATCAATGAAATCAAGCCTTTTTTTTTTTTTTTTTGTTCAAGGGAAACTCACAGCATTACTATCGATCTCTTGCGATGAGCTCTGAGCTCCTTCAACATCGGGAACATAATTAGATGGGATCCGACCCGGATCGGTGAATACGGAGACGAAGAAAGAGAAGAGCGATAAACCCGCGAAGAAGGTGAAGACGACGACGTTGAAGGAGGCAGCGGAGGCGCTGAATTCGACCAGATCTTGGAGGAAGACGAATACTGTGGTATAATATACCAAGCAAATCACAGCTATAACGGCTAATATCGGAATCGAAAGAAATCTCTTCAGCCTCATGGCTTCCTTAAGAGCTTCCTTGTTTGTTTTCTCGGGCCTTCTCTTTTGACGGTTTTACTTCCATCGCCACGAGGAGAACAGCAGCAATGGGGGATGTCTTTCTTTACAGAAATTACAAAACTAAACCGGATGATACAAACGCTTTAACCAAAACCTCTTACATTAATAAATATTACAAAAACCACCCAATGTTTTCGATGAAAATTCACCCACGAGACTACAACTAGACATGACGGTCTAGGTTTAGGAATCTCCGGTTTAGGTTTGGCCTTACCAATGTTTTCGGTGAAAATTCACCCACAAGACTACAACTAGACATGAGTCCTAAACCTAAACCGGAAAAAAAACAAACCACACGTTTGCTAGGCGGTTTGTTAAAAAATAAAATAAAAACCGGACCAAACCGGCGGTTAAGCGCAGTTTGGTCCCTTTAAAAATAATAGAAAGAATAAAAAAAATTACCAAACCGGCGCCGGTTTATGTTTGTCGAAATGACAAGCCTAAACCGTCGACCAGCAGTTTGGCCAAACTAGCAAACCTAAACCGCCGGTTTGACCAAACTGGCGGTTTGAAAACCGCCGGTTCGACAGTTTGCGCTGAACCGGACCTATGACTAACTACAACTAGAGTTGTATACTAAGATTATCCGAATTATTGTAGGGATTATAATTTCTAAATAATCCGACCCCTATCAAGCGGGTCCTACGTGTTATCTCAAAATTAAAGAATATATACTTTGCTTATTGTTTATTGTCTTTCACGAAATTTGTATATTAATTAAAACCAAAACAGTATTATATTAATATTTATGTAAAGAGTTATATAATATGTAATATAATGACCATACATTGATATATAATGTAAAGAATATAATAATAAAATAATACTATAATAATTAAGGATGGTATTTACATATAGATAAAGTGTTCAACTATTCGTAGCTATGAACTATATTTAGATGGAGCAAAGGAAAAATAAAAATGATTTTTGCAATACACTCGACATTTTTATCCTTTAATATTTTAAAATCAAGAGTTATACGAAGAAAACATCTAAGTTCTCACGCAAATGTTCATTTTAAAGTGAAATATGTGCCATTTAAGACAAATTATGCTAGACATATATTTAAGATAAGAAAAAATTATTAAAGATTACCCCGTTAATTTTTAAATCAGCGAAAATCACCCTTTATAACGTCTCCGTCAACATAAGTTTCATCTTCCTCCGCCCCGTGGCTCTGATGGTCCTCCCCCGCGGTTTTGATGTCGGGTACCGCCTTCTTTGACCGTCATGCTTTCCGTTTTCTTACCCTATAAGTTTCATCTTTCTCCTCCTGATGAGGGTTTCCCAGTCTCTCTTCAAGCTTCATCTTCATCCTCTCCCCACATTCTTCTTCTTTACTCTTGCTTTTCTTGAGTTTTTCCATGGATCTTGCAAGTGTAAGCCTTGAGGAGTTGTAATGGTTGTTTGATGATGATGTTGTTGTTGTTGTGATGCTGAGCTATGAGTGTGTCCTTCCTTGCCTGAGCTTGCTGTGAAGAGAAGAAGGTCGAGCGAGAGATCGAAGAGAAGACAAAGAATCGCCCCTTTGTTGTGTAGCCGCCCCCGCGGATGAAGTGTGTCGCCGCCACTACGGCTAAGAGCCACCGCCCCTGCGGTGTGTCATCGCTCATGCGCTTTCCCGTTTATGTAGACACTGATTGTTTCTTCGAGGGGAAACTGTGACCACGTGGATGAGATTTACCTTGTGATAGGTAAGTCCTTCGGGCTTACTTAGCTAGCGTTTATGAGTTTGAGTGATTGTGATAGTGGTGTTTGTGCATATGAATGTTGCATTGATAACCTTAACCGGACTAGGACGACCATATGTATATTAATTGGCCCAAGTGCATTATAACCGGGTCGTGACAACTTGCCTAAAGCTCGCCGAGAGTGTGGGGGTTCTCTGCGACCAGTCCACCAAGGGGGAGGCTTGATCCCCGATTCCGAACCTGTGTGGTTAAAGGGGAAAGTGGTGAGGTTCTGGTGCTCCTCGTGTCACAAAATAAGTTGAATTAGTAATGGTATAACGTAATGAAGATTATAAACAATTATGATGTGAGCATTGCATATGATGATGTGATTATATGTTTGTATGTGCTATTACCTTTATTCTTATTCATGAACTGTTAGCTAACGGTTTTATACCGTGTTGTAGATATTCTGCAGGATAGTAAGACTGCAGAGAGATCCAGTTGGGTGATCACCCGAGGGCTTCCATACATTAGGATGCGTGAGTTTTGGGATGGTTATGTACACACATGTATATGTTGTTGCCGTTTTGTACTTGGCTATGATTTTGTATCTGTTTTGATATATGATCATACCGTTTTATGTATTTGGTTTTATATTTATTCGTGCCTTGTTGTAAGATCCAGTGAACTTGTTGTTAGGGTAGGGTTAGGATCCATTGTGAGATCCTAGCCCGTAGCGCCCCGAGTCTTGCGAATTTGGGGTGTTACAAGGATATTCCTCCAAACCATAGCTATGGATAAATATGATCATGTTGTGCTTGATAAAATAGGAGAGTTTAAGTTGCAAATACTAATGTAGCATGGTATAGGTATGCTTCCTTAAGGCATTTGACTTGTTTCACCCAATGAGTATCACATTTGTTTGCTATTTACTCATTAGTTGATAAGCTTCTCTACAACTTATGACTATATTGGACTATGCAAGCATCATCACATGGTGTTTTCTATTTTCTTACACAATTCGACCTAGCCATAGTTGGACATTCACAAGAAAAATGTGCTTAGTCATCCTTTCGGCCCTAGCTAGCATCATTCAAGCATTATAGGCATCTAACATTGCATAGTCAACTTATGATTACTTATAGGTCTCATCTTAGATGATCAATTCATCCAAACATTCATTCATACTTTAAAATATACGATGTGTTAAGTGAACAATCTAGTTTATGTCTAATCTAGCATCCGACAATCAAAATAAGATCAAACATGGATGAACATCTAAATAAAATAAAAAACTCCTAATTCTACTAGTCTTGCATTTGATTCTCCATATTTTTATAAACACAATATGGATCAAGACAATCCTAGCATGATTTGGAGTTTTCACCCTAAATCCTAGCAAGGGGACTACTCACTCATGACCGAAAATTTAATAATACAAATAGATGAAATGAATGCCATGGTGACAAACAAAGTTTAAAATAGGGACTGTTGGAAGAAGATTGGACTAAAACGGAGTTACGAATCCAAATTTATGGCCAAATCAAGATTGAGAATGGATCTAAAGAAGAGATTTGAGAAGAACTTCAAGAACAACTTTAAACCTCCTTGCCAATCGGCCAAATGTTGCTTACAAAGAGAGAATTTTAGAGAACTATTTTGTTCCTTGGAAGATATCAATTACAAGCAGCCATGACTTCTTTTTATAGGGTAAAATTCGCGGTCCCCCATTAAAGAATCATCCTAACAACTCACACATCAAGTGTGAGTTACTTGTTAAGAGTGGTAGAGGGTCGAGTTTTGTATAGCCTTTGGCCGGGTTTATGTGCCTCTACCTCGAGTTTTTCCACCGTCATTGGAGATTTACACATAACTCGAGTTTTAGTGCGTCTTTGTAAGTTTTGTGCTTCTTAGGTCGAGTTGCCTCTTTCACCAAAGTAATTTTAATCTCTTCATGGATGATGTTATTTGTCTGGGTTTTCTCTTCATCTTAGGTTGAGTTTTAATGCTTCTTTGCTCGAGTTTTTTGAGTGAACTCGACCTAAGTGAACTTTTGTAACTTGAATTGTTCCTAGCTTGGGTTTCCATGTCTTCTTACCTCGAGTTTTTGTAAAGTCGAGGGTTATGCAAGACCATCCCCAACATCTCCTACTATACATGGATCCATCACTAGATCAAGAGTAAGAGTCATTCAAGGAGAGGTTGCTAGCTTTTTGAAATCCTTAGCTTCTAAGGAGAACATTAGTGATTTATTTATGTCCAAGTCTTCCGTAGTCACATTATGATACATTGGAGAATCTCATGGCATTGAAGAATGATAACATGAATTATGTCCTTATTATAGCCTTGCATATAGGTAGTTTTTCCTTTTCTTTTACATGCATAGGCATGAATCCATATAATTTGAGCTCATATTGACATACTTTGCTAGAATAGATGTCTACACGGATCCTTGTTGCAGTAGTAGGTAATTTGACAGATTTTGGAGTAAAATGGAACATATAAGGACAAAGCCTCAAGATGGATCACATTGGAGCATGGTGGAGCATAAAAGGAAGCTAGGACATCATTAAAGGATGGGAGAAAAGAGCTAAGAAGACAGGTTACAAAGTAGAATTTCGGCCCGATTGTGAAGAATCTCGGTCGAGATTAATACCTTAGTCATCCGAGATTTTGTGTAAAAACGGCCAATGGCCCAAGTTTCAAAACCCTAGTTTTTCTTATAAGATAAAGGGATTTGCAACAAGTTAAGGACGATTTTGGAGGCGGATATACTACGGATTCTACACTATTACAGAGATTGATCATCAATATTGATAGCAACAACACTTGAGAGAGATTTTTGAGAGAATTTTTTTAGAGAAAGAATGTTCTAGGTTTCATTGCTTTAAGATTAAAGATTGGATCTTTTTTATTGGTTTGCTTTTGGATATTTTTTTTTGATACAAAGGTAAGAGAAACAAGAAGGGTCAACATTTAGAAGTTGACCGTCCTAGAGCATCCTTACGGATGAGTTCTTCAACGTCTTGGGAAGGCTCCCGTCGTCCATGTCCAAACAATGGCCAAGAGATGCGAGCTTGTCTTTGACAACATTGATTTTCCTACAAACATGTTGGACTCTAACTTGTGAGCACCTTGAAATCAGAATAGAGATGTCAGAAATGATCATATCCACTTCCCATGGCGGTTTCTAAATCTGATTAATTGAATTAATAAGTTCAAGGCTATCTCCCTCGATTTGAATGGTATTGTGTCCTAAACTTATGGCCTTTTGGAGGCCCTCCCTCGATTTCAAGGAAATCAATGTTGTGTGCGACAATATTGATTTTCCTAAAAACATGTTTGCTTTTGGATATTGAAGACATATTACTAAGTATTTCTTACTTTTCTTTTAGTTTTATTGGTTTATGAGTTTCTTGAATCTTTCTTTTATCTTTCTTGATTTGAATATGTGTGTTGTTGGCTAAACCCCTGTGATTCTAGGGTGATTGGTTGATGGTTGTGGTTTAGATGATGATAGACTGAGCCTTTAAGTTAGATTGGACCCTGAAGAGTTGATTTAACCTTCGAGTAGTCGAATCTCGGCCTGTTCTTGAGTCGGCCGAAATTTTCCTTATAATAGCCCAAGATTTCTTCTGTTGATCCATTTTTATTATATCTTTATGCTTACATTATAGATTGTTGAAATCCTGGTCTTTGTTGAGCCTTTCAAACCCTTAGTTCCTTCCAAGGTTTATATCTAAGCTTGGGAAGAGACTTACCCGGTGATTCCCTTTCTTTGTTACCAAAGATGACGATTTATAGGTAATAAAGGATTCAAAACCCTTTATTAGGTTTGAGTGTGCCTTCTTCTTGTCTGAGTGAGCTTTACATAGAGACTTACCCGGTAAAGGTTAGTTCTTGACCTTTAGGTTGACTTGTTGGTTTGAGTTATAGTTCATTTCCTTATATCCTTGAGACTTACCCGGTCATAGGAGCTTTAGTTTGGGATAGTGGATAGTGATACCTCCTCCGTGATCTTTCCCACCTTAGAAACACCTTTCCTTAGCGATCCCAACCTTGTCTTGTTCTTTAGAAATCTTGAATCGAAAACCACAACTGGATACTTTGATCTCTTGAATTTGCATTGTCCGATTATCATATTATTCATCTTTATTGCTTTTTGTCCCTTTGATTCTTCAGAATTAGCATTGATCTATTCTATTATTGTTTTGTCACCAATTGATTTCACCATAGTCCATGAGATCGACCTTGGAATATTTGCTTTTGTTGCAATTGATCCGTACACTTTGGGCCCGCTATATTGTTCAGGTTTATATTACAATTTTAAATTTAAGACTTTATTTATTAATTATTCACACATGTTTGAGAGCGAACAAGTTTTTGGCGTCGTTGCCGGGGACTTGGTCTAGACCAAGCGGTGATTTCGGTCATCGATAGTTTAAATTTTTGCTTTTTCTATGAGTCTTTTTGCTTTGAGAATTTGTTCTTTCATGAATTCCCTTTCTTTTTTATGACGTCCGGAATTTTTATTCCGGTTAGTGAGCGGGTTATCGACCTTTCCGTACTCGCGGCTCAGTCTTCCCGTAGACACAAGGTGCTGAGTGACGGATTTTATTCTAAAATCTCATTCGACCCCTTATTCCCCGCCTTCGCTTTTGGACCCTTTGTTTCCCAGCACAATGGAGACAAGGAAAGTCATTTGACCCCTTGTTCCCCAGGCCTCCACCTTGTGCAGCTTTGTTTCCCTCTCTCCTCACATCTCTCTCACGTTACTCTCTTTCTCCACTCTTCTTCCCTTGTGCTCTCTTCTCCATCAACTTTTCCATTGGATCTCCTTGGGCGTGGCCAACAGCTCTAGATTCAGTTTGGTAAGCCTTTCCCCCTTCCTCCCTTCTTCTTCCCTGTTGCTTATCTTCTTCTTCTTCTTCTTCTTCTTCTTCTTCTTCTTCTTCTTCTTCTTCTTCTTCTTCTTCTTCTTCTTCTTCTTCTTCTTCTTCTTCTCCATTGCCATAGTTGGAGCTTTGGAAGAAGGTTGTTCTTGATTTCTGTGCATGCATGTGTTCATTGTACAATTAGGTCGTGGAGGAGAGCCTAGATACTGTGGTTGATGTTTGAATAAGGCCCAACAAGAGAAGGAAGCCTTTGAAGCAAGTGCACAATCGAAGCATCGAAGAAGACGAGCCTTTCGCAATTCGACCGCGGGGGCGGATCATCACGGCCGCAGGGGCGGATCCAGGCCACCACAGGGGTGGTACCAGACCATCGCATGGGTGGCTCCTAGACCCGTAGGGGCGGTGACAGCCAGGCCGCAGTCGCGCAAGTTTGCTTCCGCGGCTGTATTTCTTCAACAATAGGCCTTCCTTCTCCCTTCCTCTTCGTTCCTACCTTAGTTGTGAGGTTGCTTCATGGTAGTAGCATGCCTAGGATAGACATAGGGTAGTTCTGAATGCCATCTAGTGGTTGTGGATTTAGGAGTCCTTAGGGCTCACTAGTACAAAAATGCACATTTAACACAATTTTGTGTGCATTATTTAACACGATTATAAACCGTGGTAAAACTGCCTGTGGTAAATGTGTTTAACACGGTTGGGTCCGAACCGTGTTAAACGTGTTTACCACGGTTGGGCCGAACCGTGTTAAACTTGTTTACCACGATTCATGTTTTAACCGTGTTAAACGTGTTTACCACAGTTCGCATCCAACCGTGTTAAGCACGTTTACCACATGTAGTTTTATCACGGTTCGTGCTGAACCGTGTTAAACATGTTTACAACGGTTCACGCCGAACTATGTTAAACACATTTAACACGGTTGATCTAGAACCGTGGTAAACACGTTTACCACATGCGATTTTGTCACGGTTCCCTCCTAACCGTGTTAAAAGTTTCGTGTTAAACATGTTAACCGGTTCTCTTCGAACCGTGTTAATCATGTTTACCACAATTCTCTTCGAATTGTGTTTAAAGTTTTTAACACGGTGCTATGGAACCGTGGTAATAATGTTGAATCATGGTAATAATACTGAACCGTGAAAAATTAGTAGCGCGTGTTAAATGTGAATCTGACCGTGATAAATGTGTTTATCACGGTTTCATCTACAACCGAAGTCATATTTTATATTCTTTTTTTATTATGCTATATTTATTGTGTTGTGCATATATACCGTACACTTGTAGTAATCCAACACAATGAACAAGCTAAACTGACCGGCTAACCGACAAATTAATACTCAAAGACAATCATCAATAGCACCATGATGATCGATCAATCAAATATAACCATGTCAATTGACAACAATAATCATTTCGATCATCTCAAAATACTAACCAATAAAAATCCATAAGTATTCATAAGATACCTAGTTACTTTAATATCCGTTCTTTCAACTTAATGAAACCAATGCAACTAGTGTACACGTACGAATTACTGCACATAACTAACCCACTGATCTCGAACCTCATAGATTTGCTTTTGTGAATACAACACCGACTTAGCTAACTCCGAAAACCACTGTCAATTAAGGGGAAATGGTTTAGTGAGAAAACATGTCATATACATGACAACACAAAAAAGAATATAGTTGATGCAAGCCATAAGAATAGTGAACTTCACTAATAATAAATCGATTTTGATAAGTGACAATTTTGACAGGTTAATAATTGTAAATATTTAGAGAAGTAACTACAATTATACACATACCACAATTTGCATTATTTTTATAGTGAGGGCACTACAAAATAATCAACATTAATGAATTTAGAGAAAATTCATCACAAAGTTTTTTAAAAACTAATAAAATTGAAGAGTGAACCTACACATTTTATAATAAACTTTTTTTTAACAAAGATAACTAAAACTAACCTTTACTTCAATCCACTTTATCACCTTGTTAGGCTTGTTGAGCGATTTGTTAGCAATCCACACCTTCATACCCCCTATTTACACAAAATTACAACACACAACATTTAGTGTCCCGTAGGCAATATTCATATAATTAAATTCCTCAAATAAACCAAATTTAACAAAATAATTGTAATCTGAATAACATATCAGTATTATAATCAACGCTTACTTGGTTAAATATGGAGCAAAGAACAATTACTTTGTTTGTGCTTTTCCATAGCATTCGCAATATATACTGATCGCGCAATATTGATGTCTTTAGATTGAATCGTTGTGCGCTCTTTTAATTGGGATCCATCCAATTATGTGGGCTCTTCGGTAATGTTTAGACATAGAAAACCAAATTGATCTAGTGTCTTTTGCTTTTCACAAGCCTTTAACAGATACCTATCTCATAAATTTTAAAATTTTATCACTAATAATAAAACGTTAACAATAACATATCGTGCCATATATATACATATAAAATTAAATGAGCAAAAATTACTTACTCGATATAGACGGATACATGTACTAGTCCAATCTTATCATGCTTCAATAATTTGAAGATATCACCATTCTTAAAAAAATGCACTACAACCCCTACTTCGGGAAAATATAACTCTAAATCCGGCCTTTGGATTGTTCACAAGGTGGATCATCATTTCACAGCATCGAAAATTATCCCCAAAGTCAGCAATTCCAACATCAATTTTGCAAAATAAAAAGGATGTGCATAAGTTCTAGTGTTCGATTGTATTTTCCACAGATCCTGAAGTATCACACATCATTGGTTCGAACCCTCTAGCAGCAACACACAAATTCCCATTCTAGACCCAATAACCCATCACTATACCTATTCTTTGCAAGAGCATGAAAATACGTAAATCCTCGTACATACAAAACAATAGGAGTTAAAGACTAACTTACCGACCACAGCAAAGATGAGATTGGCTTCGCCAGCGATGGAGTAGAAAGACGTTGTTGGGTTGTTGGAGAAGGCCGTAGTAACGGCATGCTGAAAGAGGGGAAGAGACCAGCTAGATTATGGGCCCATCAAACCATCTCCTCTTGATTGGGCCCTTCAAGTTACATGTTTTTTGATGGGCCCGTCAAACAAATGCTTTGTTATTGGGCCTGTCATGGCCTTGGATACATTGGAGGCAACTTGATAGCGATCCAATAACGCTAGATCTCGTCCGATAATTTTATAAACACGGATCGGATCTCCGGAATAAAAAAATTCTGGTTTTACATCAAGGGTCGTGGCTGCTCTTGTCTCCGCGACAGGGACAACAGGGCGGCGTCGGGTCTTCACGACAGGAAAAAAGGCGGGGTCTTGCTCCTAGTTTCGTTTACCGCAATGAAGGTAAGGAAGAAAAGGAGATTAGTAGAGGAGAGATACCGGCGTGTGAGGTGGTGCGAGAAGGCCAGCGTAAGTCTGCCTGAGGCGGCGTGAGACGGATGTAAATGAGAAGAAACAACTAGTAAGGGTTATGAGGAGAAAGAAATGAGGTAGAGTGAAGAGAGGGTAAAGTTAGGATTAAGTGATAATATTTAACACGGTTGATTGAAAGACTCACTAGATCTAATTTTTAGGTCAAGTTGAAGATATATATATACGTACGAAATATCTTATCTTTAACACGGTTGATCGGTGAATTTTTTTTAATTCCGGGCAAATCTCGCGCTTTCTAAAAAAAATAAAAATATTTTTTTAAATAATATTTAACACGGTTGATTGAAAGACGTGGTAAATTGTGTTCATACGCTTATTTAATACGGTTTAGAGGGTAACCGTGGTAAATTATAAACATTTTTACTACGGTTTCAAAGAGAACCGTGATAAATGATACACAAGTTTAACATGGTTACAAGCGACCGTTATATTTTAACAAAAATTTTAACACGGTTCGTAGGGTAAGCGTGTTAAAATATTTGATTTGATAAATTTACCACGGTAATTCGGAGAACCCAGGTAAATTGTAAGTATTTTTAACACGTTTTTTTGGACAACTGTGGTAAAAAAAAGTTAATTTTGCATATTTACCATGAAAAAACACGGAACCGTGTTAAATGTACCGTAACCAATGTGCTTTATTGTACTAGTGCTGGTGTAGTCTTGTGGAATCCGAGATTGTTGAGCATGATTGCATCTCCTAGTCTAGTGTGTTCTATCTTGGCTATGAGTTTGATTATGTGAGAGGGTAAGATGTTGGTGTTACATTGCACATGCTTTGTGAGTTTTGGTATGGTGGAGTCTAGGATGCATTCCTAGCTTGAGAGTATGGTTGATCTTGTAAAGATCATTAGAGTGAAAGTCTAAGACTTCTTGAGTGTGAGCGAGTTGTTGATACGTATCTTGTTGTGAGTAGGCTGTGGGCTTCTTCCTAAGGGAAGCAAGAGCGGTTGAGTGGGTTTAGCGTTGGGACGAGGTAAGTCTCCGGACTTACTTAGCTAATCTTATATTTATTAGCATCGATGCGTGATTGGTTGCGTGTGTGTGTTGAGTATGTTAAATAATAATGAAACCAGAAACAGGACGACCTGTATATGTATTTATATTTGTCCCAAGTGTATGATAACGGGTGGTGACAACTTGCCTAGCTCTTGCGCAGAGCTAGGAGGTTCTCGGCGACTAGCCCGTGCGGGTAGATGGTCGGATGCATTAGTACCATTCCAGTAATATCCGGAATTTTTATTCCGTTTCTTTCCGAATCAATTCGGACTTCGAGCCGTTGACGGATCCCATTCTATCTAGTATTTCTTTCTTCACATTGATTTATCATTTTATGTAGAATTTAATTCACATAAAATGGTAGAATTATAGCAAACCCTAATTCTTATAATTATTTATCATTTTATGTAGAATTTAAATCACATAAAATAATAGAATTATATCAAACCCTAATTCTTATAATTAATACTTAACGACGACTTTAGACAAGATCATGACAAGGCTGAGACGAGACTGTGACGAGACCATGACGAGTTATGACGAGGCCATGACAAATCCGTGACAAGGTCATGCATGGGCTTGACAAGGCCATGACGAGTTTTGACGAGTTTTGACAACCCAACCCACCTTTTCTTTTTACAACTTCAGCTCACCTTGGTTCAGCCCAACTCTCATGTCAGCCTCGCCTCAGCCCATTTCTGTGCGTGCTCCCAGCCTACTCTCGACCCGGCCCAACAGTAGAATGCCCAGCTGCCTCATCCCATCTCACGCCGCAACATAACAACCCTAATTCACTGTCACGCTGGAAGATAATCCGGAGCTCTCTCCTTCCTCCTTCGACAAGCATGGCCGCCTCGTTGCCATACAAGGAGCGAACATCTCGCTGCTAACCTAACGCCTCTCCTCGCCTCCTGCATACTCGACTGAAGCCGTCTCCTTCTCCCCTTCGGTACAAGACAACAGGCGGCCTTCCATCCCCTTCGGTTCGTGCACAACAGCGCTAGGAGAACAACAGATGGCGCGTGTTTGCTCTAGCTGCTGGGCAGTTGAGAACCAGGCTGTGGGAGCGCCGCACTAGGGCCGCGGGTGCGCCTCCTGGGACACTGTTGCACCCCTCTCCAGCCCTCCAATCACGCAGCTACAATGACACAACATAGCCAACCCTAGAGTGCGTGTCCTACTCACTGCAGATGCGCCACAGGGACAACAACAGCAGCCTTCGGGCCATCTTCCTTCATGCCTTTGAGTATCGGAATCGGGTAAGGCTTGTAACCCTTGCTACACTACACTTCAGTCCACCTTTTCCTTGCCTAACGTGTACCCGTTTCGTGTGTTAAACCTACTCAGAACAACCGTAGGAGAGCTGTACAAATTCTTGCGTTTTCCTGAATTTTCGGAAGTGTTGAGCAGTCAACTTCGGGTCCATTTTTGGGTGAGCTAGACTCTTCCTTTCTGGCTTATTTTCGGATATGTTTTAGTCGATATTGTATAGTATAACATACTAAAATTTTAGAGGAATCCGAGCTAGGGTTTGAGAGTTATTGTGTTCCAAAGTTGACGCCTCATGCGGTTTTTATAAATGTCGTGAGTGTTGGGAAAAACAGCTGGTGATGCTGTTTTGTGAGATGGTTTTGAATAAGCTCTTGATCTCTGTTGGGCTTGAATTTTGGATATGATATAGTTGACATATTGTTGTAGAACATATTAAAATTTGGGAGGAATCCAGCGAGTGGTTTGAGATTTATGATTTTTCAAAGATTGGGTCGTAAGTAGTTTTATGTTGTGCTGAAATTTCTAAGTGTTGAGGAAAGGTGCTTGTGATGCAGTTTTCTGAGATAGTTTTAAATAGGCTTTTGATCTCTTTTGCTGATGGATTTTGGATATATTATAGATAAGATTTCATAGTAGAACAAACCGAAATTTGAGAGGAATCCGAGTTGCAGTTTAAGAGTTATGGCGTCCCAAAGTAGAGACCTTGAGCTGTTTTTCCAGCATTGATTTTTGACTAAGTATAGGAACATTGTAGTGTAGTAGCCAACTTTAAGGAGTTTTGTAGAAGGGATAGTTGAACAGTTTTAGGAAATTCTTGCTCCTACGAGTAGATTAGATATCATAGATAATTTAGAGATTTATTTTAGAATCTTTATAAATTTTTTTTAATTTCATATTTGAAGCTGTAGTTGGACCTTAGTGACTTTTCGGGAAATAGAAAAGTGGGTAGTTTCTCTAGTTGTTACCTAAAATCATCCTATGGAGTACAATATGGTTAGTTAGCATCAAATAAGAATTTAAGTACGTATTCCGGGTTTTTGGAAGTTCCGGGACCAAGGGTAAAATAGTCATTTTACCATAAATTGGTACTGTATTAAATTCTGTTCTAATAGGATCTACTACCTTAGAATTCTTAGCTTCTAATTACAGATTGAGTTGTGATTAAGAGAGTCGAGTCTGATTGAGTTGTGATTAAGAGAGTCGAGTCTGATTCAGGTAAGTCCACAGACTTACTTAGCTGGCTTCTTGTATTAGTGTGATGTGTATGAGTGGTGTTTGTTAGTTAAGATAAATAACGAGACCGGAATAGGCCGACTTTAGTATATTGTGTAATTGACCCAAGTGTATGATAACGGGTCGTGACATCATCTGCCTAGCTCTTGCGAGAGTCTAGGAGGTTCCCTACGACCAGCCCAGTCAAGTAGACGGTCAAATGCATTAGTACCATTCCGCGTTGGTAAACGGGGATAGGGGCGAGGTTTGGGAATCCCTCGTGTCTCAAAATAAGTATCATTAGTAATAACCTATCACCTAATTAAAGATAATAAAAGGATTGAGTGTTGCATGTTGATTGTGTATATTGTGTGTTTGTGCTTTTACCTTTATACTTATGCATAGAATGTTAGCTAACGGTTTTATACCGCTTGTAGATACCTTGCAGGCTAAGACAGTTGCAGAGAGATCTGGAGGGAATGGTCAGCCGGGTCCACGTACTCATTTAGTTGGGAACGGGAATGTCTTCTGTTCTTCATATATGTCATTTTGGTACCTTTGCTTTGTAAGGCTGATACATATTATTCATGCATATATTGTTTAAAGTTTTCAAATGTTTTAAATACTTTTGTGCCTTGTTGTAAGATCCTAGTGAAATTGTTGTCAAACTAAGGTCGGGACCCATTGTGAGGTCCTAACCAGTAGCTCCCCGAGTTCTCAGAATTTGGGGTGTTACAATATGGTATCAGAGCGAGGTTGGCAACAATGGCATTTGAAATCTTCTGAAAGACCGAATGTACAAATAACTAGAACCCGAAAGGGGTCTAAATTTTCAAAACGGATTTATGTTTTTACACGCACGCATAGTCGGGTTGTTGGGTTAGTAGTACGTCGGACCACCATCGCTCTCCGTGGATCTCTGCAACTTGGATCGATAGGAGTTAGCTTATAGACTTTTTATGATGTATTATTATATGTTATACACATGTGTTTGCTTAGCTAGTTAGTATCCTAAAGGATATTTTATATCCTTTAGTCTTGATATCATGAAGCGCTTATTGCCTCATGATAAATCAACTGAGGACTTGACGAATCTCCAAAACGAGGCAATGGAATCGGACCTTGAATTGAGTATTATACTTGGGTAGGCCACTTGGTGATCCTTGGAAAGCATCAAAAGAACAAGTGAGTAAGGAAGTAAAGTTGTGAAGATAATTTTTACCACAAGCACAATCAGATGAGGAAGAAATCCCTGAGTCAGTTCAGTTAGAAGCAATAGAAGGTCGTACAAGGAACTCGGGCATACGAGGCTGATAGACGGAATTAGAAGGACCATGCAAGAGTCTATAAGAGTGCGGAGTAGAGATAACAATATTGGAACGAGACAAGTAGAATTGAGTACAACCAAGATTGCGGAATCAAGGACATTATAATCGGGGCGGATGCCACATAGACCATTATGGGCATGAGAAACCAGAAGAGACAAAGTGTCAATCCGGGTGTGAGAATCTAAGGTGCATGGAATGAAGACCTACAATTGAGTGTAAAAACGAAAAGGCAGACCCCACAAGCGTGGGGAGGTTTTTACCTCCTCAGAGATATAAGAAGTTTGAAAGAAACAACGACGCCAATATCCAAAGAATGGAAGCCTGTAGTAGGGTCAACGGAGTTTCAGGAAGGCGATATTACCACCAACACCAGTGAAGAAATCTTTATAGGAGAACGGCCTTGCTAGACTCGAGAGTCCAGGGTAACCCGAATTATCACGGGACCTAAGCCATCAACACAGATGGTCCATGCAAAAATAACTACAAGTGGATGATCATTACGGCCATAAGAATTTCAAAGGCGCTTGCAAGCTATCGTGGAAACTTGAAACGACTATTTATGCCAGATGAATGACACAATCGGACTTGAGAAATAGAGTTGTCCCAAGGGAAGCAGAAGAGTGAAAGATAAGACGAACTAAAGAAGGATAAAAGGATTAATCTAGTAGGTGATATGCACCAAAAGTTTAATACGAGTAGAGGTATGAAATTGAGATAAGTCAATTATAGACTGACCGATGTCAACCAAGGACGTGCAAATATTGTTTGGTATTGACGAGTTATGTGCCATTAAGAAGAGATATTTGTGACTGTGGATCTATGGAGTAGCTTTACCAATGCCTTCGAGGATTTCCTCAAGTAGGCAACGACAACCTTCTTGGATGAATTAAAGGTATAAAGAAAAACGTTTTAAGGGTTACTTCTTGGCTAGTTAAGATCAAACTCCGGTCAAGTCAGGGAGTTTGGATCCGTGGTAGAAGAATTAAGAAAGTAAGCGGAAGAAGTTGTTTTTCAATCGTTGTTTTATTTCTTAAGGCAAGTAAAGAAGGTACTTGGTACTTCATCCGTATAAGACTCATGGTGTAATTGGAAGAAAGAGTTTTTGGGTCAATCATTTTATACTTAACAGAAAAGGTCCTTAGGATTAATGAGTGACAATAGGATAATCAGAGTAGCACAGCGGAAGCGTGGTGGGTCCTAACCCTCAAAGCAAGAAGCTCAAGGGGTACTGATGGATGTCGTGTCGAGTTTAAGATGGTGATAGTTGGTGAAATGCATCCCAGTTAGAAGGAACGTGAGATAGGCTATGAGGAGTGATTGAAAATGTTGTACGGAAACTTATTTGCATGTAGAGGTAATAGGAGACTGGTACCTTATTATGGATCCGAGTGAAGAGTGATGGCTTTGTTACTTGTTGCCAGACAAGTAGTGTTGAATTCTATACTAATGGAATACTCTAGAGTGAGTTTTCAGGATGAATTAGTAAAGAATTAATGATGTAATAAAAGTATTGTGCATGGCCTGCACTAGAAAGCTCAAAGTGAGTAACTACCATCCTGAGTCGAAGATACATAAGAAAGAGAAGCGACAAGAGCATACTTGCAACCTAGTCACCGTGCTTAAAGAAAGCATAATCTCGGAGTAGATTTTATGTGTAATATTATGTCGGAACAGAGCCTAGTTGCGTTTTGAGTTAGAGGGATATTACTAGTCCGATAAAAGTGGAGGGTACAAGAGTTCAATGTTGACGGTGTGTGTTACGCTCAGGATGTGATACGCAATAGGCTTTAAATTTATACTCGTTATAATTATCCTAACTCCTAGCGAACCCGCAGTGTACGGGACGTTTATAGTAGGGATAGTATTCCGAGGTCGAACACAAAGACTAAGGTGAAATCGAGTCAAACAAAGGTCATAGATAGTGTGGATCTAATCCAAGAAAGGGTCGAGGAACAAAGAAATGAAAATCTCGATATTTTTGGTTGGTTTTTGTGGTGATCAAGCAAGGATCACAAATCAAGCAAAACAATAAAATAAACTAACAACTCAACTAGCAAACAAACAAGTAACTCAAAACACAAGTATATGATCAAGAGAGAAAAGTGGATTCTAGAGGTCAAGATTTCCGGTTATGGCATTGGACTCAAGGTTCTAAGGATTCTAAGGACAAGCTGCGGTGTTGGGGAAGAGTGTTTAACTAATAGAAGCAATTACCGGGTAGGTCTCTCACTTCACTAGCCCCGCATCAAACTCCTATTACCGGGTAGGTCTCAAGGGGTTAAATTAGGGAATTCTACACAAACCGGATACTACTCAAGGGGTAACCCTCTCCTTACCGGGTAGGTCTCGGAATAGGGAAGTCTCAAGCAACAATCCTAGCACACTCGATCCAATAGCGGCTTATGAGGCTCACTACTACCTAGTATTCATGATCTTAGGTATCTAAGGTCGGAAATCATCGGGTAGATCTCTTCCCTCACTTAGATTGATAGCATTAGGTGATCCTAAGCTAAATTAGGCTTAATAAACACTAGGATTTAAACAACCAAACACCCTAACATACAGATTCATCATTTAAAGAGCAACAGGAGAATAAATCGGATGGATCTTGGCTAAATCGGCCGATCTGGCTGATGATCAGGGCGATTTTTCCTCCTGGTTTGGGTTTCGTGCATACTAATCATCCTAAACTAACATATAAGTCCATTCTATCATCACCCTAGCCATAACCATCAATCCATCACTCCAGAATCACGATAAACTAGCCAATAGTATGCATATTAAGATCCAAAATCATCACACAAGCACACATGGTTTTCATAGATGGATGATGAAAGATGAGCAAGTTAAATCAATAAATCTCAGCTGAATCTAAGTTTAGCAAGACTTACAACCCTTAAAACGAAGTTCCGAAACGTTCCTAACAATCCTTGCAATAGTTCTTCAATCCAAGATTCCAAAAATCACTCAAAATCACTCAAAACCTCACTATCACTCTATGTTTGGTGTTCTTCTTCTTCCTTCAATTTAGGAGAGTTTTTCTTCCTCCCAATCTTGCCTCCAATCCAATGAGCTGTCAATGAGAATGTGGGAGAGGAGGGATCCTCAACAACAGCTTGCAGGACCACTTATATTCTCCACCAAGAGCAAGGCCGGATCAAGAATCGTGGGACACGTGGCTTAAGCTGTCAAAGGCAGGAAAATCGACCCAGAGGAATAAATCGGGCGATTTTCCTGGCAGTTGGTCCGATTTTCTTCAGCAGAAGCATGCTATGATCGTCTAGCCATGAGTTGCTCCATTGCTTGCACCAATAGTGGTCTTTGTGTCCTTTGTTGCTCCAATTATGCTCCTTCAAAGCTTTGGATGTGTACCACCATGAGGCTTGACCCTCGAATGTATCGATTAATGTCCAATAGATCCCCGAATTACCTACAAAACCGATAAAAGGTCGTGTAGACGTCTTTTCTTGAAATATGCATGAATTGAGCGAAAACGTCATGAACCAATGCCAAACCGTGCATGAATAACGGGAAAAACTATCTAATTAAGTGCCTAAACTATCGTCATAAATCACATTATCAAAATACCCCATACTTAAGAATTGCTCGTCCCTGAGCAAGATCCAACTATAGACTAAGAGATGACATGATTTATGTATGCAGAAAAACGACAAAATCTTTTTGGAATTGTGCTTCTAGCATTGGATCACCTTCATAAGAAATCATGCATGAAATAAATGAAGGCATGAAAAGACAATTATACTTAACTAGAAGTCATGCATGAGAGGTGAAAATGAAGAAGTCAAGATGATCATGAGCATGTCCAATCTAGATCACTAAGCCTTACACACATGCATTTAGGTCATTAGGACTTAGGAAAGAAGGGGCTAAGAAACGTTGTGATTAGGTGGGAATTTTTAAGTCATGTGATGCTAATCCGGGAAAGGAACTAACTCCACAATTTTGTTTTTGCTCAACTTCCCAACAAGTGTATAATTTTCTCCATCTTTTCTTTGTTTTCTTTTCTTTTTCACTTATTTTTGAGACAATGGCATTGGTGTACAAAAGCCGAAACCTTGGTGATTAGCCGTCCTCGGGCTTTTTCTATTTTTCGAGGTGCATCCACACCGGGCACACATACCAAAGCTCATTAGGACTATCGATTTATTTGACTTTGGCAAGGCACCAACACCCGATTATGTGAAGTGTGCCGAGTTACTTGTCATTTAAACCAATGTCCCCAAACCTATATTTTTGTCTACACTTTCACAACAAATTCAGCACTTCATTCACATCATTCTTTCATCAACCATTTCACCCCACACTTGCTTTTCACACACATCAAGACACTAGCATGCTCCTAGTCCCGGATGGGTAAAAAGAGGTAAAATTTTTCATCAATTGAGGTGCTAAAACAACATGATCAAGATGAGAAGTAGAGAAAAATGAATTGCCTCATTCATTCCTAAATGATGTGCAAGAACTAGCATGTAATTTTGACTTTCAATACTCAATTTAATCAAGGCAAACATTCATGATCACAAATCATTTATGGGATTCAAGATAAGTACTTCAAGTCTACATATGCATTCATCTATTCAACACATAAGGCTATCCATAGCCAATTAACAAGACAATTTCATCATAAGGGTCATTCCCAAGCTTTAGAAGCACTAATTTTTTTTTTCTTCCTGATTTTTTGAAATATGTATGTACAATGCAAGACATAATGAAACATGTGACAAAATTAAACTATCCTAGATGCTAATCATGCAAGTGATCATGAAAACCCCACCCCATACTTAGAAACACATTGTCCCCAATGTGGAAACTAAATAAAGAAGTGAAAGAGAGTCCTCACAATGCAAAATTGGCGATGCTTTGGTATTTCGGTTCACATTGAATGATGATGGTGGATGATCGATCAAGGATGGTAGAGAGCTCTTGATGTCCATTATGGTGTCGGAACCCGCGCTTGGCACCGCAAGCCGTCCAAGTTCCACGTCCGCTCCACCCATGCTTGATTGGAGATCATCACTTTCCTTTACAGAAGGAAAAATTGCCCCTGTTGCCCAGGAAAATCGGCCGATCTGGCTGAAGAACAGGCCGATTTTTCTGGGTGATTTCCTCCTCGTCCATGTGCTGGGATCTTGTACCTTCAACAGTTCCATGAGGTGTTCACATGACCTCTAATGTCTCATTACACACGACAATCCACAAGATCTAGCATTCAAAAACACAAAAGAAAAACAAAGCACACCAAGAGTAAGATCAAGCAAAAGCAAGAAAAAGAAAGGGAAAAATATGTACCAATGGGTTGCCTCCCATTAAGCGCTTCTTTAAGGTCATTAGCTTGACCAATTTCAGGAGCGTTTTAATCAAGGTGAAGTGGGGCAATCACTTCCACCGGGGCTTCCGGGATGTATTTCTTCAAACGGTGCCCGTTCACCTTGAAGTTACCACAATGATCTCCTCCTATCTCTACCGCTCCATGAGGAAAGACCTTCTTTACAACATAGGGGCCCGTCCATCTTGACTTGAGCTTTACGGGGAAAAGCCACAGCCTCGAGTTGAAAAGAAGCACCAAGTCACCCTCACTCAACTCCTTTGGGATGAGGCGCTTGTCATGCCAACGCTTGGTCCTCTCCTTGTAGATCCGGGCTTTCTCATAAGCATCCAACCGGATCTCCTCAAGGGCGTTCATGTCTAGCAACCGCTTCTCACCGGCCTCCTTGAGATCAAAATTTAACCACCTTATAGCCCAATATGCCCTATGCTCCATCTATACTGGAAGGTGGCAAGACTTGCCATAAACTAGCTTGTAGGGAGTGGTGTCAATTGGTGTCTTGAAAGCGGTCCTATAAGCCCACAAGGCATCATCGAGCTTCATAGCCCAATCTTTTCTCATCCTAGAGACCGTCTTCTCAAGTATCCCTTTTATCTCCCGGTTGGAGATCTCCACTTGGCCACTAGTTTGGGGATGGTAAGGTGTTGCCACCTTATGAGTTACCCCATACTTAGCCAAAAGTGCCCCAAAATTTCTATTAGTGAAGTGCCTCCCTCCATCACTTATGATCACCCTTGGTGTTCCAAACCTAGGGAAGATCACTCGGTTGAAGAACCGCACCACCACCTTGGCATCATTTGTGGGAGAGGCGATTGCCTCCACCCATCTCGAAACATAATCTACCGCCAATAGGATGTAGAGGTTGCCACATGAAGAAGGGAATGGTCCCATGAAGTCCACACCCCACACATCAAATATCTCTACCTCTTGTATGTTGTTCAAGGGCATCTCATTTCTCCTTGAGATGTTGCCCGTCCTTTGGCAAGCATCACAAGCTACCACAAAGCTTTGTACATCCTTGAACAAACTTGGCCAAAAGAAGCCCGATTGCAACACCTTAGCACATGTCTTGTGTGAGCTAGCATGCCCTCCACATGGCAAGGAATGACAATGGCGGATCACACTCTCCACCTCATCCTCCGGTATGCATCTTCTAAACACTCCATCCGGCCCTCTCTTGAACAAAAGTGGTTCACTCCAATAGTAGTGCCTCACATCTTTGAAGAACTTCTTTCTTTGGGCATATGTCAATCCGGGAGGCACTTCCTCACACACTAGGTAGTTCACAATGTCGGCATACCATGGCTCACTTCCTCTAGACACTTGGAACACGCACTCCTCCCCCATTTGCAATTGCTCATCCCGGAATGAATCATCAATCGGGATGTCATCTTTGTCAAGCTCCAACGGTGGGAGTCTACTAAGGTGATCCGCCACGGAGTTCTTGGATCCCTTCTTGTCCCGGATTTCCAAATCAAACTCTTGAAGAAGAAGGATCCACCGAATCAACCTAGGTTTGGCATCCTTCTTTATAAGGAGGTAACGGATCGCAGCATGATCCGTATACACTATGACTTTCGCTCCAACAAGGTATGACCGAAACTTCTCAAAGGCATACACTACCGCTAGCAACTCTTTCTCGGTTGTGGCATAGTTATGTTGGGCATCATCTAGCGTCTTGCTACCATAATAAATGGCATGAGTGCGCCCATCTTTCCTTTGCCCCAAAATAGCCCCAACGGGTACATCGCTTGCATCACACATGATCTCAAATGGTAGGCTCCAATCCGGAGGTTGCATGATAGGTGCGGAGATCAAAGCGTTCTTCAACCTACAAAAAGCCTCAAGGCAATCTTTGGAGAAAACAAATTCAACGTCTTTCATTAGTAGGTTAGTAAGAGGCTTTGAAATCTTAGAGAAGTCTTGAATAAACCTCAGGTAAAAACCGGCATGCCCTAGAAAACTCCTTACCCCTTTTACCGAGGTAGGTGGTGGCAACTTCTCTATCATTTCAATCTTGGCCCTATCAACCTCAATGCCACGGTTAGACACCAAGTGTCCTAACACAATACCTTCACTTACCATGAAGTGGCATTTTTCCCAATTCAAGACAAGATTTGTCTCCTCACATCTTTGCAATACTAATGACAAGTTAGCCAAGCAATTATCAAAGGAAGAACCATAAACAGAGAAATCATCCATGAACACTTCCATGATATCTTCAATGTATTCCGAAAAGATAGCCATCATACACCTTTGGAAGGTGGCGGGTGCATTACACAACCCAAATGGCATTCTCCTATATGTAAAAGTTCCCCATGGACATGTAAATGTGGTTTTCTCTTGGTCATCGGGGTGGATAGGGATTTGGAAGAATTCACTATAGCCATCTAAATAGCAAAAATGAGAATGTTGAGCTAACCTCTCTAGCATTTGGTCAATGAAAGAGAGAAGGAAGTGATCTTTCCTAGAGGCCATGTTCAACTTCCTATAGTCAATACACATCCTCCACCCCGTAACCGTCCTAGTCGGGATTAGTTCATTGTTCTCATTGGTTACTACGGTCATCCCACCCTTCTTAGGTACTACATGAACGGGACTAACCCACTTACTATCCGAGATAGGGTAGATAATTCCCGCATCTAGCAACTTAATGATCTATTTTTTGACTACCTCTTTTATTATAGGATTCAATCTTCTTTGATGTTCAATAGAGGGCTTATGGTTATCTTCCATCATTATCTTATGCATGCACAAAGAGGGCTTAATGCCAACAAGGTCATCAATGGTGTATCCTATTGCCTTTCTATGCAGTTTTAATTCATTCAACAATCTATCAAGTTCATCATCATTCAAAGATGCATTCACAATCACCGGGTAAGTAGAATTTGAACCAAGGAAAGCATACTTTAAATGAGAAGGAAGAGGTTTAAGATCAAGTTGAGGAGGACCTTTTTCGGTTGGAGACGAACCATACAATGTAGGTTGAGATGATTGCAAAGCCATGGAAGCCTCCTTGAAGTCCCTTGATGATTGCTCACAATCTAGTGGTTGATGCTGAAAAGACTCAGGAAAATCGGCCCAGTCAGAAAAATCGGCCGATTTTCCTGAGTCTAGGTCGATCTGAGTTTCTGTTTTTGCAGAACTGGACGAAATTTCAGCACAAGGCCAAAAATCGGCCGATCTGGCCCAGTCAGGCCGATTTTTCTGCCTGTTTCTCTCTTCTTCTAGCACTTCAAATCCAACACTTGGTAGCTCGTCCAATGCATTCAAGGCCTTGATTACTTCATTGCTACTCTCCTCAACTCCTTCCTCCATCAAGCTTGAGCTAAGAACCTTCTCAAGTGGATCCTTGAGCAAGATTGAGCTCACAACCTCTCTAGACTCCTCTTCCTCAACTATGTTGAATACATCTTCATCAAGGGTTGGCCCTTTCATCATTGTGGACAGCTTGAACTTGATGTTCTCTTCTCCAATGTTGAAGGAGAGAGTCCCATTCTTGCAATCTACTAGATATCTAGAAGTAGCTAGGAAAGGTCTCCCCAAGATGATAGGAACCGGATAGTCCGCCGGGATGTCCAAAACAACGAAGTCTATGAGCACATAGAACTTCCCTAGTTGCACCGGAATGTCTTCCAATATTCCAACCGGATGAGTGATTGAGCGGTCCGCCATGTAAAGGGTCATCTTGACCGGCTTTGGCTCCCCTAGCCCAACCTTGTTGCAAAGTGCAAGCGGAATGATGCTTACACTTGCCCCAAGATCACATAGGGCGTCGTACTTCACTTCTCCTACTCCGATTGGCACACAAAAGGATCCCGGATCCCTTAGCTTAGGAGGCATCTCCTCCTTCATTGTTTGAATCAACTCCGAGGATCTCTTTGTCATTCTTATCTCCCCATACTCCTCCAACTTCCTTTTGTTGGAGAGTATCTCCTTCAAGAACTTGCCATATGCCGGCATACCTAAGATAGCATCCATGAACGGAATATAAATATGCAATTTAGACATAAGTTCAAGGAATTTACTAAAATGATTGTCCAAGCGAGCTCTTGCTCATGATTGTGGGAACGGTAGTGGTGGCTTGTATGGAGGCGGTGCCACATATGTTGGCTCTACATCCTTGCTCTTGCCTCCATCTTCTTGCAATGGTTCTTCTTCATTCACCACTTGCTTCCCTTTAGCATTCTCCTTGGGCAAAGGATCCTTCATGCTCAACCCACTCCTTGTTGTAATGGCCAACACTTGGCCTCTTGGGTTGTCTTCGGTCCTTCCGGGAAGCTTTCCCGGATCTCTATGGGCTTCACCCGCTTTTTGGAACACTTGTGCTTCCAACACCTTTTGAGCT
Source organism: Fagopyrum esculentum (assembly GCA_033239045.1). NCBI lineage: Eukaryota > Viridiplantae > Streptophyta > Magnoliopsida > Caryophyllales > Polygonaceae > Fagopyrum > Fagopyrum esculentum. The sequence continues at coordinate 67,514,667 of BSUD01000004.1, read as the reverse complement.
TTGGAAATGGAAGTCACCGTGCTCTCAAGACCACTCAACCTTCCAAGCAATTGCTCAAACATCATTTCAGTTCTATGCTTTGGAGGTTGAGTAAATCCGGGTGGAGGTTCTTGTGAAGCTTTTGGTGGTGGAGTTGTGCTTGTGGAATCGGGAGGGTTCAAGGCTCCACCGGGTTAGAATAGGAAAACCTGGGGTGGTTGTGGTTGGGCCGGTAATTGTTGAATTGCCGGTTGTTGTTGAAGTTCCTTGGGCCTTGATAGTTGTTGTAATTGCCCCTTCCCATGTAATTCACATCCTCCTCCTTGGAAGATAAGTTAGCTTGTGGAAGCACTTGAGGAGTTGCTTGGTTCTTTAAAGTTGTAGCACACAACTCCCTCAAGGACTTTAGCTCGTTGTTGATGGCGTCAAGCTTGAAATTGCTCATGGTGACCTCACTCACCTCATATACTCCCGCCTTTCTCCCTTCACTCTTCCTATGGGAGTATTTCTCAATCACTAGAGCTTGTTTCTCTACAAACTCCCAAGCATCATCCACATGCTTCTCCATGAAAGTCCCACCGGAAAGAGATTGAAGCTTGAATTGGCTATCTTAATCAAGTCCCTTGAAGTAGATCTCCAATAGCTCAATTTTCGGTATGCCATGGTGTGGACAATCTAGGAGAAGGTCTTTGAATCTCTCCCAAGATTTGAACAAACTCTCTCTATCCTTCATCACGAAGGCATTGATCTTCCCTCTTAATTCGGTAGTCTTGGAAGGTGGGAAGAACTTAGTCAAAAACTCGGTTGTCATCTCCTCCCAAGTACCAACTCGCCCTTGTGGAATAGATTGATACCAAGCTAAGGCTTTGTCCTTAAGAGAGAAGGAGAAAGCCCTAAGCTTATGGTTGTTGCTCTCTAGTCTAGGCGGTCTAAGAGTCTCCATCAAAATCTCATAGGTCATCAAGTGTTGATGAGGAGACTCTCCTTCCATCCATCCAAATTGATTATGCCAGATCATTTGTAGAACTTGAGGGCGGAGTTCGTAGTTGTGGGCTGCGGGATCTCCTAAGTTCACACCCGGGCGGTGTGCTCTTTGCGCCGGATCCATACGTCTCCCTAGTGTTTGTGGCTCTTCAATAGCTATGGGCACAACCCTAACATTTGCCGCCGGCTGCGGTTGTGGTGGTGGAGGAGGTGGAGGTTGTTGACGATTAAGCTCTCCTTGTACAAGGGCTTGCCTAATCTCATCAATCTCCCTCCTAGTTGCTTCTTGCCTCTCATTGACAAGTCTCCTTTCTTCCTCCAAGAGCTCATCTCTTAGCCTTATTTGCTCTAAAGCCTCATCCAATTCAGCTTGGAGGTCTCTTCCCGCCATCTTTTTTCCCTTTTTAATGCTCTTGGATCTAGATCTAAGGGTTTTCTCCGGTTCGGGATCGAATGGAGCTAAATCCTTGCCACGAGATCTTCGCATGCACCTAAAGAGTAAGAGATGTCCTGAAAAGCAAAGACACAAACCAAAGAGAGATCAAAAGCAACAAGAAAGATCTACACTATAAACAATCACAAAATAGACTCAATCTAGACCTAGTCCCCGGCAACGGCACCAAAAACTTGTTACGCTCAGGATGTGATACGCAATAGGCTTTAAATTTATACTCGTTATAATTATCCTAACTCCTAGCGAACCCGCAGTGTACGGGACGTTTATAGTAGGGATAGTATTCCGAGGTCGAACACAAAGACTAAGGTGAAATCGAGTCAAACAATGGTCATAGATAGTGTGGATCTAATCCAAGAAAGGGTCGAGGAACAAAGAAATGAAAATCTCGATATTTTTGGTTGGTTCTTGTGGTGATCAAGCAAGGATCACAAATCAAGCAAAACAATAAAATAAACTTACAACTCAACTAGCAAACAAACAAGTAACTCAAAACACAAGTATATGATCAAGAGAGAAAAGTGGATTCTAGAGGTCAAGATTTCCGGTTATGGCATTGGACTCAAGGTTCTAAGGATTCTAAGGACAAGCTGCGGTGTTGGGGAAGAGTGTTTAACTAATGGAAGCAATTACCGGGTAGGTCTCTCACTTCACTAGCCCTGCATCAAACTCCTATTACCGGGTAGGTCTCAAGGGGTTAAATTAGGGAATTCTACACAAACCGGATACTACTCAAGGGGTAACCCTCTCCTTACCGGGTAGGTCTCGGAATAGGGAAGTCTCAAGCAACAATCCTAGCACACTCGATCCAATAGCGGCTTATGAGGCTCACTACTACCTAGTATTCATGATCTTAGGTATCTAAGGTCGGAAATCATCGGGTAGATCTCTTCCCTCACTTAGATTGATAGCATCAGGTGATCCTAAGCTAAATTAGGCTTAATAAACACTAGGATTTAAACAACCAAACACCCTAACATACAGATTCATCATTTAAAGAGCAACAGGAGAATAAATCGGATGGATCTTGGCTAAATCGGCCGATCTAGCTGATGATCAGGGCGATTTTTCCTCCTAGTTTGGGTTTCGTACATACTAATCATCCTAAACTAACATATAAGTCCATTCTATCATCACCCTAGCCATAACCATCAATCCATCACTCCAGAATCACAATAAACTAGCCAATAGTATGCATATTAAGATCCAAAATCATCACACAAGCACACATGGTTTTCATAGATGGATGATGAAAGATGAGCAAGTTAAATCAATAAATCTCAGCTGAATCTAAGTTTAGCAAGACTTACAACCCTTAAAACGAAGTTCCGAAACGTTCCTAACAATCCTTGCAATAGTTCTTCAATCCAAGACTCCAAAAATCACTCAAAATCACTCAAAACCTCACTATCACTCTATGTTTGGTGTTCTTCTTCTTCCTTCAATTTGAGAGAGTTTTTCTTCCTCCCAATCTTGCCTCCAATCCAATGAGCTGTCAATGAGAATGTGGGAGAGGAGGGATCCTCAGCAACAGCTTGCAGGACCACTTATATTCTCCACCAAGAGCAAGGCCGGATCAAGAGATCGTGGGACACGTGGCTTAAGCTGTCAAAGGCAGGAAAATCGACCCAGAGGAATAAATCGGCCGATTTTCTTGGCAGTTGGTCCAATTTTCTTCAGCAGAAGCATGCTATGATCGTCTAGCCATGAGTTGCTCCATTGCTTGCACCAATAGTGGTCTTTGTGTCCTTTGTTGCTCCAATTATGCTCCTTTTAAGCTTTGGATGTGTACCACCATGAGGCTTGACCCTCGAATGTATCGATTAATGTCCAATAGATCCCCGAATTACCTACAAAACCGATAAAAGGTCGTGTAGACGTCTTTTCTAGAAATATGCATGAATTGAGCGAAAACGTCATGAACCAATGCCAAACTGTGCATGAATAACGGGAAAAACTATCTAATTAAGTGCCTAAACTATCGTCATAAATCACGTTATCAGTGTGTTAGCATGTATCGAGTATTTATGATCAAATAATTGTGATATAAGATCACTTTGTGTCTAATACCGTCATTCCGGACATATTCTATGTCACTTAAGGTCTTGGGTAATGCGTAGAAAGCCTGGGTTAGAGCTAACGATATATTAGAGATCTATAAATAATATAACAATGCCAAGTGAACAAAGAGGATGACCACTAGATTTGATTTTAGTTGTCTCGAGTGTTAGACCTGAAAAGGGTAAAGGTGACGATTCCTTACATGAGGAATAAGATGACTGAGTAATATTAAAAGACAAGACCAAGTGGGTCGTGATACGAAGAGCATTCAGCACTTGGTAAGTGTTGGTGGATATCCAAGACCTTGGACCTGATTGTGTAGTCAGAACCTTTTCAGAAGGCCGGAAGCAAGTGGTCATAACGAAGGGAAGGAAGTTGAATAGATTATTTTCTGTAGGGTCATCAAAGGATCTAGAAGTGATTTGTGTAAGGAAAACCATTGGAAGTTTTAAAGCGGTTTAAAAGTGACTGATGGACTAGTTTTCCTCATCCTATTGGAGAGTGTAGCTTCGGTTTTCCACGGAGACTAAGTTTGGGAACTGAGTTTGAGAATTTCAGTTGGAGAGATACCTACCAAACACGAGTTAGGCCATCAGATTAGAGGGTCAAACAGTTGAGCAGGATAATACCAGTGAGATATCCGGTAACCACTCTAGAACGTGGTAACAGGCGCTTGTGATCTAAGTACCATAAAAGATTTAAAATTTAGTGGTTTTATGAGAAGCCGATAAGGCTACCTAAGATATTGGGGATAGTAAGAGACGTAACATTTCAAAGACTTATGTAGCGATAGTTGTAACCTCAGGAGTAACGAGTTAGGGCTTGACCTTGTATGTGTGATATTGTTTGACTGCTTGTTTATTTCATGATTGAGTGTTTAGTCAGTGATGTGTTCTTTTGGTAACCTTGATGTGCGGGATACTTAGATGTGGAAACGACAAGACTTTTGTGTAGTGACCAAAGACACCCTTTTGGTGCCTTAAAGGCCGATCATGATTGTCTTACCCTAAGTTTCGGGACGAAACTTATTTTGAGGAGGATCTAATGTAACGACCGGATTTTTCGTTATGCCTTGATAGGGTTAGAGAAGTTTAGGGAACGAATAAAAATTTAGTGAGACTAGGACATACCCGTTTATTTATGGAAGTCGTTTAATTAAGTACCTTGTTCTAAGTTTTGGGACGAAACTTATTTTAAGGGGGTACTGATGTAATATCCGGAATTTTTATTCCGTTTATTACCGAATCAATTCGGACTTCGAGCCGTTGACGGTTCCCATTCTATCTAGTATTTCTTTCTTCACAAATTTTATCATTTTATGTAGAATTTAATTCACATAAAATGATAGAATTATAGCAAACCCTAATTCTTATAATTATTTATCATTTTAGGTAGAATTTAATTTACATAAAATGATAGAATTATAGCAAACCCTAATTCTTATAATTATTTATCATTTTATGTAGAATTTAATTCACATAAAATGATAGAATTTTATCAAACCCTAATTCTTATAATTAATCCTTAACGACGACTTTAGACGAGATCATGACAAGGGTGAGACGAGACTGTGACAAAGCTGTGACGAGACCATGACGAGTTATGACGAGGCCACGACAAATCCGTGACAAGGTCATGCATGGGCTTGACAAGGCCATGACGAGTGTTGACGAGTTTTGACAACCCAGCCCACCTTTGCTTTTTACAACTTCAGCTCACCTTGGTTCAACCCAACTCTCATGTCAGCCTCGCCTCAACCCATTTCTGTGCGTGCTCCCAGCCTGCTCTCGACCCGGCCCAACAATAGAATGCCCAGCTGCCTCATCCCATCTCACGCCGCAACACAACAACCCTAATTCACCGTCATGCTGGAAGATACTCCGGAGCTCTCTCCTTCCTCCTTCGACAAGCATGACCGCCTCATTGCCATACTAGGAGCAAACATCTCGCTGCTAACCTAACACCTCTCCTCGCCTCCTGCATACTCGACTGAAGCCGTCTCCTTCTCCCCTTCGGTCCAAGACAGCAGAAGGCCTTCCATCCCCTTCGGTTCATGCAAAGCAGCGCCAGGAGAATAGCAGATGGATCGTGTTTGCTCTAGCCGCTGGGAAGTTGAGAACCAGGCTGTGGGAGCGCCACACTAGGGCCGCGGGTGCGCCTCCTGGGCCACTGTCGCACCCCTCTCCAGCCCTCCAATCACGCAGCTACAACGACACAACATAGCCAGCCCTAGAGTGCGTGTCCTACTCACTACAGATGTAATCCTTGCTACACTACACTTCATTCCACCTTTTCCTTGCCTAACGTGTACCCGTTTCGTCTGTCAAACCTACTCAGAACAACTGTAGGAGAGCTGTATAGATTCTTGCGTTTTCCTGAATTTTCGGAAGTGTTGAGTAGTCAACTTCGGGTCCATTTTTGGGTAAGCTAGACTCTTTCTTTCTGGATGATTTTCGGATATGTTTTAGTCGATATTGTATAGTATAACATACTAAAATTTGAGAGGACTCCGAGCTACGGTTTGAGAGTTATTGTGTTTCAAAGTTGACGCCTCATGCAGTTTTTATAAATGTGCTAAGTGTTGGGAAAAAAGTAGGTGATGCTGTTTTGTGAGATGGTTTTGGATACGCTCTTGATCTCCGTTTGGCTTGATATTTGGATATGATATAGTTGAAATATTGTTGTAGAACATATTAAAATTTGGGAGGAATCCAGCGAGTGGTTTGGGATTTATGATTTTTCAAAGATTGGGTCGTAAGTAGTTTTCTGTTGTGCTGAAATTTCTAGGTGTTGAGGAAAGGTGCTTGTGATGCAGTTTTCTGAGATAGTTTTAAATAGGCTTTTGATCTCCTTTGCTGATGAATTTTGGATATATTATAGATAAGATTTCATAGTAGAACAAACCGAAATTTGAGAGGAATCCGAGTTGCAGTTTAAGAGTTATGGCGTCCCAAAGTAGAGACCTTGAGCTGTTTTCCTAGCATTGATTTTTGACTAAGTATTGGAACATTGTAGTGTAGTAGCCAACTTTAAGGAGTTTTGTAGAAGGGATAGCTGAACAGTTTTAGGAAATTCTTGCTCCTACGAGTAGATTAGATATCATAGATAATTTAGAGATTTATTTTAGAATCTTTATAAATTTATTTTAATTTCATATTTGAAGTTGTAGTTGGACCTTAGTGACTTTTCGGGAAATAGAAAAGTGGGTAGTTTCTCTAGTTGTTACCTAAAATCATCCTAGGGAGTAGAATATGGTTAGTTAGCATCAAATAAGAATTTAAGTACGTATTCCGGGTTTTTGGAAGTTCCGGGACCAAGGGTAAAATAGTCATTTTACCATAAATTGGTATTGTATTAAATTCTGTTCTAATAGGATCTACTACCTTAGAAGTCTTAGCTTCTAATTAGCTAGAAAGTGTGCTGACAATCTTGCCTCCTTTGTCAGGCAACCGAGTTATACAGTTATAGATAGAGTTGTGATTAAGAGAGTCTAGTCTGATTCAGGTAAGTCCACGGACTAACTTAGCTGGCTTCTTGTATGAGTGTGATGTGTATGAGTGGTGTTTGTTAGTTAAGATAAATAACGAAACCGGAATAGACCGACTTTAGTATATTGTGTAATTGACCCAAGTGTATGATAACGGGTCGTGACATCATTTGCCTAGCTCTTGCGAGAGTCTAGGAGGTTCCCTGCGACCAACCTAGTCAAGTAGACGGTCAAATGCATTAGTACCATTCCGCGTTGGTAAACGGTGACAGGGGCGAGGTTTGGGAATCCCTCGTGTCTCAAAATAAGTATCATTAGTAATAACCTATCACCTAATTAAAGATAATAAAAGGATTGAGTGTTGCATGTTGATTGTGTATATTGTGTGTTTGTTCTTTTACCTTTATACTTATGCATAGAATGTTAGCTAACGGTTTTATACCGCTTGTAGATACCTTGCAGGCTAAGACAGTTGTAGAGAGATCCGGAGGGAATGGTCAGCCGGGTCCACGTACTCATTTAGTTGGGGACGGGAATGTCTTCTGTTCTTTATATATGTCGTTTTGGTACCTTTGCTTTGTAAGACTGATACATATTCTTCATATATATATTGTTTAAAGTTTTTAAATGTTTTAAATACTTTTGTGCCTTGTTGTAAGATCCTAGTGAAATTGTTATCAAACTAAGGTCGGGACCTATTGTGAGGTCCTAACCAGTAGCTCCCGAGTTCTCAGAATTTGGGGTGTTATAATTCCTTGCCGGTAAGTAGGGACGGAGGTGAGTATCATGGATTCTCGTGTCACAAACCTAAGTTGAATTAGTAAGGGAATGACGTAAAAGAAAAGATAATAAACCGGCTTGTGTGTGTTGGAGCATGATGTGTGTTTATGTTGACTTATGCATGTGTGTGTGTGCCAATACCATGATTTTAATGCTTTGAATATTAGCTAACGGTTTTATACCGATATTGTTGTAGTTGCCCTGCAGGTTAAGGATGCGGCCGAGAGATCCGAAAGAGTGGGAAGCCGGGGTCCCGTACATTATAGGATGGGTTTTTAATGGAGTCGTGTTTATTGAAAAATTGTTGTGTATTTGACGGTTGAGTCTTTGGAGTTTAGAACTTGACTGGAGTCTCTCATTTGTATGCTTTCGAGAATCATATCATTGAATAAAAATGAATTTCGGTTTTGCCTTTATTTGTTGTTGTAAGATCCGGTGAAATTGTTGTCAGGCTAAGGGTCGGGACCCATTGTGAGGTATCCGCCCGTAGCACCCCGAGTCCCGCGGATTCGGGGTGTTACAATATGGTATCAAAGCCCTAGATTGACAACAATGGCTCTCACAATCTGCTAAAGGCCAAATAAAAGGAGACAGAACCCTCAAGGGTTCTAAGTTTGAAAATGAATTTCGTTTTCAAAATCATGAGCGTAGTCAGTCGGGGATAGAATGTACGGACACCACTCCTTCTGCGGATCTCGGTAGCTTACTTTATTAGATTTCGAGAAATATATGTGTATATGTAGATATGTATATGTGGATTGTAGTTGCATGATGGAGTTGATATATATGTATAGTTATTTATATATGTGGACTATTGCACGTTTTGGACCTTGTACTGTTGAAGTAGAATTCCTGGATTTGGTATGATGGTAGTGATGTGAACATAGGGTTTATATAGTCATGTATACGTATACTTATGATATATAATAACCTATGGAGATATGAGACATAATAGATAAGATGATAGTATGAAATCATCACCTTTAAGACAACGTCGTTTGGCTTGGGATAGTGTTCATACGTGGATGAGTACACTCAAGTATCAAGTTGAGCATTACGCTCTGGCGAACACCATGGCGTTTCTCAGATTCCTTTAAAAGGATGTCGAAGAGGAGGATTAGAGATTGCATAAACAAAGGACGAACAAGTAGAAGGAAAAACTCGTGACAACTTAAGAGAAATCGAGATGGAAGCAATACAAGTAAAGGGAGTAACATTAAGGTGTGGAAGTGGTTCCAAAGAATCCATGATTGAACGACAATAAGACCAATAGAGATAACGAACTTAAGTTTTTCAAGAAGACGCGTGGACAACTAAAGATGCGATTCGAGGAAGAAATGGGCACATTCTTGTAAGAGCCTAGTTGCTGAGTTGCTGAGAGTGTGAGCTGAGGACCTGATTTTATCCTGGACCGCCCCTACGTGACCTAGTGGCCGCCCCTATGGTTTGCGTGGGCCGTACCTGCGCCTCACAGGGTCCGTCCCTTCGGCTCTGTGTGGCAACAGCCGTCTTTGTTCACCCTTTGACCCGTACTTTACCCTTTACCTCCCTTTATAAGCTTCTTCTCTTTTCTTCTGATGAGGGTTCTTTACTTGCAGCTTCATCTCTCTCCCTACGTATTTCTTCTCCTCTCATCTCTCCTTGGATCATCTTTGATATTTTCTTCAAGTTTTGTTGAGTTTGAGAGCTTTATGCTTGGCTTTGTTGCTGTTTGTTGATGGTAGTTGTTGCTGAGCCTTGTGAGCCAACTTGAGGGTGTGGTGGTGTTGTGTTTGATCTCCTGGAGAGCTTAGCTTGGTAAGCTTCCATGGCTTCCTTCCTATCTTTCTTCTTTCCTTCATCTTTTCCTCTCTTTCCTTAGTCTAGCTTAGATTCCCTTAGGATGGATCTTGCTCCAGCCATGATTGGCATATGTTGATGTATATATATGTATGTTTGTGTATGTATGTGTGCTGATCGAAGAAGGAGTGAAGGAATCGAAGGAAGAAGTGAAGAAGGGGATGAATTGGGGTCTTCTGCTGTCCAGCCGCCCCAACGCCACCTTACAGCCGCCCCTGAGCCGGCCAAGATCCGCCCCTGCGTCACTCTTTAGCCGCCCCTGCGGCCACCTGCACGAGCTAGTGTTCCACTTGGTTCTCAATAGGGCTGGGTAAAATGAGCCAAACGAAACCGAATCGAGGCTTACCAACCGAACCAATTAAATTGGTTACAACACGTTGGTTACCAATTTAATTGGTACGGTACTACCGAACCAATTACAAAGAGTTGGTTGATAGGTGGTAACAATATCCGCGTACCACGGGATTACCGTACCAACCGAGTTTTTTTTTACAAAAATATATATATATATACATACTAATCTTAATATAATAATTCATATATAATTATATATGCAATTCTTTTGTACCATTATATGTAAATTCAAGTAATGTTTTAATCTCACCCGTCCATTGAAGTGCTTTCTCAGTTTACTAATTTAGCCATCTAGCATTTACACTTTACGCCCACGGCTTCCCAAATCCCTAATTGAAACACAAAGTTCAAGCTCTCTACTATTCTTGCGTTCCGCCGCAGCCGAAACATAGTAGGCTAATACTCATCCCTTTCTCCTAATTTTGATATCTTGTTCTCTTGATTCTTACATAATATTTTCTCTTCACTCTTGATTCTCTGCAGATCAATCAACCCGTTAGAAGTTTAGAACCCTAGAAGAGAAGCAATCAGCCCGTTCGATACTACGAGAAGCCCTACAATCCATAGAGAACTTTCAGGTATTTTTCTTCTTTGCGATTGAATCGACTTTCTCAATCAAGGCTATGAGGTAGGAAGGAATGTAACAAGCTCTAGGTCGATCAAATATGAAATCATGTGGAGCACAAGTCAAGATTGGACCATTGAACTCCCTAGCCTATAACTTGGGATGATGATTGCATATTTAACTATTTTTCTTTAGTTTGTAATGAAGTATGATGTTCTATGAACTTGTTATACATACTGTACTCGAATTTGCGGGTTGTTGAATTGTTGAAGTTCTTGTCTTGTTTAAATATTGTACTCGAATTTGCGGATTGTTGAATTGATGAAATTCTTGTCTTATTTAAATTTATTTTTAGCAAACATATAAGTTGGTAAAATGCCATTACCAACTGAACCAACCGAAAAAGTTGGTATACCGAAGAGTTGGTAAATGTGTTTAGGTGGTTGGTAATGGTACAAGATTTCTCATTACCAATTATAGTTGGTTGGTAGGTGGTAAGGGTAAAAATAAGTTGGTAATGTACCGAACCCAGCCCTAGTTCTGTAAGTGTGTGTTGCTTCTAGGCTTGCTTTAGGATGCCTTTGTTCCCTCCTTTACTAGTGTGAATGTATAGGTTCATGCTAGATGTGTAATGATGTGTTTTGATGAGGATATGATCGGTATATGCCATGTCTGGCCTTTTGAGGTTATTAGGTTGTGAGGTTAGGTTGAGGATGATCCTATGAATCCCTTGGGTCTAGATGTGACCCCTTTGATGAATAGAGGTTGATATCTTTCTATGCCTTGTTATTAGGCAGTGCCCCTCTCTCAGGAGTGGAGGTTGATTCCGGTTGAGCTTTATACGAGGTCGAGGTAAGTCCGTAGGACTTACTTAGCTACCATCCCTATATTGGGTGTTTGCATGAGTGACGTGTGTGTTATATGTTTGCTATGATTGCATGAGATGTCGTTTATACCGACCTATATTTTAATTGATTGCCCCGTTGCGTGGCTGTGTTAACCTTTCCCTTTCATCCCGTCGCGGAGTCTGGGAGGTTCTCTGATGTCAGGCCAAACTGGCTATATAGGAAGGGCGCAATCCACTCCCATAGGGTACACGGATTGTGTGACCGATACTCGTACAGCTGGCTATCAGACTCAGAGACGAGGATGTATCGGTCCTCGTGTCACATACTTTTATCTATCTATATATACATGATTTGGGTGAATGACTATTATATTAAGATGATAAATGGGTAAATGTGTGATAGCATGCTGATGTGTTTATCTTTCCATGATTATGCTTGTCCTTATGCATTACCTTATATATGTATGGTTAGCTAATGGTTTATTACCATGTTGTAGATGTCCTACAAGATAGGCGTGCTGCTCAGTGATCTAGCAGGGTGGCAGGCCGAGGACCTCTCGTACATAGGATGGTTGTGGTCTTTTGGGGTTGTTTACGTTTCCCTCCTGCGTGAGTATGATCTTTTGTTACCTCTTGTGTGAGGATGTTATTGTTTATACTCGGCTGTGATGTCTTTACCTTTTGGTTATACAGTTTTGTATGGTTTTCTGCATTTGTTTTATATATGTCAGTGCCATGTTGTAAGGTCCAATAAACTTGTTGTCAGGCTAGGGTTAGAATCCATTGTGAGATCCTAGCCCAATGTGGCACTCCGAGTCCCGCGGAATCGGGGTGTTACAATTCTAGCAAGGTTAAAGGTGGAATTCCATTAAGTTGTCAAGTTTTCTTTAGGCGCTCCTAAGCATTGGAGTCAAGATGAGAAGAGTGATTGAACCATATGGGAAAGATTTAAGATACCGTAAGTTAAGTTTACGAGGTACCAATAAGTTAAGTGTCAACAGTACGAGAGTTATGAGAAGAAGGGCATAGTGGAGATTCATGTGGAGTTGACCGGTTTCCGTTATGATGACAAGGCTAAGAAATGCCAAGAAGAAAGAAGTGTGAGAGTAGACGTGATCCCGAGAAGAGGAGAAATGCAACAAGGAGCTTTTAGTTATGAAAATACGTAAGATATCAACCAAGAGAAATGCGAGCGGTTACTTAGTAATGTTAGAGATTTGAGAAGACACACTTACAATGGCTAATCGGTAAATATATAACGAAATGAAACTAACCCCAACGCGAGATTAGTCCAAACAACAAACGAAAAGCCACGAAAAAACCATACATCCCCACACCACTTATCACTCACCAAGCATGGTGAGGATCACATCACTAAACAACCACAAAACATACAAAGCCGAATCAGCATACCCTGGCTACCAAAAACTAAAACTGAGGCAATCATACAAAAGAAAATCTAAGACCAAAATGATTCTAAAACTGCAGGGATAGGTATATTTCATGCCTTCAATCCACCACTGGTCCACATTCCATGTGCCTTTCTGCAGGGATAGACATGTTCCATGCCTTCAATCCACCGTTGGGCCACTTTAAGGTGAATAGGCACCGGTTGAAGAAGTATATCCCGGGAGCTCCGGTGGACATGATTGCCCCACTTCACCTTGAGTGAGACACCCTCGAGTTTGGTCAAGCTAATGACCTTAAAGAAGCGCTTGATGAGAGGCAACCCATGAGTAGACATCTTTCCCTTTTCGTTTTTGCTTTGTTTTCATTTTTCTGTTTTTGTGTTTTTGTGTGTGTTTGGAGTTTGTGATGCAGTTCAACTTATGTCCGGTGAGTACTTTGTTTCTATAACTCTTATTTGACCCATTAGGAAAATGTGTCCTAAGTATGGGGTATTTGTATGACTTGTTATTGCTTGTATGACTCTACTTGACTTTAGTTTGATCTTTCTTGGCTTACATGTGCTTATATGTCATTTACATGCATTGCATACATGTTTTTGTTTGAGAAAACGTCGAAAACTGATTTGAAAAAAAAAAACTTTTGGCTCGACCGAGACGTTTTTGACCACACGAGGTCATGCTAAATGAGATTCATCTCGCACCTCGGGTGCCGTCAAATCACCTCGACCGAGATGGGTTTTAAAGTGAAAAGATTTTCGAAACGTTTTATGCTTCCATTCCACATATGACCTCAATGAAGATATTTGTTTGCAGATTAGCTTTGAAATCTTTATATGCTCGAAAGGTTTTATGATATGTTTAAGTTGCTAAATGCTTTGTTTGAAATTCTAGCATGTTTAATACTTTGTTTTTATCAAAATTATGTTGAATTTCAAGGTTGACACTACATTATGAGTTCTCTCACATTCTTCATGGGATGAGATTAAGTCACTTCATTCTCTTCTTCTTCTTCTTCTTCTTCTTCTTCTTCTTCTTCTTCTTCTTCTTCTTCTTCTTCTTCTTCTTCTTCTTCTTCTTCTTCTTCTTCTTGATCATGCTTTAGCCCCTCATATACATATTTGCCTCCATTTATCTATCCGAGAATTTGGATGCAGTTGATGCAAAGTGTGTGAAATGAAGTTTAGATTTTGGCTGAAAGTGTTGGAAAATATAGGTTTGGGGACGTTGGTCTTGATGATGAGTAACTCGGCACCATTCACATAGCCCGCTGTTTGTGTCTTGCTAAAGTAAGATTGATCGATAGTTCTTAAAGGTGATGGTATGTTCATCAAGGATTTGAGGCATCTCGAGAAATTGATGATTGTTGATTTCCTAGGCTTCAGTAATTGTGCACCTCTGTCCATGTTCTCAAAATTAAAGTAAAAAAGGTAAAAATAAGCAAAGCTTATTGGTGGAAGATGTTGTGATTCAAAGAAGTGAAGTAAAGATCCTATTCCCGGATTCTAGCACCACATTATCCTATATACATCCCACCCTAACACGTTTCTTGACCTCTTTGTGAAAGCCCTTGAGACCTTGAGTATGTTGATTGGCTTGGTGGTTTAAACTGAATTATACATGATTAATTTCGATAAATATGATTTATTATGCATTCTATGATTCTATGCAAAGATGATCAGCTTTCTTATATTTATAAAATGTTTTGACCATGTTTTGATTTGATTTGCTATGAAGCATTCTCTTAGGGTGATCTATGAATGGAGCGCACCACCAAAGCTTTTGTGAAATATTTTTCGTTGATCTTTTTGATGACTTATAAAATGTTTTGGACGTTTTATCTTCATAAATCTGCATGCATGGATGTATTTTCTTGATCATTATGTTATTTTGTTTACCTTTGTAAGAATCGAGGTCTACACCTATTTTTGTTGTAATTATAGGGAAAATAACACGTTTTGGAGCAATATGGAGCTAAGGGATCTAAGAAGTTATTGGAGCTACATTATGGAACATTAATGAGCTACAAGAAAGGCTTAGGAACCATGGAAGTTGGACATAAGTTTGATTTTTGACCGGATTGGAGAGATTTGCACGTAGCTGAGGATCACCTCGGATGGCTATAGTACCACCTCGACCGAGGTGATTTCGCTGGGCTAGATCAAGATGGACGGCCCAAGCCCATGAGATCATTTATTTTTGGAAAGTGATTCTCCTATATATTTGAAGATATTTTCAAGATGGAAGTATGTGTGGTTGGTTGATTAGTTTGGTAGATTGAAGATATTCCAAGGAAGGAAGTTGAAGGAAGTTGGCTTTAAAGTAAAAGTTGAAGGCTTTTGAAGGAAGTTGTAATGTTATCTTAGATTGTTTTGATTGTTGTCTTTTGGTTTGTGATTGAAGAACATAGTTTGTTGGTTGTTTAATTTATTTGATTGAGTGATTATTGAGACCTTTGTGTTAAGGTTTTCTTGTTTGAATATTGCTTCTTTATTCATATATATGATTACTGTTATCATGATGAGTATTGGCTAAATTATTGTGCGATTCTAGCATGATTGGATGAAGGTCGTGGAAAAGACGATGAAAGAATGAGCCTTTACCTTAGTGGACTCTGAAAGCTCGAGCCAAACCGTAGCTGAACCTCACCTCGGACCGTTCATAAAACATCTCGATCGAGATCTGACATGAACTGAGCGAGGCGTGTCCTTTTCTGATCCATACCTGAGTTTAGGTTTTAGTTTGCCAAATCCTATCCTTGTTGCACCTTTCCTGGTCCATATGCAAGCCTAGGATGAGACTTACCCGGTGATTCCTTTGTTTGTATACCTATGATGATGAGTGTTAGGTAATAAAGGTTTATCCTTTATTAGGGTTTGAGTGTGCCTTCATCCTACCCTTGTGAGTTAGCCTGAGACTTACCCGGTAAAGGTTAGTTCTATCCCTTTAGGTGGTATGCTGGTTTGAGATTATAGTTCATTTTCTTAGTTCCTTGAGACTTACCTGGTGAGAGAATCTTTTGTTTGGGATAGTGAGTAGTGAGACTTACCCGGTTATCTATTCCCACCTTAGAAATACCTTCCCTTGCAAACCTCAGCTTTGTCCACGTTATCTTTTGAGATCTTGAGTCATAACCACAACAAGATCTCTGACCTTTAGAATCTGCATTCCTTTATCTGATTATTACATCATCTTTAATACCTTTGCTTTATTGCTTGCTTTTGAGTGACAACCTAAATTGCCGTATTTTATTTCACCATAGTCCTTGTGATCGACCGTGGATTATTTGTTGTTATTACAATTGATCTATACACTGCGGGTTCGCATATTGTTTCAGTCTTATGTTTTAGGTTATAAATTTAAAGCTATATTGTTCACAATACACACACGTCTTAGAGCAAACAACAAGCTTACACAGAAATATCAAAAGTCTTCAAGCGATCCAAAGCATCTTCATTCGATCCAAGAAGTTTTTCTTCCTCATAGTTTACAAAAGGTTTATTCCTTAGAGAGAGAAAAACACGAGAGCTTCATTAGAATATCTAGAGAGTGTTATACTCGAGCATGTGTTACTCTGCGAAGTTACTAGGCTATTATAGCCAGGTTAAAGTTGGAACTAGATCGTAGCATTGGTTATTGTGAGAGAAGAAGGGGATTTCTTCTAGGTTATATCTAGGACTCTTTAAAGCTCATAATAGATAGTTAGATCCTACGGGTAAACCCTAGGACAGATAGTAGGTTGTTAGAGCCGAACTAGGTAATAATATTTCCATGTCGATCTTTTCCTTTCCGCATCATATCTTGCTTTATTGTGACTAACGTTGTTATTTGGATGACTTAGTTGTCAAAAAAAAAGAAAGAGAAGATCACCCAAATGATCTTCGAAGGGTTTGAAAGGCTACGCAAGCACCAGTTTAAGATGAATCCCCTCAAATGTGCTTTCCGTGTGACATCCGGCAAATTTCTTGGTTTTATCGTTCGGGGACGTGGGATTGAAATTGATCCTGATAAAATTAAAGCAGTCATGAATATGCCTCCTCCAAGGAATCTTCGCAAGCTTCGGGTCTTAAAAGGGAAACTTGCTTACATCCGACGTTTCATTTCGAATTTGACCGGAATATGTTAGCCATTTCTAAGGTTCATGAAGAAGATACTTCATTTATATGGGATCAATCATGCCAAAATTCATTGGATAACATCAAGAGGTATATGATGAATCGACCAATTTTGATGGCACCAATATCAAGAAGGCCTTTAATCTTGTACACCGCGGCTCTTGAATGGTCCTTAGGGGCTATGTTGGCTCAAAACAATGATGAGGGAAAAGAAAATGCATTATACTATATCAACCGAACTTTGGTAAGGGCAGAACAAAATTATTCTGCTATGGAAAAGATATGTCTTGCTTTGGTGTTTGCCGTTCAAAAGTTACGACATTATCTTTTAACCCATCAAATCACCTTGATCACAAAGGTTGGTCCGCTAAGATATATCTTATCAAAAGTAGTGTTGTCTGGAAGGTTAGCCTAGTGGGCAAAGTTATTAGCTCCTTTCGACATCAAATTTGTGTCGCAAAAGGCAGTAAAAGGACATTATCTTTTAACCAATCAAATCACCTTGATCACAAAGGTTGGTCCGCTAAGATATATCTTATCAAAAGTAGTGTTGTCTGGAAGGTTAGCCTAGTGGGCAAAGTTATTAGCTCCTTTCGACATCAAGTTTGTGTCGCAAAAGGCAGTAAAAGGACAAGTCATAGCTGATTTTATAGCTGCCCATCCAACCCCGGACAATGAAGAATTGTCATATGATCTACTAGATGAAGAAGTTCTTATGGTTGAGGAAACTTCATTTCAATTATATTTTGACGGAGCAGCAAAAAAACAAGCGTCTGGAGTTGGTATTGTGTTTATCAGTCCTTATGGCGGCTTGGTTCCATATTCCTTCTCTCTTTTAGAGACTTGCACAAACAATGTGGCAGAATATGAGGCACTAATCATCGGTCTTGAAATAGCTCTTGAGTTGCATATTGATCCATTACAAGTGTTTGGTGATTCACAATTGATCATCAGACAAATAAATGGACAATATGAAGTAAAGCACCCAAATTTAGTTCCTTTACATGAAAGAGCAAAATGTCTCATGCAAAAATTTCAACAAATAGAGGTAATGCATGTGTCAAGATCCAGAAATGATAAGGCTGATGCCCTAGCCAAATTAGCAACTTCGCTAACACTACCTTATGAGAGAGAGCTTCAAATCACAATTGGGGAGCATCATTTGCTTTCATCGGCTTTAGACCGATTCAACTCAACCGAAGAAGTACAAGTTGCCTCGGTATATGAGATTGATGAAGACCTTGATTGGCGACAATCAATCATTGAATATCTTCAACATGGGATTTTACCTGATGATGCCAAAAAGAAAGTGGATATCAAACGACAGGCACCGCATTTCTTGTTGAAAAATGATACATTGTATCGTAGAGCCATTGATGGTATATTGCTTCAGTGCTTATCAAAAGAATAAGCAAAATATATTCTCACAGAAACTCATGCCGGATTATATGGGGCATATCAAGGTGGTCTTAAGTTAGCCGATCAAGTTAAACGGCTAGGTTATTATTGGCCGATAATGGTGAAAGATGAAATGGATTTTGCTAAAACGTGTCATGCGTGTCAAGTGCATGGTGATTTCATTCATCAACCTCCTCAACTCCTTTATTTGACAATGTTGTCTTGACCCTTCAATGCATGGGGTCTTGATGTTGCAGGGCCTATAAATCCATCATCATCACGAGGTCATCAATACATTTTGGCCGCAACTGATTATTTCTCCAAATGGGCTGAAGCTTTACCATTGAAAGTAGTGGGGGCAAAAGAAGTTGCCAACTTTATCAGAATCCATTTGATATACCGGTATGGAGTTCCTTTGAAGATAATATCGGACAATGCCCTTTATTTCAAAAATCAAGTAATGGTGAAACTAGCTGAAAAATTCAGTTTTAAACACAGTTTTTCATCAAGCTACAATCCATCTTCGAATGGTCAAGCTGAAGCATTTAATAAGGTCCTATTCAAAATTCTCAAGAAGATTGTGTCAAAATTAAGAAGAGATTGACATGAAAGATTACATGAAGCATTATGGGCATATTGGACAATAGTTCGAACATCTACCGGATGTACACCATACAACTTGGTATTTGGATATGAAGCCGTCTTACCTTTGGAGGTAAAATTACCTTCCCGTAGGGTTGCGGTACAACTCACCGATCCCGAGGAAAATGTCAAATCTAGCTGAACTCGAAGCATTAGACGAGTGTAGGTTGGCGACACAACAAAGACTAAAAATCTATCAAGCTCAAGTAGCTGGTGCATTTAACAAACAAGTCAAGTTCCGATCCTTTTCGGTGGGTGATCTGGTTCTTACAGTAAGACGATCAATTGTCATTAACCGCAGATCAAAAGGAAAATATGAGCCGAAATGGGAGGGCCCGTATATTATCACCAAGATTTTCCCTAAAGAAGCTTACGAGCTTTCAAACAATGAAGGCAATATATTATATTCTTGTGTAAATGGAAAGTTTATAAGGAGGTTCGTAAAAAAAGGGCCATTGTACACAAATGATAGTGAAATAACTTGAAAACCCCTTCATAGAAGGTTGGTTCAAGTTGGTTTGGTGATGTGTATGAAAAAAGGGCTACAAAAGGTTCTCAAACGAACTATGAAAGGCTTGATCCCTCACAAAGGGGGTACATAGGCAATCTAGCTATTCAAATGCTAGGTGCAGCCACAGAAAATATCATCAGTTCCCAAAAAACTACGAAAGGCTTGATCCCTCACAAAGGGGGTACGTAGGCAATCTAGCTAATCAAATGCTAGGTACAGCCACACAAACCAACAAAATATTTTCTTTTCTTTGTTAAAAAGAAAAGAAGAGTAAGCAAAATACGTCTACGAAAGATGATAAGTTGAAGGCTTCTATATCTAAATTGCTCTACTTTGAGGATCATCCTCAAGCTTGATGATTAATCTAAAACTCTTCCAAACAAAATTTCCTTTCAAAGAATAAATTTTTATATCTTCCCAAAAATTTGATCAAATTTACAATTGCTTCGCAATGTGAATTTTCTCATACTCTCAAATAAACAAACAAAGAATGATATTCTTCGAAACTCCTTTATTTTTATCTCAAACAAAGAGAGATAAATCATGCTGACTAAAGTCATCAAGCTACTTGATCAATAAAGGCCCCAAAACTTAAAAGAGTTATCTACAAAGTCTCTAAACCAATGGCATAAAGCTCTAATAACTGAACACTTGTTCGCCACAAAAAGGCCTCAAGCTAAATGTCAAATATCAAAAGAAAAATTCCAAAAAAAATTCTACAAAGCTCAAAGTTTTTATACCCATACCTCATATTATTGACCAAATGACTATGGGTAAATTTTATATCCACACAAATTTCCGTTAGAACTATTCAAATATATACAATTTGTTCCTCTTTCATGCATGCATAAATGAAACCAAATGGTTTCAAATGCAAAGCATTTTACAAGAAAAAATATCGAACTTTAAACGCGTGCAATTTCTCACACGCATAAACTTCGGGGGTAACTGTTCGGAAATGAAATTTCATGAATTTATTATTTATGAAATATAAATTTCATGAAATTAACTATAAATATTTTTGGTATAGTTAATTTCTTATAACTATATTTTAAAATATTTTAGGCTTCAATCAAAAATAATTAAAAAAAAGCCTAAAAATATTGATTAAGAGCTTAAAAAATTACAAAAGTAAATTAGCTCATTTAATACCAAGGTGACTAATTGGTAAATTAAAAGGAGCTAAAATTACGGGATTGGTTTCTTTTAGCCATGTTGCTTTGGTGGACAAAAATAAAAATATAAAAAAAAAGTAAATAATGGATAAATGCCATTAATGTTGAGAGGTTAGTGAGATTAGTGGGGAGTTAATTGTGTAACTCCTCCAATAATCATTCTATAAAAGAGAGAGATTTATAGATCATTGGAAAGATTACGGTGGTTTAAGAAAAAAAGGCAAGTAAGAAGAGAGAAAATTGAGGCCAAACATTTGTTTAGAAGGGGAATCAAAATTGGGAGGTTTCATTTCTTGTTGACTTACTGTGAAATTTTCAGTCCCTCATATTTGAGGTTTACAGTAAGCACTTATCTTCCTCTTCGTTACAATTTTATTCTTAATGAAAATGGCTCATTTTTTTTACTTTCCAAAGTACCCTACGATCTAATTCATTCTCATATATGAAGATTGAATTAGTGGGGTTTGCTTTTCAAAATTGTGTTTTGAAGTGCTTTATAGTCTTTCATTTCATTTTCAACAATACCTGATTGAGCAATATCTGTGAATTTTTTTAGTGGATTTATCTCATTTCATATATGAAATTTTTCTTCATTGAAGTGTTTCACTTTCAAAACAAATGTTTATGGCCAACTCTGTCAACGATTATTTGGTGGTATTTTACACGAGATTAAAAACAGTGAATTCAAGAAAGTTCAAAGTGAAAGAAATAGAGGAGGAAGAGTTGTAAATTTTTTATACAGTACTCAGTATCTTCTTATACTACTTTGTTCTTTACAAATTCTATCTATGTAATTTGGTCATCTGCAAATCAAGAGTTAATTCGGATATGAGATGGTTGAGCCAACAATATACTTTGATGCCATATTAATCGCCAATTTTTTTCCCCGGTTAGTCGAAGCCTGTAGTCGGTTCGAAAGTACCTCTACATTTTCCCATGACTGGATCGAAAGTAAATACTTTTGACCCCCACATAAAAACGCATTTGGTTGGATTCGATTGATTCCTTCGCTGCAAAATCCCGTAGTTGGCTGGATTCAACTGATTCCTCCACTACAACATATCGAACCATTTGGTTTTGAGACAAACGTGAAATAGCGCTACAGGGGAAAGATGGGTCAAGGTGAATTTTTAAAACAAAAAACAAGAAAAGGGTTTAATACCTTCTCACTATGTTCAAAGTATTACTGTTACCCTAAAGGATATAACCAGAAGGTTTCTTAATCAATAGGAATTAATCATCCTATTTAATAGATGATTAATTCGTACCATGTAAGGTAATTAAGGATCATTTGAATTCAGAAAGAAACAAAGAGAAGGATTTGAATATGAAAGAAACAAAACAAATTAAAAAAACTTACATTGGTTTGCTCTCAAGCAATACACATATGATGTTTACTTTTTTTTTTTGATCTTGAGTAAAAAAAGTAAGTAAAGATCTCAACCTACATGGATATTTCTATCAAAATAGGAATTTTCAAACACAAAAGTTTTTAGTTTGGGTTAATTTGATTTCTTAAAATCATCTCAGAACACAAAAGTGTAGGAATGTATGCATTTTCTATGTTTTACTGTAACTTTCCAAATTGAGAGTACAATGGTAAACATGTAAAATATTCATACCATAAAAAATGGCCGATTTAATGGCCATATTAATTAAATCCTACATCCAATTAAGGTATAAAGATCATGTATAGTATTCTATAAACTTGCAGCAAGGGAAGTCTTATACATAGTCTATAAAATGAGCTTTAACGCCAAAATAGCATATCAGATTAAGTATTTGCAATGATAACCCATAAAAAGAGTTCTATTATGCATAGGTTTAGCTTTGGCTTAATTATAAATGACTCGTCAAAGTAAGCTTTTGCGTAAAGTGACCCATAAAGGAATATGATAGCATATTCATGGTTAAGTATTATAGTTCCATGTAGAACTACGTAAGGACTTGCAACACTCAAATGGTTACGTAGGTAGCTCGACATATTATCGAGTATAGTCGCAAATCAAAAAACCAAACCATACATCTTTTAGGTAGAACTACTTATGACTTGATGCTCGTTCTGAGCTACATATGATATTCGATATGAAATTAAATTGGATTCAGTTGCCCCGTCTAAGTAAAAGTATTTTTTTTAATCTAATCTTAGACGTAAAATTAAAAAACGCCAAATTTTCTATACTCGATATAAAGCATCAACTCATCGAGTTTAACCACAACAAAATCCAACTCAAATATTCTTTTTATGTAGAACTACGTAAGGACTTGCACCATTTTAAAAGGCTACGTAGGTAACTCGATATTAATTTTAAACTATTATCGGGTACAGTCGCAAATCAAATTCAAATATTAAAAATATGCCAAATATTGTTAACTCGATATATAGCATCCGCTTATCGAGTTGAAGCTCACAAAAAGCTAACCCAAATACCTTTTTATCCAGAACTACGTCATGACTTTATGCTCTTTCCGAGCTACGTAGGAAATCCAATATTGGATTCAGTCACACCGCCTAAATAAAATCAACTCTAAAATAAATCTTAGAGTTAAACCAAAATTCTCAAATATTCATGAACTCGATATAAAGCATCCGCTCGTCGAGTTTAACAACAAAAGTCCAAACAATTAAGAACTACGTACGACTTGATTCCTATTAAAAGGATACGTAAGATATTTCATAAATTAAAAACCGAATTCAGTCACAAAAAAATAAAATAAAACAATAAACAATCTCTCACTAATCTTGATCATGCGTGTGATAGTGGGATGAACTAAGCAACCCTTCCTAGAAGGTGGGTTTAATTTAATCTTATGATGCATGATCGAGATATAAATGTCATGCAAATGATAGTTAAGTCATCGTCTAGGCAACTCTTCCTAGAAGGTGGGTTTGGACTTTGATTCTCTGATGCATGAAAACACCGCACTGAACTACGTGAGGCTTGATCCTCTTTAACGAGGTACGTAGGCAACCCGTCCAAAAACGGGTGCATCCCAAATCACTAAAACAAACAAAATATCGGTATTTATATAACTTAGAATCAAAAGGTCAAAAAGAGAGGGTCGAACTCAAATAAAAAAATAAATAAAATGTATTTTGTAAATTTGTATACGAATTAAACTTAAAAGGTTTTGTAAATTTGTGTACATTTTTACTCAACACTAAGAAAACCTCTATCTGACCCGACTCGGTAGAGACCGTTACGGTCCTCCTACCTACATCTAACACATCACGATGCCTATCCATCAAATCCATACCCAAAATGACTTCCTCATGCACCAACGGCATGACAAAGAAGTCCACTAACAAATCGTGGTTTCCTAAATGTATAGGACAACCATGTACCTCTCGGGTACCTCTCACCTGACCCTCATCTAGTAACCCTATCAAGAAAGGTCTACCTCCTATCGTATCTAAGGTCATTCTACCAACGCATGCATCAGAAATGAAAGAGTGCGTTGCACCCGTAACAAACAAAGCTCTAACACGTAAACCATTAATTAGAATGGTACCTGTAGCAGTTGGCGCTGGCGGCTCCTCAGTGCTCTTCAACTCAAAAACTCTACCTCTAGCTCCTTTAGTATCATTGGTACCTCCATCTGGACCTATACCTCTACTCGGTCCTGGAGCAGAACCTTTAGTAGTAGGATGATCCGGGACTCTCTATTGTCCCTACGTCTAGTATTGTGGCGGCCTCTTTCCACCACCAGCTGCACCAGCAAGGGAAGAACATTGTTGTAATGACGCCTTGCCTTGACGGAAAAACGTAGCTCTATGTCCTTGCTTCCCGCAAGAGAAGCAAGTCACTGGTGCTCTCGGGCAATCCAACCTCACATGCCCATATCCTCCGCAGTTGAAACACTACCAGCCCCTCTCAGAATTTTGTGCAAACACTGGATAACTCGAGCGGCTGTGTGTCTGGCCTCGCCCATACACATATGTTCCTGCACCAGTCTGTCTAGTACACTATCTCTCCGCAGTTGAAACGCTTGTAAGTTAAGGTTCTATCCTTATAGTCTGTCAAAGAATCGCAATAGAAACCCGTCATGTAAGAACGTGTACTCTCCCTCAGCCGACGGGAGAACAGATACACGTGCTGGTCCTCTAGAGATGCACTTGGACCCAATAGTGCCACCTCCTCCTGAAATCTACTAATGGCATCTACTATCGCACATCCTCGAAGCCATTCTGTACAAAATCCTGCAGTTTCTCCCTCCTAAAAGAGGAAGGGCATAAACGCTCTCTAATCATGCTCCGTATCTGATCATAATTGGGAGCTCCAATTTGCATGATCATCCACCACTACTAAGCTAGGTCACGGAATAGAGTTTGTACTAACTCTATCCGTTTGTCCTTTGGACATCTAATAAACTAAAGGGTTGAGTCTACATGCCCAATCCATACCTCAAACTCTAACCCCACCTTTCCCGAGAAAGGGGGAAATCCCCTCAGGTGAAATGCCTTCAACCAAGTGTGTGGTCGAGGCCCTCTTGACTCCTCTTGAGCTCTAACAACCTCAGTAGTGCGTGCCGGTATAACTAGCAGCTGAGTAGCTCCCTAGGACATCTGTGATGATCCCACCTATGTTGGAAAATCCGGGGATCGTCTACCCGCTCTCGCAACCTCCTCAACTTGTCTGATGTACGCGCGGAACTCTAGTCCCCTCACAGAGGCATGATCCGAGTCATTTGACTGGACTATCTAGGATCTCTATCTCGCAGTCACTCCACTCCTAGTCTCAAGAACGACACTCTTAGCCACCTCCTCGTGTACATCCTCCGCTGTAGGAGGATCAGTAATGGGAACTTGTCCCTCAGCTATCACTGCGGGAGGAAGAGGGCGTATACCCCTACCTCGTTCAACTACAGATGTCGCTCTAGTCCGACAAATCTACGGGGTATGCACACCTAACTTATAAGGCTATATATATGCCATATGTATATATATATATATATATATATATATATATATATATATATATATATATATAATACATAAAGCCAAGATGCAAACACATAAAAGGTACATATATATATATATACTGTCGAGATCTTTAAAAGGGTGATGGCTTCCCGTCACACTATCCCAAATCACTATACACCTTTTTAAAACAAAAAATCCTTTGGAAAAGTTAGACCCTTTCGGGTTCGGTTTATTTATCTATTCGACCTTTTATCGCATATTGAAAGTGTCATTGTTGTTAACCTAAGGCTTTGATACCAACTTTGTAACACCCGAAATCCATGGGACTCGGGGCACTATTGGGCTAGGATCTCACAATGGATCTTGACCCTAGCCTAACAACACGTTCACTGGATCTTACAACAAGGCACAAATAGATACAAAAAAAATACATAAACTGTATAAATATATACATCAAAGATTTACAAAACATAGCTGAGTACAAAACAACAACATCATATCCATACATATACAAAACATCCCAAAACCCTCGCACAACCTAGTGTACGGAAGCCCTCGGCTGATCACCCATTTGGCTCACTCTGCAGTCCTCATATCCTGCAGAAGATCTACAACACGGTATAACACCGTTAGCTAACAAAACATGAATAAGAATGAAGCAACAACACATATAATCACATCATAATATGCAATGCCACACACACAACCGTTTATTATCTTCAATTTCGTTATATCATTACTAATTCAACTTCTTTTGTGGCATGAGAAACCTTTAGAACCTCGCCTTTGTCCCCTTTCACACAGGTTTTACATGGGGATCTACCTCCCCCTTGGAGTATCGGTTTTAGAGCACCTTCTCCACTCTCGGCGAGTTGTGACATGTGCTCACGACCCATTATAATACACTTGGGCCTTTTAATATACATATGTGGTCATCCTAGTCATGTTTAGGTTATAAACGCATCAATCACATACACACACACCACCACCATTACAATCACTCAAATCCACCACTACTCGCTAAGTAAATCCTACACCCCATAACCATAATCAAACTCTAACTCGTATCTAAACCTCGATATCTCAACATACTCACAAACACACCACTAGCCTAGCTAAACTCTCAAGCTAAGCCAAAAGGGAAAGGAAGGAAACGTACCAATATAGGTATGTCCGGGACACGCACCTGCAAAAACAAGAAGACCAATGAGTGCAACACGCCATAAGGGCGGTGATACTCAGCCACAGGGGCGGAGACACAAGCCTGGCCGCAGGTGCGGCAATTCTAATTCGCGGGGGCGGTCGAACAGCAGAGGGCACCTCTGAGACTTCTTCTCGATCTCTCACTTGATCTCTTCACTTCTTCATTGAACCAAAGGCAATCAACATACATATATACATACACATACATTAACAACATCTAGGAAGATTAATGCAAGCATGGCTTATGGGATTTCCTAATCTAAGAAGAGGAAGGAAGAAGAAAGAAAGGAGAAAGAAGATGAAGGCTCACAACAACAAGCTCTAGGACAGGGGAACCTCACCACTTCATATCCACATCACCATATCAAACCAACAACAACAACATCGTCCTCAACATCAACATTAAAACACTCTCAAAGATCAACTCTAGCAAGAAGATCAAAGAAGAACCAAGGAAGGAGGAGGAACGTGGAGAAGATGAAGTTGGGAGAAGATGAAATTGAAACCCTCATCACATAAGAAGGGTAGAAGCTTAGAAGGAAGAAAAGGGGAAAGCATGGGTCAACAAGGTTAAGGAAAGTGGTAGAGGCCTCCTAAGCCGTAGGGACGGGTCCTCAGACCACGGGGGCAGTTCACCGCACCTGCAGCCAAATCTAACCGCAGGGGCGGGGTCCTAAGGAAAACTAAGGCTCTTAAAATATCAATGTCACTTCAATATACTTTAATGTAACTAAAGAAGTTTAAGACACAAGTGAAGTCTCTTTTCTCCTTCAATGCTTTTGATATAGTGATGCTTCTATAACAAGTAGGAGATGTCAAGGATGGTCCCTGATAGCATGAATTATAGTCTATATTTTGGGGTTTGTTTGGACGTTTTATCTTCAATAATCTGCATGTTAGCATGTATAATATGTGATTATATTACCATTTCATCTACCTTTGCGGGAATCGAGGTCTACACCTAGTTTTGCTGTAATTGTAGGTAAAATGGCACATTTTGCATCAAAAAGGAGCAAAAGGAGTCATGAGCCATTTGGAGCTACATCCAGGGAGCATAACCATGGAATAAAGATTTACTTTGGACCAGTTTTGAGAGATTTCACATTCAGTTATGACTCACCTCGGTTGACCAGAGATTCATCTCGACCGAGGTGATCCAGACGCCGACTCGACCAAGGCGAACACCTAGGACGCGGCGAGAATATTTTATTCTTGGCTGAGATCTTTTATCTTTGGAAGGTGATCTTATATTTTTGGGCTTGGCTCCTGGAAGGAAGAAGATCTTATATTTTACCTATTTTTATGGGAGAAGATCTTTCTAGGATATTTTATCTTTGGAGGGTTATTTTCCTATAAAAAGGGTTGGATTTCCACAAATCCAGGATCATGCTATACCATCGATCAGGGTTTATAGCACGCAGCAACCATACTCCAGTTGGGAGTTTCGAAGAACCTTTTTGAAGGTTGAAGGAAGATTGAAGATCATAGCTTTTATAGCTTTTTGGAGGGTTTTGTAAGATTGTCTTTAATTCCCTCACTTGTTGTCTTGTCTTGTTGGATTGCTATCCAAGGAACGCTTTTGTTGTGATATTTGATTCAGTTATTGAAGTCTTTTTCATTAAATTCTTCTTGTTCAAATATTCACCTTCTTCCCATATATTTAATACTTTCATAATGATGATGAGTGGCTAATTTCCTTGTGTGATTCTAGGGTGATTGGCTGAAGGTTGTGGGAAAAACAATGATAGAATAATCTTAGATTCCAGTAGGATCCTGAAAGTTCGAGTCTTTAACCTTAACCCTAAGCATCTCGTTCAGTCGATGAACATCTCGGCCGGGGTGGAATCTGGCTGACCGAGGTGACTTATCTGATCCTAAACTGAGAGTTAAGTGTTAGAGTTTGTCAAATCCTATTCTTATTACACCTTTTCTGATTCAAAGCAAGCTTAGGATGAGACTTACCCGGTAATTCCTTAGTTTGTTTACCAACGATCATAAGTGTAGGTAATAAAGGTTTATCCTTTATTGGGGTTTGAGTGTGCTTCCATCCCATCTTTGTGAGTTAGCCTGAGACTTACCCGGTAAAGGTTGATTCTATTCCCTTAGATGGTGTGTTAGTTTGAGGTTATAGTTCTTTATCTTGATTCATTGAGACTTACCCGGTAATAGGAGTTACGGTTTAGGATTAGTGAGTAGTGAGACTTACCCGGTGATCTAGTCCACTTTAGTAACGCCTTCCTCTTGCAAAAATCTCAGCTTTGTCCGCTTATCTTTAGATCTTGAGTTGGAACCACAACTAGACGCCTTAATCCCTAGAATTGCATGTTTGCTTTATTGACTTCTTATTCATCTTTGATTGTGTTGATTGCTCTTGTGGTTAGTATTCACGAAGCTTACCGTTATCGACTTTGTTTCACCGAGTCCCTGTGATCGACCCCTGGAATTTCTTGCTTTTTACTACGATTGACCCGTACACTGCGGGTTCGCATCCTTGTTTTAAGCTTAAGTCTAGGGTTATAAATTTAAAGCTTGCACACACCGTTTGGAGCGAACAAGTTTTTGGCGCCGTTGCCGGGGACTTGGTCTAGACCGAGCCGGTACGGTTTGCCCTTGGGGCACTTGCCCCCGTGTCATCTAACCACTCTACTTGAGTGACTTTTCCAGGTTCTTTCTTAGGTATATGCGAAAAACCCGCACTGGGAAGGAAATCGTTCCTTACGATCCCGAACTAGAAAAGACATACAAGAGACGCTTAAGAGAAGCGAAGATGGCCCAACAAGACAACCGCGATCTTGAGGCAGAATTAAAGGAGGCGTTAGAGCTGCTACGCCTCAGCTAGGAAGAGCTACAGCGAGAGAAGGAAGAAACTCGCACCAAGATAGAAGCAATCGAAGCAGAAATCGCCATCATACGAGACCAGATTCTACTTCGACCGAGGGACGACCCAGTTCCCGATGCTGGACCGAGGCAGGTTCCAGTTGCTGACCCTCGACCGAGGCAGGTCCCAGTACCAGACGCCCCGGCCGAGATACATCCACCTCGGATGCCAGTCCGAGATGTTCTTCTTGCAGGAATCCCACAAACCCTAGGTCAAAGGATGGACCCTAATCAACAACTGAGGCGTCCAGGAGTCAACCTAGGAGATCCAGCGGACCATGACTATGAACTTCGACCGCAAGTTCTATCCATGATTCGCCAATGCCAATTCGGAGGGATGGAGAAGGAATCACCACATCAACATCTTCAAAACTACGAGATCTTGATGGAAACCTTGCGACCTTCCATAATTGAAAATAACAACTACAAGCTAAGACCTTTTTACTTTTCTTTAAAAGATAGAGCTCTTACTTGGTATCAATCTCTTCCTCCAGGAAAAATTAGCACATGGGAGAAGATGACTACGGAATTCTTGACCAAATTCTTTCCCCCCTCAAAGACAGCTGAAATGAGAGGGAAGATCAATGCTTTCATTATGAAGGACAAGGAGAGCTTGTCCAAGTCATGGGAGCGGTTCAAGGACATCCTTTTGGATTGCCCACATCATGGGATTCCAAAGATCGAGTTGTTGGAGATCTACTTCAAAGGACTGGACGAAAGCACCCAATTCAATCTCCAACTACTCTCCGCCGGTACCTTCATGGACGTGGCGATTGATGAGGCTTGGGACTTCATTGAGAAGCAAGCCTTGCACATGGAGAAATATACCCACCAAGGAGCTGAAGGTGGAGTTAAAAGAGTCAACTTTCAAGAGACTCAATCCAACAACAATCAACTCACGTCTTTGAAGAATGACGTGAAGCAATTGAAGGAACTCTTGGTTGCTCAAACCAAGAAGGAAGAGCAAGGACAAAGGAACAACAACAATGGATACCGTAAAAACAACAACGGTTCCCGGAACAACAACTACAACAACAACAACAATAGAGGGTCCAATAGCAACAATTGGAGGACGAACAATCAAAGCAACCAGAATCCTGGTTACAATTATTCTAACTCAACCTCTAATAATTCCTCTAACCCTTTTTCTTTATCTGGTGAACCGGGCGTACTCCTTCTGTGGACCTTTCTTCTCTTATGATTTTTTGAGTTGGATGAAAACAGCGCTCCTAAAGAAAATGAGGCCTCTCTTCCCCTTCTTCTTCTACTCCATTGAAGAGCCAGGGGCAAGGATCAAGTTCTCTCAGCCGGAAAAGAAAGACGCAGTTATGGAGGCTATCTTGATCAAGCTTAGTACTATGAAGAATTCTATGACTTCATTTTCGAGGGCCCAAAAGTCCTTCGAACAACAACTTGCAAGTAGGGCGAATGAAGCGCCAAGAGATCCAGGGAAGCTTCCAGCAAAGACGGAAAGCAACCCTAAGGGCCAGTGCATGGCCATAACGACGAGGAGTGGACTTAAAACTGCAGATCCAGTACCTCGTTCGACGCAGACCACCTCGGTCCAGATCCAGTCGAAGAACACCTCGACCGAGATGCCAACCGAGGCGGAGCAACAGAAAGCGGAGGGGAAAACTGAAGTTTATGTTCCACCTCCTGCATACAAACCACCACTTCCATTCCCCCAGTCAAGGGCCAGAGCACATCTAGACAAGCACTTTGGTAAGTTCCTTGACTTGATGAATAAGCTGCATATTAACATTCCTTTCCTTGATGTTATTCTAGGAATGCCCGCCTATGGGAAGTTCTTAAAGGAGATCCTATCAAGGAAAAGGAAATTGGAAGACTTTGGTGAAGTTAGGATGACAGCTAAATCCTCGGAGCTTATTAAGATCATGATGGAGAAGATGCCACCTAAATTAAGAGATCCCGGCTCATTTAGCATTCCTATTCAAGTTGGGGATGTCACTTGTGAAGCCCTTTGTGATCTAGGAGCCAGCGTGAGCATCATCCCGCTGGAACTATGCATGAAGATCGGACTTGGAGAGCCCAAGCCGGTCAAGATTCGACTTTACATGGCGGATCGCTCCATCACCCATCCCGTGGGCATCTTGGAGGACGTTCCGGTCAAGTTAGGTAACTTCTATCTACCTATAGATTTTGTTGTACTTGACATTCCCGCAGATTATCCTGTTCCTATTATTCTCGGGAGGCCATTTCTAGCAACTTCGGGTTGCAATGTGGATTGCAAGAACGCCAAGTTGAAATTCAACATTGGTGGCGATGAGGTGGAGTTCGCACTACTTGCAGCCATGAAAGGGGAGCAGCTAACTGATGATATCTTCAACATCTACGATGAGGAAGAATCAAGAGAATTGGTGAGCTCTATCCTTATTAACGATTCACTCGAAAGAGTTATAAGTTTTAGTTTAATAGAGGAAGGTATAGATGCTTCTTGTGATGCAGATATACGGAGCTTGAAGGCACTGGAAGAAGATCCAAAAGCTAAAACTGAGAAGCTAATCCAGGAGACGAAGATCTCCAGTTTCGGTTCTAGTTGCAGTAGCTCGACCGAGGCACTTCCTGGACTGAACGAGGCGACTGAAGAACATCTCGGTCAACGCTTCTGTGCTTCGACCGAGGTCGATGGCGAGATGATGTCAACTAAGACTACTGAGAATAATAATTTTCTTACTCACTTCTCTGACATTCATCCTCAGTTGGTGGAACATTCCATCCACCAACTTTCTGATAAAAACGGACCTTGGTATGCTGATATTGTAAATTATCTTGTTTGCTAGGAAACACCACCCGGATTGACGTACTCTCAAAAGAAGAGATTCTTCAAGGAAGTACGACATTATTACTGGGATGAGCCGCTGCTATTCAAGCGCGGACTAGATGGGATGCTTCCAAGATGCATTCCGGAAGATGAGGTTAATAGCGTTATACGGCATTGCCATTCGCTTCCTTGTGGAGGGCATGCTAGCACGGATAAATCATGCTCCAAGGTATTGCGTTCCGGTTTCTTTTGGCCTACATTATTTAAAGATGTACAAGCTTTTGTTGTCTCTTGTGATGCATGCCAAAGAACAGGGAATCTATCGAGGAGGAACGAAATGCCACTCAATAACATCCAAGAGGTGGAAATCTTTGATGTATGGGGGATTGACTTCATGGGACCTTTCCCGTCCTCCGGAGGAAACCTCTATATCCTTCTTGCGGTTGATTACGTCTCTAGATGGGTTGAAGCCATTGCTTCTCCCACTAACGACGCAAAGGTGGTTGTGAAGTTCTTGAACAGAACCATCTTTGCACGGTTTGGAACTCCGCGCATCATCATCAGCGATGGAGGAACGCATTTCATCAACCGGAAGTTCAAGGCACTTCTATCGAAGTATGGGGTAACCCACAAGGTATCAACTGCTTATCACCCTCAAACTAGTGGACAGGTCGAGATCTCGAATAGAGAAATCAAAGCAATTCTGGAGAAGACCGTCTCTAGAACGAGAAAGGATTGGTCCATGAAATTGGACGATGCTCTTTGGGCGTACAAGACCGCATTTAAGACTCCCATAGGTACCACCCCTTACAATTTGGTATATGGGAAGTCTTGCCATTTGCCCGTCGAATTGGAACACAAAGCGTATTGTGCGATCAAATGGTTGAATTTCGACATTAAGGAGGCCGGCGAGAAGCGACTATTGGAACTCAACGAGCTGGAGGAGCTGCGTTTGAACGTTTATGAGAATGCCAAAATCTACAAGGAAAGGACGAAGAGATGACATGACAAGCGTATCGTCCCAAAGGAGCTTAACGAAGGAGACTTAGTTCTACTCTTCAACTCCCGCCTCCGCCTTTTTCTAGGTAAGTTAAAATCCAGATGGACCGGACCTTATGTTGTGAAACATGTTTTTCCTCATGGTGCAGTTGAGATATGGGGCGAAACTAGCGGAAGCTTCAAAGTCAACGGTCATAGACTTAAGAAGTACCGACCGGAGACTCCGATGAGGAGGTTGCACCAATATACCTCATTTGAGACGCATCATGGTCCAGCTAGCGACCTTAAACCAAGCGCTTCTTGGGAGGCAACCCAAGGTATTGCTTTCTTTTTCCCATTTTCTAGTCTAGCTTAGATAGTTTGCTTTTTCTTTGTTTTGTTTGTTTTTGGCATCCAAGACAGATAACAGGAGACATCTAAGGAAGGAGCATAACTGAAAGTTCAGAAGTTCGAGAATTCGAGAAGACGAAGTTTGACTGAGACACCTCGGTCCAGTCGAGGCCACCTCGACCGAGTTGATTCTTGAGCAACCGAGGCGACTAGGGTTTCTGCAGAACCACCTCGGTCCGTACCACCTCGGTCCAGTCGAGACCATCTCGACCGAGGTGACAGCAGTTCCAGGAACAGTATAAAAAGAAAAAAAATTCTGTTTTCACTTTTTACCTTCTTCGACTCGACCACGGCGCCTTCTCACCTCGCTTCCTCAAATCTTGCTCGTTTTCGAAGATTTCTGCTTCCAAACTGCGATTGAAGGGTAGAGGATCCCATTGCAAGTACAGATCTGCGAAGAAATCGAACGAATCGACCGAAACGAGGTAAAAACAATCAAAACCCTAACTCGTTCGTTCGTTTCGATTTGGGCTTTGGTTGCCCTTGAATCTGCTGAGAAAAGGCTTAAGTACCCCATAGGAAGCAATTGTAGTGATTTTTGGGGGAAAAGAACTGGATTTTTGAGATTTGAATCGCAAACTGTCATGCCTCGGTCCAGTCGAACTGCATCTCGACCGAGGTGATTCTTGAGGATTGTCAGCGACCGAGGTGATCTGACAGTAGCTGAAAAAAAAATGAGTTCCGAACGTCACCTTGCCCTCAGATATAGATCCTCACCCTCCCCTCCTTCCTCTTCTTCCCGACCTTACCGCCCGGTGATCCACGAGAGATGCCGGGTAGATTATGAGCGTATAGCTAGCCGTCCAGTGATTGCACCACGTTTCCTGGACATGTCGGCTTTTGATTGCCTATGGGTAGATGGAGACCTTAGGCGGATGATCACCACAGTTGGGCTGGATCAGTTTACTGAGATCCGAGCCCCAGCCTACTTGGAGCCGACCCTAGAGTTCGTTAGCTCCTTTTCCTACCTTCCCACGGAGCAGTCTGTGAAGTACCGGTTGATGAGCCGGAACTTCATAGTTCCCTTAGAGGTTTGGAGAGAGATTTTCAGCTTTCCTGAGACCACCGCCACTGACTTCCCTTCCCGATCTGTAGCTAGGGAGTTCTGGGGGCAGATTGCCCATATTACTGAGCATGCAGATAGATGGCGCCCTGGAGATTCCAGGGAGAAGGTCATCTTCCACCTAGCCTTCAGATTAGCCCATAGGATATTCAGCGAGACACTTCTGGCGCGTACTAAGACGCCCCAGAAGATCCGACAGGGCGAGCTTTTCAGTCTTTACTGTATGGTTACGGGGGGTTTCCCGGACTTTGGCTTGATCTTGGCAGAGGACCTGCACAAGATCAAGGCCAAGGCGAAGGGAGACATCTGCTGCGGAGGTCTTGTCACCCACATAGCTGCTTTTCACGGGATGGACCTCAATGCGTGTACGATGGTGGCGGCTCCGAAGTCGCTTGGATTGTAGGAGATGATCACTCGGAAGATTCTAGTTCCCCGAGGTCTGACCACTCTGATAGCATGAATTATAGTCTATATTTTGGGGTTTGTTTAGACGTTTTATCTTTCATAATCTGCATGTTTGTATGTATATTATGTGATTTTACTACCATTTCATCTACCTTTGCGAGAATCGAGGTCTACACCTAGTTTTGTTGTAATCGTAGGTAAAATGGCACGTTTCGCATCGAAAAGGAGCAAAAGGAGTCATGAGTCATTTGGAGCTACATCCAGGGAGCATAGCCATGGATTAAAGATTTACTTTGGAGCAGTTTTGAGAGATTTCACATTCAGTTGTGACTCACCTCGGTTGACCAGAGATTCATCTCGACCGAGGTGATCCAGAGACGCCGACTCGACCGAGGCGAACACTAGGACGCGGCGAGAATATTTTATTCATGGATAAGATCTTTTAAAATTGGAAAGTGATCTTATATTTTTGGGCTTGGCTCCTGGAAGGAAGGAGATATGCAGAATCATATATTTTACCTATATTTATGGGAAAATATCTTTCTAAGATTTATTATCTTTGGAGGGTTATTTTCTTATAAAAAGGGGTTGGATTTCCACAAATCCATCATCTTGCTTACGAGAAGATCTCGCTTATCCAGCATACACAGCAGCAGCATACTCCAGTTGGGAGAGATTCGAAGAACCTTTTTGAAGGTTGAAGGAAGATTGAAGTCTATAGCTTTTATAGCTTTTTGGAGGGTTTTGTAAGATTGTCTTCAATTCCCTCACTTGTTGTCTTGTCTTGTTGGATTACTATCCAAGGAACCCTTTGTTGTGATATTTGATTCAGTTATTGAAGTCTTTTCATTAAATTCTTCTTGTTCAAATATTCACCTTCTTCCCATATATTTTAATACTTTCATTATGATGATGAGTGGCTAATTACCTTGTGTGATTCTAGGGTGATTGGCTGAAGGTTGTGGGAAAAACAATGATAGAATAATCTTAGATTCCAGTAGGATCCTGAAAGTTCGAGTCTTTAACCTTAACCCTAAGCATCTCGTTCAGTCGATGAACATCTCGGCCGAGGTGGAAACTGGCTGACCGAGGTGACTTATCTGATCCATAACTGAGAGTTAAGTGTTAGAGTTTGCCAAATCCTATTCTTATTACACCTTTCCTGGTTCAAAGCAAGCTTAGGATGAGACTTACCCGGTAATTCCTTAGTTTGTGTACCAACGATCATAAGTGTAGGTAATAAAGGTTTATCCTTTATTGGGGTTTGAGTGTGCTTCCATCCCATTTTTGTGAGTTAGCCCGAGACTTACCCGGTAAAGGTTGATTCTATTCCCTTAGATGGTGAGTTAGTTTGAGGTTATAGTTCTTTATCTTGATTCCTTGAGACTTACCCGGTAATTGGAGTTACGGTTTAGGATTAGTGTGTAGTGAGACTTACCCGGTGATCTACTCCACTTTAGTAACACCTTCCCCACGCAAAAATCTCAGCTTTGTCCGCTTATCTATAGATCTTGAGTTGGAACCACAACTAGATGCTTTAATCCCTAGAATTGAATGTTTGCTTTATTGACTTCTTATTCATCTTTGATTGTGTTAATTGCTCTTTGTGGTTAGTATTCACGAAGCTTACCGTTATTGACTTTGTTTCACCGAGTCCCTGTGATCGACCCCTGGAATTCCTTGCTTTTTACTACGATTGACCCGTACACTGCGGGTTCGCATCCTTGTTTTAAGCTTAGGTCTAGGGTTATAAATTTAAAGCTTGCACACACCGTTTGGAGCGAACAAGTTTTTGGCGCCGTTGCCGGGGACTTGGTCTAGACCGAGCCGGTACGGTTTGCTCTTGGGGCGCTTGCCCCGTGTCATCTAACCACTCTACTCGAGTGACTTTTGCAGGTTCTTTCTTAGGTATATGCGAAGAACCCGTACTGGGAAGGAAATCGTTCCTTACGATCCCGAACCGGAAAAGACATACAAACGACGCTTAAGAGACGCGAAGATGGCCCAACAAGACGATCGCGATCTTGCGGCCGAATTTAAAGAGGCGCTAGAGCTGCTACGCCTCAGCAAGGAGGAACTTAGGCAAGAAAAAGAAGAGAATCGCACCAAGACTGCAGCAATCGAAGCTGAGATAGCAGTCATACGAGACCAGATTCTACTTTGACCGAGGGAAGATCCCCCTGTTGATCCTCGACCGATGCAGGATCCAGTGGCTGATCTTCGACCGAGGCAGATTCCAGTACCTGACGCCCCGGCCGATGTACTTCCACCTCGGATGCCAATCCGAGATGTTCTTCTTGTAGGAATCCCACAAACCCTAGGTCAAAGGATGGACCCTAATCAACAGCTGAGGCGTCCAGGGGTGAACCTAGGAGATCCAGTGGATCATGACTACGAACTTCGACCGCAAGTTCTATCCATGATTCACCAATGCCAATTCGGAGGGCTAGAAAAGGAGTCACCGCATCAACATCTTCAAAACTACGAGATCTTGATGGAAACCTTGCGACCTTCAAGAATTGAAAATAACAACTACAAGTTAAGACCTTTTTACTTTTCTTTAAAAGATAGAGCTCTTACTTGGTATCAATCTCTTCCTCCAGGAAAAATTAACACATGGGAGGAGATGACTACGGAATTCTTGACCAAATTCTTTCCCCCCTCAAAGACCGCTGAAATGAGAGGGAAGATCAACGCTTTCATTATGAAGGACAAGGAGAGCTTGTCCAAATCTTGGGAGCGGTTCAAGGATATCCTTTTGGATTGCCCACATCATGGGATTCCAAAGATCGAGTTGTTGGAGATCTACTTTAAAGGACTAGACGGAAGCACCCAGTTCAATCTCCAACTACTCTCCGCCGGTACCTTCATGGATATGGCGATTGATGAGGCTTGGGACTTCATTGAGAAGCAAGGCTTGCACATGGAGAAATATACCCACCAAGGAGCTGCAGGTGGAGTTAAAAGAGTCAACTTTCAAGAGACTCAATCCAACAACAATCAACTCACGTCTTTGAAGAATGACGTGAAGCAATTGAAGGAACTCTTGATGGCTCAAACTAAGAAGGAAGAGCAAGGGCAAAGGAACAACGACAACAACGGGTACCGTAACAACAACAACGGTCCCCGAAACAACAACTACAACAACAACAATAGAGGATCCAATAGCAACAACTGGAGGGAGAATAACCAAAATCACGGTAACAATCATTCAAACTCCAACTCTAACGATTCCTCTAACCCTTTCCTCTCTTCCCCTTCTTCTTCTTCTACTCCATTAAAGAGCCAAGGGCAAGGATCAAGTTCGTCTCAACCAGAAAAGAAAGACGCAGTTCTGGAGGCTATCTTGATCTAGCTTAGCGCTATGGAGAATTTTATGACTTCATTTTCGAGGGTGCAAAAGTCCTTCGAACAACAACTTGCTAGTAGGGCGAATGAAGCGCCAAGAGATCCAGGGAAGCTTCCAGCAAAGACGGAAACTAACCCTAAGGGCCAGTGCATGGCCATAACAACGAGGAGTGGACTTAAAACTGCAGATCCAGTACCTCGTTCGACGCAGACCACCTCGGTCCAGATCCAGTCGAAGAACACCTCGACCGAGATGCCAACCGAGGTGGAGCAACAGAAAGCAGGAGGGACGACTGAAACTTATATTCCACCTCCTGCATACAAACCACCTCTTCCATTCCCTCAGTCCAGAGCCAGAGCACATCTAGACAAGCACTTTGGTAAGTTTCTTGACTTGATGAATAAGCTACATATTAATATCCCTTTCCTTGATGTCATTTTAGGTATGCCCGCCTACGGGAAGTTCTTAAAAGAAATCTTATCAAGGAAGAGAAAGCTGGAGGATGTTGGTGAAGTTAGGATGACATCTAAATCTTCGGAGCTTATCAAGATAATGAAGGAAAAGATGCCACCTAAGTTGAGAGATCCCGGCTCGTTTTGCATTCCCATTCAAGTTGGGGATGTCACTTGCGAAACCCTTTGTGATCTAGGAGCCAGCGTGAGCATCATCCCGCTGGAGCTATGCACGAAGATCAGTCTTGGAGAGCCCAAACCGGTCAAGATTCGACTTTATATGGCGGATCGCTCCATTACCCATCCCGTGGGTATCTTGGAGGACGTTCCGGTCAAGTTAGGTAACTTCTATCTACCTATAGATTTTGTTGTACTTGACATTCCCGCAGATTATCCTGTTCCTATTATTCTCGGGAGGCCATTTCTAGCAACTTCGGGTTGCAACGTGGATTGCAAGAACGCCAAGTTGAAATTCAACGTTGGTGGCGATGAGGTGGAGTTCGCACTACTTGCATCCATGAAAGGGGAGCAGCTACTGATGATATCTTCAACATCTACGATGAAGAAGAATCAAGAGAATTGGTGAGCTCTATCCTTATTAATGATCCACTTAAAAGAGTTATTAGCTTCAGTTTAATGGAGGAAGGTATAGATGCTTCTTGTGATGCAGATATACGGAGCTTGAAGGCACTGGAATAGGATCCAGGAGCTAAAACTGAAAAGCTAATCCAGGAAACGAAGATTTCCAGTCTCGGTCCCAGTAGCAACACCTCGACCGAGGCACTTTCTGGAATGAGCGAGGCGACTAAAGAACATCTCGGTCAACGCCTCTGCGCCTCGACCGAGATCGATAGCGAAACGATTCTAACTGAGACTTCATCGAGTCCAGTTTCTAACACCATTCTACAGGAAAGAGGAAGCAAGGATCCCCCTCAGAAAACACCCCCAGTCGTGGAGCTTAAACAACTCCCTAGTCACTTGAGGTATGTTTTCATTGGACCGGATTCCACTTATCCCGTTATTGTTAGTGCTTCCCTTTCCGAATCTGAATTGTCTAAGTTAATGCATGTCCTGAGAAAGCATCGAAAAGCTATAGGTTATACCACGGATGATCTTATTGGTATTAAACCTTCTTTCTGCATGCATAGAATTCTAATGGAAGATAATCATAAGAATTCACGGGAACCTAGAAGACGGTTAAATCCGATCATGAAAGAGGTTGTGAAGAAAGAAGTTCTTAAGTTGTTGGATGCAGGTATTATTTATCCTATCTCGGACAGCAAGTGGGTTAGCCCGGTGCATGTCATTCCGAAGAAAGGAGGGATGACCGTTGTGACGAATAAGAACAACGAGTCGATCCCAACGAGGACCGTCATGGGCTGGAGGGTTTGCATCGATTATAGGAAGCTAAACACGGCAACTCGGAAGGATCATTTTCCACTTCCCTTCATCGATCAAATGCTCGAACGGTTGGCCCAACATTCACACTTTTGCTACTTGGACGGCTATAGTGGATTCTTCCAGATTCCTATCCATCCGGATGATCAGGAGAAGATCACTTTCACTTGTCCATGGGGGACATTTGCCTATCGGAGGATGCCATTTGGATTGTGCAATGCACCCGCTACCTTCCAGCGATGCATGATGGCTATCTTTTCCGAATACGTAGAGGAGATCATGGAGGTATTCATGGACGATTTTTCTGTATATGGTTCCTCCTTTGATGATTGCCTATCTAACCTTTCACTAGTACTTAAAAGATGTGAAGACACTAATCTCGTCTTGAATTGGGAGAAGTGTCATTTTATGGTTAATGAAGGCATTGTGCTAGGACACCTCGTTTCTAATCGAGGTATTGAGGTCGATCGAGCTAAGATCGAGACTATTGAGAAGCTCCCTCCTCCTTGTTCTGTTAAAGGTGTGAGAAGTTTTCTCGGGCATGCAGGTTTCTACAGAAGATTCATCAAGGACTTCTCTAAGATTTCTAAACCTCTAACTAACCTCTTGAATAAAGATGTTGTTTTTGAGTTTTCGCAGGAGTGTCTTGATGCTTTTTACAGGATTAAGGAAGCGTTGATCTCCGCTCCCATTATCCAACCTCCTGATTGGACCTTGCCCTTTGAGGTCATGTGTGACGCTAGTGATGTAGCCGTAGGAGCGGTGCTTGGACAGAAGAAGGATGGACGGACCACCGCCATTTATTATGCTAGCAAGACGCTAGATGAAGCACAACGCAACTACGCTACCACCGAGAAGGAGTTATTGGCGGTTGTATATGCTTTCGAAAAGTTTCGTTCCTATCTAGTAGGGGCGAAGGTCATTGTCTACACCGACCACGCAGCCATTCGTTACTTGTTGGCTAAGAAAGACGCCAAGCCGCGCCTTATTCGATGGATTCTCTTACTTCAAGAGTTTGACCTAGAGATCCGCGATAAGAAGGGATCCGAGAACTCAGTTGCGGACCACCTCAGCCGGCTACCGGAATCTTCCCGCGAGACGGATGACCCACCCATAGACGATTCATTCCCCGATGAGCACTTGCACTTGTTGGAGCGTTTGATGGATTTACTTACTTCACCCCACGATGGAGGTGAAGTATGGGGTGAGGGCTCCTCCCACCTCGTTTGAGACGCATCATGGTCCAGCTAGCGACCTTAAACCAAGCGCTTCTTGGGAGGCAACCCAAGGTATTGCTTTCTTTTCCCGTTTTCTAGTCTAGCTTAGATAGTTTTTGTTTTTGCTTTGCTTTGCTTTGTTTTTGGCGTTCTGGACAGACAACAGGGAATATCTAAGGAAGGAGCATAACTGGAAGGACAGAAGTTCGAGATTTTGAGAAGACATAAGCATCTCGGTCACTGTCAGAGCACCTCGACCGAGTTGGTTCTTGAGCAACCGAGGCGACTAGGGTTTTCTGCTGAACCACCTCGGTCCGTACCACCTCGGTCCAGTCGAGACCATCTCGACCGAGGTGACAGCAGATCCAAGAACAGTATAAAAAGGGGAAAATTTTATTTTTCACTTTTTTTACCTTCTTCACCTCGACCGCGGCGACAGTCCACTTCGCTCTCTCTCATTTCTTGCTCGTTTTCGAAGATTTCCGCTTCTAAACTGAGATTGAAGGGTAGAGGAACCGATTGCAACACCAGATCTGCAAAGAAATCGAACGAATCGACCGAAACGAGATAAAACAAGTCGAAACCCTAACTCGTGCATTCGCTTCGATTTGGGCTTTGGTTGCCCCTGATTTTGCTGAGAAAAGGCTTAAGTACCCCTTAGGAAGCAATTGTAGTGATTTTTGGGGGAAAAGAACTGAATTTCTGAGAATTGGAATCGTAACTGCTGCGCCTCGGTCCGGTCGAACTGCATCTCGACCGAGGTGATTTCTGAGTCTTGTCAGCAACCGAGGTGTTCTGACAGTGTTGAGTGAAAATGAGTTCCGATCGTCGCATAGCCCTGAGAGACAGATCCTCACCCTCCCCTTCTTCTTCTTCTTCTTCCCGTCCTTACCGCCCGGTGATCCACGAGAGATGCCGGGTAGACTATGAGCGCATAGCTAGCCGTCCAGTTATCGCACCTCGATTTCTGGACGTGTCAGCTTTCGATTGCCTAGGGTTAGATGCTGACCTTAGGAGGATGATTGCCACTGTAGGGCTGGATCAGTTTACTGAGATCCAAGCCCCAGCTTATTTGGAGCCGACCTTAGAGTTCGTTAGCTCCTTCTCCTACCTCCCCACAGACCGGTCTGTGAAGTACCGGTTGATGAACCGGAACTTCATAGTTCCTTTAGAGATTTGGAGAGAGATTTTCGGCTTTTCTGAGCCCACCGCCACCGACTTCCCCTCCCGATCCGTAGCTAGGGAGTTCTGGGGGCAGATTGCCCATATTACCGAGCATGCAGACAGATGGCACCCTGGAGATTCCAGGGAGAAAGTCATCTTCCACCCGGCCTTCAGATTAGCCCATAGGATATTCAGCGAGACACTTTTGGAACGTACTGAGACTCCCCAGAAGATCCGACAGGGCGAGCTCTTCGGCCTCTACTGTATGGTCACAGGGGGTTTCCCAGACTTTGGCTTGATCTTGGCAAAGGACCTGCACAGGATCAAGGCCAAGGCGAAGGGAGACATTTGCTGTGGAGGTCTAGTCACCCATATTGCTACCTATCACGGGATGGACCTTAGTGTTTGTACGACGGCGGCGGCTCCGAAGCTGCTTGGATTACAAGAGATGATCACACGGAGGATTTTGGTTCCCCGTGGTTTGACCACTCCATATGTTGCTATGCCTTGGGAGCGGACTGCACCACAAGGGATCCGCTGGTCTGCTCAGTTCACAGTTTTCGACCCGCATTACTGGCAGACAGCTTGGGCTCCACTGATGGAGGATCATAGAGAGGCAGCAGCTGTCCCGGCTGAGGAGGAGGAGGATGACGACGACGAGGAGACGGTGGATGAGAGAGATGGTGGAGTCCCGATGGATACAGGGACGGATACTGCAGGGACGAGCGCACCACCGATCATAGATTTGGATGACGAGGAGGATACTGAGCCTGCACCTGCTGCACCTCCTGCTAGATCTGCTAGGCGTCGGACACGCCGTCATAGAGACACTGAGGCTCATCGTCGGATCGATGATCTGACAGATCAGATGATAGATTCTTATGCTGCCCTTACTGTGGACATGCATGAGAGATTTGCCGCCTAGCACCGACACCTTGACAGCTGGACTCAACAGATGTTAGAGGGGCAGCACTATCAGCGTAGGATGATGGAGCTACAGTTCCAGCAGACTATGGGCTATCCTTTCGATCCGACACAGTATCCGTACGTACCACCACCACCACCGCCGGATCCGGATTACTGAGGAGCTGCAGGATTTTCTTATTATATTTTTTTATGTAGTTCAGCTATTTATCCGGTGAGTTCTCTCATTTTCAGACTTATATTTGACCCACTGGGACAGTGTGTCCCAAGTATGGGGTGTTTGTACTTATTTGACTACTTGATGTATTTGACTACTTTTGATGTATTACATTCTATCGGATATTTTATTTATGCTTCACTTCTGCAGTTATATGATTATCTGATATTACATGCATACCTACAGGTTATTTGATTGAGAAAAACGTCGAAACTGAAAGAAAAAAATGGTTTTAAAAAAAAAAATTTTGACCTCGACCGAGTCAGTCTTGGCCAAACGAGGCGTTTCACCTCGGTTGAACCAAGAATACCTCGACCGAGGTGGGTTAACTGAGAGTTTTCGAAAACGATTTTGTGTTACTTATCTGGATATGATCTCAGTGAAGATCTTGTTTACTAACTGGTTTTGAATCCTTTATGTGTTTGAAAGGTTTTATAATATGTTTAAGTTGCTAAATGCTTTGTTTGAAATTATTAGCATGTTTAATACTTTGTATTTATCCAAATTATGTTGAATTTGAAGGTTGACACCACAAGATAAGTTCTCTCACTTTCTTCCTGGAAAGACCAAGGCAATTCATTCTTCTCTCTTCTTCTTCTTAATCATGCTTAGCCCCTCATATACATTTTGCCTCCCTTTACCTATCCGGGAATTTGGAAGCAAGCGAAGTGGTGAAAGCAAGTGAAGTTAAAGTTGAGAAGTTGGCTGGAAGTGAAAGTGCTAGAAAGTAATTTTAGGTTTGAGGAAGTCAATCATGAAGATGAGTAACTCGGCACCATTCACATAGCCGGGTGTTTGTGTCTTGCCAAAGTCGGATTGAGCGATATTCCTAACGGGTCATGGTATGTGCATCAAGGGTTTGATGCATCTCAAGAAATTGATGATTGCTGATTTCCTAGGCTTCGGTTATTGTGCACCTCTGTCCATGCATCCCAAAAAGTAAAGTAAAAAGAAAAAGTGTGAAATAAGCAAAGCT
This sequence comes from Fagopyrum esculentum, assembly GCA_033239045.1. Lineage (NCBI taxonomy): Eukaryota > Viridiplantae > Streptophyta > Magnoliopsida > Caryophyllales > Polygonaceae > Fagopyrum > Fagopyrum esculentum. Next base: position 67,469,730 of record BSUD01000004.1, on the reverse strand, counting down.
TATTGGTGGAAGATGTTGCAAGTCAAAGTGAAAGTGAAGTTCATCCTTTTCCCGGATTCTAGCACCACATTACCTTACATACATCCCTACCCTACACGTTTCTTGACCTTTCTTTTGGGAAGCCCTTGAGACCTTGAGCTAGTTGATTGACTTAGTGGTTTAAACTGGATTATGCATGATTAATTTCGATAATTATGACTTATTATGCATTCTATGATTTTATGCAAAGATGAACAACTTTCCTATATTTATAAAATGTTTTGAGCATATTGAGTTTTTAATTCCATGAAGTATTCTCTTAGAGTGATCTATGATTGTAACACACCATAAAAATGTTTTTGAAAGAGTTTTCATTGATTTTTATGACTATTAATCCATTCTATCTTGTCTTCTATATGCAGAACTTGCTTGGGGACAAGCAAGGGCTAAGTATGGGGTATTTTGATAGCATGAATTATAGTCTATATTTTGGGGTTTGTTTGGACGTTTTATCTTCAATAATCTGCATGTTAGCATGTATAATATGTGATTATATTACCATTTCATCTACCTTTGCGGGAATCGAGGTCTACACCTAGTTTTGCTGTAGTTGTAGGTAAAATGGCACATTTTGCATCAAAAAGGAGCAAAAGGAGTCATGAGTCATTTGGAGCTACATCCAGGGAGCATAGCCATGGAATAAAGATTTACTTTGGACCAGTTTTGAGAGATTTTACATTCAGTTATGACTCACCTCGGTTGACCAGAGATTCATCTCGACCGAGGTGATCCAGAGACGCCGACTCGACCGAGGCGAACACCTAGGACGCGGCGAGAATATTTTATTCTTGGCTGAGATCTTTTATCTTTGGAAGGTGATCTTATATTTTTGGGCTTGGCTCCTGGAAGGAAGAAGATCTTATATTTTACCTATTTTTATGGGAGAAGTTCTTTCTAGGATATTTTATCTTTGGAGGGTTATTTTCCTATAAAAAGGGTTGGATTTCCACAAATCCAGGATCATGCTATACCATCGATCAGGGTTTATAGCACGCAGCAACCATACTCCAATTGGGAGTTTCGAAGAACCTTTTTGAAGGTTGAAGGAAGATTGAAGATCATAGCTTTTATAGCTTTTTGGAGGGTTTTGTAAGATTGTCTTTAATTCCCTCACTTGTTGTCTTGTTTTGTTGGATTGCTATCCAAGAAACGCTTTTGTTGTGATATTTGATTCAGTTATTGAAGTCTTTTTCATTAAATTCTTCTTGTTCAAATATTCACCTTCTTCCCATATATTTAATACTTTCATAATGATGATGAGTGGCTAATTTCCTTGTGTGATTCTAGGGTGATTGACTGAAGGTTGTGGGAAAAACAATGATAGAATAATCTTAGATTCCAATAGGATCCTGAAAGTTCGAGTCTTTAACCTTAACCCTAAGCATCTCGTTCAGTCGATGAACATCTCGGCCGGGGTGGAATCTGGCTGACCGAGGTGACTTATCTGATCCTAAACTGAGAGTTAAGTGTTAGAGTTTGTCAAATCCTATTCTTATTACACCTTTTCTGATTCAAAGCAAGCTTAGGATGAGACTTACCCGGTAATTCCTTAGTTTGTTTACCAACGATCATAAGTGTAGGTAATAAAGGTTTATCCTTTATTGGGGTTTGAGTGTGCTTCCATCCCATCTTTGTGAGTTAGCTTGAGACTTACCCGGTAAAGGTTGATTCTATTCCCTTAGATGGTGTGTTAGTTTGAGGTTATAGTTCTTTATCTTGATTCCTTGAGACTTACCCGGTAATAGGAGTTACAGTTTAGGATTAGTGAGTAGTGAGACTTACCCGGTGATCTAGTCGACTTTAGTAATTCCTTCCCCTCGCAAAAATCTCAGCTTTGTCCGCTTATCTTTAGATCTTGAGTTGGAACCACAACTAGACGCCTTAATCCCTAGAATTGCATGTTTGCTTTATTGACTTCTTATTGATCTTTGATTGTGTTGATTGCTCTTGTGGTTAGTATTCACGAAGCTTACCGTTATCGACTTTGTTTCACCGAGTCCCTGTGATCGACCCCTGGAATTTCTTGCTTTTTACTACGATTGACCCGTACACTGCGGGTTCGCATCCTTGTTTTAAGCTTAAGTCTAGGGTTATAAATTTAAAGCTTGCACACACCGTTTGGAGCGAACAGTCCCGCATTAGTTCTATTTGAAGGATTTAGCTCCCTTGTCATACTTCTTAGGTGTAGAGGTTTTTCCCTCCCAAACTGGTCTATTTCTCAAACAAAGAAAGTACATTCAAGATGTGCTTCACAAAGTTGGCATGGTTGAATCCAAACCAGTAAGCACACCCATGATTGTTTCTCCACTCCATCGGTATACAGGTGACCCTTTACCATTGCCAAGTAACTATCAAACAATTGTTGGTACCATACAGTACTTGGGACTCACAAGGCTAGACATTGAGCTTTCCGTAAATAAACTATCACAATACATGCAACCCCCAACTTCAGATAATTGGATTGCCCTTAAATGTCTCCTACGATGTCTTGTTGACTTTCTTCATCTCGGTCTTGCAACATATACTCCACCTCCACACTCAATCTACAAGCCTTCTCGGATATTGACTAGGCAGGTGACAATGATGACTATATATCTTCCACAAGTTATCTTTGTACCTTGGCATGACACCTATATCTTGGAGTTCCCTTAAACAAAACTATGTGGCTTATGGCTGAATACAAAGCCATAGCGGATACAACATTTGAATTATTGTGGGTCATACAACTTCAAGCCGAACATGGAAATCGTTTGGTGATACCTCCAACAACCTACTATGACAGCCTCGGAACAACAAGCTTAAGTGCTAACCTTGTCTTCCACTCAAGAATGAAGAATATTCCTCCGGCTTACCACTTTGTTCGAACAAGTCCAACACAAACAGTTAAGGGTAGTTCATGTATCCACAAAAGATCAACTAGTTGACATCCTCACTAAAACCTTATTTGTTCCCAAATTTAAGGAATTGTTGCTCAAGGTGAGAATTTTCCAAAGGCTTTCCAACTTGCAGGAGAATGTTAACAATAGTCACAAAACATAATCTTGTTAAATTTTATATATCTAGTCTAGACTAGTATCCATTCTATTCTACTATCAATACAAGACACAATAATTCATATTCATCTATAGTGTGGAGATCATCCTCCTTGATGATGGAATTTCAATGTAGGTTGAATCTATATGTAATTTGTTGTAATTTTCGATCTAGTATTTTTGCATTAAACTTTTGTGTCAATCTAGTATATTTGGTGTTTGTCTCTCTTGATCCAATACTTTTGCATTAAGTGGTTGTATGTGGCGATTTAGCTTTTTTTATTCTAGTGTTTTATGTGCCGGATTAATCTAGTATATTTGGTGTTTGTCTCTCTCAATCCAGTATTTTGCATTAAGTGGTTGTATGTGGCAATTTAGCTTTTTAATTATGGTGTTGTACATGCCGGATCAGTATGTGTTGCTGTAATATTTTCAAATTAAGCTATTGTACAAGTGGGCGGATGTAATAACTCTTGACAAAATATAAAGAAACATCTGAAATAATCTTTGTAAAAGTTGATAGAATGAAACTCTATTGTCAAAAATTTATATATATATATATATATATATATAAAGCAGAAAGAAAGAAACGACGAAAAAGAACCCCCAGAAAATAACTGAGCCATGTCACTTGGAATCAATAGTAATAGCATCATTCCTAAACTTGTTATAGATGTCCCCTTTATAAAACTCTCTGGTCCTGCAAACAAGGATCATCAACACAAGAGCACCAAAGACGTTGGCCCCCGCAAGCACCAAAAATGAAGACCTGAAACACTGGCTCCCCATACACGTCAACTCCACCATCCCCCTCGTTAACCTCTTCGCTGCCAACTGCTTCACCGCCTCTACATCGTAAAGTCTGCCAACCACCTGCACATTAAATATGTATGATCCCAGGGGACTCGCCAACTGTCCACAGTTGAACAAAGTCGAGTAGTATTTCAGCCCAAATAACTCCGATATTATAGTGAATATCAACGTCAATTGCACCCCGAACGAAAATCCGATCAGCAGTGATGCTGCGTAGACAGATCCGCTCCACGGAACTGCTATGAATATGTCTCTGATTGCTGATAAGAATAGAGCTAGCACCATTATGAGTGGTCTTGGGATTTTGAATTTCTCCAGTAGGATTTCTGATGTGAATCCTGCAAAAACCCTTCCGAAGTAGTTCCAGATGCTGACAAGTGACACGAATGTGCTCACTGTTTTGGTTGGATAGCCTAGAGATTCTCCAATTTGCCCCAAATTATCAACAACTGTGAGGATGCATCCTAACCCGCAGAATGTCCCCACAAAGAGGATGAGCATGTCCACGCTTAATAGCGCTTGTAAAATTGAATAGTCCTCGCTTCGCGGTGGTTTCTTAAAGATCGATCCGCATCATGGAACTTCTACACTCTCTTTTGTCGACATCGGATTTTCCAATTCTGCCTCTTTCACTATTACCTCCAATCTAGGGCTACTCGCCTCCTTTTTCCTCTCTTTCCAGTCCAAATGCTCTTCCCGGACGGTGATTAGAAAAGGTAAGAACAACCAGAAACAAACCAATACTGTGCTTCCAATATATGCGGTTTGAGAGAAGTTAACTGTCCTCTGAACAATGGTGAGAGCCATAGCTATCAGTGCAAGCAATACCGAGACATAGAGATATTGATAGAACACTGTTTTTTCTCTTGGATGTCTAGAAGCTTCCATAATCCTCATATTGAAAATGAAAAGGATTGAAAGAATAGCCGGAAGCCATCCGATTAGCAAAATGAGGGACTTGGCATCATCGCCGTAAATGGCGTGATACACTTGCGTGAAACCAGCACCGCTTAATCCCACATATCCTTTCAGGAGCCCCAGCATCATTCCCCTGCCTTGGGGAAAGTTCTTCACGCAGGTGACGAGCGATCCGGTGTTGGTGAAGTTCTGGGAGTTCGCACCCACGTAGATGTAGAGACACTTCATTGTGACGGAGGGCTTGGCGATGCGACCGGTGACGGCAAGCCACACCATAAAGTAACCGAAGAAGTTCATGGCTGAGCCAATTAAAAGAACGACTGGGATTGGAACCACCACGGCGATTAGACCGGAGAAAACTCCGACGTTGGCGCCCAGATCTTTGAAGGTACCCATTAGGTTAAGGGTTGATTGATCATAACCAAGACTTGATTTGATTTCTCTGGAGTAAACGCCAAAGAGGTAGGTGGATCCGGCTCCGGCCATGATGAGGAAGGTTCCGAACATCATGTACCATCGCCCCTTAAGGAGCTTGCGCATGAAGGCAAAGAAAGACATGCACTTGTATTTTGATTAGAATTTGGATTTTGATTGGATGTATAATGTTTAAAACTGGATTTGGCCTTCTCTTATACTACTGGGAGGAGGTTAGATTTTATAGGATAACTTTTTGCGTTCGGAGTCGGTTGTTTAGATTTCGTTCGATATAATTTTTTATTGTTAAAGATAAAATATAACACATTATTCGGTATGTTTAATATATATACTGGTTTTATATGTTTTTATTGCTAAAGATAACATGCTATTTGTTTCTCATGTTTAATACATTATAGTTTTTATATATTTTTTATTGTTAAAGAGAATACTTTATTTCTTTCTCGGTATGATAATATATATTATTGTTTTTATATTTTTTTATTGTTAAAGATAATTCAGTATATTTAATATATATTATTGTTTTTTCTATATATTTTTTATTGTTACAGATATTTTTTTTTCGTTTAATATATATTATTGTTTATATAAATTTTTATTATTAAAGATAACATGCTATTTGTTTCTCATGTTTAATATATATTATTGTTAAAGATAATACTCAATTTTCTAGATATGTTTAATATATATTATTATTTTTAAATATTTTTATTGCTAAAGATAGCACGGTATTTATTTTTCTCTATGTTTGTATATACTATTGATTTGATATATTTTTATTGTTAAAGATAATACGGAATTTGTTTCTCACCATATTTAGTATATATTATTGTTTTCATATATTTTCATCTTTAAAGATAACACGGTATTTGTTTCTCTCTATGTTTAATATATGTTATTATTTTCATATATTTTTATTGTTAAAGATCGATAACACGCTATTTGTTTCTCGCTATATTTAATTTATATATATATATATATATATATATATATATATATATATATATATATATATATGTATATATATATATTTATTGTTAAAGATAACACGCAGTTTCTTTCTCGCTATGTTTAATATATTTTATTGTTTTCATATATTTTAATGTAAAAGATAACAAGCTATTTGTTTATCTCTATGTTTAATATATATTATTGTTTTCATATTATCTTAATGTAATAGATAACACGGTATTTGTTTCTCGATGTTTTTAATATAAATTATTGTTTTCATATGTTTATTGTTAAAGATAAGACATATTTTTTTCTCTTAATATATCTTATTGTTTTCATATATTTTTATTGTTAAAGATAACATGGTATTTGTTTCTCGCTATGTTTAATATATAATGTTGCTTTCATATATTCTTATCATTAAAGATAGCATGGTATTTTTTCGCCCTATGTTTAACATATATATTATTGTTTTCATATATTTTTATTGTTAAAGATAATACGGTATTTGTTTCTCGCTATGTTCAATATATATTATTATTTTCATATATTTTTAATGTAAAAGATAACACGGTATTTGTTTCTCGCTATGTTTAATGTATATTGTTTTTGAGAAAATTTAGCTATTATAGTATTTTTTGTTTATTGGGTACTAACTAGCCCCCTTGCTAATTTCCATTTGAAAATAAATATAAATTAAAAATAAAAGGTTGAAGAATTGTAGGAAGAAGTTAGAGTAGTTATTGCAATTTCATTTATTAAAATCTGCCTTTAATTCAAAAACAGGTTAATTAAAATAGGAAATTGTATAGAGAGAAATTTGCAGAATCTTGGAGACATCATATCAACAGAAACTAGTTCACGAAATATCATAACAAAGCTTCTTCATTGATTAGCGTCAACACAGATTCGCCGTTGCCGCCATTAACTTAGCAACTTCAAAGCTCGTCATCGTCGTCTTCTTCGACTCTTCATCCCCTCTTCTTCTACTTCGTCTCTGAAAACCGCCGATTCATCTCCAATAACGCGTCTTTTGAGCACGATAGAACACAGGTGAAATCTCTTGCTCGATTTTTTTGATATTCTTCACTTTTGTTCATTTTCTGGGTTAGAATAAATGGTTTCATCCTATTGAAGAGGAGCTTGTACGAAGTAGTGTATGTATTGATTTCTCACTGACCGATTTCACATTTCAAAGGTAAAGACCTAATTTTTTTTCAAATTATTGTAAATCATCTTACCACATAAGGTATGTTCTTTATATTTTTGTTATGTTGTTGGCGGATATGTTTGATTGCACTTGATTTGGTATTTTAATTGAACTCGAAAACATTTATTGTACTTATCCGTATGTACTTAGCTGTTGCAAGTTCAAATTATGTATTTGGGAACACACATATGTGTTAAGGTGTGTATTACATTTTGACGTATTTGTAAATTGAGATTTTTGTGTAACAAAATCATCTCTCATAATGGCGATACTGAATGATTTTCAGAATAACATGTAACAATTACATGTAGTGTGTACATATACATATGTGGACATGAAATTCTGTTTGTGTACATTTGATATACCCACAGTAGTAGATGATATTGAATTACTTGTTCAAACATCTTATGTATTGACAGTAGTGACATAGTATATGTACCAATGTAGCATGAGATACACAGAGTTTGTAATAGTGTACATACCATATTTGTGTTTACAACATATTAATTACATATCTTAATGTAACTTAACAACCAAACTGATTCTATTAGTTCATTGACAATAGAAAATCCATGGCAAGAAAAAAGCGTATGACAATTAAGCATCATATGAGGAAAGAGTTTGTCAAAATTGGGGTTGGACCTTCATCACATGTATTTATGTGTACTGTGTGTACTGATTATGTAGATGATGATAAATATTATGTTTTACAAATATGTATGAGTAACATACTTCTGAACAATTAGAATAGATAATGGACAAATTATGTAGTTCATATAAATAGTGGATTAACAATACATGTTCAACATATATAGAAAATCAACAACACATGTACATAATAGTATTACATAAGATTGTAATATATATGAGACATTTGAAGTAACATTTTATGTATATTTTTTATTCATATGGCCTATTTTGATTAACTGAACAAATTGTATTAATGTATAGATATATTATGTTTGTGTATGTAATTTACAGTTTGATGCATTTGATTGAATTTTGAATTCAAACAATGGGTGATACATACACACAGAATGTGGATAGTTGGTACAACGGCGACATTCCTCAACTTAAGGTTTGTCTCAATTGAATACTTGTTTGATGTATCCCTTAATTAGTTGTTTTGTGAATGTATTATTAAATAATACCATAGGATTCACAGTTCACATACTGTTGGGAGGACAACGAACGATCAGAAATGGCTCGTATCAATTGCTTTGGTCGACAACACAATTGATTCCAACCATACTGGGTGAATTGTCAGATGGGGACAAATAAAAGCTCAAAAGGGGGATATTTGTCCTCTTAATTGAGATGAGCATCAAACTAAAGATGTCTAATCAGCTAATTCACTTCATGTTGATGAGGGAGGTCAAAACGAAGTGACAAAATTTAATGTGGTTTGGAATCAATGACGTGCTTCTTAGGTTTGGACGTACTGAGTTTGCGGACATAATAGGACCGACATGCTTGGATGAATTCTTCCATGCTGTTGAGAACACCCCTGATGTCGACATGAAGATTGTTGTGGGTGTTGATAGGAGTCCCCTTCAAAAGTTGGATGAAATATTTATGAAAGAGTCATTATATTCCTCGTATAAGTTTAAAATGGCTCTAATCATATTTGTTGAAGGAGTTTTGGTTGCAAAAGACAAGAAAACCAACGTTTTCCACACGACATTAAACCTTGTAAATGACTTGAAGGTTTTTAACGAATTCCCGTGGGGTCGTCTTGCGTTCATCCAGACGAACAAATATCTTCAATCATGTGATACATGGAAAGAAAGACACAATGGGGGTTACGACATTGGTGGATTTCCACTGACCCTTCAGGTGTGTGTGCAATTTTGCTAAATTGTTATGTACATAAATGTTCTCCAATACATATACATAAGTTCAATAAATATATGTATGAGATCAATATGTACAGATGTTTTCTAAGTTGTGTTGATATATATTTCTTATGTATTTTCTTTTCCATTTATATTCTGCATACAACATCCAATATATATATTTAATGACAGTCACAATTCAATTTAGAAATATATATGGTCAGCTCAATTCCAAAGCTTGCAAATTGATAGCTGAAAAAACAAGACCCTTGTGTTTGATATGGGTGTCAAAGTCTGGAAAAACGGGCAAATCATTCCCCGGATATGCAAAAATCAAGGGTATTGTTAATACCCTTACAAAACGTGAGATACAAAGTGTGGTCGGTATGATAGAAGATGACGATATCGACTGATGGGACACTGAGGGAGAAGATGTGTGGATTGGTTATATGTTTGATGCTGGCTTTGAAAAATTTGATTTGATTATTACAAGCCCAAGTAAAGTCTACGAAAAGGAGAAATCCATTAAGTAAGCTCTCATGAGTTATGTACACAAATAGATGCATACGTGAATTAAATGCATAAATTGATGTTATCATTCTTGTATGTAGTCCTCAAGGCCCCAAGATTACCATAAAAAAGATGGAAGATGCAGTGAAAGACGATGATGACTTTGTTGATCCCCCAAGTGAGCGATTTACTTTATAAATAAGTCGCATAACTAGTGAGTATCTCACAGTTATTTTATTGCTTTTTCTATGTCAATAGAAAGACCAACTGAGTCTGTCAAAACTGGGACAGCTGAAGAAATTAAGAAGGGGAAAAGAAAAATAAAATCTAGCAGTCCAACTGTCATTCCTTCGAGGTAATACCATTTATGTACACATTTAGCATATCAACAAGTAAATTATTATGTATCTAATTACATCAACAACATTCTTAACCTTCTAAACTTGTTTAGATCATCAAAGAGGTTTAACAAAGCAAAGTATGACTTTGTCTACTTTGGCTAATTTAAACAAGTCTTTTTAGTGTGTCCACTAAAGCCACAAAAACTGTATTTCCTTTTATCTTTTTTCTCCCATGAGGCACGTATTCTACATTTTGGCAACCTTCCACATCTCTTACGCTTCAATGGAGGCTCACATATAATATCTGATACGGATTTCGGCATGTCCCATTCCGACCTGTTCGGTACAGTATATATAATCTCTGAATATGCAGCACTGGGCATTGTTGCTAGACATGAATTACTATATTTTGATTAGACATGAATTGCCTTATTTCATCGAGCATTGCTAAATCTGGATATTCCCTTCCTTCTTTCATTATTGAATTTATACACTCGGCATTGTTGCTAGTCATCATGTTGTATCTTTTTGCAGGAGATAGCAAACATGCCCACGTGTCTCTAAAACCGCAAGGATAGATATATTCCATGCCTTCAACCCACCGCTAGTTCACAATCCATGTGCAACTTGAAATCATCACGAAATACCTCTTCTTACTCAGGAAAGAGGATCTTGATATGCAGCTCCTTCATCCTATTCCTCTAGATATTAGGAACTAGGGAACACATCAAAGAGGATCCTGTATACATGCATCTAGATCAATCGGACAATTCTTGAAATCTCCATAAATTTATTCTCAAAGACAAGGAGGTTTTGAGATTTCCACCGAAAATATATTGTACTTGTGACTGCCATTCTCTGCATCCGACTTTCCCAACTCGTTTCTTTGACATACTTCTTCAGCCAAGTGAGATCCTGTGCCAAAGATCGAAACTTGACGTTCATTCCTGTCCATCTTTGAATTGCATCCCATATTCTCTTAGAATAATCACAAGCAAATAGAATATGATCATGACTCTCATCCATTAGTTGACACTGTTAGCATGAAATATTGTGATATTTTAGGCACGTTTTCTAGAAGTTTTTCATCCATTATAGTGTTCATTGATAAGGCATTGAAGCAATTGTTAGCTAGTTTGTCTATATTGTCGATATAGAGGTCTACATAAGCTTTGTGTTGATTGTAGGCAAATAAGAGCTAAAACCGAACGAATTAAGAGAGGATGGAGATGAATTGAGCACATCCAAGGATTGAGGACACCACAAAGAAGCCAAGGAAGATGCTAGGATGAGGAATGGCACGAAACAAAGGAAACTACGAGCAATCTATGCTTCCACGCTCTAAAATACGGCCGTAATGAAGTCCACACCCAAAACCACGGCCGTGGATCTTGGCAACATGAACGTGGAGCATTCCAGAGAGTTACACGGTATAAAGTACGGTCGTGGAAGTTGTGAAGAACCGTAATCCACTTCCACGCTCTAAACCACGGCTGTGGAACTCCATGAATCCGTGATTTAGGCAATCTTTTGACGAATAAAATATGGTCACATTGTCTACGCCTATGGGCCGGACGGTTATTCTATCTTTCCTTATAAAAGGACTGAAGGAGGGAGAATTCGGTACGCCCGCTTACCTTCGCTTACGCTCGCTTGCACGTGCCTAGGGTTTCATTGGACGTGCGGGGAATTGCAATTTTGCAATGGAGATTTACGAAGGCTTTAAGATTTGGAAGTTGCGCTTTTGTTCCTAGGTTCGATTAGAAGACGGATTGACATCCCACTCTTCTAACTTATCGAGGATTGTGATTGGTTTGTGTTATTTCAAATCTGATATACATTATACCCTTGTTTGTGGATTTAAGATTGATTTGAAGTTTATTGAAGGTTTTCGAAGGTTTTCATCTTTCATTCTTCTTAATCTTGAATTTGATATCATAATGACTGTTGTTGGCTAAAACCCTTTAGCAATTCTAAGGTGAAGGGTTGATAGTTGTGGCTTAGATAATGATGGATCGATCGTAAACAGATTGGACCTTGAGAGGTAGAGAGATTTCGCCGACGAACCAAAATCACGGCCTGTTCTTGAGGTTCCACGGCCGTGGAACTCAAGATCCACCCGTAATTTACATCAGTTTATGAACCTTGCTTTTACTTTAATCCAAAGTTAAAGATTTGCTTTAACTTAGTCTTGACTTGCCTTTTCTAGGTAGTAGTGAAGCCTCAACAAGCTCTACTTCGATTTCGAGTGTCACAACCTTAATCGGTTTAGTTAGTCTTGATCCTTGGGTTACAAGTTTGGGTATTTGATAATAATTCTTGTCTTTAGATCCTTTCTATACTGAAGCCTCAACAACCTTTATAGAGAGTGCCTTTAGATAAGTCATATAAAGTCTTGGAACTTCACCGTATATTGCTTTACCTTAGCATACCTTTGCAACTCTTAACTTTGTCCTTAGTTCTTTATTATATCTTGAATCGATTGCCACAATTAGACACCTGGATCTTTAGGGTTGTTGTTTTCCCAATATATTTGCAAAGCTAATACATTTACTTGCTTGACGATTTATAACTGAATTTGTTCCCCCCAAATCCTTGTGTTCGATACTCTGGAATTCTTGCTTTACTACGCCGATCCGTACACTGCGCGTTCGCTTGCTTGATTCTAGTTTTAAAAATTTAAAGTTTATTTGCACGCACGCTAAGTGGCAAACATACACCATCGACAGATTGGATCTATGTTCAAGAAGTAGAGCTTATCATGAGTACTCAGTCTACCTTTGATAGCCAGCGAAGCAATAAAGCGATGTTTAGGAGCCTGTACAAGGTTCCAAATGATTCTACTCCAATTCACTTTCTCACCCTTTGTCTTGATCAATTTATATACTGTAGATATAGACATTTTCTTGCTCTGGATCCATGTGTCAATGGCAGCTAAAGTAGTAGGAGCATCACCATACATCCCTAGTACTGTGTCTCCGGCCATAAGCATGCGCTTAATAAGCCCTGAGTCCCTGTATTTTGACATCCTATCCATAACAAGCTGATTAACCAGAAACTCAGAATGAACCCACTGTACCCATAAATTAACCTGCACTGTCTGAATATTCCAAAAGCATCCGAACATAAAGGCCAAATTCCATTATTGTAATTGGATAAGCACCACTCCTCCCTCATCCTTAGGTAAGCACAAAGTTGACCATGCTACCTTGGGCCATTTCCATAAGAAGTTCCTACACTAGATAATCAACTGTTCCAAAACTGTAACTGGGATTGGAAGAATTGGGATCCAAAAAGCTTCAATGCCTTGAAGGACAACCTTTATGAGTTCAATTCTACCTACATAGGATAAATTGGCTCTCTTCCAACTATTAATCCTATTGTATATCTTCTTTATCAAAGGCAAATAGTGAATGGCTCTCAGTTGCACTATAGAAATAGGGATACAAAGATATCTGAAGGGGAATTGCCCAATTGCATATCCAGTCATCTACTGTAGTTGCATAGTCTCAAATTGATCCATCGAAGCTACAAACAATCTAGACTTCTGTGTACTCACACATAGACCTAAAATGTCCTGAAATACCTTTAAACACTTCAGCAGTATCTCTACAAACATCATATCTTCCCTACTAAACATAAATACATCATCTACATATGCCAAGTGTGTATTCTTCATTCTTCCACACTTCTGATGGAAATTAAAATCTGTATCTGTAGTAGCTGCCTTGAGGAGCCTAGATAAAAACTCCATACAAATACAGAAAGCATTGGAGACAAAGGATTTCCTTGTCTCAATCCCCTTTTCCCTTTAAAGAAACCATGAATACCTAAATGTACCAAAGCAAATCTGATGAACTTCCATGCCACAGTATCATAGGCCTTAGCAATATCTATGTTCAACATACATCTCTTTGGTCCACGCTTAACATCATATGATCTCACAATCTCCTGAACCGGCATGACCATATCCGCCAAATGCCTGCCCTCTATAAAGCCTGATTGAGCCATGTCAATAATTGAAGGTAGCAACCCCTTCATTCTAGTAAACATGATACGAGATATGATCTTATAAATTACATTACAACAAGAAATAGGTCTAAAGTGCTCCACTTTCAAGGCATTCCTTGACTTTGCAATTAAAGAAATAAAAGTGTGGTTCCACTATTTTAACAACTTGCCAGAACTAAAGAACTCTTTAACTGCTAAACATACTTCTTCTCCTGTGTACTCCCATATATGTTTAAAAAATTTAGCAATGTATCCATCAAGGCCTAGTGCCTTATTATCACCTATACTCCCCAATAAGTTCTTAATCTCTACATTTGAGAATGGAGCAATCAATATATCATATTCTTCAGTTGACAAATGTACCCCAGGTTCAGGAAACAAACCATTAGGATCAATCACCTCCACTGTAGTTCTAAGAAGAGTCATATAATACCTGAGAAAACTGTCAACCACTTGCTGACCATCAGTAGTACGAACATTGCTATCATTCACAACAAAAGCAATGTAATCCCTTTTTAAATTGCTTTTCATCAACCCATGAAAATAAGTTGTAGACCTATCTCCATGTAGATTATATTTAGCCTTAGCTTGTTGCTCCAAATAGTGATACTCCCACTTTTTGTAAAGTTTAGCATTTGTTGTTGCCTTACTAAACTCCTCTTTGACAAGGACTAAATCAGGATTATTAAGTCACTCTACATGTAGAGCATTATACAATGCAACAACCTCTCTAGCTCTAGAAGAGATATGTGAAAATTGTAACCTATTTAACTGCCTCAGGTTACCTTTCAATCCCTTTAACATTGATGACAATCTAAATTGCTTGCTACCCGTCTTGTGGTATCTCCATGCTCCAGACACAACATCTTTAAATTGGGAATGTTCAGTCAATATATTAAAGAATTTAAAGCATCTTTTTCCCAATAATTGCCTTGTATCAAACCTGACTACAACTGGCTTGTAATTAGAAACCTCCATCATATAAAGAAATTGAGCAGTACAAATGAAAGTAGAAGAAGCCCACTCAACATTAACCATTACCCAGTCAATCCTGCTCCAAGTGTTACCATCACTTCTATTATATATACTAGATCGAGACGACTGCACATCTTGAAAATTCACCTTCTAGTAGCATTCAAAGAAACCTTGACACTCATACATTGTCACAGGTTGTCCGTGAATTCTCTCATCAGCATTTAGAACAATATTAAAGTCCCCTATAACCATCCATAGCCTACTATTAGCAGACAATAATCTGTGCAAATCATCCCATAAGTCCTTTCTATGAGAAACTCTATGCAGTCCATAGACAAAAGATATTCCAAAGTGAAAATTAGTTGTCTTACAAATCACCAAACAACCAATACACCGTGTAGTAACCATCACAAATTCTACCTCATATAACCGAGGATTCCAAAAGTAACCGTTCTCCCAAAATAATGAAGATGAAAATTGGACGTGACCTCCCATCTTGGAAAAATACCCTTTATAATCTCCTAGATATTCACATTTGCACTTTGCATTCTTGTCTCAAACAAACTAACAAAACCAACCCGGTATCTCCTCACAAGCTGTACTATTCCTTTTTGTTTCAGGGGTGAGGCAAAATCCCCTTACATTCCAAGCAAATATACTCATCTACCAAGTGTTGTATAAGCAGATGCTACACTACTTCTTGTTTGTATTCTTCTTGCTGATACTTCACTAGCTAAACTAGACACAACCTTTTGTTTCATAACAGATAGCTCTTTCCAAAGTTCACCTTTTTACTCGGACTCTCCCTTTGTTGCCTTTGTTGAACCTGAGATACTCTCTCCTCTGAAAGAACCTGCTTATCAGCCTTAGTATGTACCTTTGGCTTTCTTTGTTGTCGTGAAGCTACACTAGCTTCTGAAATAGCCACTAGGTGAACTACTGGTAGATCAATCTCCAGAAAATCAACCTTCTGTATACTCATGGATTCTAAAGAAGACACATTGTCCATTCTATCCACCATTACAAAAAACGCATCTATGTTCATACCATGTGTGGTTACAATAGACAACATTGATACCACCTTTTCACTATAGATAATGCCTTTAATTGCTATATCATTCTCCTCTGAAAACTTAGGAGGCTTTTTAGGTGGCTTACCACCATTATCACCCTCCACCTACCCTGCCTCATTTATTTGCCGAGATTGATCTACACCATCTTTACCTCCTTGCACAGACATATCAAGAACCACAACCTGCACACTACCCTCTACCATCTGCACAACACTAGGACCATCTTGAACTGCATCACCAAAGACGGCATCCTGAACTAATTCCGCATTCACATCAGTAGTTACACCACCAAGAGCTTCCTTTTGGTTCTTCCCCACACATGCATTCTTTTGCCCCAACCTGGGACATACATCTGTTTTATGGCTAAGTCCATAGGAATGTTTACAAAATCTAGGCTCATTTTCATACAAGACTACACTATCAAAACTCTCTCCATCCTAATACTTCACATTAACTCCCCTCAAAACCTCTTTGGTAAAATTCACCTCCACCATAACTCGAGCATAAGTCCCCCTTTTTCTTCATTCAGTAATGGGATCCATATATAACGGAGTCCCTAGCTGTAATGCCAGAAGGGTCAAAACTTCAGCAGTCCAATAATCCTTGGGCACATCATGTAATCTCACCCATATTGGCATTATAGCCATGTTTTCCTTGCTAAAAGCAAAACGCTCAAGCATCAATTTAACCAACAAAGTCGTATTAAACATGAAATATGGTCCTTCCAAGAGTACATTGTCTCCATCTTGTGGAGAATCAAAAGTAAAAAATATCAAACCAGCCTCATACTTATAATATGATTTCACTCCCCATATTTAACCTCACATAATTTACAACCTTATGCCCTGGGAATCTACCGACATACCTGCTAATACGACAATACCCCCAAAATTTTTCCACATGCAATGCATCTGATCTCGTTAGGATCATTGGTTGATTTGGAATAAACCTAAGTTTGGATCCCACACCAGCATTCATAAAAATCCTCTTACTATCCCTCTTCCATGCTGATGGCTTCTGCTTAGCATGAACAAAAGGCCTAACTCTCGATCTACTAGCCTTAGCCTATAACTTTGGGAACATCTCATCCTAACCAGCATCCTCAAGGACAACCTTGCCCTTCCCTTGCAACTTCTCATGAACAACGATCTACTTGTCCTTATATGCAACTCCAAATGTATCCACAACACTTAACACATCTTCCAACTTACTCTGATCATCCATAACAACCATAACAGACTGTAAGAGCCTTAGTTCTAGGAGCCTTGGAGTCTTGCTGAGCTCTTGGCTGACCTAGACAACCGCCCTTACGGACCCAAATGGCCGCACCTGTGGCTGGCCGCCCCTGCGCCTCACAAAGTCCGCCCCTGCGGCTCTGTGTGGCTGCAGCTGCTTTCGTTGACCTTTGACCCATGCTTTGCGGTTGGCTTCCTTTATAAGCCTCCCACTGCTTCTAATGAGGGGTTTCTTCATCTCTTCCCAGCTCCTTCTTCCTCCTTACGTTTATCTTCTTCTCTCCTTCTTCCTTTGATCTTGTGTGTGAGTTTTTGAGAGTTTGATTGTGGATTTGGCTTTGGATGATCATGAGGATGATGTTGAGTGTTGTTGCTAATGTGCTGAGGGTGTGAGGTGATGTTGGTTGCTCTTCTTGCTGCCTAGGGTTCTGTTGTGGTAAGATCTACATCTCCATCTTCATTCCCTCTTCTTTTCTTGCTTCTTCCTTTCTTCTTTAGCTTAGGATCACAAGTTGAGCTTGTGCGGATCCTTTCCTGGACGTTTTGATGTTCATACATGTGTGTATATGTATGTGGTATGTTGTTGATGTGGTGAAGAAGTAAAGAGATTCGAGACCAACCTTCTGCACAAACAACCGCCCCTGTGCCTGCCTTGAGCTGCACCTGCGCCTGGTGTGTGAGACGCCCCTGCACCTTGATCCATCCGCCCCTGTGCCTCACTAGTTCAGTCCTTGCATCTCTTGTTTCCGTTGGTGCGTCCAAGGCATACCTAGTTGGTATGATTCCTTCTTCCCTTTCCTTTGGCCTTGGCTTTAGTTGATAGCTAGGCTAGTATGGTTAGTATGTGTATGATGAGTGGTATGATGGATATGTGACCTAGGCACTTGTGCTTATGTTGAGGATATGCCTTAGACATTTGTGAGCGTGTTATGATCTCAAGGTCTAGATTGGGGTCATAGGTTGGTTGTGATTATGGAGACGAGTCTACTAAACGTTGAAATATATGATGATGCGTGCCTTGCTATTGCAGGCGTGGATTACTTCCCCAAGGGGAAGTTGTGACGTGGTACATTTTATGAGTATTACAGGTAAGTCTATAGGACTTACTTAGCGTTCAGTTGTGGATTCGTGTGATTGTAATGGTTGTGTGTGTTCATATCGTTGTGCATTTATAACCTAAACCGGACTAGGATGACCATTTATTACATTAAATGGCCCAAGTGTATTATAACGGGTCGTGACCACATATGCCTCCGCTCGAGTGTAGGAGGGGGTGCCCGGAAGCCAGTAATACAGGGGGGACGAGTGATGATCACCCCCATGAAAACCCCTGTGTTAGCGGGGGAAGGGACGAGGTTCTTTAGGCTCCTCAAGTCACAAAATAAGTTGAATTAGTAATGGAATAACGTAATTGAAGATAATAAATGAATGTGTGTGTGGCATTGCATGCGTGATGTGTGGATATGTGTTTGTGCTATTACCTTCACTCTTATTCATTATTGTAGATAACGGTGTATACCGTGTTGTAGATGATCTGCAAGGTAGGAAGACTGTAGAGTGAACCAGATGGGGTGACCAACCGAGGACTATTGTATATTTGGGTTGCGTGGGATATGTGATATTTTGTATCGGATGTTGTGGATATTGTTTTTGTACTTGGCTTGATGTTGTAAAACCTTTTGATGTATCTTATACAGTTTTATGTATTTTGGTTTTAATCTACCTGTACCTTGTTGTAAGATCCAGTGAGCTTGTTGTCAGGCAATGGTCAGGATCCAATGTGAGATCCTAACCCAATGTGGCATCCTGAGTCCCACGGATTCGGGGTATTACCCAGACAATGCCTGAACCTCCAATTCCTTTGTATCAGACTCAGGTAGGTGAACAACATACTCGACATTAACATCTGTAGCTTCTCCAAATACCATATGAGCCACAACAACTTCCTCTCCATGTGCAGTAATCTGACTAGCAATGATGCCTCGATGATCAGAAATCACAGCTGCATCTTCCACATTTGCATCTCCAACCATTGAACAGTAATGCTAGAAATATTCATTCAATTCAAAAACAAAAAACCTTGTTCCTCTTCTAGGTAAAGCAACCAAACAACCTCAGGTCCTCCTTGAGATAAACAAGTAAGGCAATGAAAGTTACTTGTAAACTCCCTGAGGTAAACGACTAGAAGACTAGCAATGTCGTAGCCTCAAAAATCTCTTGCAATCTCCTCCTTAGAAAGATCCAAAACCGACAGTCGATTAGAACGATTTATAATCCAAGGTTCTCTAAAATAAAACCCCTAGATGTCGCTTGAATCAGATGTATCGAAGACAGAGCTCTTTGTCGGAAGAGATCGCAATAGAGATCACAATCAAACAATAGTAATCCAATAGTATCAATCGAACAGTAACCAAACAGTTAAATCAAACAGTAACCAGAAAACGAACAATTAACAATCGGAATATCACTAGAGTAGTGATAATCAACAAATGATGAACAAAATCAATGAACAACAAGAGATCAATCCTCAATCCAAAGTAACAAGAGAAAATGCAGCCAAACAAGCAAGATAACGACTAAGCTAGCTCAGGCAAAAAAGAGCATCTCTCTCTAGGATTAAGAGAAGACACTTTTACAAGATAGCATGAGGCGCGGCTAAGCCTATAGAGGTGAGTTATACGGTGTGAAAAGCCGAAAAGAGTATGGTCACCTTATGGAAGAGGAAGAAAGCATGGAACATGTAAAGAGTAATGGGGTTGAGGTAGAGTACCCCGAGGAGGGTTGCATTATGAGTATGGTAACATGTAAAGTGTAGTAGAATGATAAGTTGTTGACCTTGGAGAAGGTCAACTGACCGGTGACAACCAAAAATGCACATGTGCGGGTTGTCTATTGATGAGCGTAGACGGGAATAATAGACAAGACTATGGCATGAAGAATCGGTAACAAGAGCTCAGGGAGGTGTTGTAATGACCCTTTTTGCGACCTTCCAGGTCAACTGACCGGTGACAACCAAAAATGCACATGTGCGGGTTGTCAAACACGCATGTGAAACCGGTGGTTTGGTGTAAGTGGTAAGGTGGTATTTCAACTGAAGTATGAATGTCTTAATCAAGTAACGGTTATTAGTTCAAGGCAAGTGACTGTAAAGGACCTTCCAAGGAGGTGCTGTAATGACCCTTTTTACGACCTTCTTAGGTCTCAAGATTTGCATATGGAGGAATGGTGCGGATGGGAACCTTTAAGGTTTGAGCACGACATAGGGATCTAGTGGATCAGGAGGAAATTGAAGCTTCCCTAGTTGCTTTACGCCAATGAGAAGATATGTAAAGAAGATGCATGCTATTGCGTTCTTATGAAACGAATGATATGTTGTCGCGAACAAGATATGAGTAAAGTTTCTAGACTCACTAGAAGGAGATATGGAAGCTATGGTATGAAACGGTGACCGAGGTTATAGTAACGTGACAACTTTTAACTTAAGGTGGTGGTACTTAAGAATTCGAGATTTAGAAGTTTCAGTGGTTTGGAATGGAGAATCTCTTCCGTCTTCCCCTCAAGGCATCCTGGTATAGGTTTTGAGGAAAAGTACGAGTTAGGAAGTTGTACTTTGGCTGTCGAGAAATGCGTAAGGGTACCAATGAGGATAAGTACCTTTGCCCTGTAATGGACGACTCGTTAGACAGTTACATGTGATTACGATGTTTGTATGATTGTTTTGTAGTTTGAGATGTTACCCGAGTTGGGTGGAGAAAGGAAAGGACCTAAGTAAGACAACGTTCCGGGCCGGTATGGTCACTGCAAGTTGTAGTGAAGCCTTTTGGGCTCACGAGTGCGAGTGGCGAGTTGAAGTTTATATAGGTGTGCATTCATCGGGTTTCTAATCCGGATTGCGGTAGTGACGCTTGGTTTATGGTTTCGGGTGGTTCCAATATGCAGCCTAAGCTTATGCTAGTGTTGTAGATTGGTAAGCGATGTTGTATGAGGTGGACCGTAACCTAATTATAAGTAATGGCAGTTAGTGAGGTGTGAAAATTGTGAATGATTTTTATGCTCAGATTTCACGATGTCTTGTTATACTCTCATAAATGAGAGGAACAAGCTTGACATGGGACGACAACGATACAAGTTATTTAGGATAAGCATAATTATCTAAGCGGGTGAGGACATCCGAGGTGACCTCCTAGAAGACACAACGATATTGAGAGTTATCAAGTTGATCCAAAGAGAAGAGGTGATGGTTTCGGTAATACCTCCAAGGTATGTGGAAGAAGTATGCGGTGTGGGTTGGTGGGCTATAACCGCCGAGTTGCGGGATGGTTTGACACTTTCTAAGGAAGACGATTAGATCGTGGGATCCGAGTCATTCCGTGGACCTTTAATAGAAGCAAAAGAGGTGAGTGACCTCTATTCCATTTTCTTTGGCACAAACATTAAAACATGGGGACTGTATGACATTGTGGATACATCCAAGTAGGGCTTGAGATATGTATGAAGTAACGAGAGAGGTTTCACATGCGTGTTTGACAATTGTGGGCATTTAAGAAGAATGACCGATGAAGGGTTGAGAGTTAGCTGCTTCAGGGCACATACTTATAGTGAGTGTCGATTTGGTTGTGGAGCAACATGCCAATCATGTATGAACGATAAGAGTATATATATATTTATATATATTCGCTCCGAGAGAGCGGAATATCCACCAGAGGTGATGGTTAGAGATGGTTAAGGACGTTGGTTTTGTGATTTTGGTATCATCCAGGGTAGGTGAATGTGGTCACCAACACCCTTTTTAAGTGGACACTTTGAGAGGAAGCAACAACTTAACTGACGGTTCAACCTCAGTTTATTAACGTAGATGGTATGTGAAGATACCCGACAAAATCACGGAATTTGAATGGCTATGAGAAAGATCCGGGATAGAAGGTCCCGAGGAGAGACCCCATAGAGACTGTTCGCCACTTAGCGTGCGTGCAAATAAGTCTTAAATTTATAAAACTAGAAATCAAGCAAGCAAACCCGCAGTGTACGGATCGACGTAGTTAAGCAAGAATTCCAAAGTATCGAACACAGGAATTTGGGGGGTTAAATCCAGTTATAAATCGTCAAGCAAGTAAAAGGTTAAGCTTTGCAAATATATTGGGAAAACAACAACCCTAAAGATCCAGGTATCTAATTATGGCAATCGATTCAAGATATACTAAAGAACTAAGGACAGAGTTAAGAGTTGCAAAGGTATGCTAAGGTAAAGCAATGTACGATGAAGTTCCAAGGCTTTATATGACTTATCTAGAAATACTCTCTATAAAGGTTATTGAGGCTTCAGTATAGAAAGGATCTAAATACAAGAATAAATCTCAAATACCCAAACTTGTAACCCAAGGATCAAGACTAACTAAACCGATTAAGGTTGTGACACTCGAAATCGAAGTAGAGGTTGTTGAGGTTTCACTACTACCTAGAAAATACTACCTAGAAAAGGCAAGCCAAGACTAAGTTAAAGCAAATCTTTAACTTTGGATTAAAGTAAAAGCAAAGTTTGTGAACTGAAGTAAATTACGGGTGGATCTTGAGTTCCACGGCCGTGGAACCTCAAGAACAGGCCGTGATTCTGCCTCGTCGGCGAAATCTCTCTAACTCTCAGGGTCCAATCTGTTTACGATCGATCTATCATCATCTAAGCCACAACTATCAACCCCTCACCTTAGAATTGCTAAAGAGTTTTAGCCAACAACAGTCATTATGATATCAAATTCAAGATTAAGAAGAATGAAAGATAAAAACCTTCGAAAACCTTCAATAAACTTTAAATCAATCTCAATCCACAAACAAAGGTAATGATGTATACCAGATTTGGAATAACACAAACCAATCACAATCCTTGATAAGAACAAAGATCGGGATGTCAATCCGTCTTCTAATCAAACCTAAGGACAAAGCGCAACTTCCAAATCTTCAAGCCTTTGCAAATGTCCGTTACAAAATGGCAAATCTCCGCACGTCCAACTGGAAACCTAGGCACGTGCAAGCAAGCGTAAGCGAAGGTGCTGAAATCTCCCTCCTTCAGTCCTTTTATAGGGAAAGATAGAATAAGTGTCCGGCCCATGTGTGTAGACAATGTGTCTATATTTTAATCTTCAAAAGATTGCCTAAATCACGGTTTTATGGAATTCCACGCCCGTGGTTTAGAGCGTGGAATTGGATTACGGTTCTTCACAACTTCCACGACCGTACTTTATACCGTGTAACTCTCTGGAATGCTCCACACTCATGTTGCCAAGTTCCACGGCCGTGGTTTAGAGCGTGGACTTGATTACGGCCGTATTTTAGAGCGTGGAAGCATAGGTTGCTCGTAATTCCCTTTGTTTCGTGCCATTCCTCATCCTTGCATCTTCCTTGGCTTCTTTGTGGTGTCCTCAATCCTTGGATGTGCTCAATCCATCTACATCCTCTCATAATTCGTTCGGTTTTAGCTCTTATTCGCCTACAATCAACACAAAGCTTATGTAGACCTCTATATCGACAATATAGACAAACTAGCTCACAATTGCTTCAATGCTTTATCAATGAACACTATAATGGATGAAATACATCTGAAAAACGTGCCTAAAATATCACAATATTTCATGCTAACAAAATACCCCGTACTTGCCACTTGCTTGTCCCCAAGCAAGGTCCTTCAAAAGCTTTAAAACTCAAGTTAGGATGAAATATGGATGCACTCTCAAAGCAAAACGTATTTTAAGTAAATGTGCTTCTAGTCGATAGATCATTCTCAAATTTTGCTTCATTCGTTCAAAAGACTCTCATATACATAATCAAAGAATAAAGAGGAAAGAAAACTCATGAATTGATCAAACTTCCATGTAAGCATCATAACCTTCAAACATTATCAAAATCAATCATAAAAAACTTCAATTTAGATCACCAAGTCATATAACATTCTCTTGATCTTAAGGACTTTCAAGTAAGGTCTAGAATGCGGAAAGGGAGAGGAAATTATAAGGAATGTGGTGCATGAAACCGGGAAAGTTGATAACTAACTCTTTTCTTTTTCTCTTGCAGTTTTGCAACACTTTCAACTTAGAGCTTTGCTCTCTTCTCTTGCACATAATTTTTCGACTTTACTTTTAGAGTAATGGACAGAGGTGCACAAAAACCGAAGCCTAGGAGATTGGCGGTTCTCAATTTTGCGAGATGCCTCAAACCCTTGATGCACATACCATAATCCGCTAGGAATATCGCTCAATCCGACTTTGGCAACACACAAACACCCGGCTATGTGAATGGTGCCGAGTTACTCATCGTCATGATTGACTTCCCCAAACCTATAAGTTCTTTCTATTCTTTAAATGCAAAAATTTTGCTTTCATGGCCCTCCCACATCAAACATGCCAAATATCATCTCCTCCAAATTCCCGGATAGGTAAAGGAGGACATTATTTCATTGAGGGGCTAAATGATCAAAGAAAGAAGAAAGAAAATCGAATTGCCTTAATCATTTCAACAAGAAGTACAAGAACTTATCATGTGATTTCAACCTTGATTTCTCAATATGATTTAGGTAACATTCTTCACATTATGAAACTTGCAAAAGAGGAATAATTAACTCATTCAATTTCTTCTCAATTCACTATTTGTTTAAGCATGCGATTGTCATCAAAACTCAATTCACAAGTAGTGATTATCATAGAAATCATCTCAATCCTTAGAAGCACATGATTTTCAAAATTTTTCGATTTTTATGGGTTTTTCAAAAGCTTTTTCATGCAATGTGATAATGAAACGTGTAACAATGGAATGAAACATGCAAGGTGTTCTCAATCAAAGCAAGCGAAGTGAGTAGAGTTATTACAAACGAATAGTCACACCCCACCCCATACTTGAGACAAACATTGTCCCTAATGTTCAAAAAGAAAATAAAGAAAAGAAAGAAAGAAAATGAACTCACAAGACGGTGGTGGAGTGGCTAAAGCGGTAGATCATCATCATTCTCACTGGGGTGCCGGTGGTGGTGGAAACGGGAAGAAGCCGGGATCATAGTTCCGCCCAAACTGCTGGCGGTAAATATCTCTCATCATGCGGTCATGCGCATCAGCTCGTGTATCCCTAGCATCTGTGCGGATCTCCAAGGCTCCGACCCTACTGGAAAGATCGGTGGCCCAATCCGGCAGCTGCTCGTACCATCCCGGCGGCTGGCTATACCACGCTGGTGCATCTGACGGTGCTAGTTCAGGTGGTGGCTGGGCATGCCAAGCTGGTGGAGCTCCCATCCAATCCGGTTGAGTGCTGTACCACTGAGGAGGGGTCGCCATCCATGTCGGCCTCTCACTCACGCTGGCGCGGCGAGAGGAAGAACCAAAAGCTCTAGCGGGGCGGGGAGAGTGTCTAGGGAAGTCGAGAACTGCATCAGGCTGATCCGGGAAGGTACCATAATCGTGCTCCTCACCTCCTCCCTCAAACTCATCATCTCCTCTAATCTCCTCCTCCTCTACAACGGGTGGCTCAAGGGGAATGTAAGGGGGTGCTACTAGTCTATTCGCATGCATAGCAGCGAATGTCTACTTCCAATTATGGCGTCCAACCATAATGGAATACTCGGGAAGCCATGTAATCCCTCTACCTCCTCTACCCTCCCAAGGCATGGCAGCGGTAGGTGGACCTCTATGTCTAGGAAAGATAATGCCTCTAGTCATGAGGCTCTGGAGTCCTAGAGGTCTAGCAGCTATCCTAGTGCATGCGGAGAAGTCGATACTAAGCTGCCTAGCCAGGTGGGTGACCATCCCACCGTATCCAATATTTCCGGCCCTCTTATTCTTTAGCTTACTCATAGTAGAAGCTAAGAGGGTGGCACAATCAGCCGGCCTACCATGCAACATGCAATAAAGCAAAAATAACTCATCGGTCTTGATTTTCTGTGGAGTCTTTGTCCTAGGGAAGAGACACTCAGAAAGCACTCGGTGGGCAATGTTTAAGGCTATGTGATAAATCAACTTAGCCTTGGTATCAGCAGGTTGCCAGCGGTCCTCGCTGGCGCATACCATAGCAATGTCCTCCCAAAAATCCTTAGCGTAAACGCCACAAGGGAATCGACCATTGAAGGTTTCTTCGAACCCAAAGAAGGCTCCAAACTCCTGAATCGAGAACTCATAGTTTCTCTCCATCAGCCGGAAAGAAACGGTCATATCAACGTGACTATGCTCAAATGAGATCACAAACTCCCTAGTAATCTCCTCATATGCATCTTCCCGAATAGCAGAGAAGATGATCAACCCTGCTCTATCCCACAACTAGGTAAGATCCCCTACCACATTAGATGGCTCTAGCTCCTCAAGCAAAAATTATCTAGGTCCTATGACCGCTCTCTTCTCAATCCTTTCTAAGGCAACAAGATAATCATCATGGATTTTAGAAACTCTAGGGGAGGGTGGTGATGGTGGTGATGGTGGCTCAGTAGGGGGTGCCTGGGAGGAGGAGGAAGCATTACCTTTCCTCTTCTTATTCCTAGCTGACATTCTCCTAACCAAATCCATTTCAGTTTGAAAATTACGGTCTGTTCTAGCAATTCCACGGCCGTGGTTCTTCCAGAGACCGTGATTCGGCTCTAAATTTCTCAAAACTCAACAGATTTTCACCAAATTCAACAGCAAGCAGCCCTAAACTAATTTCAATCCAATTTCAATCAGTTCTCCTAAAATTTCTTGCAAAAACTGAGGCAAATCGACAAAGTAAGAGAAGAGGTGAAAAACCTAGGTTTTCGGATTTTAAAACCCGAATTCTGCCTTCTCCGGTGATTTGCCACTCGAATCGTTGCTTGCATCTTGTAGGTGATTGGATTTGCTTTACTTTTGGTCAAAGAATCGTTCGAAACGATTAACGAACGGGAATTTGAGAGAGAGGGGATTGAATCGGCGAAATAGGGGCGTGGAAATTGGGGGTTTTAGTTCTGTTTGTGAAGAAACGTGGTTTTTATAGTGGCCGTAAATTTTTTCGAAAATTACAGTCACTCGGGGGTTTCCACGGCCGTGGAAATGTACGGAACCGTGGTTTTGGTGATTTTTCTCAGGCTTTTGCAAATTACGGTCACTGTAGCTGTCACGGCCGTGGTTTTGGCCGTGGAACTCTCTGTAATGTGCTAAAGTCCAAGTTTCGTCAATTTTCTTCAAACCTTCCCTTCTCCCTTTCTCTTCCACTGATCCTACATCCAAAAACACGAACATACCGGAAGGTATCGAAGGCAAAACAAAACAAAAACGTCTAAACTATTCTAGTCTATGAATCAAAAACAAAAACAAAAACGTAAGTGCAATACCTTGGGTTGCCTCCCAAGAAGCGCTTGTTCGAGTGCGGTGGGCGCGAACTCTTCAGCTTGGAGTTCCGGTGTATACTTCTTGAGTCGTTGACCGTTCACCTTAAAGCTTCCGCCCTTTTCACCCCATACTTCAACTGCACCATGGGGAAAAACACGTTTGATTAGATAAGGTCCAGTCCAACGAGATTTAAGCTTACCTGGAAAGAGACGAAGCCTTGAATTGAAGAGGAGAACTTGATCTCCTTCTTTGAGGTCCTTTGGGTTGATATGCTTATCATGCCAACGCTTCGCTCTTTCTTTGTAGATCTTGGCGTTTTCGTAGGCGTTCAAGCAAAGTTCTTCAAGCTCATTGAGGTCTAAGAGACGCTTCTCTCCCGCTTCCTTCATGCTGAAGTTCAACCATTTTATTGCCCAATACGCCTTATGCTCCAATTCTACCGGCAAGTGACAAGACTTCCCATACACAAGGTTGTATGGTGTTGTTCCGATGGGAGTCTTATATGCAGTCCGGTATGCCCATAATGCGTCATCTAGCTTCAAAGACCAATCCTTCCTTGTCCTTGAAACCGTCTTCTCTAGGATCCCTTTAATCTCCCGGTTTGAGATCTCCACTTGTCCACTAGTTTGTGGATGGTAAGGGGTGGCGATCTTGTGAGTCACCCCATACTTAGCTAAGAGAGCTTCGAAACGTCGGGCAATGAAGTGAGAACCTCCATCACTAATGATAGTCCGTGGTGTCCCAAATCGTGAGAAGATGGTCTTCTTAAAGAACTTAACCACTACCATGGCATCATTGGTGGGAGAGGCAATTGCTTCAACCCATCTCGAAACATAATCCACCGTTAAAAGTATGTATTGGTTTCCACAAGATGATGGGAAAGGTCCCATGAAGTCTACTCCCCAAACGTCAAAGATCTCCACCTCTTGGATGTTGTTAAGAGGCATCTCGTTCCTCCTAGATATGTTCCCTGTTCTTTGACAAGCATCGCAGCAGGAAACAAAGGTTTGCACATCTTTAAACAAAGTAGGCCAAAAGAATCCAGATTGCAATACCTTAGCGCTAGTCTTGTTCGAACTAGCGTGTCCTCCACAAGGTAGTGAATGACAATGACTGATGACACTTTGCATCTCATCTTCTGGTACACATCGCCGAATAATGCCGTCCGGACCTCTCTTAAAGAGGAGAGGTTCGTTCCAAAAGTATTCCCGAACATCCTTAAAGAACTTCTTTCTTTGTGCGTAGGATAATCCGGGTGGTAATTCCTGGCAAACCAAATAGTTAACAAAATCAGCAAACCATGGTTCGTTACCTTTGGTGATCACGTCGATGCACTCCTCTATGATGTGTAAATGCTCATCCGGAAAGGAGTCATCTATAGGTAGATGGTCGTCCTCTAGATGTGGTAGACGACTCAAATGATCCGCAACAGAATTTTTCGAACCCTTCTTGTCACGGATCTCTAGATCGAATTCTTGTAGGAGAAGAATCCATCTAATCAGCCTTGGTTTCGCATCTTTCTTCGCAAGCAAATACCGGATCGCAGCATGATCCGTGTACACAATCACCTTAGCACCTACAAGATAAGAGCAAAACTTTTCAAATGCATATACAATTGCTAAGAATTCCTTTTCGGTATTGGAGTAGTTGAGCTGCGCTTCATCTAGCGTCTTGCTAGCGTACTAGATAGCATGGGTTCGTCCTTCCTTTCTTTGCCCAAGCACAATCCCTATGGCTACGTCACTTGCGTCACACATAACCTCAATGGGAAGATTCCAATCCGGAGGTTGGATAATCGGGGCTGAGATTAGAGCTCCCCAAATCATATTAAACGCATCTAAGCATTCCTACGACAAATAAAAAATTGCATCCTTCATTAATAAATTAGTGAGCGGTTTTGATATCTTGGAAAAATCCTTTATGAAACGCCTATAGAATCCAGCATGTCCTAGAAAACTTCTTATCCCTTTCACCGAAGTTGGGGGAGGAAGCTTTTCTATTGTCTCTATCTTAACTTTATCCACCTCAATCCCTCTACTAGAGACTAAGTGTCCTAATACAATGCCTTCTTTCACCATAAATTGACACTTCTCCCAATTAAGAACTAGGTTAGTGTCTTCACACCTTTGTAATACAAGAGCAAGGTTAGAAAGACAATTATCAAAAGAAGAGCCATAAACGGAGAAATCATCCATAAAAACCTCCATGATCTCCTCTATGTACTCCGAAAAGATAGAAATCATGCATCTTTGAAAGGTGGCTGGGGCGTTGCAAAGCCCAAACGGCATCCTCCTATACGCAAACGTTCCCCACGGACACGTGAATGTGGTCTTCTCTTGATCGTCCGGATGTATCGAGATCTGAAAGAAACCACTATAACCGTCAAGATAGCAAAAGTGTGAGTGTTGTGCTAACCTCTCAAGCATTTGATCGATGAAGGGTAGTGGGAAGTGATCCTTCCTCGTTGTGTTGTTTAGCTTCCGGTAATCTATGCACATCCTCCATCCAGTTACGGTTCGTGTGGGTATGAGTTCATTGTTTTTATTTGTGATGACCGTCATTCCTCCCTTCTTTGGAACCACCTGTACGGGACTCACCCACTTGCTATCGGAGATAGGGTAGATGATACCTGCATCAAGTAGTTTAAGAATTTTCTTCTTGACAACCTCCTTCATGGTCGGATTTAACCGCCTTTGAGGTTGTCGCGAAGTTCTAAAGTCTTCTTCCATTAGGATCTTATGCATGCATAGTGAAGGTTTGATTCCTACTAGATCCTCTATAGTATACCCTAAGGCTTTCCTATGTTTCTTAAGAACAACCATGAGCTTTCTATGTTCATCAATACTCAAATCAGAACTAACAATTACCGGAAAAGTAGAATTAGGTCCTAGAAATGCGTACCTTAGATGTGTAGGAAGTGGCTTCAATTCCATCACTATAGGAGTCTCTAATGTCTCTTGAGGAGTATCTGAGGTTTCCTTAGAAGTGTCTAAGGGTGTAGAAGGTGCTGGAGAAGAATCATGAGAAGTGGCGGAGAGGATACAATCTTCTTCAGATTCACCCAAAATTACGGCTACTCTGTTCACTCCACGGCCGTGGTTTTGGGCGTGGAAGTCAATTACGGGACCTCTGTTTGTTCCACGGCCGTGGTTTTGGCCGTGTAACTTACTGGAGTCCTCTGAATAGCATATTACGGTCATATTGGTAGATTCCACGGCCGTGGAATAGCACGATGTTCGCTCAAAAAGTGTGTGCGTCAAAGTCTTAAATTTGTATCTAGAACTCAAAGCAAAGCGAACCCGCAGTGTACGGATCGGCTGTAGTGAGGTAAGAATTCCAGAGTCGAACTCAGGGATTTGGTGAGAGTAAATTCAATTTCAATTATCTAGCGAAAAATGCGAAAAGCTTTTGTGATCAAATAAGGGTAAAATGATTCCAAGGATTCAAGTATCCGATTTCGGCTTTCAATTCAGGACACTTCTATAGATATAGGACAGAGTTTATATTGCCAAGATTAAATGTTCAAAGGTAGATATCGTACGGTGAAGTTCCGAAACCTATATAACTAATCTAAAGGTTCTCTCTATAAGGGTTGTTGAAGCTGCAATATAGAAAGATCTAAAGACAAGAATTATGTTCAAACTAACTATCTAAAACTCCAGGATATGACTCTCCAAAGTAAAGATTAGAAAGCACACTTAGAATCTTAATAAAGGATGTTGAGTCTCTTTATTACCCAAATCTTATAACCTTAATCTATTAAATGTAGAATCAAGTTTGAAATCTCTTCATACACTCTATTAGAGGTTAAAAAGGTTAATCAATGTTGGGATTTAGGCAAGGATTAGTTTTGGTTAAAGATTGATTCAATTAAAGTTCGTCAGAAGAATAAATCGTGTTGTTCGATCATAAGGAAATCGGCCGATTTACCCAAGAACAATCCGATTTTCCTGTTATCGCAAAACTAAAATCTAAACTCTCAGGGTCCTAATGTTTGAATGAGTTCAGTCTATCATCATCTAAGCCTTAATCATCAACTATTCTCCTCAAAATCACAAGGGTTTTAGCCAACCAGTTTCATAATCAAATCAAATCAAGGATTGAGTGAAATAATGCAAATAAACACGATTCTTGAATAAAAACTCAATAACCTTCAAATCTGTAAATAATCGTCAAAACTGATCAATGTATCTCTTAAGTAACTCAATTACGTCTTCAAAAACCACAATTGCTTCAATGGATAAAGAAATCTCACAAAAAAGAATCAAGATTGGCTTCCTGGCGAAAGTCCTTCAATCCTTCTCCAAGAATCTCCAATCTCTCTCAAACGTGTAAAGATTTCCCGATGCGGCCTCCTCTTTGGGGATCTAATTCCCGGGGCTGTCACCGTCCGCCCTTCAATGTTGAAGGCTATCGAATATATGTAGGGATAAATCTAGGGTTTAAAGGTAAAACCCTAGAAATCTGGGCTGAAAAGAAGTCGAGTGCGCTGGTATCAGAAGATACTCTTGGCCGCGTCATAAGGTATAAGAAAATACTTTGGCGCGTCAGATGGTATCAGAGAATACTTTGGGCCGCGTCCGAAGGTATTAGAAAATACTTTGGGCCGCATCCGACGGTATCAGAAAATACTTTGGGCCGCGTCCGAAGGTATCAGAAAATACTTTGGCGCGTCAGACGGTATCAGAAGATACTTTGGCGCGTCCTAAATTCCTTTTATGCTCCTTTTTGTCCCGCTTCAAAGCTTAATCCTTAAATGTGCTATTTTTACTCCATAATTCGCCAAATTACCTACAAATGCAATAAAACTCTGTGTAGACCTCTATTTTTGCAAAGTAGGTGAATATAACCATAAATGCCATGAATGTATGTCTATGCATGCAAAATAAAGGGAAAATCTATATAAATATATGCCTAAAAATAGGTCATATTTCATGTCATCACACGATTGTCCGAGATTTCTGACGTTTTCTGACCCATCGTAGAGTTACTCATATTCTTCTTCATACACTTCTTTTTGCTTCTCTAAAGCTTCTACTTCCTCATTACATTCCTCTTCTTCCCCTATATCCATAATGCTCATAGAAATAACTTTTTGCAAGGGGTCTTTAAAGAGAATCGAACTTACCTCATCTCTAGATAGCTCTTCATCATGGATGTTGAAGATATCCTCATCGAAAACTGGTTCTTTCACCAAAGTTGAGAGAACGAACTCTACCTTTTCTTCTCCTATGTCGAAAGCGAGTCTAGCATTCTTGCAATCAACTATGCAACCGGATGTTGCAAGAAACGGTCTTCCGAGTATGATTGGGACCGGACTATCTACAGGAATGTCAAGCACAACAAAATCTATAGGAACGTAGAACTTACCAAGCTTGACCGGGACGTCTTCAACGATACCGACGGGCCGAGTTATGGATCGATCCGCCATGTACAACGTCATCTTCACCGGTTTAGGTTCGCCTAAACCGATCTTCCTGCATAAGGCAAGCAGAATGATGCTCACGCTTGCTCCTAAATCACATAATGCATCATATGTGACATCTCCCACTCCTATGGGAATACAAAATGACCCCGGATCCTTCAGCTTTGGGGGCATCTTCTCCTTCATTGTCTTGATGAGATCCGATGAATCCGAACTCATCTTGACTTCTCCAAAATCCTCTAATTTTCTTTTGTTAGAGAGGATCTCCTTTAGAAACTTTCCATAAGCTGGCATACCTACAATTGCATCAATGAAAGGTATATTAATATGTAGTTTGCTCATGAGTTCAATAAACTTACTGAATTGCTTGTCTAGACGCGCTCTTGCTCTAGATTGCGGAAACGGTAGGGGAGGTTTGAAAGCTGGAGGAGGAACGTAGACATCTTCCTTCTCCTTTCCCTTTTCTTTCTCCTTCTCAACGGGAACTTATACAAACTTAGGCTGCGGGTTGATAACGTGATTTATGACGTTAGTTTAGGCACTTAATTGGATGGTTTTTCCCGTTATTCATACACGGTTTGACATTGGTTCATGACGTTTCCGCTCAATTCATGCATATTTCTAGAAAAGACGTCTACACGATCTTTTGTCGGTGTTGTAGGTATTTTGGGGATCTTTTGGACATTAACCGATGCATTCGAGGGTCAAGCCTCATGGTGGTACACACCCAAAGCTTTGAAGGAGCATAATTGAAGCAACAAAGGACACAAAGGCCACTATTGGTGCAAGCAATGGAGCAACTCATGGCTAGACGATCATAGCATGCTTCTATTGAAGAAAATTGGACCAACTGCCAGGAAAATCGGCCGATTTATTTGACTGGGTCGATTTTCCTGCCTTTGACAGCTTAAGCCACGTGTCCCACGATCTCTTGATCCGGCCTTGCTCTTGGTGGAGAATATAAGTGGTCCTGCAAGCTGTTGCTGAGAATCTCTCCTCTCCCACATTCTCATTCACAGCTCATCCATTGGGGATAGACTTGGAGGAGAAGAAAAACTCTCTAAAATTGAAGGGAGAAGATGAACACCAATCTAAGAGTGATAGGGAGGTTTTGAGTGATTTTGAGTCATTTTTGGAGTCTTGGATTGAAGAACTATTGCAAGGATTGTTAGGAATGTTTTGGAACTCCATTTTAAGGGTTGTAAGTCTTACTAAAACTTAGATTCAGCTGAGATTTATTGATTTTACTTGCTTATCTTTCATCTTTCATCTATGAAAACCATGTATGCTTGTGTGATGATTTCGGATCTTGATATGCATACTATTGGCTAGTTTATTGTGATTCTGGAGTGATGGATTGATGGTTATGGCTAGGGTGATGATAGGATGGACTTATATGTTAGTTTAGGATGATTTGTATGCACGAAATCTAACCCAGGAAGAAAAATCGGGCTGTTCATCATGCTAGATCGGCCGATTTATATAAGATCCACCCGATTTTCTTCTCTGTTGATCTTTAATTGATGAATTTGTATGTTAGGGTGTTAGGTTGTTGAAATCCTAGTGTTTATTAAGCTTAATTTATCTTAGGATCACCTAATTCTATCAACCTAAGTGAGGGATTTAATAGCTAGGATTTCCGAATTATAATTAATGTTGATTAACTTAATCGTTGATAGTAATTGACATATAACTCGCGAAGATTTCGCAAGTGATGAGTATGAGTCCCACCGTTATGTTCCTCGCGTAATTTTGGACGTTTAGGAAAATTTTTACTTTTCCCCCGGGTAATTATTTTTACCCTCCGGTGTTATTTGGAGCATTTGGGAGCTCCAATTAATAAAAATGCAGTTGAGAGAAATGATCAGGACATCGGATATGTCTTAGATATGAAATAACATGGAGAGGCAAAACGGCCAAAAGATTCGCTATTTCGTTTCTTAACGGCTAAGAAAGACGGCTTAGGAATACACGTTTTCCGAGGCAGTTGTGTAATAATTATCCCTACAATATTCCAGATTTAATGTTCCAATCTCGAGAAGTTTGGAGAAAGAGGTTCGACCCGCCTTTGGATCGGTTAAAGGATAATTATCGACTTTACTAAAGGATAATTATCGTCTTCACTATAAATAGCGGAAAATCCTTTATTAATTCATTTCCTTTCACGTTTTCTCGTAAAAGCTCTGATTTCTCTAAACCTTCAAACTCAGATCTACTCTCCGTTTCTAATTCGATTTCAATTCTGTTTGAGTTTCTGGATTCCTCTCTTCATTCTCTTCATAACGGTACCGAGTTTCTGCATTTCCGAGTATATGGAGGGCTGGTCGAGCATATATGTCACCAGGACGGTTCCGTCGCTCAGATTCCGATGAATTTGATGCTGTCCATGCGTAGCCTGCATCGTTGTGATTTCGAATCTTCTTTCAGATCGTCAATCGGGTTAGTAACGAATAAGTTATGAATTTATTCGTTTTCCGTACTGCGATTTGGCCTAAATTGACTTTACACTTGTCAAATAGGACAATTAGAAATTCCATTATGGTCCTTATATTATTCTGGTGATTATGGGTTCTTGTTTGATGAAATCTGATGACGGGGGGTTTAGAATTTGCCTGCGGGCAAAACGTTATTCTGGCGAAATCTAATTAATTAATTAAAGTTTAATTAATTAAATTAGGATTAAAATTGAGATTGAGGAATGTTGATTAGATACTACCTTGAGATTTGAGGAATTGTGAGTTATGTTGAGATATTGAGGTTTAGTTGGTTGTGAGGCTTATAGATTGAGTATGATCCTTATGGATCCCTTTGGGTCTAGGTGTGACCCCTTTGATGAATAGAGGTTGATATATCTCTTTATGCCTTTTTATAGGCCGTGTTGTCCCTCCAGTGTAGAAGTGATCGTGGTTGAGTTTGTACGAGGTTGAGGTAAGTCCGTAGGACTTACTTAGCTACCATCCCTATATTGGTTGTTTGCATGAGTGGTGTGTGCTTTAAATGTTTGCTATGATAGCATGAGTTGTCGTTTTTATCGACCTATGTTCTATTGACTGCCCCACTGCGTGGCTGTGATAACCTTTCCCTTTCATCCCGCCGTGGAGTCTGGGAGGTTCTCTGATGTCAGGCCAGACTGGTTTACAGGAAGGGCGCAATCCACTCCCATAGGGTACACGGATTGTGTGACCGATACACGTACAGCTGGACATTGTACTCAGAGGCGGGGATGTATCGGTCCTCGTGTCACATACTTTCATCTATCTATATATACGGTTTTTGAGTGAATGGTTATTATATAAAGATAATAAATGGGTAAATGTGTGATAGCATGTTGATGTGTTTATCTTTCATGATTGTGCTTGTGCTTATGCATTACCTCATATATGTATGGTTAGCTAACGGGTTCATACCGTGTTGTAGATGTTTACAGGTTAGGCGCTACTGGGTGATCTGGCAGGGTGACAGGCCGAGGACTCTCGTACATTAGGTGGTTGGTTTGGGGTTGTTGTGTTTCCCCTCCTGCGTGAGGATGATCTTTTGTACCTCCTATGTGAGGATGTCGTTTTATATACTCGGCTATGTTGTTGTTTACTTTGGGTCGTACAGTTTATACTGTTTTATGTATTTGTTTTATATCTGTCAATGCCATGTTGTAAGGTCTAGTGAACTTGTTGTCAGGCTAGAGTCAGGATCCATTGGGAGATCCTAGCCCAATGTGACATCCCGAGTCCCGCGGATTCGGGGTGTTACAGAGTTGGTATCACAGCCCAAGTTGACAACAATGGCACTTGCTACCTGCAATGAGGTTTGATAGGTAAAATAAACAGAGCCCACATGGGATCTGAAGTTTTCAAAGGTTTTGGTTTTAAGTGTGGTTTTGGGATAGAATGTACGAGAAGTCGTCACCTCTGTCATGGATCTCTGCAGCGTAGATATGTATATATATCTGTGTGTACTATGGATTATGTGGATTTATTATATACATATCGATACCTATGGCATATATATAGCCTTATAAGATTAGGTGCGTATATCCTACAGATGACTCAGACTAGAGTAGTATCTGTAGTGGGATGAGGTAGGGGTACACCCCCCCCTTCCTCCAGTGGTGATAAGTTAGGGACCAGTTTCCGCTGTTGTTTCGCCTATGGCAGAGAACGAGTTTGAAGAGGCTGATCGTGTCTCCATGAGTAGATCCGAGTTTCAAGAATATATGTAACAAGTATATGAAGCGGTGATAGCGGGTAGATCGACACCAGATTTACCAACAATTGTGAGATCAACTGAAGCTTCTAGATCCGGAAAGAAGCAATGGATTGAATCAGTTACTAGAGAAGCCAAGATGATGAATGGGGAACCAAGTCCGATATCAGGACAATCTAGTGATCCTTTGGCCATGAAGATGACTGGCAAGGAACTATAGTGTTTAAATGCGTGGAAATTGGGACACTGGCGAGCTGTGTGCCCAAAGGCGCCCATCATATGCTTTACCTGTGGTAAAGCAAGGCATAGAGCGAAGTTTTGTCGACAGGGCAAGGCATTGCCTTTACAGGTTCCCTTCAAGAGTGAGATCATTCCAGGTGGACGACGAAGGTCGAGTTACCCTTCAGTTGCACAGGTTGCAAGAATGGGATGATTATGTTTCAGTTGTGGCTATCCAGATCATTTGCGTTCTGTGTGCCCTTTGGCACTGATAGCTTGTTTCACTTGTGGTGAGTTAGGCCATCTGGCCCTTTCTGTCAGCACGGTGGTATTTCTTCCCAGCAAGACCTTCCTCTTTCCGGTGCAGAAAGAGTGGAAGTGGAGGCTATAGTAATGACCTCAGTGATACCTGAGGAGCATGGATCTGACATTGAGTGATGATATGTAGTGGAGCTACGAGTGTTAGCTGTTATAGGTATCATTCTCGTTAATGGTTTACCTGGTTGAGTTTTGCTTGTTGTGAGTGCTATGCACTTCATGTCTTTCGATGCATGCGTTAATGGTTGACTTTTTGTATATAGTAGAAGGTGGATTTTCCTTTACAAGATTACCTTTTTGGATCTGAGATACCCGTGAGATGCGTGTTTGTTCCCTTATCTCAGGGACCCGTGTATGGTTGTAGACTTCTTTGTCATGTCGTAGGTGCATGAGGAAGTCATTATGTGTATGGTTTGGATGAATAGATATCATGTGATGTTAGCTTTTAATAGTAAGATTATTATAGTCTTTACTGAGTTGAGTTAAATAGAGGTCTTCTAAGGTTAAGACCTTTGAAGAGACGGGTTTGTCATCAGGACTGTATGAGCAGCGAGCTGATAGCACAGGGATGTGACGCCTTCTAGTTTTATACCATAAAGGAGCGAGACAGTCCAACAATTGAAGGTATTCCAGTTGTTTATGAGTTTATAGACGTGTTACAGAACCGTCTAGTTGCCACCTCAACGGAGTGTGGACATTGTTATCGAGTTGAAGTATGATACAAGATTGAATGGGAAAGCCACACTATATGATGCTTGTTGAGATATTGTACTGATAACTTGAAAAGTTTACTGAAACGGGTTTACCCTAGTGGGTTCCATGTTCCGTATTGACGACCTGACGAGTTAACTTCAAGAAGCAATTGTGTTTTTGGGATTCCTTTATGCTCAAGATATCCCTAGTCATGGATGAGAGAGCAGCATGTGTATGAGATAGCATCCCATACCCGTTATGGACACTACGAGTTTGTAGTGATGTCATTTGGGTTGACGAATGTTTTAGTAGTTTTTATGGAGTTGATGAATAGTACCTTCATCGACTTCCTTGATTATTTTGTGGTGGACTTCATGGATGACATGTCGGTATACTCTCATAGCAGAGAATAGTAGACCGATCGTCTGAGGACCGTTCTGCAGATTTCGAGAGATAGAGGGTTGTATGCTACGCTCTCTAAGTGTAAGTTGAAATGCCAGTGGTAGCCTTTTTAGGCCATGTTGTCTCCGCCAGTGGGATCATGGTTGACCTGG
Organism: Fagopyrum esculentum; assembly: GCA_033239045.1. NCBI lineage: Eukaryota > Viridiplantae > Streptophyta > Magnoliopsida > Caryophyllales > Polygonaceae > Fagopyrum > Fagopyrum esculentum. The sequence goes on along the minus strand of BSUD01000004.1, from coordinate 67,430,636 downwards.
CGAGAATTAAGTATGTTGTAACATGGGAGATACTAATGAACATTAAGGAATACGTAGTTTTCTCGGCTCAGCCGATTGCTACCAATGCTTTGACGAAGGATTTTATATGATTATGTATTCATTTGCGAATCTTTTGAGAAGACCATCATAACTACGCGATGAAAGCAGTGTGTCTATGTTCTGAAGAGTTGAGGAGGCATTTGACCTCTGCTTCCATTTTGTTGTAGTTAGAAGATTTTTGGGATCCCGTGATTTACGGTGATACATCCCAGCTAAGTTTGAGATGTGTATTACTACAAAGGAGTAGGGTTATTGATATGTGTGTTTACAGCTGAGAACGTATGATGAGAACTACTCGACTCATGATTTAGAGTTAGTAGTGGTAGTTCAAGCCTTTAAATTTTGAAGACCGTACCGGTTTGATCTTCATGTTAGATTTCTATAGATTATAGAAATTTGAAGTATATTTTATGCAACAGGGGTTGAATAACCGCTAGTGTTAAGAGCTTAAGTTGATCAAGACTTTGACCTGGAGATTCCATATCATTCAGAGAAGTTGAACGTGGTCGCCGACAACTGGAACGGAAAGATGATCCAAGAGAAGATGATTGTCAGACTGACAGCCTCAGCTTCAGAGAAATCTAGCTTGGCTAGAGTTGGACAATCAGTTCCTTGATGAGGATACCCTATTATACCTCAGAGGTTCTACCTGGTCTGTTGGATGAGGTCCAACAGAAGCAGGGGACCTGCCCGGCCTTGACAAGGTTTAGAGAAAGGATGTCTCGTACTGAGGCACCATAGTTCTCCATGGGAGTAGATGGACTGATGAAGAGTCATGACCGCTTTTGTGTACTTGTTGATGCAGATGGAGACAGAGAATATTACGGTATACCCACTGTACGCCTTATTCAGTACATTCAGGTACAAGATGTACCACGAGATAAGACGATTATATTGTATAAAGCCGATATTACCAGATTTGTGATATAGTGTGTAACCTGTCAACAAGTCCAGATAGAGTATTTCCGATCTAGAGATAAGCCCCACCCACTACTAGTGCAATAGTAGAATTTGGGAGGACATATCTATGAACTTTGTTATGGGATTGTGACCCAATAGAAGATTGATGTTATCTGGATTGTTGGTAACAGATTAATGAAACCGGCACGTTTTATTTCTATCAGAAGGACGTGGCTAGTGAATGAATTGGTTGAGGAGTACACTAGACAGATAGTGAGACTCCATGGTATACCGAGAACGATCATTCCTGATCGAGATGGATGTTTTTACTTTGAGATTTTGGGTAGAAGATTCAGACTACTTTGGGGACGAGTATGTACCTCATGACTACACTTCACCCCTTGACAGTTGCTCAGTTAGAGAGGATCATCTAGATCTTAAAGATCTATTATAAGTTGTAAGTTGAATGGGAAACGTGGATGGTTATATTACCTTTCATTACTGATTTTATTATATAACAATGAAGGACGTGCATCTTTTTGGGATGACCCTATGAGGCAATATATAGACATAGATGTCGTATATCTTTATGCTAGAAGTGATCTAGTAGTAGTAGTGGAATAACACCTGACCAGATTCAGGATTTTATAGTTCAAGTAACGTTGATTGAAGGAAGAATGTTGGTTGTACAGAGTCGCCAGATATTATATGTAGACAAGAAGTGTTAACATCTAAAGTTCAAGCGAGAGTTCATATCCGGCTGGAGATATCTCAGTTGTGAGACGTTAGTTGTGTTATTATGGAAAGGGGAACTGAGTTTCTAATATGTCGGTTACTTGAGATCTTGATTAGTTTTGTGAAGGCAGCATGATGTTTAGCTTTGCCTCTGAAGTTGGTGGATGTTCACCCAGTGTTCTTGTGTTTCAACTTAGGAAGTATATACTAGGTTGGAAACACTTTGTGAGTCTTAATGATCTAGTGGTTAAGTTGAACCACATCGTTGTTGAGCATCTGATTACATTCTTGGAATAAGATATGAAACGCTTGCATTCGAAAGACATTCCCATATTGAGGATATGATGGTCGAGATGAAGACCTGAAGAGGCTATGTGAGAGACTGAGGATAGTGTCCCGAGGAACTATCCAGAGTATATGTTGGGACATACCCATTTGTGGGAGCACGAGTAGATCTTAGTGCTATCTTGATGAATGTTGTGCTTATGTGCTTAGATGCTTATATGCCTTGATGTGTTATTCCATGCTAGTTGTGATGTGATTTATGATCTTAGTAGATCTTGATGTGCTAGTGTGATGTATGCTATAGCTGGAGATGATTACTACCTCCACGCTACCCGAGTATGATCATATTTATAGCTGGAGATGGTTCTTTCCTCCATGCTATTTGGGTGGGATTAGGATTCAGCTGGAGATGGTTCTTTCCTCCATGCTACCTTGATGGACATAGTTTAGTGGAGATGTGATTCCTCCATGCGATATATATGTTTATGGGTTGGCTAGAGACGTATTTCCTCTATGCATGTGATATGTTTTGGCTAGAGATGTGCTTCCTCTATGCCTTGTGATGTGGTATGGCGAGAGATGTGATTCCTCTACGCCTTTGGGTAGCGTTATGACCCTGTTTCCTGGAGTGATGATTCCTCCATCTTTATACTTGAGGTTATAGATAGTTATAGGTTGTGATCTTTTGAACGGAGATGTGATACCTCTGATAGAAAGAGTGAGAGTATTACCTCGGCGTATGGGTCCGAGAGGATTTGGGAATTGTTCAAGTTTCGGGACGAAACTTTTTTTTAAGGGGTGTGTGATGTAATAGCTAGGATTTCCGAATTATAATTAATGTTGATTAACTTAATCGTTGATAGTAATTGAAATATAACTCGCGAAGATTTCGCAAGTGATGAGTATGAGTCCCACCGTTATGTTCCTCGCGTAATTTTGGACGTTTAGGGAAATTTTTACTTTTTCCCCCGGGTAATTATTTTTACCCTCCGGTGTTATTTGGAGCATTTGGGAGCTCCAATTAATAAAAATGCAGTTGAGAGAAATGATCAGGACATCGGATATGTCTTAGATATGAAATAACACGGAGAGGCAAAACGGCCAAAAGAGTCGCTATTTCGTTTCTTAACGGCTAAGAAAGACGGCTTAGGAATACATGTTTTCCGAGGCAGTTGTGTAATAATTATCCCTACAATATTCCAGATTTAATGTTCCAATCTCGAGAAGTTTGGAGAAAGAGGTTCGACCCGCCTTTGGATCGGTTAAAGGATAATTATCGACTTTACTAAAGGATAATTATCGTCTTCACTATAAATAGCGGAAAATCCTTTATTAATTCATTTCCTTTCACGTTTTCTCGTAAAAGCTCTGATTTCTCTCAACCTTCAAACTCAGATCTACTCTCCGTTTCTAATCCGATTTCAATTCCGTTTGAGTTTCTGGATTCCTCTCTTCATTCTCTTCATAACGGTACCGAGTTTCTGCATTTCCGAGTATATGGAGGGCTGGTCGAGCATATATGTCACCAGGACGGTTCCGTCGCTCAAATTCCGATGAATTTGATGCCGTCCATGCGTAGCCTGCGTCGTTGTGATTTCGAATCTTCTTTCAGATCGTCAATCGGGTTAGTAACGAATAAGTTATGAATTTATTCGTTTTCCGTACTGCGATTTGGCCTAAATTGACTTTACACTTGTCAAATAGGACAATTAGAAATTCCATTATGGTCGTTATATTATTCTGGTGATTATGGGTTCTTGTTTGATGAAATCTGATGACGGGGGGTTTAGAAATTGCCTGCGGGCAAAACGTTATTCTGGCGAAATCTAATTAATTAATTAAAGTTTAATTAATTAAATTAGGATTAAAATTGAGATTGAGGAATGTTGATTAGATACTACCTTGAGATTTGAGGAATTGTGAGTTATGATGAGATATTGAGGTTTAGTTGGTTGTGAGGCTTATAGATTGAGTATGATCCTTATGGATCCCTTTGGGTCTAGGTGTGACCCCTTTGATGAATAGAGGTTGATATATCTCTTTATGCCTTTTTATAGGCCGTGTTGTCCCTCCAGTGTAGAAGTGATCGTGATTGAGTTTGTACGAGGTTGAGGTAAGTCCGTAGGACTTACTTAGCTACCATCCCTATATTGGGTGTTTGCATGAGTGGTGTGTGCTTTATATGTTTGCTATGATAGCATGAGTTGTCGTTTTTATCGACCTATGTTCTATTGACTGCCCCACTGCGTGGCTGTGATAACCTTTCCCTTTCATCCCGCCGTGGAGTCCGGGAGGTTCTCTGATGTCAGGCCAGACTGGTTTACAGGAAGGGCGCAATCCACTCCCATAGTGTACACGGATTGTGTGACCGATACTCGTACAGCTGGACATTGTACTCAGAGGCGGGGATGTATCGGTCCTCGTGTCACATACTTTCATCTATTTATATATACGGTTTTTGAGTGAATGGTTATTATATAAAGATAATAAATGGGTAAATGTGTGATAGCATGTTGATGTGTTTATCTTTCATGATTGTGCTTGTGCTTATGCATTACCTCATATATGTATGGTTAGCTAACGGGTTCATACCGTGTTGTAGATGTTTACAGGTTAGGCGCTACTGGGTGATCTGGCAGGGTGACAGGCCGAGGACTCTCGTACATTAGGTGGTTGGTTTGGGGTTGTTGTGTTTCCCCTCCTGCGTAAGGATGATCTTTTGTACCTCCTATGTGAGGATGTCGTTTTATATACTCGGCTATGTTGTTGTTTACTTTGGGTCGTACACTTTATACTGTTTTATGTATTTGTTTTATATCTGTCAGTGCCATGTTGTAAGATCCAGTGAACTTGTTGTCAGGCTAGGGTCAGGATCAATTGTGAGATCCTAGCCCAATGTGACATCCCGAGTCCCACGGATTCGGGGTGTTACAAGGGAAGAGATCTACCCGATGATTTCCGATCTTAGATACCTAAGATGATGAATTCTAGGTAGTAGTGAGCCTCATAAGCCGCTATTGGATCGAGTGTGCTAGGATTATTGCTTGAGACTTCCCTATTCCGAGACTTACCCGGTAAGGAGAGGGTTGCCCCTTAAGTAGTGTCCGGTTTTTGTAGAATTTCCTACTTTAACCCCTTGAGACCTACCCGGTAATAGGAGTTTGATGCGGGACTAGTGAAGTAAGAGACCTACCCGGTAATTGCTTCCATTAGTGAAACACCCTTTCCAAACACCGCAGCTTTGTCCTTAGAATCCTTAGAACCTTGAGTCCAATGCCATAACCGGAAATCTTGACCTCTAGAATCTAGTTTTCTCTCTTGATCATATACTTTGTGTTTGTGTTACTTGTTTGTTAGCTAGCTTAAGTTGTTAGTTTGTTTTATTGTCTTACTTGATTTGTGATCCTTGCTTGATCACCACAAAAGCCAACCAAAAATATCGAGATTTTCATTTCTTTGTTCCTTGACATTTTCTTAGATTAGATCCACACTATCTATGACCATTGTTTAACTCGATTTCACCTTAGTCTTTGTGTTCGACCTCGGAATACTATCCCTACTACAAAACGTCCCGTACACTGCTGGTTCGCTAGGAGTTAGGAGAAATATAACGAGTATAAATTTAAAACCTATTGCGTATCACACACATCCTGAGCGTAACAAGTTTTTGGCGCCGTTGCCGGGGACTAGGTCTAGATTGAGTCTATTTGTGATTGTTTATAGTGTAGATCCTTCTTGTTGCTGTTGATCTCTCTTTGGTTTGTGTCTTTGCTTTTCAGGACATCTCTTACTCTTTAGGTGTATGCGAAGATCTCGTGGCAAGGATTTAGCTCCATTCGATCCCAAACCGGAGAAAACCCTTAGATCTAGATCCAAGAGCATTAAAAAGGGAAAAGAGATGGCCGGAAGAGATCTCCAAGCTGAATTGGATGAGGCTTTAGAGCAAATAAGGCTAAGAGATGAGCTCTTGGAGGAAGAAAGGAGACTTGCCAATGAGAGGCAAGAAGCAACTAGGAGGGAGATTGATGAGATTAGGCAAGCCCTTGTACAAGGAGAGCTTAATCGTCAACAACCTCCACCTCCTCCACCACCACAACCGCAGCCGGCGGCGAATGTTAGGGTTGTACCCATTGCTATTGAAGAGCCACAAACTTTGGGGAGACGTATGGATCCGGCACAAAGAGCACACCGTCCGGGTGTGAACTTAGGAGATCCCGCAACCCACAACTACGAGCTCCGCCCTCAAGTTCTACAAATGATCTGGCATAATCAATTTGGAGGGATGGAAGGAGAGTCTCCTCATCAACACTTGATGAATTATGAGATTTTGATGGAGACTCTTAAACCGCCTAGATTGGAGAGCAACAACCATAAGCTTAGGGCTTTCTCCTGCTCTCTTAAGGACAAGGCCTTAGCTTGGTATCAATCTATATCACAAGGGCGAGTTGGTACTTGGGAGGAAATGACAACCGAGTTTTTGACTAAGTTCTTCCCACCTTCCAAGACTACCGAGTTAAGAGGGAAGATAAATGCCTTCGTGATGAAGGATAGAGAGAGTTTGTTCTAGTCTTGGGAGAGATTCAAAGATCTTCTCCTAGATTGTCCACACCATGGTATACCGAAAATTGAGCTATTGGAGATCTACTTCAAAGGACTTGATGAAGATAGCCAATTCAAGCTCCAATCTCTTTCTACTGGGACTTTCATAGAAAAGCATGTGGATGAAGCTTGGGAGTTTGTAGAGAAACAAGCTCTAGTGATTGAGAAATACTCCCATAGGAAGAGTGAAGGGAGAAAGGCGGGAGCATATGAGGTGAGTGAAGTCACCATGACAAATTTCAAGCTTGACGCCATCAACAACGAGCTAAAGTCCTTGAGGGAGTTGTGTGCTACAACTTTGAAGAATCAAGCAACTCCTCAAGTGCTTCCACAAGCCAACTTATCTTCCAAGGAGGAAGATGTGAACTACATGGGAAGGGGCAACTACACCAATTATCAAGGCCCAAGGAACTTCAACAACAACCGGCAATTCAACAATTACCGGCCCAACCATAACCATCCCGGGTTTTCCTATTCTAACCCGGATGGAGCCTTGAACCCTCCCGCTTCCACAAGCACAACACCACCACCAAAAGCTTCATAAGAACCTCCACCCGGATTTACTCAACCTCCTAAAGATAGAACCGAAATGATGTTTGAGCAATTGCTTGGAAGGTTGAGTAGCCTTGAGAGCACGGTGACTTCAATTTCTAAAGCTCAAAAGGTTTTGGAAGCACAAGTGTTCCAAAAGGCGGGTGAAGCTCATAGAGATCCGGGAAAGCTTCCCGGAAGGACCGAAGACAACCCAAGAGGCCAAGTGTTGGCTATTACAACGAGGAGTGGGCTAAGTATGAAGGATCCTTTGCCCAAGGAGAATGCTAAAGGGAAGCAAGTGGTGAATGAAGAAGAGCCATTGCAAGAAGATGGAGGCAAGAGCAAGGATGTTGAGCCAACATATGTGGCACCGCCTCCATACAAGCCACCACTACCGTTCTCACAATCACGAGCAAGAGCTCGCTTGGACAATCACTTTGGTAAATTCCTTGAACTTATGTCTAAATTGCATATTAATATTCCGTTCATGGATGCTATCTTAGGTATGCCGGCATATGGCAAGTTCTTGAAGGAGATACTCTCCAACAAAAGGAAGTTGGAGGAGTATGGGGAGATAAGGATGACAAAGAGATCCTCGGAGTTGATTCAAACGACGAAGGAGGAGATGCCTCCTAAGCTAAGAGATCCGGGATCCTTTTGTGTGCCAATCGGAGTAGGAGAAGTGAAGTATGACGCCCTATGTGATCTTGGGGCAAGTGTAAGCATCATCCCGCTTGCACTTTGCAACAAGGTTGGGCTAGGGGAGCCAAAGCCGGTCAAGATGACCCTTTACATGGCGGACCGCTCAATCACTCATCCGGTTGGAATCTTGGAAGACATTCCGGTGCAACTAGGGAAGTTCTATGTGCCCATAGACTTTGTTGTTTTGGACATCCCGGCGGACTATCCGGTTCCTATCATCTTGGGGAGACCTTTCCTAGCCAATTCTAGATGTCTAGTAGATTGCAAGAATGGGACCCTTTCCTTCAACATTGGAGAAGAAAAAATCAAGTTCAAGCTGTCCACAATGATGAATGGGCCAACCCTTGATGAAGATGTATTCAACATAGTTGAGGAAGAGGAGTCTAGAGAGGTTGTGAGCTCAATCTTGCTCAAGGATCCACTTGAGAAGGTTCTTAGCTCAAGCTTGATGGAGGAAGGAGTTGAGGAGAGTAGCAATGAAGTAATCAAGGCCTTGAATGCATTGGACGAGCTACCAAGTGTTGGATTTGAAGTGCTAGAAGAAGAGAGAAGTAGGCAGAAAAATCGGACTGGAGGGGCCAGATCGGCCGATTTTTGGCCTTGTGCTGAAGTTTCGTCCAGTTCTGCAAAAACAGAAACTCAAATCGACCTACCCTCAGGAAAATCGGCCGATTTTTCTGACTGGGCCGATTTTCCTGAGTCTTTTCAGCATCAACCAATTGATTGTGAGCAATCATCAAGGGACTTCAAGGAGGCTTCCATGGCTTTGCAATCATCTCAACCTACATTGTATGGATCATCTCCAACCGAAAAAGGTCCTCCTCAACTTGATCTTAAGCCTCTTCCTTCTCATTTAAAGTATGCTTTCCTTGGTTCAAATTCTACTTATCCGGTGATTGTGAATGCATCTTTGAATGATGATGAGCTTAATAGATTGTTGAATGAATTGAAACTACATATAAAGGCAATAGGATACACCATTGATGACCTTGTTGGCATTAAGCCCTCTTTGTGCATGCATAAGATAATGATGGAAGATAACCATAAACCCTCTATTGAACATCAAAGAAGATTGAATCCTATAATGAAAGAGGTAGTCAAGAAAGAGATCATTAAGTTGCTAGATGCGGGAATTATCTACCCTATCTCGGATAGTAAGTGGGTTAGTCCCGTTCATGTAGTACCTAAGAAGGGTGGGATGACCGTAGTGACCAATGAGAACAATGAACTAATCCCGACTAGGACGATTACGGGGTGGAGGATGTGTATTGACTATAGGAAGCTTAACATGGCCTCTAGGAAAGATCACTTCCCTCTCCCTTTCATTGACCAAATGCTAGAGAGGTTAGCTCAATATTCTCATTTTTACTATTTAGATGGCTATAGTGGATTCTTCCCAATCCCTATCCACCCCGATGACCTAGAGAAAACCACATTTACATGTCCATGGGGAACTTTTGCATATAGGAGAATGCCATTTGGGTTGTGTAATGCACCCGCCACCTTCCAAAGGTGTATGATGGCTATCTTTTCGGAATACATTGAAAATATCATGGAAGTGTTCATGGATGATTTCTCTGTTTATGGTTCTTCCTTTGATAATTGCTTGGCTAACTTGTCATTATTATTGCAAAGATATGAGGAGACAAATCTTGTCTTGAATTGGGAAAAATGTCACTTCATGGTAAGTGAAGGTATTGTGTTAGGACACTTGGTGTCTAACCGTGGCATTGAGGTTGACAGGGCCAAGATTGAAACGATAGAGAAGTTGCCACCACCTACCTCGGTGAAGGGGGTAAGGAGTTTTCTAGGACATGCCGGTTTGTACCGGAGGTTTATTCAAGACTTCTCTAAGATTTCAAAGCCTCTTACTAACCTACTAATGAAAGACGTTGAATTTGTTTTCTCCAAAGATTGCCTTGAAGCATTTTGTAGGTTGAAGAACGCCTTGATCTCCGCACCTATCATGCAACCTCCGGATTGGAGCCTACCGTTTGAGATCATGTGTGATGCAAGCGATGTAGCCGTTGGGGCTGTTTTGGGGAAAAGGAAAGATGGGCGCACTCATGCCATTTATTATGCTAGCAAGACGCTAGATGATGCCCAACTTAACTATGCCACAACCGAGAAAGAGTTGCTAGCGGTTGTGTATGCATTTGAGAAGTTCCGCTCATATCTTGTTGGAGCGAAGGTCATAGTGTATACGGATCATGCTGCGATCCGTTATCTCCTTACCAAGAAGGATGCCAAGCCTAGGTTGATTCGGTGGATCCTTCTTCTTCAAGAGTTTGATTTGGAAATCCGGGACAAGAAGGGATCCGAGAACTCCATGGCGGATCACCTTAGTAGACTCCCACCATTAGAGCTTGATAGAGATGACATCCCGATTGATGACTCATTCCGGGATGAGCAATTGCAAATGGTGGAAGAGTGCTTGTTCCAAGTATCTAGAGGAAGTGAACCATGGTATGCCGACATTGTGAACTATCTTGTGTGTGAGGAAATGCCTCCCGGTTTGACATATGCCCAAAGAAAGAAGTTCTTCAAAGATGTGTGGCACTACTATTGGAGTGAACCACTTTTGTTCAAGAGAGAGCCGGATGGAGTGCTTAGACGATGAGGTGGAGAGTGTGATCCGCCATTGTCATTCCTTGCCATGTGGAGGGCATGCTAGCTCACACAAGACATGTGCGAAAGCGTTGCAATCGGGCTTCTTTTGGCCAAGTTTGTTCAAGGATGTACAAAGCTTTGTGGTAACTTGTGATGCTTGCCAAAGGACGGGCAACATCTCAAAGAGGAATGAGATGCCCTTGAACAACATACAAGAGGTGGAGATATTTGATGTGTGGGGTGTGGAATTCATGGGACCATTTCCTTCTTCATGTGGCAACCTCTACATCCTATTGGCGGTAGACTACGTTTCAAGATGGATGAAGGAAATCGCCTCTCCTACAAATGATGCCAAGGTGGTGGTGCGGTTCTTCAACCGAGTGATCTTCCCTAGGTTTGGAACACCAAAGGTGATCATAAGTGATGGAGGGAAGCACTTCACTAATAGGAACTTTGGGGCACTTTTGGCTAAGTATGGGGTGACTCATAAGGTGGCGACACCTTACCACCCCCAAACTAGTGGCAAAGTGGAGATCTCCAACCGGGAGATAAAAGGGATACTTGAGAAGATGGTCTCAAGGATGAGGAAAGATTGGGCTATGAAGCTCGATGATGTTTTGTGGGCTTATAGAACCGCTTTCAAGACACCTATTGGCACCACTCCCTACAAGCTAGTTTATGGCAAGTCTTGCCATCTTCCAGTAGAGATGGAGCATAGAGCATATTGGGCTATAAGGTGGTTGAATTTTGATCTCAAGGAGGCCGGTGAGAAGAGGTTTCTAGACATGAATGCCCTTGAGGAGATCCGGTTGGATGCTTATGAGAATGCCCGGATTTACAAGGAGAGGACCAAGCGTTGGCATGACGAGCGCCTCATCCCAAAGGAGTTGAATGAGGGCGACTTAGTGCTTCTCTTCAACTCGAGGCTGCGGCTTTTCCCCGGAAAGCTCAAATCAAGATGGACGGGTCCCTATGTTGTGAAGAAGGTCTGTCCTCATGGAGCGGTAGAGATAGGAGGAGATCATTGTGGTGACTTCAAGGTGAATGGGCACCGTTTAAAGAAGTACATCCCGGAAGCCCCGGTGGAAGTGATAGCTCCACTCCACCTTAAGTGAAACGCTCCTGCATTTGGTCAAGCTAATGACCTTAAAGAAGCGCTTAATGGGAGGCAACCCATTGGTACATATTTTTCCCTTTTGTTTTTCTTGCTTTTGTTTGATCTTACTCTTGGTGTGCTTTGTTTTTCTTTTGTGTTTTTGGGTGCTAGATCTTATTAATTGTCATGTGTAATGAGATGTTGGAGGTCATGTGAAAACCTCATGGAACTATTGAAGGTACAAGATTGTTCGCCCCTAGAGGTGTGTGCAAATAAGTTTTAAATTTATAAAACTAGAATCAAGCAAGCGAACCCGCAGTGTACGGATCGACGTAGTTAAGCAAGAATTCCAGAGTATCGAACACAGGGATTTGGGTGGGAACGAATTCGAATGCAGGTTATCAAGCAAGTAAATATGGGAGTTTTGCAGATATTGGGAAAACAACAATCCTAAAGCCCCGGGTATCCAGTTGCGGCAATAGATTCAAGATATACTAATGATGTAAAGACAGAGTAGAGATATGCAAAGGTATACTAATGTAAGGTAATCGTACGGTTGAGGTTCCAAAAACCTTATATAACTCACCTAAAAGACCCTCCCTATACAGGTTGTTGAGGCTCAATATAGAAAGATTCTAAAGGCGAGGATTAGTATCAAATACCCAAACTTATAATCTAAAGATCAAGACTAACTTAACCGATTGAGGTTGTTGAGGCTCACAATCGAGGTAGAGGTTGTTGAGGCTCACTACCACCTAGAAAAGACAAGTCTAAACTAAATTAAAGCGAATCTTTAACTTTGGATTAAAGTAAAAGCAGGCTCGTAAACTAGAAGGAAATTACGGTTGGATCTTGAAATTCCACGGTCGTCGAACTCAAGAACAGCCCGTAATTTTAGGTTGTCGACGATTCTCTCTAACTCTCAGGGTCTAATCTGTTTGTAATCGATCTATCATCACCTATGCCACAACTATCAACCCTTCACCTTAGAATTGTTAAGGGTTTTTAGCCAATAACAGTCATATTGATATTAATTCAAGAATTAAAGGATAAAAGATGTAAACTTTCAAGAACTATCAATAATCTTCAAATGAATCTCAAGATCACAATCAAGAACAAGTGTTTATCAAAAGATTCAAAACGGAGTAAACAAACACAACTTTAGGAAGGAGGAGAAATGGGATGTCAAGCCGTTTCCAAATCAAACCTAAACAAGAAGAGATATCTTCTTGCAAAATCTTACAAGAACTTCGATCTTCCACAAATCTGAAGATCACAACAGCAATCTCCACTAAAAGTGCGAGTTTTGAGCAACTCTCCAATACAAACTTTGATCTCCAATGAGATTTCCTAAATACCTCTAAGATGAGGGTTTGTGTGTTGCTAAGCGTTGATCCTAAGCGATCATCTGCGTCTATGCGTAAACGGGGATCCTAAGCAGGCATGACGGAATCTCCTTTCTTCCGTCTTTTTATAATGCAGCGCAAAGTGTCGGCCCGGCCCGATCTTCAAAAGATCATGGCTTCGAAGTGTGGCGAAAAGATCCGCCAAGATCACGGTCGTGGAAGTGTTCCACGACCGTAATTTAGGGCGTGGAAACAATTACGGTTTGCAACGTATGTTCCACGGCCGTAATATCCTCTGGAATGAACATGAATTTTTGACTCCAAATCCACGGCCGTAATTCTGAGCGTGGTTTGTGATACGGTCGTATTTTAGGGCGTAATTTAAGCAAGAACGTGATTCTTCCCTAAACTCGTGCATTCCTCAATCTAAGACTCCAAATTGCTTCCAAAAAGTGTCCTCGATCTATGGACATATCAACTCAACTCTCCTTTGCTCGATTCCGTTCGGAAATAGCTCCAAATCACCTATAATCAACATAGAACCAGTGTAGACATCCATATCGACAATATAGGCAATACTAGCTCACATATGCACAAAGATCAATCAAAGACTATCAATATGAATCAAATACATTTAGAAAACGTGCCTAAAATATCACAATATTTCATGCTAACAAATAACCCCATACTTAGCACTTGCTTGTCCCTAAGCAAGGTCTTTCAAAAAGCTTCAAACAAGAGTTAGGATGAAATATGTGTACCTTCTTTTGGATGAATGTGATTTCTAAGGAATAGATCATTCTCAAACCTTGCTTCAATCGTTTTTCAACTTTCACACACTTAATTAAAGAGTAAAAGGCAAGGAAAATTCATGAATCAATTTAACTTCAAAACAAGCATTATAACCTTCAAACATTATCAAAATCAATTACAAGAAACGTCAATTTAGATCACCAAGTCATATAACATTCTTTTGATCTTAAGGACTTCCAAAGAAAAGGTCTAGAGTATGGAAGGGAAGGGAAGACTTTAAGGGAAAGTGGTGCGTAAATCCGGGAAAGTGGACAACTACCTTCTTCTTCTTATGCGGTTCCCGCAACACTTCAACTTAGAGCTTCGCTCTCTTCTTTTCATTTTTCGACTTTACTTTTGGAGTTATGGATAGAGGTGCACAAAAACCGAAGCCTAGGAGATCGGCGTTTCTCAAATTTGCAAGAGATGCCTCAAACCCTTAGCGCACATACCATAATCCGTTAGGAATATCGCTCAATCCGACTTTGGCAAGACACAAACACCCGGCTATGTGAATGGTGCCGAGTTACTCATCGTCATGATTGACTTCCCCAAACCTATAATTTCTTTCTATTCAATTGATTGCAAATAATTGCTCTCATGGCCCTCCCACATCAAACATGCCTTTTTCTCATTCACTTTTCCAAGTTCCCGGATAGGTAAAGGAGGCTAATATTTCAATGAGGAGTTAGATGATCAAAGAAAGAGGAAAGAAAGTATCGAATTGCCTTAATCATTTCAACAAGAAGTATAGGAACTTATAATGTGATTTCAACTTCAATTTCTCAACATGATTTAGGCAACGTTTTCACATTATAAAACTTGCAAAAGAGGTAGAATTCATTCATTCAAATTCTTTTCGATTTACAATCCTTTTAAGCATGCAATTGTCATCAAACTCAATTCGCAAGTAGTGATTATCATGGAAATCATCTCAATTCATTAGAAGCACAAAATTTTCAAAATTTTTCAATTTTTATGGCTTTTTAAAGTTTTTTTTTTCATGCAATGCAAGAATGAAACGTGTAACACATAATGAACATGCAACGATAGTCTCAAATGAAAGCAACATAGAGAGTAGAGTTATTACAAATTTTTAGTGCATCCCACCCCATACTTAGGACGAACATTGTCCCTAATGTTCAAAAGAAAGAACAAAAGAAAGAAAAGGAACTCACAAGTGGTGGCGGGAATGTCTAAAACGAACGGTCATGCATCGATCACTGCGGCGCCGGTGGAGGTGGGAATGGAGAGAAACTCGGATCATAGAACCGCCCGAACTGCTGGCGGTAGACGTCCCTCATCATGTGGTCAAGGTCGTCTAGGCGTCCGTCTCTAGCATCCGCCCGGATCTCTAGTGCTCCAACTCTCTCCGAAAGTCCGGTAGCCCAATCCGGCATCCTCTCATACCATCCCGGGGCGTGATCATACCATGCGGGGGCATCGGCTGGTGCTGGTGCTGGTGGTGGCAGTGGTGGTGGTGCTGCTGGCTGCGTCGTGGACCAAGGAGGGGGTGTGTCGTACCAAGTGGGAGGTGTAGTCATCCACGTGGGCCTCTCACTCCCGCTGGCGCGGCGAGATGACGAGCCTGAAGCTCTAGCTGGGCGTGGAGAGCGCCTAGGTACATCCGGGGCCGCCTCCGACTGATCCGGAAACGTGCCGAACTCCTGCTCCGCTCCTCCACCACTCTCGTACTGCTCTCCTATGTCCTCCTCATCCACGACCGGTGGTGGAACGTAAGGGGGAGCTACAAGCCTGTTCGCATGCATCGCAACGAACGTCTCCTTCCAATTGTGGCATCCCGCCACAATGGAATACTCTGGCAGCCACTCAATACCCCTACCCGTCCTGCTCTCCCAAGGCATGCCCGCATAAGGCGGACCTCTATGTGTGGGGAAGATGAGTCCCCTAACCATGAATGCATGTAATCCTAGAGGTACGGCGGGTATGCGGGTGCAAGATGAAAAATCCACACCAAATGTCCTAGCCATGTGGGTCACTATCCCACCATATCCAATGTTCCCCTTCGATTTGTTCTTGAGTTTACTCATCGTAGCCGCCAAAAGAGTAGCACAATCTGCGCGGCATCCATAAAGCATACTGTAAAGAAGGAATAGCTCATCCGTCTTGATCTTTTGGGGCGTCTCCGTCCTAGGAAGCAGACACTCCGAAAGAACACGGTGAGCTATCTTCAAGGCTAGATGGTACATCAATCTAGCCTTGGTATCGGCGGGTTGCCAACGGTCCTCGTCGGCGTAAATCATTGCCACTTCCCCATAAAAATCCTTGGCGGAAACGCCTCTCGGAAGTCGACCATTGTAGGTCTCATGGAACCCGAAAATGGTCCCAAACTCAACTATACTCAACTGATAGTCTCGTTCCATGAGACGGAAGGAGACGGTCCTATCTACTGGGCTGTGCTCAAAGGACGTCACAACCTCCCGGGTTATCTCCTCATAAGCGTCTTCACCAATGTTCGTGAAGATAAGCAATCCGGCTCTATCCAAGAGCCATGTAAGATCATCAACTATGTTGAGGGGGTGTAGATCCTCCAACAACAAATACCTAGGGCCAATCACTGCCCTCTTCTCTATCTTCTCAAATGCAGCTAGGTAGTTTTCGTATATGGTTGGGATGCTATGGTGAGGAGGTGAGGATGGAGGTGAGGGTGAGGATGGTAATGAGGGAGATGAGGGTGGTGGTGCCCTAGAGGTTGAGGGATTTCCTTTCCTTTTCTTACTTTGCTCCCCTTTCTTCTCCTTTATCCTTCCCGACATTCTCCTCACAAAGTCCATTTTTCAGAAAAATTACGGTCTGTTCTTCAGGTTCCACAGCCGTGGTTTACCCAGAGACCGTGATTCGTCTCAGAAATTCGTGAATCTCAGCAAATTCACCAACAATCACCTCAATAAGCAATCCTAAACTAATTCCTTCCAGTCTTTATCAGTTCTTCCTAAAGATCTATAGCAAAAATGAACTAAATCCGCGAAAATCAAGAAGAAAGGGATAACCTCTTTTTCGGATTGAAAAATCCAAAATGCGTGTTTGTTGATCGATTTTCACTCGATTTGTTGCTTGGATCCTGTTCGTGGTTGGATTTGCTGCAGTTTAGGATGAAGAATCGTTGAAAACGATTAGAAAATGAGGATTTGAGAGAGGTGGAGGGTTTTCGGTTTCTAGGTCGTGGAAATGGGGAAAAATTGTGGTGGTTTTGTGAAGAAGTGTGGCTTTTATACTTGCAGGCAGAATTTTGAAAATCACGGTCTGTCGGGGTGTTCCACGGCCGTGGAAGTGTACGAAACCGTGGTTTTGATGATTTTTCAAAGGCTTTTGAGAATTACGGCCACTGTAGCTATGACGACCGTAATTTAGACCGTGGAACCTTCTGTAAAGCTTCAAAGTCCAAATTTTGTCACTTTTCTTCGACACTAACCTCTCTTTCTCCTTTTCCATCGATCCTACAACCAAAAACACGAACATACCGGAAGAAATCGAGGCAAATAAAGCGAAAAAATTGTCTATTCTAAACTAAACTATGAATCGAAAACAGAAACGAAAATGCAATACCTTGGGTTGCCTCCCAAGAAGCGCTTTGTTTAAGGTCCGTAGCTAGACCATTGTCGTACCTATTCGAGTGCGGTAGGTGCAAACTCCTCAGCTTGGAGCTCCGGCGAGTACTTCTTGAGTCGTTGGCCGTTCACCTTAAAACTTCCGCTAGCTTCACCCCATACTTCAACTGCACCATGGGGGAAAATACGTTTAATTTGAAAAGGTCCAGTCCAACGGGATTTAAGCTTACCTGGAAAGAGGCGAAGCCTTGAATTGAAGAGGAGAACTTGATCTCCTTCTTTGAAGTCCTTTGGAATGATATGCTTATCATGCCAACGCTTTGCTCTTTCCTTGTAGATCTTGGCGTTTTCATAGGCGTTCAAGCGAAGCTCATCCAGCTTGTTGATGTCTAGGAGACGCTTCTCTCCCGCTTCCTTCATGCCGAAATTTAGCCACTTGATAGCCCAAAACGCTTTGTGCTCCAGCTCTACCGGCAAATGACAAGATTTCCCATACACAAGGTTGTATGGTGTGGTTCCTATGGGAGTCTTGTATGCAGTCCGGTACGCCCATAATGCGTCATCTAGTTTCAAGGACCAATCCTTCCTAGTCCTTGAAACCGTCTTCTCTAGAATTCCCTTGATCTCCCTATTTGAGATCTCAACTTGTCCACTCGTTTGTGGATGGTAAGGGGTGGCGATCTTGTGAGTAACCCCATACTTGGCTAGAAGAGCTTCAAAGCGACGGGCTATGAAGTGAGAACCTCCATCACTAATGATTGTCCTTGGTGTTCCAAATCGCGGAAAGATGGTCTTGTTGAAGAACATAACCACCACCATGGCATCATTTGTGGGAGAGGCAATTGCTTCTACCCATCTAGAAACGTAGTCTACCGCCAATAATATGTATTGGTTTCCACAAGAAGAAGGGAATGGTCCCATGAAATCGACTCCCCAAACGTCGAAAATCTCCACACTTGGATGTTGTTGAGGGGCATCTCGTTCCTTCTAGAAATATTGCCTGTTCTTTGACAAGCATCGCAACAAGAAACAAAGGATTGCACATCTTTAAATAAAGTAGGCCAATAGAATCCAGATTGCAATACCTTTGCGCTAGTTTTGTTCGAACTAGCGTGTCCTCCACAAGGTAGTGAATGACAATGGCGGATGACACTTTGCATCTCATCTTCCGGCACACATCGCCGAATGATGCCATCCGGACCTCTCTTAAAGAGGAGAGGCTCGTTCCAATAGTATTCCCGGACGTCCTTGAAGAACTTCTTCCTTTGTGCGTATGACAGTCCGGGTGGTATCTCCTGGCAAACCAAATAGTTAACGAAATCAGCAAACCATGGTTCGTTACCCTTGGAGACTACCTTGATGCACTCCTCTATGATATGTAGGTGTTCGTCCGGAAAGGAGTCATCAATGGGCACATGGTCGTCCTCTAGATGTGTTAGACGACTCAAATGACCCGCAACAGAATTTTCCGAGCCTTTCTTGTCGCGGATCTCAAGATCGAATTCTTGTAGGAGAAGAATCCATCTAATCAGCCTTGGCTTCGCATCTTTCTTCGCAAGGAGGTACCGGATCGCAGCATGATCCATGTAGACAATCACCTTTGCACCTACAAGATAAGAGCGAAACTTGTCAATAGCGTAGAAAATGGCTAAAAATTCCTTCTCTGTGGTGGCGTAGTTGAGCTGAGCTTCGTCTAGCGTCTTGCTAGCGTAGTATATGGCGTGGGTTCGTCCTTCCTTTCGTTGCCCAAGAACAGCTCCAATGGCTACGTCACTAGCATCACACATAATCTCGAAGGGGAGGGTCCAATCTGGAGGTTGGATAATAGGTGCTGAAATTAGAGCTTGCCGAATGGTGTTAAACGCATCCAAACATTCCTGCGAAAACTCAAAAACCGCATCCTTCATCAATAGATTAGTGAGAGGTTTTGATATCTTAGAAAAGTCTTTAATGAAACGTCTATAGAATCCAACATGTCCTAGGAAACTTCTTATCCCTTTCACCGAAATTGGGGGAGGGAGTTTCTCTATGGTCTCTATCTTAGCCCTGTCTACCTCTATCCCTCTACTAGAGACTAAGTGACCTAACACGATTCCTTCCTTAACCATAAATTGACACTTCTCCCAATTAAGAACTAGGTTAGTGTCTTCACATCTTTGCAAAACAAGAGAAAGGTTAGAAAGACAATCGTTAAAAGAGGAACCGTAAACGGAGAAGTCGTCCGTGAAGACTTCCATGATTTCCTCTACGTATTCGGAGAAGATGGCCATCATGCACCGTTGAAAGGTGGCTGGGGCGTTGCAAAGCCCGAACGGCATTCTCCTATAGGCGAACGTACCCCAAGGGCACGTGAATGTGGTCTTCTCTTGATCATCCGGATGTATCGGAATCTGAAAGAAGCCACTATAACCGTCAAGGTAGCAAAAGTATGAATGTTGTGCTAACCTTTCAAGCATCTGATCGATGAATGGCAATGGAAAGTGATCCTTCCACGTTGCGTTGTTGAGCTTGCGGTAGTCTATACACATTCGCCATCTAGTTACGGTTCGGGTAGGAATGAGTTCGTTGTTCTTATTGGTGATGACCGTCATTCCTCCCTTCTTCGGAACTACTTGAACCGGGCTCACCCACTTGCTATCGGAGATAGGATAGATGATACCTGCATCAAGAAGTTTAAGAATTTCCTTCTTGACAACCTCCTTCATGGTCGGATTCAACCGCCTTTGAGGTTGTCTTGAAGTTCTAAAGTCCTCCTCCATTAGTATCTTATGCATGCATAGGGAGGGTTTAATTCCTACTAAGTCCTCAATAGTATAGCCTATGGCTTTTCTATGTTTCCTAAGGACAATCATGAGCTGTTCATGTTCATCTATGCTTAATTCGGAACTAACGATAACCGGAAAGGTGGAATTAGATCCAAGAAAAGCGTACCTTAGATGAGTAGGAAGTGGTTTGAGTTCCATTGCTTTCGGAGCTTCCAATGATCCTTGAGGAGCTTCCGATGTTTCCTTAGAAGTTTCTAAGGATGTTGAATGGGTTGGAGAAGAATTAGAAGAAGTTGAAGAAGTATGCCGATCACCCTCTTCCACGGTCAAAATTACGGTCTCCTCTTGTGTTCCACGGCCGTAATATCCTCTGGAATGGAAGTCGAATTTGGTCGTGGAATCCACGGTCGTGGAATACAGGGTATGACCGTGGATTCTAATATTCTCAGCCTCATCGTGGAGTTCCTCAAGCTCCACTTCATGCATCTCTTCTTGTGCTTCCAGGGCTTCAATTTCCTCTTTGCACTCTTCTTCTTCTCCTTCATTGGTTAGACTCATAGTGATAACCTTTTGTAAAGGATCGTTAAAGAGAATTGCACTTACCTCCTCCCTAGACAAACCTTCTTCGTCTTGGATATCGTAGATATCCTCGTCAAAGATTGGTTCCTTCACTAGAGTGGAAAGAACGAACTCTACTTTCTCTTCTCCAATGTCAAAAGCGAGTCTTCCATTCTTGCAATCGACCATGCAGCCGGAAGTTGCAAGAAACGGTCTTCCGAGTATGATCGGGACCGGACTATCTGCAGGAATGTCAAGCACGACAAAATCAATGGGGACAAAGAATTTGCCTAGCTTGACCGGGACGTCTTCTACAATGCCGACGGGACGAGTAATGGATCGATCCGCCATGTATAACGTCATCTTCACCGGTTTAGGGTCGCCTAAACCGATCTTCCTGCACAACGCAAGTGGTATGATGCTCACACTTGCTCCTAAGTCACATAAAGCGTCATATGTGACCTCTCCCACTCCAATGGGAATGCAAAATGACCCCGGATCTTTCAGCTTTGGGGGCATTTTCTCCTTCATCGTCTTGATGAGATCCGAAGAATCCGAACTCATCTTGACCTCTCCAAAATCTTCTAGCTTCCTCTTGTTAGAGAGGAGCTCCTTCAAGAACTTGCCATAAGCCGGCATACCTACAATAGCATCAATGAAAGGTATATTAATATGCAGCTTGCTCATGAGTTCTATGAACTTACCGAATTGTTTGTCTAGGCGCGCTCGCGCTCTAGATTGAGGGAACGGTAGGGGAGGTTTGAAAGCTGGAGGAGGAACATAGACATCTTCCTTCTCCTTCCCCTTTCCTTTATCCTTCTCTACGGGGACTTCGATGAACGTAGGCTGCGGATCGGTGGTAGTCACTCCGCTCCTAGTTGTAATCGCCATTACCCTTCCTTTAGGGTTGTCCTCCGTTTTTCCTGGGAGTTTCCCTTGATTTCTAGGAACTTCCTCTGCATGGTTGAACATTTGGTTTTCCAAAACCTTTTGAGCTTTGTCAACCTTAGAAACTTGATCATCAACTTTGATGATGCGGTTCTCCAACCCTTGAAGCTTTCCCAAGATCGTTTCCAATATGGGATCGGGCTTCTCCTTTCCCGTATTGTTTCCTCCATTGGATGATTGCCCCTGGATTTTCAAAGGAGTAGAGGAAGAGGAAGGTGGAGTTAGCGAATTGGAATTAGAAGGATAGGAGTTACCGGAATTTTGTTGATTGGAGCGCCAATTGTTGTTGTTTGAACCCCGATTGTTGTTCCAATTGTTGTTGTTCCGGTTGTTGTTGTTTCCATTCCAATTGTTATTCCGGTTATTATTCCGGTTATTGTTGTTGCGGTTGGTGTTATCACCGCCGTTGTTGTTGCCCAAATAGCCAACATCCTTCTCTTGTTGCTTTGGGTAGTTGGTCTTGATAGCCTCCTTCAACTCTTTGATCTCATTGTTGAGGGAGAAAATCTGAGTTTGAGCTTCATGTGTGAGCTTCGCTCCGTGCTCCACACGATTTCCCTCCACTTTCCGGTGGGAATACTTCTCTATGACTCTTGCTTGCTTCTCAATGAAGTCCCAAGCGTCATCTTCTCTCATGTCCATGAACGTTCCACATGAGAGGGAGGTTGAATTGCGTTCCCGCATCCAGCCCCTTGTAGTAAATTTCCAGTAAGGCAAGTTTGGATATGCCATGATGAGGGCAATCCAATAGCAAATCCTGAAACCTTTCCCAAGATTGAAACAAACTTTCGTTAGGTCTCATGGAAAAAGCATTGATCTTACCTCTAAGTTCCGCCGTTTTGGAAGGCGGAAAGAATTTGGTGAGAAACTCTGCGGAAAGGTCTTCCCACGTGTCTAGTTTCCCATTAGGAAGAGCTTGGTACCAAGATAACGCTTTCCCTTTCAAGGAGAAAAAGAAAGGTTTGAGCTTATAGCTGTTGGTAGTGGCGTTCTTCGGTCTCATCGTCTCCATCATACACTCAAAGTTTTGCAAGTGTTGGTGTGGAGATTCAGCGCTTGTACCGCCAAATTGGCTTTGGCGAACAAGAGTGATAACTTGAGGGTTAAAGCTAAACCCTTGCACATCTTCAGCATCAAAATTCACACCCAAGCGGCGTGGTTGTTGTGTTGGATCCATCCGCTGGTCAAGAGTTCTTGGCTCATTATCCACACGTTCGACTCTCGCATTCCTTGGTGGGATGCGGCGGTTAGTAGCTCCTTGTGGATTGAAGGGATTTATATTGATCGTGGGATCAATCTCTTCTAACGGTGGCATGGAAGAATCACTATCATCAGCGGATGAGTGGCTTTTTCTTCTAGACCTTGATCTCCTTCTCGAGGACTTCTTGCCTACCTTATCTTCAAGGTCGCTCATCTTTATCCTCATTTGGAAGAGCATGTCTTGTAGACCGTTAACTTGAGATTGATGACGATCCATCTCATCCTGGCGGAGAGTCTCATTCCATCGGAGTTGAGCTTCCTTCTCCGCCAACTCCGTTTGAAGATCGCGTTCGTTCTCTTCAGCCATCTTCTTTTCCTTGCGCCTTTGTCTCAAGGTTTTCTCTAGCTCTTGATCAAGAGGTAAGAGATCTTCGGTGTTCCTAGACCTAAACATACACTCGAAATAATATCAAATAACGAGAGCAAGCTCCCAAGCTTGACAACCGGTTACCGAATTCGGCCGAAACCAAATCCCCGGCAACGGCGCCAAAAACTTGTTCGCCCCTAGAGGTGTGTGCAAATAAGTTTTAAATTTATAAAACTGGAATCAAGCAAGCGAACCCGCAGTGTACGGATCGACGTAGTTAAGCAAGAATTCCAGAGTATCGAACACAGGGATTTGGGTGAGAACGAATTCGAATGCAGGTTATCAAGCAAGTAAATATGGGAGTTTTGCAGATATTGGGAAAACAACAATCCTAAAGCCCCGGGTATCCAGTTGCGGCAATAGATTCAAGATATACTAATGATGTAAAGACAGAGTAGAGATATGCAAAGGTATACTAATGTAAGGTAATCATACGGTTGAGGTTCCAAAAACCTTATATAACTCACCTAAAAGACCCTCCCTATACAGGTTGTTGAGGCTCAATATAGAAAGATTCTAAAGGCGAGGATTAGTATCAAATACCCAAACTTATAATCTAAAGATCAAGACTAACTTAACCGATTGAGGTTGTTGAGGCTCACAATCGAGGTAGAGGTTGTTGAGGCTCACTACCACCTAGAAAAGACAAGTCTAAACTAAGTTAAAGCGAATCTTTAACTTTGGATTAAAGTAAAAGCATGCTCGTAAACTAGAAGGAAATTACGGTTGGATCTTGAAATTCCACGGTCGTGGAACTCAAGAACAGCCCGTAATTTTAGGTTGTCGACGATTCTCTCTAACTCTCAGGGTCTAATCTGTTTGCGATCGATCTATCATCATCTATGCCACAACTATCAACCCTTCACCTTAGAATTGTTAAGGGTTTTTAGCCAATAACAGTCATATTGATATTAATTCAAGAATTAAAGGATAAAAGATGTAAACTTTCAAGAACTATCAATAATCTTCAAATGAATCTCAAGATCACAATCAAGAACAAGTGTTTATCAAAAGATTCAAAACGGAGTAAACAAACACAACTTTAGGAAGGAGGAGAAACGGGATATCAAGCCATTTCCAAATCAAACCTAAACAAGAAGAGAGATCTTCTTGCAAAATCTTCCAAGAACTTCGATCTTCCACAAATCTGAAGATCACAACAGCAATCTCCACTAAAAGTGCGAGTTTTGAGCAACTCTCCAATACAAACTTTGATCTCCAATGAGATTTCCTAAATACCTCTAAGATGAGGGTTTGTGTGTTGCTAAGCGTTGATCCTAAGCGATCATCTACGTCTATGCGTAAACGGGGATCCTAAGCAGGCATGACGGAATCTCCTTTCTTCCGTCTTTTTATAATGCAGGGCAAAGTGTCGGCCCGACCCGATCTTCAAAAGATCATGGCTTCGAAGTGTGGCGAAAAGATCCGCCAAGATCACGGTCGTGGAAGTGTTCCACGACCGTAATTTAGGGCGTGGAAACAATTACGGTTTGCAACGTATGTTCCACGGCCGTAATATCCTCTGGAATGAACATGAATTTTTGACTCCAAATCCACGGCCGTAATTCTGAGCGTGGTTTGTGATACGGTCGTATTTTAGGGCGTAATTTAGGGCAAGAACGTGATTCTTCCCTAAACTCGTGCATTCCTCAATCTAAGACTCCAAATTGCTTCCAAAAAGTGTCCTCGATCTATGAACATATCAACTCCACTCTCCTTTGCTCGATTCCGTTCGGAAATAGCTCCAAATCACCTATAATCAACATAGAACCAGTGTAGACATCCATATCGACAATATAGGCAATACTAGCTCACATATGCACAAAGATCAATCAAAGACTATCAATATGAATCAAATACATTTAGAAAACGTGCCTAAAATATCACAATATTTCATGCTAACAAAGATCCAAGCACATGGACGAGGAGGAAATCACCCAGAAAAATCGGCCTGTTCTTCAGCCAGATCGGCCGATTTTCCTGGGTTGTTGGACCGATTTTTCCTTTTGTCAAGGAAAGTGATGATCTCCAATCAAGCATGGGTGGAGCGGACGTGGAGCTTGGACGGCTTGCGGTGCCAAGCGCGGGTTCCGACACCATAATGAACATCAAGAGCTCTCTAACATCCTTGATCGATCATCCACCATCATCATTCGATGTGAACCGAAATACCAAAGCATCACCAATTTTACATTGTGAGGACCCTCTTTCACTTCTTTATTTAGTTTCCACATTGGGGACAATGTGTTTCTAAGTATGGGGTGGGGTTTTCATGATCACTTGCATGATTAGCATCTAGGATAGTTTAATATTGTCACATGTTTCATTATGTCTTGCATTGTACATACATATTTCGAAAAATCCAAAAAAAAAAATCATCAGAAAATTTTAAAAATTTTAGTTCTTCTAAAGCTTGGGGATGACACTTATGATGAAATTGTCGTGTGAATTTGCTATGGATAGCCTTATGTGTTGAATAGATGAATGCATATGTGGACTTGAAGTACTTATCTTGAATCCCATGTGTGAATCGTGATCATGAATGTTTGCCTTGATCGAATTGAGGATTGAAAGTCAAAATTACATGCTAGTTCTTGCACATCATTAAGGAATGATTGAGGCAATTCATCTTTCTCTACTTCTCATCTTGATCATGTTGTTTGAGCACCTCAATTGATGAAAAATTTTACCTCTTTTGACCCATCCGGGACTAGGAGCATGCTAGTGTTTTGATGCGTGTGAAAAGCAAGTGTGGGGTGAAGTCGTTGATGAAAGAATGTTGTGAATGAAATGCTGAATTTGATGTGAAAGTGTAGACAAAAATATAGGTTTGGGGGCGTTGGTTTGAATGACAAGTAACTCGGCACACTTCACATAATCGGGTGTTGGTGCCTTGCCAAAGTCAAATAAGTCAATAGTCCTAACGAGCTTTGGTATGTGTGCCCGGTGTGGATGCACCTCGAAAAACAGAAAAAGCCCGAGGACGGCTAATCACCAAGGTTTCGGCTTTTGTACACCAATGCCATTGTCTCAAAAATAAGTGAAAAAGAAAAGAAGGAGAAAAATACACTTGGGTGGATGAAGTATAAATGTAAAAGTTGTGGTTGTTTAGTTCCTTTCCCAGATTTGCACCACATGGCCTTAGAAAATTCCCACCTTCTCATCACGTTTCTTGGCTTTTTCTTTCCTAAGTCCTTGTGACCTAATTGCATGTGTGTAAGACTTAGTGATCTAGATTGGAGATGCTCATGATCATCTTGACTTCTTCATTTTCACCTCTCATGCATGACTTCTAGTTAAGTATAATTGTCTTTCCATGCCTACATTTATTTCATGCATGATTGCTTGACCATTGCTATGAACATGACTATGAAGGTGATCCAATGCTAGAAGCACAAATTCCAAAAAGATTTTGTTGTTTTTCTGCATACATAAATCATGTCATCTCTTAGTCTATAGTTGGATCTTGCTCGGGGACGAGCAAATCTTAAGTATGGGGTATTTTGATAACGAAATTTATGACGTTAGTTTAGGCACTTAATTAGATGGTTTTTCCCGTTATACATGCATGGTTTGACATTGGTTCATGACGTTTCCGCTCAATTCATGCATATTTCTAGAAAAGACGTCTACACGACCTTTTGTCGGTGTTGTAGGTATTTCGGGGATCTTTTGGACATTAACCGATGCATTCGAGGGTCAAGCCTCATGGTGGTACACACCCAAAGCTTTGAAGGAGCATAATTGGAGCAACAAAGGACACAAAGGCCACTATTGGTGCAAGCAATGGAGCAACTCATGGCTAGACGATCATAGCATACTTCTGTTGAAGAAAATCGGACCAACTGCCAGGAAAATCGGCCGATTTATCTGACTGGGTCGATTTTCCTGCCTTTGACAGCTTAAGCCACGTGTCCCACGATCTCTTGATCCGGCCTTGCTCTTGGTGGAGAATATAAGTGGTCCTGCAAGCTGTTGCTGAGAATCTCTCCTCTCCCACATTCTCATTCACAGCTCATTCATTGGGGATAGACTTGGAGGAGAAGAAAAACTCTCTGAAATTGAAGGGAGAAGAAGAACACCAATCTAAGAGTGATAGGGAGGTTTTGAGTGATTTTGAGTCATTTTTGGAGTCTTGGATTGAAGAACTATTGCAAGGATTGTTAGGAACGTTTTGGAACTCCATTTTAAGGGTTGTAAGTCTTGCTAAAACTTAGATTCAGCTGAGATTTATTGATTTTACTTGCTTATCTTTCATCTTTCATCTGTGAAAACCATGTATGCTTGTGTGATGATTTCGGATCTTGATATGCATACTATTGCCTAGTTTATTGTGATTCTGGAGTGATGGATTGATGGTTATGGCTAGGGTGATGATAGGATGGACTTATATGTTAGTTTAGGATGATTTGTATGCATGAAATCTAATCCAGGAAGAAAAATCGGGTTGTTCATCATGCTAGATCGGCCGATTTATATAAGATCCACCCGATTTTCTTCTCTGTTGATCTTTAATTGATGAATCTATATGTTAGGGTGTTAGGTTGTTGAAATCCAAGTGTTTATTAAGCTTAATTTAGCTTAGGATCACCTAATGCTATCAACCTAAGTGAGGGAAGAGATCTACCCGATGATTTCCGATCTTAGATACCTAAGATGATGAATTCTAGGTAGTAGTGAGCCTCATAAGCCGCTATTGGATCGAGTGTGCTAGGATTGTTGCTTGAGACTTCCCTATTCCGAGACTTACCCGGTTAGGAGAGGGTTGCCCCTTAAGTAGTGTCCGGTTTGTGTAGAATTTCATACTTTAACCCCTTGAGACCTACCCGGTAATAGGAGTTTGATGCGAGACTAGTGAAGTAAGAGACCTACCCGGTAATTGCTTCCATTAGTGAAACACCCTTTCCAAACACCGCAGCTTTGTCCTTAGAATCCTTAGAACCTTGAGTCCAATGCCATAACCGGAAATCTTGACCTCTAGAATCTACTTTTCTCTCTTGATCATATACTTTGTGTTTGTGTTACTTGTTTGTTTGCTAGCTTAAGTTGTTAGTTTGTTTTATTGTCTTGCTAGATTTGTGATCCTTGCTTGATCACCACAAAAACCAACCAAAAATATCGAGATTTTCATTTCTTTGTTCCTTGACCTTTTCTTAGATTAGATCCACACTATCTATGGCCATTGTTCGACTCGATTTCACCTTAGTCTTTGTGTTCGACCTCGGAATACTATCCCTACTATAAAACGTCCCGTACACTGTGGGTTCGCAAGGAGTTAGGAGAAATATAATGAGTATAAATTTAAAACCTATTGCGTATCACACACATCCTGAGCGTAACACGGGTCGATGGTTGTTGCTCCGCTCCTAGTTGTGATTGCCATCACCCTTCCCTTTGGGTTATCCTCCGTCTTTCAAGAAAGTTTTCCTTGATTCCTAGGAACTTCTTCGGCTTGACTAAACATTTGGTTTTCTAAAACCTTTTGAGCTTTATCAACCTTAGTAATGTGATCATCGACCTTGATGATGCGAGTCTCCAATCCTTGAAGCTTTCCCAAGATTGTTTCCAACAGGGGATCGGACTTGATTACGGCCGTGGTTTAGAGCGTGGACTTGATTACGGCCGTGGTTTAGAGCGTGGAAGTATAGGTTGCTCGTAATTCCCTTTGTTTCGTGCCATTCCTCATCCTAGCATCTTCCTTGACTTCTTTGTGGTGTCCTCAATCCTTGGATGTGCTCAATCCATCTCCATCCTCTCATAATTCGTTCGGTTTTAGCTCTTATTCGCCTACAATCAACACAAAGCTTATGTAGACCTCTATATCGACAATATAGACAAACTAGCTCACAATTGCTTCAATGCTTTATCAATGAACACTATAATGGATGAAATACATCTAGAAAACGTGCCTAAAATATCACAATATTTCATGCTAACAGTTACCTATATGGGTTGAGGGTTTGTTGAGACGCCAAGAGCATCCATGTGTACTTATGATGGAGAACTAAGAAAGAGCCTTTGGGAGGCTCACACTACCCTTACTAGTTCACCATGGTGCTGGTAAGAGGTATCCGGTTTAGGATGTTCACATTAGTGAGGCGGGCTTAAGACCGAGGTGGCTAAGTGCATATCCAGTAGGTGACCCATCATCAGGTCAAGCCTGGGTACCATAAGACGGGAATATAACTTCACCCACCGCATGTTACGTAGTGGGGGTGGGAGGATACTTCCATAGAGGCTATTACCGGTTTGAGACCGTGAAACAATTGTGACGTGTTTGGGTCGTTATGTACAGACCGACGGATTCCACTTAGTGATAAGTGAGAGTCCACTTAGTGATAAGTGAGAGTACCTGGGATACCGAGTATCCTTATCTCGGATCGAGATGGACGATTCATCTCGGGACTGTGGGGCAGTGGGATCGTGCTGCGTAGGAGACTAGCTGTCTTTAAGATAGTTCCCTCCTTGGATAGTTGGTCAACTAGAGAGGAACTTGGTGACCAGTGGATGCCGTGTATAGAGCATATGTGCAAGGTAGGGGATAAGGGTAGACATGATGCCTCCCCTTTGATCGAGCTTCCGTGTTATGATAGTTGAGATGCATTTTTTGTGATGTCCCTTTGTGGGGCATTTTATGGATAGAAGTTGATAACAAGATTTATGACTTAGGATTAGGTAATCATTTAGATAGATTTCTCACTCATTCATGCACGTTTTGGCATTGGTTCATGACGTCTTCGCTCAATTCATGCACATTTCTAGAAAAGACGTCTACACTACCTTTTATCGGTTTTGTAGGTAATTCGGGGATCTATTGGACGTTAATCGATACATTTGAGGGCCAAGCCTCATGATGGTACACATCCAAAGCCTTGGAGGAGCATAATTGGAGCAACAAAGGACACAAAGACCACTATTGGTGCAAGCAATGGAGCAACTCATGGCTAGACGATCATAGCATGCTTCTGTTGAAGAAAATCGACCTACACCCAGGAAAATCGGCCGATTTTTTTCTCTGGGTCGATTTTTGGGCCTTTGACAGCTTACGCCACGTGTCCCACGATCTCTTGTCCGTCCTTGCTCTTGGTGGAGAATATAAGTGGTCCTGCAGGTGGTTGCTGAGCATCTCTCCTCTCCCACACTCTCATTCACAGCTCATCAATTTGGGGGGGAAAGATTGGAGGAGAAGAAAAGCTCTCAAAGATTGAAGGAAGAAGAAGAACACCATTGTAGGAGAATAGTGAGCTTTTGAGTGATTTTGAGTTGATTTTGTAGTCTTGGATTGAAGAACTAATTGCAAGGATTGCTAAAAACGTTTTGAATCTTCATTTAAGAGTTTGTAAGTCTTGCTACAACTTGGATTTTGTTGAGATTTATTGGTTTGCTTGCTTATCTTTCATTATCCATCTATGAACACCATGTATGCTTGTTTGATGATTTCGGATCTTGATATGCATATTATTGGCTAGTTTATTGTGATTCTAGAGTGATGGATTGATGGTTATGGCTTGGGTGATGATAGGATGGACTTATATGTTAGTTTAGAATGATTTGTATGCACGAAACCCATTCCAGAGACAAAAATTGACCTGTTCTTCATCTAGATCGTCCGATTTTTGTATGATCCACCCGATTTTCTTTCTCTGTTGCTCTTTAATTGATGAATCTGCATGCTAGGGTCTTTGTTTGTTAAATCCTAGTGTTTGTCAAGCCTAATTTAGCTTAGTATCACCTAATGCTACCAATCTAAGTGAGGGAAGAGATCTACCCGATGATTTCCGATCTTAGATTCCTAAGATGATGAATGCTAGGTAGTAGTGAGCCTCATAAGCCGCTATTGGATCGAGTGTACTAGGATTATTGCTTGAGATTTCCCTATTCCGAGACTTACCCGGTAAGGAGAGGGTTACCCTTAAGTAGCATCTAGTTTGAGCGGAATTCCTTACTCTAACCTCTTGAGACCTACCCGGTAATAGGAGTTTGATGCGGGATTAGTGAAGTGAGAGACTTACCCGGTAATCGCTTCCATTAGTGAACATTCTTTCCCAAACACCGCAGCTTGTCCTTAGAATCCTTAGAACCTTGAGCCAAATGCCATAACCGAAAATCTTGACCTCTAGAATCTACTTTTCTCTCTTGATCATATACTTGTGCTTTGTGTTACTTACTCGTTTGCTAGCTAAATTTGTTAGTTGTTTTATTTCCTTGCTTGACTTGTATTCTTTATTTGATCACCATAAAAACCAACAAAAACATTGCGTTTTCCATTTTCTTTGTTCCTCATCTTATCTTAGTCTAGATTCACACTATCTTTGATCATTGCTTGACTCGATTTCACCTTCGTCTTTGTGTTCGACCTCGGAATACTTACCTTTCTACAAACGTCCCGTACACTGCGGGTTCGCTAGGAGTTAGGATAAATATAACGAGTATAAATTTAAGACTTATTGCGTGCACATCACATCTATTCCTAGACGTAACAAGTTTTTGGCGCCGTTGCCGGGGACTAGGTCTAGATTGAGTCATTTCGTGATTATTTATAGTGTAGATCTTTCTTGTTGCTTTTGATCTCTCTTTGGTGTGTGTCTTTGCATTTCAGGACATCATCTATCTCTTTAGGTGTATGCGAAGATCTCGTGGCAAGGATTTAGCTCCATTCGATCCCGAACAGGAGAAAACCCTTCGATCTAGATCCAAGAACATCCGAAAAGAGAAAGAGATGGCCGGAAGAAACCTCCAAGCTGAGTTGGATGAAGCCTTAGAGCAAATAAGGCTAAGAGATGAGCTCTTGGAGGAAGAAAGGAGACTTGCCAATGAGAGGCAAGAGGAAACTAGGAGGGAGATTGAGGAGATTAGGCAAGCCCTTGTTCAAGAAGAGCTTAATCGCCGACAACCTCCACCTCCTCCACCACCGGTAGTACAACCGCAGCCGGCGGCTAATGTTAGGGTTGTGCCCATTGCCATTGAAGAGCCACAAACCCTAGGGAGACGTATGGATCCGGCACAAAGAGCACACCGTCCGGGTGTGAACTTAGGAGATCCCGCAGCCCACAACTATGAGCTCCGCCCTCAAGTTCTACAAATGATCCGGCATAATCAATTTGGAGGGATGGAAGGAGAGTCTCCTCACCAACATTTGATGAACTACGAGATTTTGATGGAGACTCTTAGACCGCCAAGATTGGAGAGCAACAACCATAAGCTAAGGGCTTTCTCCTTCTCTCTTAAGGACAAGGCCTTGGCTTGGTATCAATCTATTCCACAAGGGCGAGTTGGTACTTGGGAGGAGATGACAACCGAGTTCTTGACTAAGTTCTTCCCACCTTCCAAGACTACCGAATTAAGAGGGAAGATCAATGCCTTTGTGATGAAGGATAGAGAGAGTTTGTTCAAGTCTTGGGAGAGATTCAAAGACCTTCTCCTAGATTGTCCACACCATGGCCTACCGAAAATTGAGCTATTGGAAATCTACTTCAAGGGACTTGATGAAGATAGCCAATTCAAGCTTCAATCCCTTTACGGTGGGACTTTCATGGAGAAGCATGTAGATGATGCTTGGGAGTTTGTGGAGAAGCAAGCTCTTGTGATTGAGAAATACTCCCATAGAAAGAGTGAAGGGAGAAAGGCGGGAGCATATGAGGTGAGTGAGGTAACCATGAGCAATTTCAAGCTTGACGCCATCAACAACGAGCTAAAATCCTTGAGGGAGTTGTGTGCTACAACTTTGAAGAACCAAGCAACTCCTCAAGTGCTTCCACAAGCCAACCTATCTTCCAAGGAGGAGGATGTGAACTATATGGGAAGGGGCAACTACAACAACTACCAAGGCCCAAGGAACTTCAACAACAACCGGCAATTCAACAATTACCGGCCCAACCATAACCATCCCGGGTTTTCTTACTCTAACCCGGATAGAGCCTTGAACCCTCCCGCTTCCACAAGCACAACTCCACCACCAAGAGCTTCACAAGAACCTCCACCCGGATTCACTCAACCTCCAAAGGATAGAACCGAAATGATGTTTGAGCAATTGCTTGGAAGGTTGAGTGGTCTTGAGAGCACGGTGACTTCTATCTCAAAGGCTCAAAAGGTTTTGGAAGCACAAGTTTTCCAAAAGGCGGGTGAAGCACATAGAGATCCGGGAAAGCTTCCCGGAAGAACCGAAGAAAACCCAAGAGGCCAAGTGTTGGCTATTACAACAAGAAGTGGGTTAAGCATGAAGGATCCTTTGCCCAAGGAGAATGCTAAAGGGAAGCAAGTGATGAATGAAGAAGAGACTTTTCAAGGAGATGGAGGCAAGAGCAAGGATGTAGAGCCAACCTATGTGGCGCCGCCTCCATACAAGCCACCACTACCGTTCCCTCAGTCACGAGCAAGAGCTCGCTTGGACAATCATTTTGGTAAGTTCCTTGAACTAATGTCTAAATTGCATATTAACATTCCGTTCATGGATGCTATTTTAGGGATGCCGGCATATGGCAAGTTCTTGAAAGAAATACTCTCCAACAAAAGGAAGTTGGAAGAGTATGGTGAGATAAGGATGACTAAGAGATCATCGGAGTTGATTCAAACGATGAAGGAGGAGATGCCTCCCAAGCTAAGGGATCCGGGATCCTTTTGTGTGCCAATCGGAGTAGGAGAAGTGAAGTATGACGCCCTATGCGATCTTGGGGCAAGTGTAAGCATCATCCCGCTAGCACTTTGCAACAAGGTTGGGCTAGGAGAGCCAAAGCCGGTCAAGATGACCCTTTACATGGCGGACCGCTCAATCACTCATCCGGTTGGGATCTTGGAAGACATCCCGGTGCAATTAGGGAAGTTCTATGTGCCCATAGACTTCGTTGTCTTGGATATCCCGGCGGACTATCCAGTTCCTATCATCTTGGGGAGACCTTTCCTAGCTACTTCCGGATGTCTAGTGGATTGCAAGAATGGGACTCTCTCCTTCAACATTGGAGAAGAAAACATCAAGTTCAAGCTATCGACAATGATGAAAGGACCAACCCTTGATGAGGATATATTCAACATAGTTGAAGAAGAGGAGTCTAGAGAGGTTGTGAGCTCAATCTTGCTCAAAGATCCACTTGAGAGAGTTCTTAGCTCAAGCTTGATGGAAGAAGGAATTGAGGAGAGTAGCAATGAAGTAATCAAGGCCTTGAATGCATTGGACGAGCTACCGAGTGTTGGGTTTGAAGTGCTAGAAGAAGAGGAAAACTGCCAGAAAAATCGGACTGAAGGGCAAAAATCGGCCGATTTTTGTACTTATGCTGAATTTTCAGCCAGTTTTGCCAAAACAGAAACTCAGATCAACCCCCCTTCAGAAAAATCGACCGATTTTTCTTCCTGGGTCGATTTTCCTGAGTCTTTTCAGCATCAACCACTTGAGTGTGAGCAATCATCAAGGGACTTCAAGGAGGCTTCCATGGCTTTGCAATCATCTCAACCTACATTGTATGGATCGTCTCCAACCGAAAAAGGTCCTCCTCAACTTGATCTCAAACCTCTTCCTTCTCATTTAAAGTATGCTTTCCTTGGTTCAAATTCTACTTATCCGGTGATTGTGAATGCATCTTTGAGTGATGATGAGCTTAATAGGTTGTTGAATGAATTGAAACTGCATAGAAAGGCAATAGGATACACCATTGATGATCTTGTTGGCATCAAGCCCTCTTTGTGCATGCATAGGATAATGATGGAAGATAATCATAAACCCTCTATTGAACATCAAAGAAGGCTAAATCCTATAATGAAAGAGGTAGTTAAGAAGGAGATCATAAAGTTGCTAGATGCGGGAATTATCTACCCTATCTCGGATAGTAAGTGGTTTAGTCCCGTTCATGTAGTACCTAAGAAGGGTGGGATGACCGTAGTGACTAATGAGAACAATGAACTAATCCCCACTAGAACGGTTACGGGATGGAGGATGTGTATTGATTATAGAAAGCTTAACATGGCCTCTAGGAAAGATCACTTCCCTCTCCCTTTCATTGACCAAATGCTAGAGAGGTTAGCTCAACATTCCCATTTTTGTTACCTAGATGGCTATAGTGGATTCTTCCAAATCCCTATCCACCCCGATGACCAGGAGAAAACAACCTTTACATGTCCATGGGGTACTTTTGCATATAGGAGGATGCCATTTGGGTTGTGTAATGCACCCGCCACCTTCCAAAGGTGTATGATGGCCATCTTTTCGGAATACATAGAAAATATCATGGAAGTGTTCATGGATGATTTCTCTGTTTGTGGTTCTTCTTTCGATGATTGCTTGGCTAATTTGTCCTTAGTATTGCAAAGATGTGAGGAGACAAATCTCGTCTTAAATTGGGAAAAATGCCACTTCATGGTAAGTGAAGGTATTGTGTTAGGACACTTGGTGTCTAACCGTGGCATTGAGGTTGATAGGGCCAAGATTGAAACTATAGAGAAGTTGCCACCACCTACCTCGGTGAAAGGGGTAAGGAGTTTCTTAGGGCATGCCGGTTTTTACCGGAGGTTTATTCAAGACTTCTCTAAAATTTCTAAGCCCCTTACTAACCTACTAATGAAGGATGTTGAATTTGTTTTCTCCAAAGATTGCCTTGAGGCTTTTTGTAGGTTGAAGAACGCTTTGATCTCCGCACCTATCATGCAACCTCCGGATTGGAGCCTACCGTTTGAGATCATGTGTGATGCAAGCGATGTAGCCGTTGGGGCTGTCTTGGGGCAAAGGAAAGATGGGCGCACTCATGCCATTTATTATGCTAGCAAGACGCTAGATGATGCCCAACTTAACTATGCCACAACCGAGAAAGAGTTACTAGCGGTGGTGTATGCTTTTGAGAAGTTCCGCTCATATCTTGTTGGAGCGAAGGTCATAGTCTATACGGATCATGCCGCGATCCGTTATCTACTTACCAAGAAGGATGCCAAGCCTAGGTTGATTCGGTGGATCCTTCTTCTTCAAGAATTTGATTTGGAAATCCGGGACAAGAAGGGATCCGAGAACTCCGTGGCGGATCACCTTAGTAGACTACCTCCCTTAGAGATTGAGAGAGATGACATCCCGATTGATGACTCATTCCGGGATGAGCAATTGCAAATGGTGGAGGAATGCTTGTTCCAAGTGTCTAGAGGAAGTGAGACATGGTATGCCGACATTGTAAACTACTTGGTGTGTGAGGAAGTGCCTCCCGGTTTGACATATGCCCAAAGGAAGAAGTTCTTCAAGGACGTGAGGCACTACTATTGGAGTGAGCCACTTTTGTTCAAAAGAGGGCCGGATGGAATGTTTAGGAGATGCATACCGGAAGATGAGGTGGAGAGTGTGATCCGCCATTGTCATTCCTTGCCATGTGGAGGGCATGCTAGCTCACACAAGACATGTGCTAAAGTGTTGCAATCGGGTTTCTTTTGGCCAAGTTTGTTCAAAGACGTGCAAGGCTTTGTGGTAGCTTGTGATGCTTGCCAAAGGACGGGCAACATCTCAAGGAGGAATGAGATGCCCTTGAACAACATCCAAGAGGTAGAAATATTTGATGTATAGGGTGTGGACTTCATGGGACCTTTCCCCTCTTCATGTGGCAACCTCTACATCCTATTGGCGGTTGACTATGTTTCAAGATGGGTGGAGGCAATAGCCTCTCCTACAAATGATGCCAAGGTTGTGGTGCGGTTCTTCAACCGAGTGATCTTTCCTAGGTTTGGAACACCTAGGGTGATCATAAGCGATGAAGGGAAGCACTTCACCAATAGGAATTTTGGAGCACTTTTGCTAAGTATGGGGTGACTCATAAGGTGGCAACACCTTACCATCCCCAAACTAGTGGCCAAGTGGAGATCTCCAACCGGGAGATCAAGGCCATTCTTGAGAAGACGGTATCAAGGACGAGAAAAGATTGGGCTATGAAGCTTGATGATGCCTTGTGGGCATATAGGACCGCCTTCAAAACACCAATTGGCACCACTCCTTACAAGTTGGTCTATGGAAAGTCTTGCCACCTTCCGGTAGAGATGGAGCATAGAGCATATTGGGCTATAAGGTGGCTAAATTTTGATCTCAAGGAGGCTGGAGAAAAGCGGTTGCTAGACATTAACGCCCTTGAGGAGATCCGGTTGGATGCATATGAGAATGCTCGGATCTACAAGGAGAGAACCAAGCGATGACATGATAAGAAGATCATTCCAAAGGAGTTGAGTGAAGGCGACCTTGTCCTTCTCTTCAACTCGAGGCTGCGACTCTTCCCCGGAAAGCTCAAATCAAGATGGACCGGGCCATATGTGGTGAAGAAGATCTTTCCTCATGGAGCGGTAGAGATAGGAGGAGATCATTGTGGTGACTTCAAGGTGAATGGGCATAGATTGAAGAAGTACATCCCGGAAGCCCCGGTGGAAGTGATTGCCCCGCTTCACCTTGATTGAAACGCTCCTGACTTTGGTCAAGCTAATGACCGTAAAGAAGCGCTTAATGGGAGGCAACCCATTGGTACATGTTTTTCCCTTTCTTTTTCTTGCTTTTGTTTAATCTCACTCTTGGTGTGCTTTGTTTTTCCTTTGTGTTTTAGGGTGCTAGATCTTGTTGATTGTCATGAGTTATGAGATGTTGGAGGTCATGTGAAGGCCTCATGGAATGGTTGAAGAAGCAAGATCCGAGCACATGGACAAGGAAGAAAGCACCCAGGAAATCGGGCTGTTCATGCACAAAATCGGCCGATTTTCCTGGGTTGCTTGGCCGATTTTTCCTCTGTAAAGAAAAGTGATGAACTCCAATCAAGCATGGGTGGAGCGGACGTGGAACTTGGACGGCTTGCGGTGCCAAGCGCGGGTTCCGACACCATAACGAACATCAAGAGCTCTCTACCATCCTTGATCGATCATCCACCATCATCATCCAATGTGAACTGAAATACCAAAGCATCACCAATTTTACATTGTGAGGACTCTCTTTTACTTCTTTATTTAGTTTACACATTAGGGACAATGTGTTTCTAAGTATGGGGTGGGGTTTTCATGATCACTTGCATGATTAGCATCTAGGATAGTTTAATTTTGTCACATCTTCCATTATGTCTTGCATTGTACATACATATTTCGAAAAATCAAAAAAAAAAATTCAGAAAATTTTAAAAATTTTTAGTGCTTCTAAGGCTTGGACATGACCCTAATGATTGAACCTTGTCTTATGGATTGGCTATGGATGACCTTATGTGTTAAATTGATGAATGTATATGTGGACTTGAAGTACTTCTCTTGAATACCATGAATGAACTGTGATCATGAATGTCTGCCTTGATTGAATTGAGTATTGAAAGTCGAAGTTGCATGCTAGTTCTTGCACATCAATTAGGAGTGATTAAGGCAATTCATTTTCCTCTACTTCTCATCTTGATCATGTTGCTTGAGCACCTCAATTGAGATGAATTTGACCTCTTTTGACCCATCCGGGAATAGGAGCATGCTAGTGTGTTAATGTGTATGAAAAGCATGTGTGGGGTGATGTTGTTGATGAAAAGAATGTCATGAATGAAGTGCTGAAATTGTTGTGAAAGTATAGCCAAAAATATAGGCTTGGGGACATTGGCTTAAATGACAAGTAACTCGGTACACTTCACATAATCGTGTGTTGGTGCCTTGCCAAAGTCAAATAAACCAATAGTCCTAACGAGCTTTGGTATGTGTGCCTGGTGTGGATGCATCTCGAAAAAATAGAAAAAGCCCGAGAATGGCTAATCACCGAGGTTTCGGCTTTTGCACACCAATGCCATTGTCTCAAAAATAAAAGAAAGAAAAGAAAATGAAGAAAAATATACACTTGAGGGAAGTTGATAAGAAAATTTGAAGTTGTGGTTGTTTAGTTCCTTTCCCGGATTAGCATCACATAGCCTAGAAAATTCCCACCTAATCACAACGTTTCTTGGCCTTCTATTTTACAAGTCCTTTTGACCTACTTGCATGTGTGTAAGACTAAGTGATTTAGATTGGATATACTCATGATCATCTTGACTTCTTCATCTTTACATTTCATTGCATGCTATCAAGTTAAGTGTAATGGTCTTTCCATGCTTTCATTTATTTGATGCGTAATTGCTTGTCCATTACCATGAAACATGACTATGAAGGTGATCCAATATTAGAAGCACAACTCCAAAAGATTTTGCCATTTTTCTGCATACATAAATCATGTCATCTCTTAGTCTATAGTTGGGAATTTGCTCGGGGACGAGCAAACCTTAAGTATGGGGTATTTTTGATAACAAGATTTATGACTTAGGATTAGGTAATCATTTAGATAGATTTCTCACTCATTCATGCACGTTTTGGCATTGGTTCATGACGTCTTCGCTCAATTCATGCACATTTCTAGAAAAGACGTCTACACTACCTTTTATCGGTTTTGTAGGTAATTCGGGGATCTATTGGACGTTAATCGATACATTTGAGGGCCAAGCCTCATGATGGTACACATCCAAAGCCTTGGAGGAGCATAATTGGAGCAACAAAGGACACAAAGACCACTATTGGTGCAAGCAATGGAGCAACTCATGGCTAGACGATCATAGCATGCTTCTGTTGAAGAAAATCGACCTACACCCAGGAAAATCGGCCGATTTTTTTCTCTGGGTCGATTTTTGGGCCTTTGACAGCTTACACCACGTGTCCCACGATCTCTTGTCCGTCCTTGCTCTTGGTGGAGAATATAAGTGGTCCTGCAGGTGGTTGCTGAGCATCTCTCCTCTCCCACACTCTAATTCACAGCTCATCAATTTGGGGGGAAAGATTGGACGAGAAGAAAAGCTCTCAAAGATTGAAGGAAGAAGAAGAACACCATTGTAGGAGAATAGTGAGGTTTTGAGTGATTTTGAGTTGATTTTGTAGTCTTGGATTGAAGAACTAATTGCAAGGATTGTTAAGAACGTTTTGAATCTTCATTTAAGAGTTTGTAAGTCTTGCTACAACTTGGATTTTGTTGAGATTTATTGGTTTGCTTGCTTATCTTTCATTATCCATCTATGAACACCATGTATGCTTGTTTGATGATTTCGGATCTTGATATGAATATTATTGGCTAGTTTATTGTGATTCTAGAGTGATGGATTGATGGTTATGGCTTGGGTGATGATAGGATGGACTTATATGTTAGTTTAGGATGATTTGTATGCACGAAACCCATTCCAGAGACAAAAATCGACCTGTTCTTCATCTACATCGTCCGATTTTTGTATGATCCACCTGATTTTCTTTCTCTGTTGCTCTTTAATTGATGAATCTGCATGCTAGGGTCTTTGTTTGTTAAATCCTAGTGTTTGTCAAGCCTAATTTAGCTTAGTATCACCTAATGCTACCAATCTAAGTGAGGGAAGAGATCTACCCGATGATTTCCGATCTTAGATACCTAAGATGATGAATGCTAGGTAGTAGTGAGCCTCATAAGCCGCTATTGGATCGAGTGTGCTAGGATTATTGCTTGAGATTTCCCCATTCCGAGACTTACCCGGTAAGGAGAGGGTTACCCTTAAGTAGCATCTAGTTTGAGCGGAATTCCTTACTCTAACCTCTTGAGACCTACCCGGTAATAGGAGTTTGATGCGGGATTAGTGAAGTGAGAGACTTACCCGGTAATCGCTTCCATTAGTGAACATTCTTTCCCAAACACCGCAGCTTGTCCTTAGAATCCTTAGAACCTTGAGCCAAATGCCATAACCGAAAATCTTGACCTCTAGAATCTACTTTTCTCTCTTGATCATATACTTGTGCTTTGTGTTACTTACTCGTTTGCTAGCTAAATTTGTTAGTTGTTTTATTTCCTTGCTTGACTTGTGTTCTTTATTTGATCACCATAAAAACCAACAAAAACATTGCGTTTTCCATTTTCTTTGTTCCTCATCTTATCTTAGTTTAGATTCACACTATCTTTGATCATTGCTTGACTCGATTTCACCTTAGTCTTTGTGTTCGACCTCGGAATACTTACCTTTCTACAAACGTCCCGTACACTGCGGGTTCGCTAGGAGTTAGGATATATATAACGAGTATAAATTTAAGACTTATTGCGTGCACATCAGAAGTGTAGTACACCGTGATGTTGGAATTTGGATAGCATATGTAGGGATATCCCTAAGAAGATACGGGACGACCTCGTTCGTCTAGCGTTGGTCCAAGGGCGGATGATAGCCGAGCTAAGTCGCTACAAGGAGTGTACAGATAAGAGGTACGGACCTCAAGGGGTCAGATACGAGACTAGTCTAGTTAAGGGTATCACGGATGCGAGGCGTCATATGTGTTGGTCATTAGAAGGGAGTTGATTCCCAATATATTGGACCTTTTTGGAGATCTTGGCGCAAGTTGGGAAGTAGTTTACCGGCTGGCATGGCCACCGAGAGTAGAGGATGTTCACCAAGTTTCATGTGTGATGGTCGAGGGAGTACATGTATGACTCGAGATATGATGCTAGTAGTGATCATCTAGTGATAGATGAGGAACTGATGAGGGTATTCGGAGGACCTGAGATAGTATCCTTGGTCGAGGTTTTACGATGAGCTAGTTACATTGATATGGCCGTTGGGTTAGGTGTTATGTGCGTGCGCGAGTTTATCTATTTTGTGCCCCGAGCGCGAATGTGTTGTTTGATCGGTTAGATCTAGATGTGATATGTTATGTGTGTTTCGTATGAGTATACGTGTGTACCTTGTGAGGTCTTGACGTGGTTATACGAGTACGTTTCGATTATCGAGTAGAGAGTTGGCGCGATTACGGTTGTGAGTGTTTACCGAGGTAGTTATGCTCGAGAATTCAGCGTTAGCAAGTTTCGGGACAAAACTTGTTTTTAGGGGGATTAGATGTGACGTCCGAAATTTTTATTCCGGTTAGTGAGCGGGTTATCGACCTTTCCGCAGTCCCGGCTCAGTCTTCGCAGACACGAGGGGCCGAGTGTCTAGTTTTTTTCCAAATTCTCGTTCCGAATCCTCGTTCCCCGCCCTTGCTTTGTGGACCCTTCGTTTTCTAGCACAAAGGAAACAAGGAAAGTCAGATGACCCCTTGTTCCGCTCCCCCTTGTGCAGCTTTCTTTCCATCTCTCCTCATATCTCTCTCCCGTTACTCTCTTTCTCCACTCTTCTTCCCTTGTTCTCTCTTCTCCATCAACTCCTCCATTGGATCTCCTTAGGTGTGGCCAGCAGTGGTATAAATTTGGATTCAATTTGGTAAGCGTTTCCTCCTCCCTCCCTCTCTTCCTCCCTTCTTCTTCTTCTTCTTCTTCTTCTTCTTCTTCTTCTTCTTCTCCATGATTGGAGATTTAGAAGAAGGTTATTCTTAATTCCTTTGCCTACATGTGTTCCTTGCAAAAATTAGGTCGTGGAGGAGAGCCTAGATACCGTTGTTGATGTTTGGAGGAGACCCAACAAGAGTAGGAAGCCTTTGAAGCAAGTGCACAGTCGAAGAATCGAAGAAGAGAAGCCTTCTACAGTTCGACCGCGGGGGCAGATCATCACGGCAGTAGGGGTAGATCAAGTCCACCGCAGGGGCAACAACAGACTACCGTAAGGCCTGCGCCAAGCCTTCGACTACCGCAGGGGCGGCTTCTGGACCCGCAGGGGCGGTGACAACCAGGCCGTAGTCGCGCCAATTTGCTTCCGTGGCTGCGTTTCTTCAACAATAGGCCTTCCGTCTCCCTTCCTATTCATTCCTTCCTTAGTTATGAGGTTGTTTCATGGTAGTAGCATGCCTAGGATGGACCTAGGGTAGTTGTGAATGGTATCTAGTGCTTGGGGATCTAGGATTCCTTAGGGCTTTGTGTAGTCTTGTGGAATCCGAGAGTGTTGAGCATGATTGCATCTCCTAGTCTAGAGCGTTCTATCTTGGTTGTGAGTTTGATTATGTTAGAGGGTGAGCTATTGGTGTTTCATTGCACATGCTTAGTGAGTTTTGGTATGATGGAGTCTAGGATGCGTTCGAAGCTTGAGAGTATGGTTGATCTTGTAAAGATCATTAGGGTGGAAGTTTAAGACTTCTCGAGTGTGAGCGAGTTGTTGATACATATCTTGTCGTGAGTAGGTTGTGGGCTTCTTCCTAAGGGAAGCAAGAGCGGTTGAGTGAGTTTAGCGTTGGGATGAGGTAAGTCTCCGGACTTACTTAGCTTGTATTCTTCGTATTAGATTAGATGCGTGATTGGTTGTGTATGTGTGTTTGTTGGATATGTTATATAATAACGAAACCGGAAATAGGACGACCTTTATGTGTATTAATATTTGGCCCAAGTGTATGATAACGGGCGGTGACAACTTGCCTAGCTCTTGCGCAAAGCTAGGAGGTTCTCAGCGACTAGCCCGTGCGGGTAGACGGTCAGATGTATCAGTACATTCCTTG
This sequence comes from Fagopyrum esculentum, assembly GCA_033239045.1. Classification (NCBI taxonomy): domain Eukaryota; kingdom Viridiplantae; phylum Streptophyta; class Magnoliopsida; order Caryophyllales; family Polygonaceae; genus Fagopyrum; species Fagopyrum esculentum. The sequence goes on along the minus strand of BSUD01000004.1, from coordinate 67,387,170 downwards.
CCGGTAAGTAGGGACCGAGGTGAGTTTTGGGGATTCTCGTGTCACAAACCTAAGTTGAATTGGTAATGGAATGACGTAAAAGAAAAGATAATAAACCGGCTTGTGTGTGTTGGAGCATGATGTATGTTTATGTTGACTTATGTGTGTGTGTGTGTGCCAATACCATGATTCTAATGCTTTGAATGTTAGCTAATGGTTTTATACCGATGTTGTTGTAGTTTCCCTACAGGTTAGGGATGCGGTCGAGAGATCCGGAATAGTGGGCAGCCGGGGTCCCTTACATTATAGGATGAGTTTTCGATGGAGTCGTGTTTATTGTATATTGTTGTGTATTTCACGGTTGAGTCTTTGGAGTTGAGAACTCGGATGGAGTCTTTCGTTTGTATACTTTCGGGAATCATATCATTGCATTATGATGATTTTTTGTTTTGCCTTTATTTGTGTCTTGTTGTAAGATCCGGTGAAATTGTTGCCAGACTAAGGGGGTCGGGACCTATTGTGAGGTCTCCGCCCGTAGCATCCAGAGTCTTGCGGATTTGGGGTGTTATACTTTTTAGGTTTATGCGAAGATCTCGCACCGGTAAGAATTAGTTCCATATGATCCTAAACCGGAGAAAACATTAAAGAGAAGACTAAGGGAAGCTAAGAAAGAGAAGATTGATGAAAGAAACCTTCAAGCCGAACTAGAAGATGTTCTAGAACAAGACTTAGAGTTGAAGCCTTGGAAAAAAGGCAGTAGCGCAAGAAAGAGAAAGTACGATCAGAGCAAAAATCACTTAAATGAGAGTTGATATGAGGCAAGTACTACTGGAAAGAGGAGGCAATTTCCGAGTAGAAATACCTGCACCAGCCGCACCACTAGCTATACCTAACCCACTAGTGAGGAATGTTTGGGTTGACCCGTTTGTGGGAGAACCACAAACTCTTGGACAAAGAATGGATGCAGCTCAGCTAATACACCATCCAGGTGTAAATCTTGGAGATCCAGCTGGTCATGATTATAAGCTCCATCCTCAATTCCTTCAAATGATCCGTAAAAACCAATTAGGAGGATCACAGGGGGAGTCTGCACACCAACATTTGCAGAATTATGAGATACTTATGGAAACATTGAGGACCCAAGATTAGAGAACGACAATAACAAGTTGAGGGGATTTTCCTTTTTTTAGAAGGATAATGCCCATGCTTGGTATCAATCTTTGCCATATGGACGAGTTAACACTTGAGAGGAGATGAATACTGAATTCTTCACCACATTTTTTCCACCATCGAAAACAACAGCACTTAGAGGTAAAATTAACGCTTTTGTGGTGAAGGAAAGGGAAATTTTGTTCGAGTCATGGGAAAGGTTGAAGGACCTTCTACTAGATTGTTCTCATCATGGTATTCCGAAGATCGAGCTTCCAAAGATCTATTTCAAGGGCTTGGAGGAAGAAACTCAATTCAAGCTTCAATCCCTTTCTAGAGGGACTTTTATAGAGAAGTCCATTGATGAAGCATGGATATTTCTGAGAAGCTAGATTTAGTGATTGAGAAATATTCCCATAGGAAGGTTGATGAAAGACTCCGGAGACCCGGAGTCTATGAGGTTAGTCTCACTACTACTAATAATGCTCAATTTGATATTATTAACAATGAGATCAAAGCTTTGAAGGAGATTTTGAGAGCTCAAAATCTAAAATGATGTTTGAACAATTGTCGGGAAATACAACAACAAGAATTTCCATGGAGGAAATAATTATCGTCCTAACCATAAACAACCAGGTTTTTCTTACTCAAACCTGGATGGTGCATTGAATCCTCCAACTTCCTCGAGCCAAGTACAACCTAAGGCTCCCGCTCAAACTTCACATGAATCTCCACTAGGATTCACTCAACCTCTCAAGGACTGAACTGAAATGATATTTGAACAATTGATGGGGAGATTGAGTGGATTGGAGAGCACCGTTACTTCTATTTCTAAGACTAAGAAGGCTTTGGAGAATCCAGTGTTCCACAAGGCGTGAGAAGCTCCAAGAGATCCAAGAATGCTACCTGGAAAGACTAAAGATAATCCTAGAGGGCAAGTTATGGCTATAACTACTAGAAGTGGGTTGAAGACTAATGAGCCATTGCCCAAGACAGTTGATAAAGGAAAACAAGTGATGGTTGATGAAGATCCAAAGCAAGTTGAGGAGGATAAAGGAAAGGAGAAATAACTAGTTTATGTGCCTCCTCCAGCATACAAGGCACCACTTCCATTCCCACAATCCCGTTCTAGAGCGAACTTGAACAAGCATTTTGGTATGTTCCTTCAACTAATGAGTAAACTGCATATTAATATTCCCTTCATGCATGCTATTGTAGGTAGGTCCGCTTATGGGAAGTTCTGGAAGGAAATCCTCTCTACCAAGAGGAAATTAGAGGATGTTGGGGAAGTGAGGATGACTAAAAGGTCATCCGAACTCATCCAAATCATGAGAGAAGCGATGCAACCAATGCTAAGAGATCTGGGATCCTTTTGTGTTCCTATTGGATTTGAAGAAGTGACTTATGAGGCCTTGTGTGAACTTGGAGCAAGTGTGAGCATAATACCGCTTTCATTGTGCGAAAAGGTTGGACTTGAAAAGCCAAAACCGGTCAAGATGACACTTTACATGGCAGATAGGTCAATCACACATCTGGTGGGAATCTTAGAAGACATTCCCGTACAACTTGGTAACTTCAATGTACATATTGATTTTGTGGTGTTAGATATTCTTGTAGATTATCCGGTTCCAATCATTCTTGGAAGACCATTCCTTGCAACTTCCAGATGTATGGTGGATTCCAAGAAAGCCACACTCTCCTTCAACATTCGTGAGGAGTATATTGAATTCAAGCTGTCCGCTATGATTAAAGAGACAACTCTTGGACAAGATATATTCAATATTTACAATGAGTAAGAATCAAGGGAAGTAGTAAGCTCAATTTTGCTCAAAGATCCACTTGAAAAGGTCATAAGTATGAGCATTAAGGAAGAAGGAATCGAGGATAACTGCAATACTAAAGTCCGATCCATAGAGGCCTTGGAAGAAGACCCCAAGCCTGAATTTTAAGTGTTAAAGGAAGGGACAGACATTGATAAAAATCCCGGTCAAGACCCCAAAATCTAGACCGAGATTTTAATTAAAAAATTTAATTTGACCAAGATTTCTCAAGTCGATTGCAACTTTGGCTCAAATCTCGGCCGTGATTTCTACATGGAAGTCGAGATTTGTGAAACTCCATAATCTTTTTCGAAGTTGCATGGAAGTGTTCCAAGACGCAATTATACTTCCTTCACCACTATGGAAGCATCTCAAGATGCCTCGGAAGGTCATAATTCCTCATTGAAAGATCCTCCTATATTGGAGTTGATGCCTCTTCCTTCGCATCTAAGGTACGCTTTTCTTTGACCTAACTCCACATATCCTATTATTGTGAGTGCCAACCTTAATGATGATGAACTTGTCAAGATGATGCAGGAGTTGAGATTACAATTGAAAGATCTTGGTTATACTATTGATGATTTAATTGGAATTAAGCCTTCATTATGTATGCGTAAGACCCTTATGGAAGATGATCATAAGCCTTCACGTGAACCTTAAATATAGTTAAATCCGATCATGAAAGAGGTGTGAAGAAAGAAGTTCTTAAGTTGCTTGATGTAGGTATCATCTTTCCTATTTCTGATAGTAAGTGGGTGATTCCCGTCCTAATTGTTCCTAAGAAAGGAGGAATGAATGTTGTCACCAACAAGAACAACGAGTTGATTTCTACAAGAACAATCACAGGATGGAGTATGTGCATAGATTACAGGAAGTTGAACGTAGCCACAAGGAAGGATCACTTCCCTCTCCCTTTCATTGATCAAATGTTAGAGAGATTGGCGCAACACTCCCACTTTTGCTATTTAGATGGGTACAATGGATTCTTCCGAATCCTCTTCCAACTTGGAAATCAAGAAAAGACTAATTTCACGTGCCCTTGGGGTACGTTCATTTAAAGGAGAATGCCCTTCGGATTATGCAACACACCATCTACCTTTCAATGGTGCATGATGGCGATATTCTACGAGTACATTGAGAACATCATCGATGTTTTTTATGGATTACTTTTCTATCTATGGTTCTTAATTTGATGATTTCTTAACTAACCTTTCTCTAGGTTTACAAAGATGTGAAGACACTAACCTTGTCCTGAATTGGGAGAGTGTCATTTTATGGTTTGTGAAGGTATTGTTCCAGGTCACTTGATCTCCAATCGCAGAATTGAAGTACATAGAGAAAAGATAGAGACCATTGAGAAGTTGCCTCCACCTTCTTCGCTAAAGAGGGTAAGAAGCTTCTTAGGTCATGAAGATTTTTATAGAAGATCCATTAAAGAAGTTTCTAAGATTTCTAAACCATTGACTAACCTACTAATGAAAGATGTGCTTTTTGAGGTTTCAAAGGAACGCCTAGATGATTTTACAAGTTGAAGGAAGCTTTGATATCCGCACCTATCATTCAACCTTTGGATTGAAACCTCCCCTTTGAGGTTATGTGTGATGCAAGTAACATAGCCTTAGGATCTGTGCTTGGTCAGAAGGAATATGGACATACTCATGCCATCTATTATGATAACGAGATGTTAGATGAAGCTTAACTGAACTATGCCACAACTGAAAAGGAGTCACTAGAGGTGGTCTATGCATTCGAGAAGTTTCGTGTCTACCTTGTGGGAGCAAAAGTCATTGTCTACACCGACCACACAGTAATCCGGTACTTGCTCACGAAAAAGGATGCAAACCCCCCACCCCCCTTCATTGGTTACAATTTTGTAATTAAGTCTAATCAAAACTTGACAAGATTCTCTTAGGATCAACCCTTACTTACACTATACAAACCGGTGCGTGTAACGTAAGGTAATTAATTTTGACTAAAGTTAAAAGACAACGACCATAGGTTTTTAGCCTCGTAAAATTTGGCGTCGTTTCCGGGGAGTCTTAGTTTTTGTTTTGATTTATTTTGTGTTATTGATTATTGGTTTGGACCATTTTCATGGTTCAAACCCGTGCTATTAACTCCGATTTTGCCCCTTTTGATCCAGAAATTGGAAGAACGCACAATCGACAACAAAGGCAACAACGAACCCATGAAGAGATGGCCAACTGAACTCTCCTCCAACTCACGTAGCCCGATTTGATTCAACACCCGCTTGCGGTCACCATACCGGAAATTGGGGAAGGAGTCAACTTTGAGCTCAACCCAGGGTTGATCCACTTGCTCCCATCCTTCCATGGGTTGAGTGTAGAAGACCCAATTAAATATCTTGGGTAGTTCCATTCCGTGTGTATGAGTATGAAGCCGGCCAACGTCACCGAAGAACAAATCATAATGTCGGAATCTGGCTTCACTCTCAAAGACGGTGCGGATGATTGGTATTACCATCTTCCGTCCGGAAGCATTGACACATGGGAAAACCTGACCAAGGCCTTCTTGGAGAAGTAATTCCCCGCTAAGAAGGCAAACAACTTGAAGAAGGCGATAAGAAACGTAGAGCAAGAACGGACGACACTCTTTATGAGTACTTCGAGCGCTTTGCAAAATTAAGATCAAGCTGCCCTTTCCACGGATACTCCACGTATGACTTAGTGCTATATTTGCACAACGGATTATTGGACAATGAAAGAAGGATAATGGACACCTCTTGTGGAGGTAATATTCTTAACTCAACTCCTGAAATTGCTATGGAAAAAATGCAAGAAATGACGGAAGGTACAAGGAGTTTTGGAAGATCTTCTACTAAAAGAGGAGTTCATGCCATCAACCCCAGCCGTCCAGAGATTGCACAAGAAATAGCTGAACTGAAGGAGATGGTTAAGAGGTTAGCCTTGATGGGAACTCCATAACAGCTCAAGTCTTATGGAGTTTGTGCCGACCTATTCCACCCTACGGACTTGTGTCCACAAGTCCAAGACGATGTTGTAGAGGTGAATGTTGTAGGATATGGTCAACAGCAAGTCCGTAGGGTGGGGGATCAACAAAAGCAACAACAATAGCATCCCCTCCAAGGTAAGTCTCAATCCACTGAAGATATGTTGCAGGTTTTAACTAAACACTTTGCTACCCATGTCCAAACCACAAATTCTAGCATCAAAAACCTTGAAAAACATGTTGGACAAATAGCGGAGGCCAACACAAGGATCAAAGCTCAATCCTCGGGAAACTTCCCTCCCAGACGGTCATAAACCCTAAGGAGAATTTTAGTGCTCTAACATTGAGGAGCGGGAGGCAAGTCCAGCCAAAGCCAACTATAAAACCCTCTGATGGTTCTAACGCCCGCAAAGCCGCCCCTGCGGCTAGATGTCACCGCCCCTGCGGTGACAGCCCTTGAGCCGCCCCTGCGCCTGCAAGCATCCGCCCTTGCGGAAAAGTCGACAAAGGGTTCTGCTAAAGAGGATTCTTACATCCGTCCCAGTTTTCCCCCGTTATGTGCTGAGAAACCTCCGGCTCCCTTTCTTGAAGCACTAAAGGAGCAAAGGGTGATTGAGGATAAGGATCTTTTTGAGACCTTTTCCAAATGTGAGGTAATCATCCCCCTTTTAAAACTTGTGAAGAGTATCCCTAAATATGCTCGGTTTTTGAAGGAACTTTGCACGATCAAGAGGAACCATAAGCTGAAGGGAAAGCAGAAAGTTCAAGTGAGTGAGCACGTGTTAGTTGTCTTCCAACGGTGCATGCCCAAGAAATGTAGTGATCCAGACATGGTAAGCATTCCTTGCGTTATTGGGGAAACCCGCTTTGACAAAGCAATGCTTGATTTAGGTACATCTATTAATGTGCTTCCTTATTCCATATACCAATCTCTTGGCCTTGGGCCACTTCTTGAAACTCAAATTATTGTCCAACTTGCTGATAGATCCAATGTTTACCTGAAAGGGATTATTGAGGATGTGTTAGTAATGGTTGATAATTTGACTTTTCCTGCTAATTTCTTTGTTTTGGATAAGGAAAATGATTCACATGCTGCACCTATTTTGTTGGGAAGGCCTTTTCTGAAAACCGCTAGAACTAAAATTGATTATGTCAGTGGTAAATTGACTATGGAATTTAATGGGGGAAGTGGTTGAGTTTAATATTTATGATGCTATGAAACACCCCATTGATGACCATTCACTTTGTGCTATTGATGTGATTGACCCAATTATTCAAGATCTTTTTGACATGTCCGACATTGATGAATTAAAAAGCATAATTGAAAATGTTATTGACATTCGTACTTCAGATTATGCACTAACATCTAACATGCAGGAAGTTCTAGCTCACTTAGATGGGCACAAAAGGCTCCATATCCCATCTTTGGCCATTGGGCCCACATTGCTAACTCCAAGTGAAAAGCTTGTTCCTTCTATAGTGTAGGCTCCGGAGATAGAATTCAAAAAACTTCCCCAACATCTCAAGTATGCTTTTCTAGGGGAAATTGACACTTTGCCGGTAATCATTTCTATAAAGTGTCCCCTATTCAAGAAGGGAAGTTGTTGAAGATCCTAAAGGAGCACAAGACGACTCTTGGCTGGACCATTGCGGATGTTAAGGGGATTAGTCCCTTTACATGTATGCATAGAATCCTCCTTGAGGAAGAGGCAAAACCATTAAGGCAACCACAACGTAGATTGAATCGCCCATGATGGATGTGGTCAAGAAAGAAGTATTGAAGCTCCTCTAAGCGGACATGATATTCCCGATTTGGGATAGCAAGTGGGTTAGTCTAACCCAAGTGGTTCCAAAAAAGGGAGGTGTCACCATGGTGGAAAACCAATACGGTGAGATGGTTCCAAGCAAGACTCAAACCGGATGGAGAGTTTGCATCGACTACCGCAAACTAAACACGGTAACTCGGAAAGATCATTTGCCTTTGCCTTTTATTGACCAAATGCTCGAACGTCTTGCAGGTCACCCCTATTACTATTTCTCGGATGGATACTTGGGCTACTTCCAAATAGCCATTTCCCCTGGGGATCAAGAGAAGACGACCTTCACTTGTCCTTTTGGCACTTTTGCGTACAGCACAATGCCATTTAGACTTTGCAATGCCGCCGGCACCTTCCAACGGTGCATGATAAGTATTTTTTCAAAGTATATTGTGAAATTTATTGAAGTTGTTATGGACGATTTTACCGTACATGGAGATAGTTTTGATGCATGTTTAGGACATTTAAAATTTGTTCTTAAAAAATGCGTTGAAACCAATCTAGTTCTTAATTCTAAAAAATGTCATTTCATGGTTGAACAAGGAATTGTGTTAGGGCATGTTATATCATCAAAGGAAATAGAAGTAGATAAGGCTAAAATTGATGTAATTCAAAGTTTGCCTTACCCTACTAATGTGCGTGAGTTTCATTCTTTCCTAGGTTATGCAAGTTTCTATCGGCGTTATATCAAGGATTTTTCCAAGATTTCAGCACCATTGTATAAGCTCCTGAAGAAAGATGCGACTTTCATAACTGATGAAGATTGCAAGAAGGCATTTGACACCTTGAAGGCTTGCCTCACTAGCGCACCCATCATCCGATCTCCAATTGAGAGAAGCCCTTTAAGATCATGTGCGACACCAGCGACTATGATGTAGAAGCCTTCCTAGGACAAAAGAAGGGAAGATCATCACATGTCATCCACTACGCATCCATGACCCTGAGTGGAGCTCAAAGGAACTACTGCACCACCGAGAAGGAGATGTTGGCGGTGGTGTTTGCGTTGGAGAAATTCCGACAATACCTCCTTGGTGTAAAGGTAATCGTGTTTACTGACCATGCAACCCTCTGTTACCTTATGACAAAGAAGGAAGCAAAGCCAATGTTGATTCGGTGGGTGCTCCTTCTAAGTGAGTTCAATTTGGAAGATCCAGCCACAAGAAAGACCATACTTGGAATTTTCCCAAACGACACAACTCTCTGTTGTGTAACCGCCCCTGCACATCCAAAGTCCCGCCCATGCGCAAATCCGCCCCTACGGCTTTAGGTCAGCGCCCTTGCGCCTTCCTTGTCTATGCCCCTGCATGATACTCTAGGCGCCCTTGCGGATTATACGATAGAGGTTTTGTGTAAGCTTCATTCTTTTAAAACTTGGTTTGCTGACATCGTTAACTTTCTTGTTAGAGGTGAGTACCCTCCAGACTTCACCAAAGAAGAGAGAGATAAGGTGAAAGTTGTAATACCCCGATTCTGCGGGACTCGGAATGCTACATTAGCCTTGGATCTCACAATGGATCCTGACCATAGCCTGACAACAAGTTCACTAGATCTTACAACAAGGCACAAGTAGAGTAAAACCAAATACATAAAAGCTATATAATACATCAAAAGAGTTTACAAACTCAAAGCCGAGTACAAAAACATCAAACATAACATTTGATACAAAAGATACCAACCCACGGATCCTAACGTACAGAAGTCCTCGGCTGGTCACACCATCTGGCTCACTCTGCAGTCTTCCTAACCTGCACATCATCTAGAACACGGTATACGCCGTTAGCTACAACAATAGATAAGCATGAAGGTAATAGCACAAACACACATCAACATCTCATACATGCAATGTCACACACATTTATTTATTATCTTTTGTTACGTTATTCCATTACTAATTCAACTTCTCTTGTAACACGAGAAGCCTAAAGATCCCCGTCTCTTCCCCCTTTAACCCAGGTGTTGCATGGCGATCTACCTCCGCCCTGAGTTACTGGCTTCCGAGCACCTCCTTTCACTCTCGGAAAGCTTCAAGCAAGTGGTTACCGCCCGTTATAATACACTTGTGCCAATTAAAAGTAATATATTGTCCTCCTAGTCCGGTTTAGGTTATAAATGCACAATCATATGAACACACACAACCATCACAATCATACAGATCCATAACTGAACGCTAAGTAAGTCCTATGGACTTACCTCATACACTCGTATCCGATACCACGTCACAGCTTCCCCTTGGGGAAGGAATCAACGCCTACAAGAGCAAAGCACACAACATCACAACCTGAAAGGGTTAGGAGACTCGTCTCCATAACCAGAACCAACCTACAACCTCAATCTAAACCTCAAGATCATAACAAGCTCACATATGAATATGGCATAACCTCAACATCAACACAAGTGCCTAAGGCACATCTCTATCATACAACACATCCTAACCACCCTAACCTAGCTATCAACTAAGTCAAGGCTAAAGGAAAGGAAGGAAGGAAGACATACCAACAAGGTATGCACTAATAGAAGCAAGAGCACTTGGCTGATCCAGTGAGGCGTAGGGGCGGCTCACCAAAGGTGCAGGGGAGGCTCACCAAAGGCGCAGAGGCGGCTCACACACGAGACATAGGGGCGGCTGGAGTCAGGCGTAGGGGTGGCCAAATGTGCAGAGAGTTGGTTCCAACTTCTCTTCGATCCCTTTCTCGACTCTCTTCACTTCTTCAACATACCACAGCAACATATACACATATATACACATATATCATCATCAAAAGGCTAGGAAAGGATTCACACAAGCCCAGCTTGTGATCCTAAGCTAGAAGGATGAAGAAAGAAGCAAGAATGAAGGAAAGAAGAGAGATGAAGAAGAAGAGCTTACCACACAAGCCCTAAGCTGCAACTATGGAGCATCAACACGTCTATCACCTCAACACCACATCAACAACCTTCAACAACATCCTCAAGAGCAACCACATCCAAAACCATACTCAAACTCTCAAGAACACTCTCACAAAAGCAAGAAGAGATCAAAGAAGATCAACGAAGAAGAGAGGTGAAGATGAAGGACGTAGAGGGGATAAAAAATTGGAAAGAAGTGGAAAAACCTCTCATCTGAAGGATAGGGAAACTAATAGGAGAAGACAACTGCAAAGAACGAGTCAAGGAGTCAACTAATACGGCTGCTCAAGCACAGAGCCGTAGGGGCGGCTAGCCAGGGTACAGGGGCGCCTAGCCACTGGGGCGGCCCAGATGGTGCGCAAGGGCGGTCAGCAGGGTCAAGCTAAGGCATACAAAAGTTCAACTAGGCTCCAAAGACTAAGGCTCTTACATCTCACCCCCCTAAAAACAAGTTTCATCCCAAAACTTGCAAAATCCCAAAGCCTCTCGGACCCATAAGCCGAGGTAAACACTCTCCTCAAGAACGTAAGGTCACAACCTATAACATTCTATATCCTCAACACAGCATGGAGGAATCACAACTCCAGCATAACCACTCTACACAAGGCCTAGAGGAAGATCATCTCTAGCCAACCACTAACAACATCACACTGGCATGTAGGAAAGCCGTCTCCAACCACAACGTACACATATCACTACTATATGGAGGAAAACCATCTCCACTCACACAATGTCCATCAAAGGTAGCATGGAGGAAAGAACAATCTCCAGCGAATCCTAACGCACATACCAAAGCATGGAGGAAAGAACCATTTCCAGCTATACCTATCTCGTACTAGCAACCAGATCTAACAAATCATATGCACATATCACAACTAGCACGAAAACACAACATATCACATAAGCACATAACATGCACTCACCAAGAAGGCACTAAGATCTACTCGTGGATCCTACTGGTGCATCTAGCTCAGCATAAAACTCTGGATAGTTCTTCTGGATACTATCCTCTGTCTCCCAAGTAGCCTCATTTGGTCCTCGTCTAGATCACTGTATCCTCGTCACAGGAATATCCTTCGAACGCAGGCGTCTCACACCTCGTTCTAGGACTACAATGGGATGCTCTGCAAACGTGTGGTCCAACTCAACCACCAGATCATCATAACTCACGATGTGCCTCGGATCTTGTATATACTAGCATCGGAGGCAAAGCTAATTTGTAAGCTGCTCGCCAACTCTATCCAGTATCTCAAAAGGACCGACATATCGGGGACTCAGCTTCCCCTTTATGCCAAAACGTCTGACGCCTTGCGTCGGAGATACTCTCAACCAGACATGAGCTCCTACCCTGAACTGTAGAGGTCGACGCCTCTTATCTGCATACGACTTTTGGTGACTCTGTGCAGCCAGCATCCTCTCTCTAATCAGCGCTACTCGAGCTATGTCATCCTGAATCTGCTTTGGCGCTATCCCACTGACGTTACTAGGCTCATCCCAGCATAGAGGTGTACGGCATCTGCGTCCATACAGTGCCTCATAAGTAGCCATCCCTATAGATGCATGCTAGCTATTGTTGTATAAGAACTCAACGAGTGGGAGGTAATCAGACCATCCATGTCCCCAATCCAACACACAGGCTCATAGCATGTCCTCTAAGGTCTAGATGGTCCTCCCTGACTGACCATCTGTTTGGGGGTGGAACGCAGTCGTGAAGTGTAGACTCGTCCACAAAGCAGTTCGAATCTCCTACCAGAATCTCGATGTGAATCGACGATCGCGATCAGAAACGATCGTCCTCGGTACTCCATGGAGTCTCATTAGTTGTCTAGTGTATTCTTCAGTTAATCTGCTCACGGGCCACGTCTCTCTAATAGGAATAAAACGTGTCGTCTTCGTCAATCTGTCAATGATCACCCAGATAGCATCAAAGCTCCTACTGATCCTCAATCCAGTCACAAAATCCATGGAGATGTCCTCCCACTTCCACTGTAGCACTGGTACTGGATAGAGCTCACCTCCAGGCCTGAAATGCTCTATCTTGACCTGCTGAAAGGTCAAACACTGAGCCACAAATCTGGCTACGCCGGGATTCAACCCTCCCCACCAATATGAGCATCTCACATCATGGTACATCTTACTCGTACCAGGGTGTATTGAGTAAGGTGTACAGTGAGCCTCCTGTAATATCCGTTGTCTCAGCTTTGCATCTGCAGGAACACAGATACGATCATGTCGCCTCATAACTCCATCTGCCCCAATACTGAATTGGGGTGCCTCTCCACAAGACATCCTATCTCTGATCCTTGTCAAGGTCGGGTAGGTCCCCTGCTTTTGTTGGATCTCATCCAATAGACCAGGTAGAATCTCTAAAGCAAACAAATGGGCATCCTCATAAGGAAACTGGATGTTCATCTCTAGGCAGGCTCGATCCCTCTAAAGGTGAGGTTGTACAATAAGTTTGGCAATCGCCTTCTCTCGAGGCGTCTTCCTGCTCAAGGCGTCATTTACTACATTCGCCTTGCCAGGATGGTACAAAATCTCAAGGTCAAAGTCCTTGATCAACTCAAGCCATTGACGTTGGCGGTTATTCAATTCCCTTTGCGTGAAGATATACTTCAGACTCTTATGGTTTGTGAAGATCTGAGATGTAGCACCATATAGGTAATGTCTTCAGATCTTCAAAGCATGAACTACCGCTGCCAACTCCAGAACATGAGTCGGATAGTTCTCCTCATACGTCTTCATCTGTCCAGACGCATATGCAATCACCCTGCCTCTTTACATCAGCACACATCCCAAGCCTAGCTTGGATGCATCACTGTAGACCATAAAATCATGAGAACCCTCTGGCTGTGCTAAGACAGAAGCAAAAGTCAAACGCCTCTTCAACACCTCAAAACTCTGAGTGCACTGGTCAGTCCATACAAATCAGTTAGTCTTCCTCAGAAGACTCGTCAGTGGACGGGCAATCACAAAAAATCCCTCCACAAATCATTTGTAATAACCGGCTAAGCCAAGAAAACTACGCACTTCCTTGACGTTCATCGGTGTCACCCATGCAGCAACAGACTCGATCTTCACCGGGTCTACCATAATCCCGTCGGCGGAGACGATGTGTCCAAGAAATGCAATCTCACACATCCAGAACTCATACTTAGAGAGCTTAGCGTACAAATATCTATCCCTCAAAATCTGCAAAACCGTCCTCAAATGCCCAGCATGCTCCTCTCTGCTACGAGAGTACACCAAAATGTCATCAATGAAGACCACTACAAACTGATCTAGGAAGTCGATGAAGATACTATTCATCAACTTCATGAATACTAGTGGGGCATTCGTTAGCCCAAATGGAATCACTACAAACTCTTAGTGTCAATAACGGGTACAAAATGCAGTCCCGTGCACATCCTGCTCTCTCACCCTTAGCTGATATCTAGAACGCAAGTCGATCCTGGAGAAGACTGTCACTCCCTACGGTTGATCAAGTAGATTATCAATACGAGGTAGTGGATACCTATTCTTGATGGTCACCTTGTTAAACTCTCTGTAATCTGTACACGGTCTCAACGATCCGTCCTTCTTCCGCACGAAGAGGACATGTGCACCCCATGGTGAAACACTAGGGCGTATGAAGCCCTTCTCAGCCAACTCGTCGAGTTGCTTCTTCAACTCCAACATCTCGACAGGTGTCATACGGTATGGGGCCTTCAAGATGGTTCTCGTGCCAGACTCCAAGTCAATACCAAAATCTACGCTCCTCTGAGGTGGCAGGCTAGACGGCTGTGCAAATACATCTATAAACTCACAGACTATTAGTATGTCCTCCAAAGTTGGACTCTCTCCATCCTTCATAGTGTAGCACCAGAAGGCATCACATCCTTGTACAATTAGTCTAGCTGCTCGTACGACACTCATGACAGATCCTGTCTTCCCAAGGTCCAAAACCCGGAATACCTCTATCGGACCTAAGTCAGTAGAGACTATAACAGTCCTCTTACCCACATCTAACACTGCACGGTGTCTACGCATCCAATCCATACCTAATATGACTTCTTCATGCATCAAAGGCATGACTAAGAAGTCAACAAGTAGTACACGAGTCCCTAACCGTAGGGGACAACTATGTATCTCATGGGTACCTCTGACCCTACTACCATCACGTAACCCTATAGTAAGGGGTGCCCCCTCTATGGTAGACAAACTCAAATGCTCAATACAAGCAGCAGAATTAAATGAATGCGTAGCACCCGTATCAAATAAAACTCTAACAGGTAAACCATGTAATAGAATGGTACTTGTAGCAGCTGGTGCTGGCGGCTCCTCAACACTCCTCGGCTCAAAAACTCTGCCTCGAGCTCCTCGGCTATCACTGGTACCAATCTCTCTTCCTCTACCTCTACTCGGTCTTGGAGGTGACCCCTGAGTAGCAGGCGTGCCTGGGCATCTCTAATGTCCCTGTGTCTGATGATGAGGTGGTCTCTGCCCACCTCCTACTGCACCTACAGGGGAAGAACCCTGCTGTGATGACGCCTTGCCCTGACGGAAAAACGTAGCTCTATGTCCTGGCTTCCCACACGAGAAGCAAGTCAGTGGTGCTCTAGGGCAATCAGTCCTAACATGCCCATAGGCCCCGCAATTATAACAGTGCCGGCCTCTCCCAATTGTCTGTGCAGACACTAGAACACTCGAGCGGCCCTGAGTCTGACCTCGCCCGTATCTAGATGCTCCTGCACCAGTCGGTGCGGTACGCTGCCTCTGCTCAGACCGTCTTGTCTGAGAAGTCCTCCTCTGGCTAGCTCTCGCTATCATAGGCAGAGGCCCGATCCTGGTAGTCTGCCAATGAGTCAAAGTGAAATCCCGCCATGTATGAGCGTGTGCTCTCCCTCAGAAGACGGGCGAAAAGGTACACATGCTGGTCCTCAGATCGTGCAGCTGGACCCAACAATGCTAGCTCAGTTTGGAAGCGACGAATGGCGTCTATAATGGGTACGCCCTCAAAACCCGCCTCCACCTCATACAGTTTCTCCCTCCTCTGTGAGGCAGGGCAGAACTGCTCTCTCAACATAGTCCTCATCTCCTCATAGGTGGTAACTCGTGCTCTAACTGTCCTCCACCACTGATGTGCCAAGTCGCGGAATAAAGACCGTACTAGTTCTATCCGTCTGTCCTCTAGGCAGCGAATAGACTCTAAAGCTGAGTCTACATGCCCAATCCACACCTCAGTCTCTAGGCCGATCTCCCAAAGAAGTGTGGTACTCCCTGGTGGTGAAATGCCTTCAACCAGGTATCTGGTCGAGGCCCTCTAGTCTCCTCCACAACTCGAGCTGGCTCAACTACACGAACTGGTGCAGTTGGCACCTGAATAGCTCCATGGGATCTCTGAGATGATCCCTCATGCCCTAGTGGATCTGGGGCTCGTCTACCCGCTCTGATGGCCTCCTCAAAATGCCTCAGATAATCTCTAAACTCTTATCCGCCCATAGAGACACGGTTTGAGCCATAAGACTGGCCTGGATGGGTCTGTGTCTCCTAGACCCACCACTCCTCGTAGTTGGAACTACACTGGTGGATCTGCAGCGGGAGTGAGAGCTGGTCCATGTCCTATCCCTCCTAGAGGAAGAGGTGGTCTACCTCTACCTCTGCCTGCACTAGCAGTAGCTCTAGTCTAAGCCATCTGCGGGGTATGCACACCTAACGTATAAGGCTCTATATAGGCCATATGTATAGATGTATTCATAATACTTAATAGCACATGCATACACATCAGTATATAACAGATATATATATATATATATATATATATATATATATATATATACTATCGAGATCCTCAGATGGGTGACGGCTTTTGTACATACTATCGCAAAACATCTGTACTCGCTATAAAACCAAAACCTTTTAAAAAGTCAAACCCCATATGGGTTCTGTTTATTTATCCACTCTACCTTAATTGCAGATAGCAAGTGCCATTGTTGTCAACCTTGCTCTGATACCAACTCTGTAACACCCCGATTCCGCGAGACTCGGAATGCTACATTGGGCTAGGATCTCACAATGGATCCTAACCCTAGACTGACAACAAGACACAAGTAGAGTAAAACCAAATACATAAAAGCTGTATATTACATCAAAAGAGTTTACAAACTCAAAGCCGAGTACAAAACAGCAAACATAACATCTGATACAAAAGATTCCAACCCACGCATCCTAATGTACAGAAGTCCTTGGCTGGTCACACCATCTGGTTCACTCTCCAGTCTTCCTAACCTGCAGATCATCTACAACACGGTATACACCATTAGCTACAACAATAGATAAGCATGAAGGTAATAGCACAAACACACATCAACATCTCATACATGCAATGTCAGACACATTTATTATCTTTTGTTACGTTATTCTATTACTAATTCAACTTCTTTCGTAACATGAGGAGCCTAAAGAACCCCGTCTCTTCCCCCTTTAACCCAGGTGTTGCATGGAGATCTACCTCCCCCTGAGCTATTGGCTTCCGAGCACCTCCTTCCACTCTCGGCGAGCTTCTGGCAAGTGGTTACCGCCCGTTATAATACACTTGGGCCATTTAAAAGTAATATATTGTCGTCCTAGTCCGGTTTAGGTCACTACTACATTTCTTGCCCTAAGGTAACATTAAACATGTAACATTGTTTAAAATTGTTACCTATCTAGTTTCTTGTAACATTTTATAAACTAAGTTAGAAAATGTTACATTTTTATATACAATGGTAACACTTTTATAAATTTTGTAACTCTTTTTTAATAGTAACAAAAAACGGAGTCAAATGTAACACAATTTTAGCAAAAATTTAGGGGGGAGTTTTTTCGGACCCCCGCGCCAAGGATATTAAAAAAGACTACAGGCTCTTTGTCTTCCGCTTTGTCCTCGGTTGAGGCTTCTCTCCATATCAAAACCTAGCCTCAACCGACTGTAGAGGAAGAAGAGGCAATCGTCTCTTTCAACGGCCTTCAAATCGCCACCACAGACTCTTCCATCATCAATCCGACGACACCGGATTCCAGCCTCGCTGTCGGCGGCTTCTTCTCGCGGCACCAGATTTGTCTTCTCCCTCTGTCATAGTCCGTATTCTCCAAGTACTTTGCTTCGCCTTTCTCTTCTGGATTCCGTCAATGTAAAGCCATGTCCTCCTTCCTCATGTTGGATCGACTCCGTCTGAACCGACTCAGGCCTTTGGGGTAAGTTTTTCAAGCTCCTATGTCCTTTCTTTCTCCGTTTTACTATCCCAAGCTATGGATTTGTGACAGTTTATTTTCTAGGGTTTCATATTCTCCTTCAAATTGTCATCTCCTCTACTTTCTTTGATTACAGCTTCTCCCTTCCCACTCTTGGAGTTTTGAACTTTTCAGCCGCTTCATACTCTTCGATGGAGCAACTCCACATCCGAATTAGGTAAATACCTTTGATTTAGCTGGATGTTGAAGCATCAATCATGTATGATGCTTTGGTTTAAACTTCGGGATTCTACGATATTGGTAAGGGTCTTTATGATGTCTAATTATATTACTTATGTAACCTGAGTAGAAATTTCTCAAGAATTTTATGTCCCTAAAGGTATTGAAGTTGAATTGGAATTTATGACATTAGATCAGGTGGACGGACCAAGTCAATATAACCCAAGAGTAGTTTATTCAACCTTATTCAAGACTCATGATCAAAATCTGACAGATAGAAATGGTCATCCTCTAATTTTGTTGTATTTTATGATAACAGGTAACTTAATGTCAACTAAATGTAATATTTCCTTTTACAGTGGGAAATTTTTGCTTTCACCTACCTTTTTGAGGTCCATCTCCATCTTGGACTCCCTAGAGTACATGAGGTGTTTGCAAGGCTGCAAGCCTGCAATATGGTGCGGAGTAGGGTAATTTTACTTGTTTTAATATTTTTGAATGCATTTTTAGTTACTGGATGAATATGCCATTTTTTATACCCTAAGTAAGGAAATGAATTTTAGCATGAATGAACACATCTTGTTTGATTACCTACTTTTTTTGTTTGGATAAATTTGTCTCCGTCAATATGAAGTTTGTTTCTCTGGGCTCTGTGTTATTTATTATACGGTATTTGACTTGTTTGATCCCTGTATTTGACTATCTGCGCACATTCACACTTCTTCTTATAGGAGGTGAGTCCACAACAAACAATTGTCAGATTCTTCAGACTAAGGTGAACAAATATAAATCACACAAAGTGGTTGAACCAAGCATATTGCGGGGCTATTCGTGGGATTAGAAGTTCAATGGTATGTGTGCTTGGCTTTTTAACTTTGTTAGTTTGGATATCAATATATTCCTTACTCTTGAGATGAGTGATGTCAAACAATTGATCTACTCAAGCAAGACAATTTTACTTCTATGGAAAAACAAAATGATGAAACCTTATATTTTATATGCCACATGTACGGTATTTGCTTGTTTTCTAACTTATTGCATTTTATTTCATTGAGTCTTTGGTTTTATGCATTCAAGGAGTGTTAAGAGGGTGTTTGACTCTCATTATTGGAGTCGTTAGTCTTTTAGGGATCAGAAATGGATAGAATCCTCCATTCAATAAAGTTTCGTTGGTTTACAAATGCTCTCGTTATATATTTACTATCACGTAATGCTCAATTATTTTTGGTGCTTTATGAAATTTGGAGAACCACTAATCATCCTACTTGGGTTTATATGAAAGTTGTTTCCTTGTCACATTTGTTTTATATAGAGGTGTTGGAAATGTTAATCTACATGGTTGTACAGTTAATTGAAAAGGTTAAGAATCATGACTCACTGTTTCTAATGGAAAATATATTTTCATGCACATCTTCAAGAGTTAGTTGTACAATTAATTGATCATTGGAATCTGATGATACTCCATATGAAGAGCGTCTTCAATTTGAGTTTGTAATGTGTAACATTTCAGCCACAATGGATGAAGTGACAATCCCTGGGGCTCTTGCCCATGATTTAATAGAGCAGGTAACCTTGTCCCTGGTTGAGAGTTATTTGATATGAAGTCTTTGATTTGTTAGCCTATATCCATATCACTATCAATGTTGTTAACATCAATATCGTAGCACCCTATCTTGTACTTCATTTGTGTTAATATTGCAACCATTATAAGGGTTAAATTTCATAATTTTAATTTCTATATATGCAGTTCCTATCAACAAAACTTCCAATTGTTGATGCAAGGATGAGCTTCAATATTTGAAACAATACTCTTTTCCTCTGCTAGAATTCATTTGCTACATGAGCTGGTTCATCTTCACTTGGACTCTCTCTAGATATACCAATGATGTATTCTCTAGATATACTTTCTCTTTGTTACAGGAGCACATTTGAAGAGCAACATAAACAACTACTAAACGGGAACAAATCAATTGAACGGGAGCAAGTCGATTGAAGAACGATTCCTACCATAACTTTCTCGTACATATGCTAACAATAGTTTACCATATTTATTCCAATGTAATAGTTAATTTGTTCGATGATTTCCAATATATTGTATGGTTTAAAGTCATGGCCAGACTAGTATATATATATACACACGTTTATATGTTTATTATAGCAATCCTATTTTAACAAAATATAAGGTAATAGTAACACTTTGAATTAAGGTAACACATTTATTAAATGTAACAGTAATTGCAATATGTAACAAAATTTATAAAAGGTAACAGTTTTTGTTAACTGTAACAGTTACATCAAAGGTAATAGTTATGGTTTCAAATGTAACACTTTATTCAGTTGGTAAGAAAATATTACATTAGTGTTAAAAAATATTACAACAACTCAAATGCAACGGCATCAAATGTACTGCTTAAAAAATGTTACCTTTTAATGTAACGTAACATTTATTGATGATAATGTAATATTTTTAGGTGATACAATAGCAGGTGAATTGTAGTAGTGGGTTATAAATGCACAATCATATGAACACACACAACCATCACAATCACACAAATCCATAACTGAACGCTAAGTAAGTCCTATGGACTTACCTCATACACTCGTATCCGATACCACGTCACAGCTTCCCCTTGGGGAAGGAATCAACGCCTACAAGAGCAAGGCGCACAACATCACAACCTGAAAGGGTTAGGGGACTCGTCTCCATAACAAGAACCAACCTAGAACCTCAATCTAAACCTCAAGATCATAACAAGCTCACATATGCCTATGCCATAACCTCAACATCAACACAAGTGCCTAAGGCACATCTCTATCATACAGCACATCCTAACCACCCTAACCTAGCTATCAACTAAGCCAAGGCCAAAGGAAAGGAAGGAAGGAAGACATATTAACAAGGTATGCACTAACAGAAGCAAGAGCACATGGATGATCCAGTAAGGCGCAGGGGCGGCTCACCAAAGGCGCTAGGGCAGCTCACACACCAGGCGTAGGGGCGGCTGGAGTCAGGTGCAAGGGCGGCCAACTGTGTAGAGAGTGGTCCCGACTTCTCTTCGATCCCTTTCTCGACTCTCTTCACTTCTTCAACATACCATAAAATGGCTAGGAAAGGATCTACACAAGCCCAAATTGTGATCCTAAGCTAGAAGGAAGAAGAAAGAAGCAAGAATGAAGGAAGGAAGAGAGATGAAGAAGAAGAGCTTACCACACAAGCCCTAAGCTGCAACTATGGAGTATCAGCACGTCTATCACCTCAACACCACATCAACAACCTTCAGCAACATCCTCAAGAGCAACCACAACCAAAACCATACTCAAACTCTCAAGAACACTCTCACAAAACCAAGAAGAGATCAAAGAAGATCAAAGAAGAAGAGAGGAGAAGATGAAGGACGTAGAGGGGATGAAGAAGCTTGAAAGAAGTGGAAAACCCTCTCATCTGAAGGATAGGGAAACTTATAGGAGAAGACAACCACAAAGCATGAGTCAAGGAGTCAATGAATGCGGCTGCTCAAGCACAGAGCCGCAGGGGCGCCTAGCCAAGGCGCAGGGGCGCCAAGCCGCTGGGGCGGCCCAGATGGTGCACAGGGGAGGTTAGCAGGGTCAAGCTAAGGCACACATAAGCTCAACTAGGCTCCAAAGACTAAGGCTCATACAAAAGCCGTGGCAAGGCATTATGTATGGGATGATCCCTATCTTGGGAAGCATTTTAGTGACCACATAATACGCCGTTGCATCCCGGATAATAAGGTACAACTCATTTTGTCATTCTGAATCATGTGGGGACATTTTGGTGCAAAAAAAAACTGCTAGAAAAGTCTTAGATGCGGGGTTCTTTTGGCCACACATCTTTCGAGACACTTTTGCATTTTGTAAGGTGTGTGATAGGTGTCAAAGAGCAGGTAATGTTTCTAGGAGAAATTGAATGCCTTAATCATCCCTTATATTTTGTGAAATTTTTGATATTTGGGGGATAGATGATAACGTCATTTAGGACATTAGTTTAGGCATTCATTTAGATAGTTTTTCCCATTATTCATGCACGGTTTGGCATTAGTTCATGACGTTTACGCTTAATTCATGCATATTTCTAGAAAAGATGTCTACACGAGCTTTTGTCGGTTTTGTAGGTATTTCGGGGATCTTCCGGACATTAATTGATGCATTTGAGGGTCAAGCCTCATGGTAGTACACATCCAAGGCTTTGAAGGAACATAATTGGAGCAATGAAGGACACAAGGACCCTTATTGGTGCAAGCAAGGGAGCAACTCATGGCTAGACGATCATAACAAGCCTCTGTTGAAGAAAATCGACCCAACACTCAGGAAAATCGGACGATTTTTCTGTATGGGTCGAGTTTCTGGCCTTTGACAGCTTTCACCACGTGTCCCACGATCTCTTTGTCCGGCCCTTGCTCTTGATGGAGAATATAAGTGGTCCTGTAGGTTGTGGCTAAGGGATATCTCCAACATTCTCTCACACACACCTCATTCCATTGGAGGATAGATTTGGAGAAGGAGAAAAACTCTCTCATTTTGGGAGAAGAGAAGAACACCAAGTGAAAGTGAGTTTTTGAGAGTTTGTGAGTGATTTTTAGAGATTTTGGTTGAAGAACTCTTGGAAGGATTGTTAGGAACGTTTTGGAACTTCTTTTGAAGGGTTGTAAGTCTTGCTTAAACTTATATTCAGCTGAGATTTCTTGCTTTTACTTCCTTTTCTTTCATCATCTACCTATGAAAACCATGTATGCTTGTGTGATGATTTTGGATCTTGAAATGCATGTTATGTGCTAGTTTGTTGTGATTCTGGAGTGATGGATTGATGGTTATGGCTTGGGTGATGATAGAATGGACTTGTATGTTAGTTTAGGTTGATTCGTATGCACAAAACCTAACCCACACAGAAAAATCGACCTGTTCACAGGTTAGATCGTCCGATTTTCCTTATGATCCACCCGATTTTTCTCTTTGTTGCTCTTTAATTGATGAATCTGTATGATTGGATGTTAGGTTGTTTAAATCCTAGTGTTTATTAAGCATAATATAGCTTAGGGAGACCTAACGCTAGCAAACTAAGTGAGGGAAGAGACCTACCCGGTGATTTCTGATTTTAGATACCTAAGATGATGAACTCTAGGTAGTAGTGTGCCTCATAAGCCGCTATTGGATTGAGTGTGCTAGGATTGTTGTTTGAGACTTTCCTTTTTCGAGACTTACCCGGTAGGGAGAGGTTTGCCCCTTAAGTAGAGTCCGGTTTGTTTAGAATTCCCAACTTTAACCCCTTGAGACCTACCCGGTAATAGGAGTTTGATGCGGGATTAGTGAAGCAAGAGACTTACCACGTAATTGCTTTCATTAGAGAAACACCCTTTCCCAACACCGCAACTTTGTCCTTATAATCTTTAGAAGCTTGAGTCCAATGCCATAACCGGAAATCTTGACCTCTAGAATCCACTTTTCTCTCTTTGATCACATATCTTGTGTTTGTGTTCCTTGTTTATTTTTTTAGCTTGAGTTGTTAGTTTGATTTATTATCTTGCTTGATTTGTGATCTTTGCTTGATCACCACAAATACCCAACCAAAATATCATGATTTTCATTTCTTTATTTCTTTCTCTTTTCTTAGACTAGATTCGCACTATCTATGATCACTTGTTTGATTTGATTTCACCTTAGTCTTCGTGTTCGACCTCGGAATACTATCCTTGCTACAAAACGACCCATACACTGTGGGTTCGCTAGGACTTAGGAAATTATATCGAGTTTATAAATTGTAAGACTTTTGTGCTACACAATCTTAGCGTAACAAGTTTTTGGCGCCGTTGCCGGGGACTATGTCTAGAATGAGCCATTTTTGTGATTGTTTATAGTGTAGATCTTTCTTGTTCTTTTGATCTTGTTTGGTTTGTGTCTTTGCATTTTCAGGAAATCTCTCATCCTTTAAGTTCATGCGAAGATCTCGTGGAAAGGATTTAGCTCCATTCGATCCCAAACCGGAGAAAACCCTTAGATCTAGATCCAAGAGCATTAGAAAGGGAAAGGAGATGGCCGGAAGAGATCTCCAAGCTAAGTTAGAAGAGGCTTTAGAGCAAATTAGATTAAGAGATGAGCTCTTGGAGAATGAAAGGAGACTTGCCAATGAGAGGCAAGAAGCAACTAGGAGGGAGATTGAAGAGATTAGGCAAGCTCTTATGCAAAGAGAGCTTAATCGTCAACAACCTCCACCTCCACCACAACCGCAGCCGGCGGTTAATATTCGGGTTGTGCCCATTGCTATTGAAGAGCCACAAACATTAGGGCAACGTATGGATCCGGCACAAAGAGCACACTGTCCGGGTGTGAACTTAGGAGATCCCGCAACCCATGATTACAAGCTCCGCCCTCAAGTTCTACAAATGATCCGGCATAATCAATTTGGAGGGATGGAAGGAGAGTCTCCCCATCAACACTTGATGAACTATGAGATCTTGATGGAGACTCTTAGACCGCCTAGATTGGAGAGCAACAACCATAAGCTTAGGGCTTTCTCCTTCTCACTTAAGTTCTTCCCACCTTCCAAGACTACCGAGCTAAGGGGGAAGATCAATGCCTTCGTGATGAAGGATAGAGAGAGCTTATTCAAGTCTTGGGAGAGGTTCAAAGACCTTCTCCTAGATTGTCCGCACCATGGTATACCGAAAATAGAGCTTTTGGAGATCTACTTCAAGGGACTTGATGAAGATAGCCAATTCAAGCTTCAATCTCTTTCCGGTGGGACTTTCATGGAAAAGAATGTGGATGAAGCTTGGGAGTTTGTAGAGAAACATGCTTTGGTGATTGAGAAATACTCCCATAGGAAGAGTGATGGGAGGAAAGCGGGAGCATATGAGGTGAGTGTAGTCACCATGAGTAATTTCAAGCTTGATGCAATCAACAATGAGCTGAAATCTTTGAGGGAGTTGTGTGCTACAACTTTGAAGAATCAAGCAACCCCTCAAGTGCAAGTGCAAGTGCAAGCAAACTTGTCTTCCAAGGAGGAAGATGTGAACTACATGGGAAGGGGCAACTACAACAACTATCAAGGCCCAAGGAACTTCAACAACAACCGGCAATTCAACAATTACCGGCCTAACCATAACCATCCCGGGTTTTCCTATTCTAACCCGGATGGAGCCTTGAACCCTCCCGCTTCCACAATCACAGCTCCACCACCAAAGGCTTCACAAAAACCTCCACCCGGATTTACTCAACCTCCAAAGGATAGAACCGAGATGATGTTTGAGCAATTGCTTGGAAGGTTCAGTGGTCTTGAGAGCACGGTGACTTCCATTTCTAAAGCTCAAAAGGTGTTGGAAGCACAAGTGTTCCAAAAGGCGGGTGAAGCTCATAGAGATCCGGGGAAGCTTCCCGGAAGAACCAAAGATAACCCAAGAGGCCAAGTGTTGGCTATTACAACAAGGAGTGGGCTGAGCATGAAGGACCCCTTACCCAAGGAGAATGCTAAGGGAAAGCAAGTAGTGGTAGAGGAAGAGCCATTGCAAGAAGATGGAGGCAAGAGCAAGGATGATGAGCCATCATATGTGGCACCACCTCCATACAAGCCACCACTACCATTCCTACAATCACGAGCAAGAGCTCGTTCGGACAAACACTTCGGTAAATTCCTTGAACTTATGTCTAAATTACATATTAACATTCCGTTCATGGATGCTATTCTAGGTATGCCGGCATATGACAAATTCTTGAAGGAAATACTCTCCAACAAAAGGAAGTTGGAGGAGTATGGAGAAGTGAGGATGACAAAGAGGTCCTCGGAGTTGATTCAAACTATGAAGGAGGAGATGCCTCCTAAGCTAAGAGATCCGAGATCCTTTTGTGTGCCAATTGGAGTGGGAGAAGTGAAGTATGACGCCCTATGTGATCTTAGGGCAAGTGTAAGCATCATCCCGCTTGCACTTTGCAACAAGGTTGGGCTAGGAAAACCAAATCCGGTCAAGATGACCATTTACATGGCGGACCGTTCAATCACTCACCCGGTTGGAATCTTGGAAGACATACCGGTGCAACTAGGGAAGTTCTATGTGCGCATAGACTTCGTTGTTTTGGACATCCCGGTGGACTATCCGGTTCCTATCATCTTGGGGAGAGCTTTCCCAGCTACTTCCGGATGTTTGGTGGATTACAAAAATGGAATTCTCTCTTTCAACATTGGAGAAGAGAACATCAAGTTTAATTTGTCCACAATGGTGAAGGGGCCAACCCTAGGTGAAGATGTCTTCAACATTGTTGAGGAAGAGAAGTCTAGAGAAGTTGTGAGCTTAATCTTGCTCAAGGATCCACTTGAGAAGGTTCTTAGCTCGAGTTTGATGGAGGAAGGATTTGAGGAGAGTAGCAATGAAGTGATCAAGGCCTTGAATGCATTGGATGAGCTATCAAGTGTTTGATTTGAAGTACTAGAGGAAAGGACAAATACTTGTAGAAAAATCGGACCAGAGGGGCAAAAATTGGCCGATTTTTGCATAAATCCTGAATTTTCATCTGATTTTGCAAATGCCGTAGCTGAAATCGACCCCCAGATCGTCCGATTTTCTTCACAGAGGGTCGATTTTCCTGAGTCTTTTGAGCATCATCCATGTGTTTGTGAGCAATCATCAAGGGAGTTAGGTGAGGCTTCCATGACTTTGGAATCATCTCAACCTACATTGTATGGATCATCTCCAAACGATAAAGGTCCTCCTAAACTTGATCTAAAACCTCTTCCTTCTCATTTAAAGTATGCTTTTCTTGGTTCAAATTCTACTTATCCGGTGATTGTGAATGCATCTTTGAATGATGATGAGCTTAATAGATTGTTGACTGAATTGAAACTGCATAGAAAGGCAATAGGATACACCATTGATGACCTTGTTGGCATTAAGCCCTCTTTGTGCATGCATAAGATATTGATGGAAGATGACCATAAACCCTCTATTGAACATCAAAGAAGATTGAATCCTATAATGAAAGAGGTAGTCAAGAAAGAGATCATTAAGTTGCTAGATGCGGGAATCATCTACCCGATTTCACATAGTAAATGGGTTAGTCCCGTACATGTGGTTCCTAAGAAGGGTGGTATGACCGTAGTAACTAATGAGAATAATGAACTAATCCCAACTAGAACGGTTACGGGATGAAGGATGTGTATAGACTATAGGAAACTAAATGTGGCCTCTAGGAAAGATCACTTCCCTCTTCCTTTCATTGACCAAATGCTAGAAA
Organism: Fagopyrum esculentum; assembly: GCA_033239045.1. NCBI lineage: Eukaryota > Viridiplantae > Streptophyta > Magnoliopsida > Caryophyllales > Polygonaceae > Fagopyrum > Fagopyrum esculentum. The sequence goes on along the minus strand of BSUD01000004.1, from coordinate 67,359,878 downwards.
GATTAGCTCAATATTCCCATTTTTGTTACTTAGATGGCTATAGTGGATTCTTCCAAATCCCTATCCACCTAGATGACCAAGAGAAAACTACATTCACATGTCCTTGGGGTACGTTTGCATATAGGAGAATGCCGTTTGGGTTGTGTAATGCACCCGCCACCTTTCAAAGGTGTATGATGGCTATCTTTTCTGAATATATTGAAAACATCATGGAAGTATTTATGGATGATTTCTCTGTTTATGGATCTTCGTTTGATGATTGTTTAGCTAACTTGTCTTTGGTGCTTAAGAGATGTGAGGAGACAAATCTTGTCTTGAATTGGGAGAAATGCCACTTCATGGTAAGTGAAGGCATTGTGTTGGGACACTTGGTGTCCAACCGTGGCATTGAGGTTGATAGGGCTAAGATAGAGACGATAGAGAAGTTGCCACCACCTACCTCGGTGAAGGGGGTAAGGAGTTTTCTAGGGCATGCCGGTTTTTACCGGAGATTCATTAAAGATTTCTCTAAGATTTCTAAGCCTCTTACTAACTTACTAATGGAAGATGTTAAGTTTGTTTTCTCCAAGGAATGCCTTGAGGCTTTTTGTAGGTTGAAGGATGCTTTGATCACCGCCCCCATCATGCAACCTCCGGATTGGATCTTACCATTTCAAGTGATGTGTGATGCAAGTGATGTGGCTGTTGGGGCTGTTTTAGGACAAAAGAAAGATGGGCGTACACATGCCATCTACTATGCTAGCAAGACGCTAGATGATGCCCAAGTTAACTATGCCACAACCGAGAAGGAGTTGCTAGCGGTGGTGTATGCCTTTGAGAAGTTCCGCTCGTATCTTGTTGGAGCGAAGGTCATTGTGTATACGGATCATGGTGCGATCCGTTATCTCCTTACAAAGAAGGATGCCAAGCCTCGTTTGATTCGGTGGATCCTTCTTCTTCAAGAGTTTGATTTGGAAATCCGGGATAAGATAGGGTCCGAAAATTCAGTAGCGGACCATCTTAGTAGGCTACCACCATTGGGGATTGAGAGAGATAAGGTCCCAATTGATGACTCATTCCGGGACGAACAATTGCAAGTGATGGAGGAGTGCTTACATTAAGTGTCTAGAGGGAGTGAGCCATGGTATGTGGAAATCGCGAACTACCTTGTGTGTGAAGAGGTCCTACCCGGTTTGTCATATGCCCAAAGGAAGAAGTTCTTCAAGGATGTGAGGCATTATTATTGGAGTGAGCCTCTCTTGTTCAAGAGAGGGCCGGATGGAGTATTTTGGAGGTGCATTCCGGAGGATGAGATGGAGAGTGTGATCTGCCATTGTCACTCCTTGCCATGTGGAGGTCATGCTAGCTCACACAAGACGTATGCAAAGGTATTGCAATCCCTTCTTCATGTGGCAACCTCTACATCCTATTGGCGGTGGACTATGTGTCGAGATGGGTGGAAGCAATCGCTTCTCCCACAAATGATGCCAAGGTTGTGGTGCGGTTCTTCAACCAAGTGATCTTTCCTAGGTTTGGGACACCAAGGTTGATCATAAGTGATGGAGGAAAGCACTTCACTAATAGGAACTTTGGGACACTTTTGGCTAAGTATGGGGTAACTCATAAGGTGGCAACACCTTACCATCCCCAAACTAGTGGCCAAGTGGAGATCTCCAACCGGGAGATAAAAGGGATCCTTGAGAATACGGTTTCTAGAACAAGAAAGGATTGGGCTATGAAGCTCGATGATGCTTTGTGGGCTTATAGAACCGCTTTCAAGACACCGATTGGCACGATTCCCTACAAGCTAGTTTATGGCAAGTCTTGCCACCTTCCGGTGGAGATGGAGCATAGAGCATATTGGGCCATAAGGTGGCTGACTTTTGACCTCAAGGAGGCCGGTGAGAAGAGGTTGTTAGACATGAACGCCCTTGAGGAGATCCGGTTGGATGCTTATGAAAATGCCCGGATTTACAAGGAAAGGACCAAGCATTGGCATGACAAGCGTCTCATCCCAAAGGAGTTAAGTGAGGGTGACTTAGTGCTTCTCTTCAACTCGAGGCTGCGGCTCTTCCCCGGAAAGCTCAAGTCAAGATGGACGGGTCCTTATGTTGTGAGGAAGATCTTTCCTCATGGAGCGGTGGAGATAGGAGGAGATCATTGTGGTAACTTTAAGGTGAATGGGCACCATTTGAAGAAGTACATCCCGGAAGCCCCGGTGGAAGTGATTGCCCCACTTCACCTTGAGTGAAACGCTCCTGAATTTGGTCAAGCTAATGACCTTAAAGAAGCGCTTAATGGGAGGCAACCCATTGGTACATATTTTTCCCTTTTATTTTTCTTGTTTTTGTTTGATCTCGCTCTTGGTGTGCTTTGTTTTTCTTTTGTGTTTTTGGATGCTAGATCTTGTTGATTATCATGTGTGGTGAGATGTTGGAGGTCATGTGAAAACCTCATGGAACTGCTGAAGGTACAAGATCCGAGCACATGGATGAGGAAGAAAGCACCGAGGAAAATCGGACTGTTCTTGCACAGAAATCGGCCGATTTTCCGGGGTAGATGGTCCGATTTTTCCTTCTGTCAAGGAAAGTGATGATCTCCAATCAAGCATGGGTGGAGCAGACGTGGAACTTGGACGGCTTGCGGTGCCAAGCGCGGGTTCCGACACCATAATGAACATCAAGATCTCTCTACCATCCTTGATCGATCATCCACCATCATCATTCGATGTGAACCGAAATACCAAAGCATCACCAATTTTACATTGTGAGGACTCTTTTTCACTTCTTTATTTAGTTTGCACATTGGGGACAATGTGTTTCTAAGTATGGGATGGGGTTTTCATGATCACTTGCATGATTAGCATCTAGGACAGTTAAATATTGTCACACGTTTCATTACGTCATGCATTATACATACATATTTCGAAAAATTCAAAAAAAAAATCAGAAAATTTAAAAATTTTTACTGCTTCTATGCTTGGGAATGACCCTTATGATGAAATTGTCTTGTGAATTTGTTATGGATGGCATTATGTGTTGAATTAATGTATGCATATGTGGACTTGAAGTACTTATCTTGAATCCCATGTGTGAATTGTGATCATGAATGTTTGCCTTGATTGGATTGAGGATAGATAGTCGAAATTACATGCTAGTTCTTGCACATCATTTAGGAGTGATTAAGGCAATTCATCTTTCTCTACTTCTCATCTTGATCATGTTGTTTGAACACCTCAATTGATGAAAAATTTGACCTCTTTTGACCCATCCGGGAATAGGAGCATGCTAGTGTGTTGATGTGTGTGAAAAGCAAGTGTGGGATGAAGTTGTTGATGAATGAATGATGTGAATGAAGTGTTGAATTAGTTGTGAAAAGTGTAGAAAAAAAAATATAGGTTTGGGGACGTTGGTTTAAATGACGAGTAACTCGGCACCATTCACATAATCGGGTGTTTGTACCTTGCCAAAGTCAAATAAACCGATAGTCCTATCGAGCTTTGGTATGTGTGCCCGGTGTGGAGCACCTCGAAAAATAAAAAAAACCCGAGTCCCGCTAATCACCAAGGTTTCGGCTTTTGTACACCAATGCCATTGTCTCAAAAATAAGTGAAAAAGAAAAGAAAACCAAGAAAAGATGGAGAAAATTATACACCTGTTGGGAAGTTGAGCAAAAACGAAATTGTGGAGTTAGTTCCTTTCCCGGATTAGCATCACATGACCTAAAAATTCCCACCTAATCACAACATTTCTTAGCCTCTTCTTTCATAAGTCCTTGTGACCTAATTGCATGTGTGTAAGACTTAGTGATCTAGATTGGATATACTCATGATCATCGTGACTTCTTCATTTTCACCTCTCATGCATGCTTTCTAGTTAAGTATAATTGTCATTCCATGCCTTTATTCATTTGATACATGATTGATTGTCCATTGCCATGAAACATGATTATGAAGGTGATCCAATGCTAGAAGCACAACTCCAAAAAGATTTTGTTGTTTTTCTGCATGCATAAATCATGTCATCGCTTAGTCTATAGTTGGGTCTTGCTCGGGGACGAGCAAATCTTAAGTATGGGGTATTTTGATAACGTGATTTATGACGTTAGTTTAGGCATTCAATAAGATAGTTTTTCCCATTATTCATGCACGGTTTGGCATTAGTTCATGACGTTTACGCTTAATTCATGCATATTTCTAGAAAAGACGTCTACACGAGCTTTTGTCGGTTTTGTAGGTATTTATGGGATCTTTCGGACATTAATCGATACATTCGAGGGTCAAGCCTCATGGTGGTACACATCCAAGGCTTTGAAGGAACATAATTGGAGCAATGAAGGACACAAGGACCCTTATTGGTGCAAGCAAGGGAGCAACTCATGGCTAGACGATCATAACAAGCCTCTGTTGAAGAAAATCAACCCAACACTCAGGAAAATCGGACGATTTTTCTGTTTGGGTCGATTTTCTGGACTTTGACAGCTTTCGCCACGTGTCCCACGATCTCTTTGTCCGGCCCTTGCTCTTGATGGAGAATATAAGTGGTCCTGCAGGCTGTGGCTAAGGTATCTCTCCAACATTCTCTCACACACACCTCATTCCATTAGAGGATAGATTTGGAGAAGGAGAAAAACTCTCATTTTGGGAGAAGAGAAGAACATCAAAAGAGTGAAAGTGAGTTTTTGAGTGATTTTTAGAGATTTTGGTTGAAGAACTCTTGGAAGGATTGTTAGGAACGTTTTGGAACTTCTTTTGAAGGGTTGTAAGTCTTGCTTAAACTTATATTCAGCTAAGATTTCTTGTTTTTATTTGCTTATCTTTCATCATCTACCTATGAAAACAATGTATGCTTGTGTGATGATTTTGGATCTTGAAATGCATGTTATTGGCTAGTTTGTTGTGATTCTGGAGTGATGGATTGATGGTTATGGCTTGGGTGATGATAGAATGGACTTGTATGTTAGTTTAGGATGATTCGTATGCACAAAACCTAACCCAGACAGAAAAATCAACCTGTTCATAGGTTAGATCGTCCGATTTTCCTTATGATCCACCCGATTTTTCTCTCTGTTGCTCTTTAATTGATGAATCTGTATGATTGGATGTTAGGTTGTTTAAATCCTAGTGTTTATTAAGCATAATATAGCTTAGGGTGACCTAATGCTAGCAAACTAAGTGAGGGAAGAGACCTACCCGGTGATTTCCGATCTTAGATTCCTAAGATGATGAACTCTAGGTAGTAGTGAGCCTCATAAACCGCTATTGAATTGAGTGTGCTAGGATTGTTGTTTGAGACTTGCCTTTTCCGAGACTTACCTGGTAAGGAGAGGTTTGCCCCTTAAGTAGAGTCCGGTTTTTGTAGAATTCCCAACTTTAACCCCTTGAGACCTACCCGGTAATAGGAGTTTGATGCGGGATTAGTGAAGCAAGAGACTTACCCTGTAATTGCTTCCATTAGAGAAACACCCTTTCCCAACACCGCAACTTTGTCCTTAGAATCTTTAGAAGCTTGAGTCCAATGCCATAACCGGAAATCTTGACCTCTAAAATCCACTTTTCTCTCTTTGATCACATATCTTGTGTTTGTGTTGCTTGTTTATTTTGCTAGCTTGAGTTGTTAGTTTGATTTATTATCTTGCTTGATTTGTGATCTTTGCTTGATCACCACAAAAACCCAACCAAAATATCATGATTTTCATTTCTTTATTTCTTTCTCTTTTCTTAGACTAGATTCGAACTATCTATGATCACTTGTTTGATTTGATTTCACCTTAGTCTTCGTGTTCGACCTCGGAATACTATCCTTGCTACAAAACGACCCATACGCTGTGGGTTTGCTAGGAGTTAGGAAATTATATCGAGTTTATAAATTGTAAGACTTTTGTGCTACACAACCTTAGCGTAACAATAGATTTCATGGATCCTTTTCCTAACTCTTTTGGAAATACCTATATATTACTTGCGGTGGACTATGTTTCCAAGTCGGTGGAATCAAAGGCCATCAAAACTGATGATTCTATGGTTGTCACGTCTTTTCTTAAGGATAATATCTTTGCAAGGTTTTAAATCCCTAAAGCTTTGATAAGTGATAGGGGACCTCACTTTTGCAACAAGACAATCACCGCTCTCCTCAAGAAGTACCATGTCCATCAATGTGTGTTAACAGCCTACAACCCACAAACAAATGGACAAGCTGAAGTATCACACCGGGAGATCAAGACAATCCTTGAAAATACGGTTTCCCCGGAAGGAAGGATTGGAGCTTGAGGCTCAATGACGCTTTGTGGGCATATTGCATAGCGTACAAGACCCCCATCGGGATGTCCCCATTCCGACTTGTGTTCGGAAAGGCATGCCACCTACCGGTGGAGCTAGAACACAAGGCTTGGTGGGCGGTGAAGAAATGCAACATGAACGTGGATGAAGTAGGAGAATTCCGGAAGCTTCAACTGCAAGAGCTGGAGGAGTTAAGGCTCGATGCATACGACCATGCCACAACATAGAAAGAAAAGACGGAAGCTTGACATGACCGGAATATCCTCCTGAAGGACATCCAAGCATGTAACAAAGTCCTTTTTCAATCACGTTTGAAACTTTTTTGCACGGAAACTACGCTCAAGGCGGACAGGTCCAAATGTGATAGCCGAAGTCAATCCACATGGTGCTATGGATCTTTACGATCCATAAGCACACAAGATATTCAAAGTCAATGGACAAAGGCTCAAGCCATACCTTGAGGGAGTGAAGAATGATCCAATCGATTAGATGGTATTGGAGGAGGCCCAAGCAGAGAAGTAAGGTCCTTACATCGAGCGTACGACGTAAAATAAAGGCGCTGCTCGAGAGGCAACACGAGAGAATAAGAAGAGGAGGCTTTGTCAAGAAAACTGCCCCTGCGGTGACACTACACTCCATGCCCGCCCCGGTGCTGGGACAGCGCCAACTTAACTCTACCACCGCCCCCGCGGTGAAAGACCCCCACCCCTACGGCTCTTTCCCTTGATAGACGCCCTAGTCCCGCCCCAGGCGCTGGGCCTGCATCTCCTCCCTCATTGTCACCGTCCCCACGGTGACAAGCCCCCGCCCCTGCGGGTTTACCCAGAAAAGAAAAAAAATAGAAGTCAGAAAAAACACTTCACCTACCCTACCAACCTCTCTCTCTCTCTCTCCTCTCCACCTACCACTCTCTCTCTATAGATCACTCTATAAGAGCCTAACCCCCAAAACAACCCCCTGTGCTCCAAGCTCTCCCTCACTCACGCCACCACTGCAACGCTAGCCCCACACCCTTACACTACTACTGCGACGCCCCACTCACGCCACCACTACGCCCATGCTCCACCCCCTCTGTCATGCTGCTACACCATCCCTCTCCCCCAATCTCAACCACCAACAACCACTCTCCACCACCTTCGTTGGCCACCAGAAGCCAACACCACCAGCCAGAAAAGCCAACAATGCCACGAGAAGCCCCACAACTCCACCACCACCGAAGTTGTCAAAAATCTCCCTCAACACTTCGCCCGCCCCTGGGTCTGCAAGCATCCTCCCCTGCGGATCGCCCAGCCGCCCCTGCGTAAAAGACAATAGAGGGTTTGTCTCATTTCCTTGTTTTTGTGATTTTAGATTTCTCTGCTTGAACTTGTTGCAAGAATGGAACCCCAAAGGAAATACAAGATGTCAGTGACAAAGAAGGCCCGTTATGAGATTTTGCAAGATCGAGTGGTCTATACGACTCGGTTCTCGCACGTCGCGACCTTGGAGTCATTAGACATGTTGGGGAGCATGCAGTCCTTTCTGGACAATGTTGGGCTTGGGGATTTTCTACAGAAGAGCACCCCGACATAACCCGAGCTCAATAGACACTGCATTGCTACCTTCAACATGGTGAAGGAGGATCATGTGTGTGTCGACCTCACATTCAAATACAATTAAAAGAAGTACACGGTGAACTTCGCTCAGCTGCAGGAGGCCTTTGGGGTTACTCTTAACCCTTCTGACAAGTGGTGGGGATTCCCACCACAACCGGACTTGGTGGAGTTTTGGCAAGCGACATGCCGGGGGTGAGTACAACAACAAACTCACTCACCCCTGCTTGAGGCTCCTTTCCAAGATCATAATGTGTGTCTTCTGTGGACACAAGGAGAAGAACAAGGTCGCTCTCAAGGACCTTCCTTTGTTGTACGCTTACACTCTGGCATGTGACAACGTGCCGGATTGGATCTCCCTTTTCCTCACCGCTTTGAAGCGGATTAAGAAGAACGAGCCAAGGGATATTGTTGGTAGAGGGTTTATTTCTTTGATTGTTGAGCAGGTGATGGATTTTGCTGTGTTGGAGGATGGGATGCCAATCCCGTTCTACAACGAAGGTATGCTCCGACGTTGCAAGCTGCTGAAACGGGATGGGGACAACCTCTTTTGACTTTCTTTTGTAGATGTGAGCCACGTCACTTACCTCCCACGACCTTTACCATTTGGTGAGGAGCTTGCCGACCTCTACATCACTACCGACCCACGTGTCCCGAGGCGATCTCATGTCGCCATCATTGAGAGGCATGCGGAGGGCTCCAGCCGTGCCCATTAGGAGGACCACATGCCCATTCCTGAGGATGAGGAGATGCCCACTGTTGTTGGAGAGGATGACCCAGCTCTTGATAGCCTCCAAACCCAGATGGCTGCTCTGATCACTCAGCGCCAACAGTGGCAGACGGACTACCAGCAGACTATGCTGGAGAAGTAGTAGACTTGGCAGTGTGGATTCTAAGCGAGTATGACCGCCCACTTTGACCAACGTCAGGACGCTTGGAAGACGCCTCAACAGTAGAGGATGGAGGCTCAGTAGTTTGCTTGGCAAGCTAACTTTGAGACTTCCTTTGGGGCTTGGATAGATAGACAGCAGCACCGGATTGATGAGATCTACCGGAGGCAAGAGCACTTCTTCCGTCATTTTCCTTCCGACTAGTGCAGGATCCAGATGGTCCAGCTGTACCATCCCACTAGTGAGCATCCTCTCTTTCCCTTCTCCACTTCTTATAGTCTTTGCTTTCATTTTTCACAATTTGAGGGTAAAGTAATCTTCAAGTATGGGGGAGGGAACACTATCTTTCATGTACAGTTTATTTGTTTGATTGTGTTATGTATTCTAGTTTGTAATAGTTGTTGAAATTCAGTAACAAAAAAAGACAGAAAACCAAAGAAATTGAGAAAAAGGCAAGAAAACCCTTGGATAAACTGAAAACCCGAAAGGGGGTTTAGGCAAAAAGAAGGTACTCCGACCAACTCTAGGTTGGTTAAAAATGGACTTGAGGGATGTGAGAATTTCGGTGAGATCATTATGAAAAGAAGAAGAGTGGTAAGGTGAAAACCTAAAATGGCTCCTTGGCAAAATTAGCGGCACCGAGTATAGGGTATCCTTCCGACGTTGGCGACATAAGAAGGGGAGTCATAAGGAGGTTGTCCGGTTAGGTCACTCTTTGAGCGATAAGGATCGTAGTCTCTCACCTTTTCTCATTTTCTCTCTTTTCTCACTTTCTTTTCTTGGTTTTTCTCTTGCTTTCCTCATCTTGTTTTCTACATCATACTTCCTAAGACTTTTGTATGCTGAATTGGTTGATGTCTTGTTTACTCGGGATGAGTAAAGAGTCTAAGTATCGGGGAGTTTGATAGGTAATGGAATCACTATCAATTAGGTTAGTGTTTACTATCTTTTTACTGTCTTTGAGTCGGTTTGTGTTACTAATATCTTGATCCAGATGAAGAAGTCCAATTGAAGCAAAAGAAGATGTTAGCAACACTTGGGAGTTGAAGAAGGATCAAGAAGCATTATTTTTGGTGCCACACCGCCCCAACGGAGCAGTGTCACCGCCCCTGCGGCCGCCTCCGACCGCCCCTGCGGTGACTCACCTTGAAGAAGCGAAGACGGCGCCCCTGTGCCTCTACCTGCAGACCAGCTTGCGGACCTGTGAAGCCGAAGTGCTAGTGTCACCGCCCATGCGGTGACATTGCGCCGCCCCTGCGGCTCGTCATCATAAATGACACGAAGTTGAAGAGTCAGACGTTCAAGGAGCATTAAAGACCCGCCCCTGCGGGATTGTCAGGACGCCCCACCAGCCAAGAAGAAAATCGAACATTTTGGCCTAAACCGCCCATGCGGCCGTGAAGCCCATCCCCGCGGTTTAGCGCTAGAGGACTTTACTCCTGATATTTGCACCACCTTTATGACATTTAAGGTGGATGTTTAGAACAACCAATTTACTCCCATTTACTCTCATTTGTAGCATAAATAGAGTTTTGGCTGATTGTTAGAATCATCTATCATTTTCCCACAAAAGCTCTATTTTCCTTATTTCTAATTTGTAATGAGTTTCTAATTTCCCTTGCTACATTGGGCTTTTTTGAAGCTGCATTATTGCTTGGTTGTATGTCTTTATTAATATAAGTTTATACAGTCGATATGTGTTATATTCCTTGAGCTTTAACTTATGTTTGCATGTTTCTTATCACTTAGATTGATCATCTTAATTGTCTAATGCATGCAAAGTACTAGGATTAATCGATTCCGGGTTCGGGTCCTTAATCTAGTAGTAAAGCTTTAGGTAAAAGCTGGTTGTAGTTACTTAAAGGATAAGGAATAAAACTATAAAGAAAGTCTAACAGTGTTTATACATTCTTTATATCTCTTTGTCTTTGTTCGAATGCTAACTTGTGCTTTGATCTTGTAGGTTTACGGATCACTAATCTTTTTAAGTTGTGTTGATGCCGGTTGATTCAACACATATCTAAGATCAAGACGAGACATTGATGAATAACTTGTAAAAAGAACCAACTAAGTAGTGTGCATGCTAAGATACAACCTAGTGTAGCTCTTCATTTCATGTCTATTATCACCATCTTTGCCTTATTTTTATGTGTTTTGTCCTACTTTGTTACAATCCAACCCCCCCCTCATTGGTTAAATTTGGTAATTAAGTCTAATCAAAACTTGACAAGACTCTCTTGGGATCGATCCTTACTTACACTATACAAACCGGTTAGTGTAACGTTAGGTAATTAACTTTGACTAAAGCTAAAAGACAACAACCATAGGTTTTTAGCCTCGTCACTTATCCTCTCCATGAATCTTCCAAATTGCTTATCAAGCAAGACTTTTGCTCTTGTGTGAGGGAATGAAATTGGAGGATTGGGATGAGTGGAAACTAATGCCTTTGGTTGGTGATGACATGAATTATATGTTATCATATGCATGCATATTGCAAGTATATTACCTCAGTTTTACATAAATTTGATGAGAATCATGTGACTTTAAGTCTACATTCACATATATTTCTAGAATAGAGGTCTACACGAGTTCTTGATTGATTTGTAGCTAAAATGGTTGAGTTTTGATGCAGAAATGGACAAATATCGGACTTAACATCATAAAGGATCAGGATGAGAGCTTTAAAGATAGGAAAAGATATGAGAAGAAACCACAAAATAAGATAGAAGACGAAACTAAAATATAACATGCTTAGAAGAAGAAAATTAGATCAACTTATGATAGAAATTGGTCAATTTGCTTAGAGATAGAACGATTTCTATCTTGGATCGACCGATTCTATGTAGAATTACTCAAAAGATCAAGATTTCAACCATAGATTTTCCCTATAAATAAAGGACGTCTCTCCACATTCAAAAGCATCTAATCATAAGTCAAGTACAATCTAGAAGCTTTGAAGAAACCCTAGGAGAAGCAAGTTTGAAGGTTGGAATTGAAGATCGAAGCAAGAATGGAGTTCTAGAGAGGGTTTGTTAGTTTTCATTTCTTTTGTCATCGTGAACGCAAGATTGGATTTTGTTTTTTGGTTTTTTGTTAGTTTTTGAGATTTTGAACCTTTGTTCAAGGATTTGTTTCGTTTATTTCAATATTCAAAGTTTTCTTTACTTTCTTGATTTTATCCTTTTCTTGATTTTCAAAATGTGTGTTATTGGCTAAAACTCTTGCGAATCTAGGGTGATTGGTTGAAGATTGTGGTTAAGATGATGATAGAATGAACCTCACGTGGAGATTGGACCTTGAGAGTTGAGTTTTACCTTTGTAGAGAAGAAAAATCGGGTTGTTCTTGAAAGAAATCGGCCTATTTTCAGGAAGAACAGATCGATTTTCTCTTCTGTCGTACCTATCATGCTTTATCCTTAAAAAAAAGTTATAGATATCTTAAACCCTAGCCTTGTTAAACCTTCCTAACCTATATCCGAGCGTGGAAAGAGACTTGCCTAGTGATTCTCTTGCTTGGTTGCCAACGATTAAAAGTTCTAGGTAATAGAGGATTCAAAACCCTCTATTAAGGTTGAGTGTGCCAAGGCCTTTACCTTTGTGAGTTAACCTAATTCCCTTGGGTTAAATGTCTGGTTTGACTGTATAATCCTTCACTTAGAATCTCTATCTTATCGTACCTATCATGCTCTATCCTGAAACCAAAGTTAAAGATTTGTTAAACCTTAGCCTTGTTAAACCATCCTAACCTATATCTGAGCCTGGGAAGAGACTTACACGGTGATTCCCTTGTTTGGCTGCCAGCGATTACAAGTTCTAGATAATAAAGGATTCAGAACCCTTTATTAAGGTTGAGTGTGCCAAAGACTTTACCTTTGTGAGTTAACCTAATTCCCTTGGTTTAAGTGTTTTGTTTGAGAGTATAATCCTTCCCTCGAAATCTCAATCTTATCGAGACTCAACATCCTTTATTTAGAGACTTTGGGTTGAGATAAGTGGATAGTAAAGACTTAACCGTACATTATGCCGTTTTAGAAATACGTCCTTGCAATTCCAGATCTGTCCACATATCTTTTAGCAGTCTTGAATCGAAAACCACAATCGGATACTTTGATCTCTAGAATATCTCTTTCCCAATACTTACACATATATTTGCTTTTGCTATCAATATTTGCATTATTTCGTTTGCTAGATTGCTTTTATTGATTTGATTTCACCAAATCCCTGAGATCGATCCTGGAGTATTTGCCGTTGCTACAATTGATTCGTACACTGAGGGTTCTCATATTGTTTTGGATTATATTTTAGGTTATAAATTTAAAGCTTATTTGTACACACACTTTCGAGCGAACAAGTTTTTGGCGATGTTGCCGGGGATTTGGTTTTGACCAAATTCGGTATTTTGGTGGTCAAGCTTGGAATCTTTTGCTTTTAATTTAAGTGGTTTTTTTCTTTCAGGAATTTCTTTTTAGGTGTAAGAGCCTTAGTCTTTATAGGGGCCTGCCCCTGCGCAACGACTTGGCCGCAGGTATGGCGCCGTCCCCGCAATACTGAGGACCCGCCCCCGTAGCTTAGGCGGCCTCGACCGCTTTATTTGACCCTTTGACCGTGCTTTTACTCTTTTCTTCTTCTTAAAGTTTCGTTCCTCCTCCTCTAGATGAGGGTTTCTATCTTTCTTCCCAACTTCATCTCCTCTTTCATGATTCATCTTCTTCTCTCTTTTCCTTGAGTTCTCTTTGGATTCTTGCTTGTGTTTGTCTTTGAGAATGAAGTTTTGATGATGATGATGACGATGCTGAGATGTTGAGGTTATGTTGTTATTGTGTTGTGGATGAATAACTATGAGGACGCCTTTCCTTACTTGAGTCAGCAGTGCTAGGTTTCTTTCTTTCTTCTTCCTTCTTTCCTTTCTTCCTTCTTCTTTAATGTTGGAATCCACAAGGAATGCTTGTGCTTGATCTTTCCTGAACATTGATGAGGGCCTATATGTACGTATGTATGTTGATTGCCTCTAGGGCAATGAAGAATTGAAGAGGATCGAGAGAAGGATCGAAGAGAAGTATATAATCGCCTTCTAATAGCTAGCCGCCCCCGCGCCTTGACAGCACCGCCCCTGCGGCTGCACATGTGTCACCGCCCTTGCGGTATGTCACCGCTCCTGCGCCTTTCTGCTTCCGCAGGTACGTGTCCAGGACATACCAAGATTGGTATGTGTCCTTTCCTTCCCTTTTGGGTTAGCATGAGAGTGTAGTAGGTTAATGGTATGTTTGATGATTATGGTGATGTATAGGTTGAGGAAATGCCTTAGGCATTTGTGAGATTTGTGAGATATCAAGGTTTAAATCAGAGTTAAAGTTTGGTTATAGTTATGGGGTGTAGGAGATGAGTCTTCTAAACTTAGAAGTGTTTGATATTGTGTGTGCATTGCTGATGCAGGCGCTGATCATTTCTTCGAGGGGAAATTGTGACGTGGTACAGGTTTCGGGCGTATCAGGTAAGTCCATTGGACTTACTTAGCGAGCAGTTGTGGATTTGAGTGATTGTGATAATGGTACACGTGCATATGAATGTTGTATTTGATACCTAAACCTGATTAGGACGACCACATATGTATATTAAAAGGCCCAAGTATATTATAACGGGTCGTGACCACTTGTCAAAGCTCACCGAGAGTAGAGAAAGCGCTCTGAAACCGGTACTCAAGGGGGGATGTAGATCCCCATGCAAAACTTGTGTGAAAGCGGACATAGGCGAGGTTCTAAGGTTCCTCATGTCACAAAAGAAGTTGAATTAGTAATGGTATAACGTAATTGAAGATAATAAACGGTTGCATGTGTGGCATTGCATATTATGATGTGTTTGTATGTGATTACTTTTATTCCTATTCATGATATGTTAGCTAGTGGTTTTATACTATGCTGTAGATTTTTTTGTAAGATAAGAAGACTACAGTGTGAGCCAGATGAGTGATCAGCCGAGGGCTACCGTACACTAGGTTGTGCGACGGTTTTGCAGGATGTTTTGTACATATTTGTATATGTTGTTGCCGTTTTGTATTCGGCTTTTCTTTGTAAACCTTTGATGTATATTTATACAGCTTTATGTATTTGGTTTTGTATCTATATGTGCCTTGTTGTATGATCCAGTGAACGTTTTGTCAGGCTAGGGTCAAGATCCATTGTGAGATCCTAGCCTAGTAGCACCCCGAGTCCTGCGGATTGAGGGTGTTACAAAGTTGGTATCAGAGCCTTAGACTGACAACAATGGCACTTGCAATCTAGGATAAAGGTCGAATAAATAAATAAATAGAACCCGAAAAAGGTCTTACTATTTAAAAGGATTATGGTTTTGAAAAGTGTACAATTGATTTGGGATAGAGTGTACGGGAAATCATCACCCTTCTGATGATCTCGACAGTATGGATATATATAGATACCTATTATGTGTTGATGTGTTTGCATGTTGGCCTTAAGTATTATATATATCTATACATATGGAATATACATAGCCTTATAAGTTAGGTGTGTATACACTGTAGATGGCTCCGACTAGAGCGACATCCGTAGAAGGTCGAGGTAAGGGTAGACTCCCTCTTCCTCCAGTAGTGATAAGCCAAGGACATGTTCCCATATTTGATCCGCTGGCAGTAGAGGACCTACACGAGGAGGTTGTTGAGAGCGTCATTCCAAAACTAGGAGCGGTGTAGTTGCGATACATAGATCCCAGCGAGTCCAGTCTGATGACTCGGATCATGTCTCTATGAGGGGACCAGAGTTCCGTGCATACATCAGAAGAGTTGAAGAGGCTGCTATGGTAGGTAGACGTGCCCCAGATTTTCCAACACATGTGGGATCATTAGAGATGTCCCAGGGAGCTACTCAGGTGCGAGTTATACCGGCACGCGCTACTTAGGTTGTTAGAGCTCCTGAGGAGGCTAGAGGGCCTTGACAGATACTTGGTTGAAGGCATTCCATCAGATGGGAGTACCTCCTTTCTTTGGGAAGGTGGGGTTAGAGGTTGAGGTATGGATTGGACATGTGGACTCAGCTCTTGAGTATATTAGATTTCCAAAGGACAGATGGGTGGAGTTAGTACAAACTCTATTATGTGACCTCGGTCAGTAGTGTTGGAGGACCATGCGGATTTGACCCACTAGCTATGATCAGATGTGGAGCATGATCAGAAAGCGTTCCTGCCCTGGCTCACTGGGAAGGGAGAAACTACAGGAATTTTTCGAGATGGGCTTCGAGGATGTGCCGATAACAGATGTCATTAGTCGATTTTAGGAGGAGCTGACACTACTGGGTCTAGTTGCACCTCTAGAGGATCAACACGTGTATTTGTTCTCCCGTCGGCTAAGGGAGAGTACACGTTCCTACATGGTGGGTTTCCATTGCGAGTCTTTGATAGACAACCAAGATAGAGCCTTAATTATGAACGTAAGCGTGCTAGCTAGAGGAGGGTCAAGGCATGTGAGAGCTGATTGGCTGAGAGCATCAGTGGCATGCTTCTCTTGTTGAAGGTCAGGACATCGGGCTACGTTTTGCCATCAAGGCACGGTGTCCTCATAATAGGGTTCTTCCCTTGATGGTGCAGAAGGAGGTGGGTAGAGGCTGCCTCAGCGTCAAGTACAGGGACAATAGAGACTCCAGGATCATCCCACTACTCAGAGTACCGCTCCAGGACTGAGTAGAGGCAAAGGTCGAGATGGAGGTACCAGTGATACCAGAGGAGCTAGAGGTAGAGTTTTTGAGTTGAGGAGCGCTAAAGAGCCACCAACGCCAGCTACTACAGGTACCATTCTGATTAATGGTTTACCTATTTCGGTTTTGTTTGATACGGGTGATACACACTCTTTCATTTATGATGCATGCATTGATAGACTGACCTTAGATACGGTAGAGGGGAGACCCTTGTTATAAAGTTACCCGATAGGGTTAGGTGAGAGGTACTCGAGAGGTGCATGGTTGTCCAATACATTTAGGAAACCGCGATTTGTTAGTAGATGATCAAAGAAAGATCAAAAATGATGCAAGAGTATAAAAACAAACTAGCAAATCAAGCTAACAACACAAATAAACAACACAAACACGAGATATGTGATCAAAGAGAGAAAAGCGGAATCTAAGGGTTAGGAATTCCGGTTATGGCATTGGACTCAAGCTTCTAATCAACCTTGGACTAGCTATGGTGTGTTGGGAAGGAATGTTTCTCAAATGGGGTCAATCACCGGGTAGGTCTCATGATCCACTAATCCCGCACCTAAGGTCCTATCACCGGGTAAGTCTCTAGGAGCCTATGGTTGGGAATTCTACACAAACCGGATTGGTATGTAGGGATCTAACCTCTCCTTACCGGGTAAGTCTCGGGAAGGCAAGTCCTAAACATCAATTCTAGCACACTCAGTCCAATAGCGGCTTATGAGGCTCACTACTACGTAGAGTTCATCATCTTTAGTACCTAAGGTCGGAAATCACCGGGTAGGTCTCTTTCCTCACTTAGTTGCTAGAATTAGGTCACCCTAGGCTAGATTAAGCTTAATAAACACTAGGATTTCAACAATCTAATATCCTAACATTCTTATTTGTCAATACAAACACAACAGAAGCAAACCACGGGCAGATCATAAGAACCACGGCCGTGGTTGTATAAGAACAGACCGTGATTTTTGACAGCAGTTAAGTACGAGCAAGCAAATCATCGAAAGATACATTCAAGTCTATTCTATCATAGTCCAAGCCATAACCATCATTTCCTTACCTTAGAATCGCATCTATTTAGCCAACAACATGCATCTTAATAATCAAACTCAACAAGCATACATTCATGGCTTCCATAACAAGTAAATGAAGAGAAAGAAAAATGAAACAAGTAAAACAAAAAAAAAGCTAAATAAATGTTAAGAAAGACTTACAACCCTTCAAAAGAAGGTTCAAATCGTTCCTTACAAAGCCTTGAAAATATCTTCAACAAGTTCACTCAAAATCTCTCTAAAACTATGAAAACTCTAAGACTAGTGTTCTTCTTCTTCTTCTTCTCGAAATGTCAGTATTTTTGCTCCCCTCCAAGAGTATCCTCCAATGGAATGTTGTTGAATGAGAGAGTGTGTGAGAGGATCCTAAAGAGAATCAGCCTGCAGGACCACTTATATCCTTCATCAAGGGAAAGAGTCGGTTATGGAGATCGTGGGACAATTGTCACAGCTATCCACAGAAAGCCACGGCCAAAACCACGGGCGTGGAAATGGCCTATGGGTCGTGGTTTTGGTGAAACATCTCTCTTTTGATCGTTAAGCCATGAGTTGGTGCAAGGCATGCACCAACAAGGTCCTATGTGTTCTCCTTAGCTCCTAGCTTGCTTCTTAATGAGTCCGGAGGTGTGTCATGATGAGGAATGATCCTCGAATGTATCTATAAGCTCCAAAAGTTCCCCAAAGTACCTACAAAACCGACAACAGTGTGTGTAGACGTCTATTTCGACAATATGCATGAATTGAACATAAACGTCATGAACTAATGCCAAACTATGCATGAATAGGAGGCAAAACTATCTAAATGGGTGTCTAAACTAACGTCATAAATCGTGTTATTAGTAGACTTCTTTGTCATTCCGTTGGTGCATGAGGAAGTCATTTTGAGGATGTATTGGACGGATAGGCATCGTGTTGTGTTAGATGTAGGTAGGAGGACCGTGAAGGTCTCTACCGAGTCGGATCAGATCGATATTTTTCGAAGTTGGGAACTTGGAAAGACGGGTATGGTTATTAGTGCAGTACGAGTAGCGAGGTTGATATCGCATGGATGTGAGGCCTTCTAGTGTTATGCCATGAAGGAGAACGAGAGTCCAGTGTTCGAGGACATCCACGTGGTTTGCGAGTTTACAGATGTTTTTGCCGAGTCATTCAACTTGCCACCTCGGAGGAGTGTTGACTTCGGCATAAATTGGAGCATGGTACGAGACCGATCTCGAAGGCCCCATACTGTATGGAGCCAATTGAGTTGTTAGAGTTGAAGAAGCAACTCGAGAAGTTGGTTGAGAAGGACTTCATCCGCCCTAGAGTATCCCCTTGGGGTGCACCTATCCTCTTCGTGCGGAAGAAGGACGGGTCGTTGAGAATGTGTATCGACTACAAAGAGCTGAACAAGGTGACTATCAAGAACAAGTATCCTTTGCCCCGCATTGATGACTTGTTAGATCAGCTTCGCGAGCAGTTATGTTCTCCAAGTTAGACTGGCACTCGGGATATCACCCGCTGAGGTGAGAGAGTAGGGTGTGCATAAGACGTCATTTCGGACTCGGTATGGCCACTACGAGTTTGTAGGGATGTCATTCGGGCTCACAAATGCGCCCGCCGTCTTTACGGAGTTAATAAATGGCACATTCATCGACTTCGTGGATCATTTTGTGGTGGTCTTCATAGACGATATCCTGGTGTATTCTCGTAGTAGAGAGGAGCATGTAGGACATCTAAGGATTGTGTTGCGAGTTTTGTGGGATAGAGAATTGTATGCCAAGTTTTCTTAGTGCGAGTTCTGGATGCCAGAGGTAGCATTTTTAGGTCATGTCGTCTCCGCCGAAGGGATCAAGGTTGATCCTGCGAACTTTGTAGCACAATGGACGACACTGACGAACGTCAAGGAAGTATGCATCTTTCTTGGCTTAGCAAGTTATTACCGTACGTTTGTTGAGGGATTCTCTATTGATTGCCCGTCCACTTACTAGCTTGTTGGCGAAGACTACCCGGATTGTATGGTCTGAGCCGTGTACTCAAAGTTTTGAGGAGATGAAGAGACGTCTGACTTCCGCTCCCATCTTAACGCATCCGGAGGGCACAAAGGACTTTGTAGTCTACAATGATGCATCCAAGCTAGGCTTGGGATATGTTAAGATGCAGCATGGTAGAGTGATTGCCTATGCATCTAGACAGTTGAAGACCTATGAGGAGAACTACCCGACTCATGATCTAGAGTTAGCAGCAGTAGTTCATGCATTAAAGGTCTGGAGACATTACTTGTATGGCGCTACATGCCAGATCTTCACAGACGATAAGAGTCTGAAGTATATTTTCACGCAGCGAGAACTGAATAACCGCCAGCGTAGATGACTCGAGCTGATCAAGGATTTGACCTTGAGATTTTGTACCATCCAGGGAAGGCGAATGTTGTCGCCGATGCCCTTAGAAGGAGGACGCCTTGAAAGAAGGCGATTGCGCGACCGACAATTGAGCCTCAGTTGCACAAGGATCTAGCGTGGCTAGAGATAGACATCTAGTTTCCTGATGAGGATGCCAAGTTGTATACCTTAGAGGTTCTACCTTATTTGTTGTGTGAGATCCAACAAAAACAGGAGACCTGCCCGACGTTGATGAGAACACGAGATAGGATGACTCATTGTGAGGCCCCATAGTTCTCCTTAGGAGCAAATGGAGTGATGAGACGCCGCGATCGCGTTTATGTACCCGTTGATGCAGAGCTGAGACAGAGGAATTTATAGGAGGCTCATTCAAAACCTTACTCAGTGCACCCAGGTACGAGTAAGATGTATCTAGATGTGAGACGTTCATACTAGTGGGGAGGGATGATGCCCGATGTTGGCAGATTGGTGGCATAGTGTGCGACTTGCCAACAGGTCAAGATAGAGCATTTCAAACCAGGATGAGAGCTCCATCCACTACCGGTGCAGCAATAGAAGTAGGAGGACATATCCATGGACTTTATGACTGATTGAGGCCGAGCAGGAGCTTTGATGCCATTTAGGTTGTGGTTGGAAGATTGACGAAAACTTCACGTATCATCCCTATTAGAGAAATGTGGCCAGTGAGCAGGTTGGCTGAGGAGTTCACTAGGCAGATAGTGAGACTCCATGGTGTACCAAGGATGATCGTCTTTGATCAAGATGGATGATTCACCTCGAGGTTCTGACACAAATTTAAACTGCCGTGGGACGAGTTTACACTTCACGACTGTGTCTCATCCTCAAATAGATGTTCAGTAAAAAAAGGACCATTCAGACACTGGAAGTTATACTGTGAGCTTGTGTGTTGGACTAGGGGAAGGTCTGGTCAGATCACCTCCCGGTAGTCGAGTTTTCGTACAACCAGTGGCACGAACCGATTGGGATGGTCCCATATGGGACACCGTATGGGCGAAGATGTCGTATGCCATTATGTTGGGATGAGCCTAGCAGTGTCAGTGGTATAACACCGGAGCAGATTCAGGATGATATTGCTTGAGTAACACAAATTAAAGAGAGGATGATGGTTGCACAGAGTCGCTAGAAGTTGTATGCAGACAAGAGGTGTCTGCCTCTAGAGTTAAGGGTTGGACCTCATTTCTATCTAAGAGTTTCACCGACGCGTGACTTTAGACGTTTTGGCATAAAGGGGAAGCTAACTCCCCAATTTGTCGGTGCTTTTGAGATTCTGGACAGCGTTGGGAGAGCAGCATACCGATTGGCTTTACCACCGAGGTTAGAGGGTCTTCACCCTATGTTTCATGTGTATCAACGGAGGGAGTACATACCAGATCCGAGACACATCGTCAGCTATGATGACTTAGTGGTTGAGCCGGACAACATTTTTGTTGAGCACCCGATTACAATCCTAGAGTGAGGTGTCAGACGCCTGCGTTCGATGGGCATTCCTATGTTTAGGATACAATGGTCTAGACGAGGACCGGATTAGGCCACATGGAAGACCGAGGATAGTATCTAGAGGTACTATCCATAGTTCTTTGTCGAGATAGATGCACTTGTTGGGTCCACAAGTAGATCTTAGTACTATCTTGGTGAGTGTTATGATTATGTGCTTATGTGCTTTGATGTGTTTTTGTGCTAGCTGTGATGTGTGTACATGCGATCTTGTTAGATCTTATTTTGATAGCACGAGTTGTGGTTATATCTGAAGATGGCTCTTCCTCCATGCTATTAAGATGTGCTTAGGGTTTAGCTGGAGATGGTTATTCCTGAATGCTATTGTTTATGGACATAGTTTGGTTGGAGACGTCTACCCTCCACGTGTTGCGTTGTGAGTACGGTTTGGAGATGGTATTCCTCCATACCACTATGATGTGGTTATAGGTTGGCTAGAGATGGTTTTCCTCTATGCCTTTGGATAGCGGTTGTGATCTTGTTGTTGGAGTAGATGATTCATCCATGATTGTGTTTGAGGTTATAGAATGTTATAGGTTATGAACTTTTGAGCGGAGATGTGATGCCTCTGATAGAGAGAGTGTTTATACCTCAGCATATGGGTCCGAGAGGATTTTAGAATTGTTCAAGTTTCGGGACAAAACTTGTTTTTTTGAGGGATCTAATGTAAGAACCTTGGTATTTATTGGGACTCCACCCCTTGCGCCACGACTTGGCCGCAGGTGCGGCGCCGCCCCCGTGATACTGAGGACCCGCCCCCGTGGCTTAGGAGGCCTCAACTGATTTCTTTGACCCTTTGACCATGCTTTTGCTCTTTTTTTCTTCTTTAAGTTTCGTTCCTCCTCCTTTAGATAAGGGTTTCTATCTCTCTTTCCAGCTTCATATCCTCTTTCACGATTCATCTTCTTCTCTCTTTTCCTTGAGTTCTCTTTCGATTCTTGCTTGTGTTGATCTTTGAGAATGAAGCTTTGATGATGATGATGCTGAGATGTTGAGGTTATTGTTGTTATTGTGTTGTGGATAAATAGTTGTAAGGACCTCCTTCATTGTCTGAGTCAGCAGTGGTAGGTTTCTTTCTCTATTCTTCCTTCTTTCCTTTCTTCCTTCTTCTTTAGCTTAGGAATCCACAAGAAGTGCTTGTGCTTGATCTTTCCTTGACATTGATGAGGTCCTATATGTATGTATGCATGTTGATTGCCTCTGAGCCAATGAAGAAGTGAAGAGGATCGAGAGAAGGATCGAAGAGAAGTAGAGAATCGCCCTCTCCACAACTAGCGGCCCCTGCGGCTGCACCTATGCCGTGGCCCCAGCGGTTGAACCTGTGCCGCGGCCCCTACGGCTGGGTGTCACCGCCCTTGCGGTATGTCGCTACTTCTGCGCATTTATGCTTCCACAAGTGCGTGTCCAGGACATACCAAGATGTGTATGTGTCCTTTCCTTCCCTTTTGGCTTAGCTTGAGAGTGTAGTTAGGCTAATGGTATGTTTGATGAGTATGGTGATGTATACGTTGATGAAATGCCTTAGCCATTAGTTAGATTTGTGAGATATCGAGGTTTAGATCCGAGTTATTGTTTGGTTATAGTTATGGGGTGTAGGAGATAAGTCTCCAGACCTTAGTAGTTTTTGATATTGTGTGTGTCATGCTAATGTAGAAGCTGATTGTTTCCTCGAGAGGAAATTGTGACATGGTACCGGTTTACGTTTGTATCATGTAAGTCTATTGGACTTACTTAGCGAGCAGTTGTGGATTTGAGTGATTGTGATAGTGGTTCATGTTCCTATGAATGTTGCATTTATAACCTAAACCTGACTAGGACGACCACATATGAATATTAAAAGGCCAAAGTGTATTATATCGGGTCGTGACCACCTGTCAAAGCTTGCCGAGAGTGGGAAAGGTGCTCTAAAACCGGTACTCTAGGGGGAGGCAAATCCTCATGAAAAACCTGTGTAAAAGGGGACAAAGGCGAGATTCTAAGGTTCCTCGTGCCACAAAAGAAGTTGAATTAGTAATGGTATAACGTAATTGAAGATAAAAAACGGTTATGTGTGTGGTATTATATCGGGTCATGACCACCTGTCAAAGCTTGCCGAGAGTGGGAAAGGTGCTCTGAAACCGGTACTCTAGGGGGAGGCAAATCCTCATGAAAAACCTGTGTGAAAGGGGACATATGCGAGATTCTAAGGTTCCTCGTGTCACAAAAGAAGTTGAATTAGTAATGGTATAACGTAATTGAAGATAAAAAACGGCTATGTGTGTGGCATTACATATTGTCATGTGTTGATGTGTTTGTATGTGTTATAACTTTTATTCCTATTAATGATCTGTTAGCTAACGGTTTTATACCGTGTTGTAGATTTTCTGTTGGATAGGAAGTCTGCAGAGTGATCTAGATGGGTGTTTAGCCGAGGGCTTCCGTACACTAGGTTGTGCGAGAGTTTTGGGGATGTTTTGTGCATCTTTGTATATGTTGTTGTCATTTTGTACTCGGCTGTGTTTTTTAAAGCTTTGATGTATATTTATACAGCTTTATGTATTTGGTTTTATATCAATTTGTGCCTTTTTATAAGATCCAATGAACTTGTTGTCAGGCTAGAATCAGGATCCACTGTGAGATCCTACCCTAGTAGCGCTCCGAGTCCTGTGGATTTGGGGTGTTACATTAGGTTTATGCGAAATACTCACAATAGTAGAGAACTCGTTCCTTACGATCCGGAACCGGAAAGTACTATCTGAAGGAGACTAAGAGAAGCTAGTAGAAGAAGGATGGATGAAGTAGATCCCCAAGTCATTTATCAACGAGCCATTGAACAAATAAGGGCTGCAAATCAACGAGCACATGATGCAGAACAAGAAGTGTGTCTGATAAGAGAAGAAGCTCATGAAAGGGAGGACGAACTTCGAGCACAACTAGACGAACGGAACAACATCAATAATATGAGAAACCAACTCCTTCAAAGAGGAGAAAAAATCCGTATTGAAATTCCACCTCCACCAGCTGCGGCAGCTCGCCCCCGGTGAGGGACGTTAGAGCGGATCGAGTTGTGGAAGAGCCAAAAACATTATGAAAAAAGATGAATATGACTCAACGCACCCGCAAAATTGCCATATATTTCGGGAATCCAGCTGAGCATGATTATGAATTTTATGGTAGTGTCATCAATATAATCTGCCAAAATCTATTTGGAGGATCCACAGGGGAGTCTCCTTATCTACATCTTCAAAATTATAAAATGCTTTTGGAAACATTGAGACCCGCTAAGTTAGAATCCAACAATCATAAAATGCTTATGGAAACATTGAGACCCGCTAGGTTAGAATCTAACAATCATAAATTGAGATGATATTGTAAAAGCTAGGATTTTCGAATCCTAATAAAGGATGTTTAAGGGTGATTAAGTTAATCATCGATATCAATTGACGCATAAATCGCGAATAGTGTGTAGATGACGAGTATGAATTCCACTGTCATGATCCTAACGTAATTTTGGACTTATGGGGAATTTTTCACTTTATACTCCGGGGAATAATTTTTACCCTCTCGTATTATTTGGAGTATTTGGGAGATTCAATTAATAAAACTGCAATTGAGAGAAATGATCAGGACATCGGATATGTTCTAGATATGAAATAACATGGAAAAGCAAAATGGCCAAAAGAGTCGCTATTTCGTTTCTTAGCGGCTAAGAAAGATGGCTTAGGAATACGCGTTTTCAGAGTAAGTTGCGGAATAATTATCCACACAATATATTAGATTTATTATTCCAATTTCGAGAAGTTTGGAGAGGGGGTTCAAACCGCCTTCGGATCGGTAAAAGGATAATTATCGACTTTTTTAAAAGGATAATTATCGTCTTCGCTGTAAATAGCGAAAATACTTTTATTAATTCATTTCCTTTAACGTTTCCTCGTAAAAGCTCTGATTTCTCTCAACTTTCAAATTCATATCTACTCTCCGTTTCTAATCCGATTTCAAATCCGTTTGAATTTTCGGATTCCTCTCTTCATCCTCTTCATATCGGTATCGAGTTTGTGTTTCTCCGAGCACATAAAGGGCTGGTCGAGCATATTAGTTGTTTGGCAGGTGGCGTCGTCCAAGTTCCGGTGGATTTGAAGGTGTCCAAGCGTAGCCAGTGTCTTTGTGATTCTGAATCTTCTTTCAGATCGTCAATCGGGTTAGTAACGAATAAGTTATGAATTTATTCGTTTTCCGTATTGCGATTTGGTCTAAATTGACCTTAGGTTTGTCAAAATGAATAATTGGAAATTCCATTATACTCGTTACATTATTCTGGTGATTATGAGCTATTTGTTTGATGAAATCTGATGACAGTTGGGTTGAGAAACTGCCTGCGGGCAAAACGTTATTCTGATGAAATTTAATTAATTAATTAAAAATTAATTAATTAAATTAGAAATCTAGAAAAAGCTATAAGCTAATTAAATTCAAAGGAATGAATTTAATTGATGTTTGAAGCAAGAAGTGTAATACGAGGAATATGATATTCTCGACAGGTGGTGTTGAAGACGGTAGACTAACTATAGCTTAGTTGCTCAGTGAGCGTATCCAGGTAAGTCATCGGACTTACTTAGCTTCGATTTGTAGAAACCCATGCCTGAGAGATTTATATCTCACTGTGTTAATATGTATTGTTGTTCTGAAATGCCTTGTTGTATTGAAATGTGAATGTTGATATGCATTGCGATGTGTTATGTGTGAAGCATGCTTGATGTGTTTTATGATGAAAATGATGTTATGACGTGTAAAGCATGCTTACTGTTGTTTTGTTTATTATCATGTCATGGTTATGAGAAATTGTTAAATGAACATGTGTTAGCCTTTTGAGGCGTGCTATTGCATGACATGATAAGTTTGTTGAAACATGATAATGTATGACATGATAAGCCTTTTGAGTCATGTGAAATGATGATGGCTTGTAAAGGTCAATAGTATGTAAATTGTTTAAGACTCTGAGCTAACCATTAGCCAGGTCGCTAGCTATTGTAGTGAATGTCGGAGCTTGGCCAAGCCCGAATCACTTGCGTTTGTGTAAGAATGACACCGAGTCTGATGGACTTCAGCCTCGGCTCGCACACCTAATTAAAAATGGTAAATGTTTGCATTAACATGAATAGGAAAATGTTGCATGTGGTTATGGGTTAAGATCATAACCCACCACGAGAAAGCCTGCCCCGTAGACTTGATCAGTTTGGCTACGACCTAAGAGCAAATGTCTGAATTAACCTAGTCTTTGCAATGGTGAGCTCACACCAAAGCCAGAACCGTCTAAGCAATTATTCCGGAATTGGTCCGGGATCGCAAATTGTAAATTTCATACTGGATTCACGTGCATTATTCATAAAAGCATGATATCGTCTCATGAGCACGGTATATCGTATTTCAATATATTTGTTGTGTTTTGATACGTTGATATAATCTCTCGTGGATAGATTATGATCGGTAGCTAACGGTTTTAAACCGAATCTTTTTAGGTAATACTGAACATAGGTACGCTTCAAGGATGTCAGTTGCAGGAAGTGGACAGCCGAGGTAGTGTTAACCCAAGGGTTGGTTGAACTACTTTTGAAACTAATCGCTTGCAAGCGAGTCTTTTGTTAGTTGTGTGCAAGTGTGTACACATGTTGATTTCAGGGTGAAGTTTTAAGATACCTATTCAGGTGTCATGTTTTGAAGTGTCGTTTTGCGATATATATACTAATTGCATTCACGGTTGTTATGTAAATGTTTTCTAAATGACAGGTTAAATGTTTTCATTATTTCTTCGGGCTTCGTGTTGCAAGGTCCTATTTGTGAAGTTGTTGTCAGGCTAACTGATGGGACCCATTGTGTGGTCCTTAGCCTATTGACGTCTTGGGTTACTTTAAACTCGGGTCGTTACAAATTGGTATCGGAGTTTAGGTTGACAACAAGGGCACATGTGACTTAAGATGAGACATGATAGTTCAACCTAACTACAACCCAGTCCGGGTTGGTTTTGAAAGGACATTTAAGATTTCAAAAGATTATGGAAATTACTAACATATGGTTTTAATGGATTTAAAATCATATGCATAGTCGGGATTGTGGGTAAAGACACTGCCTTCCACTCCTCAGTGTGACTCCTTGTAGGTGTAGTTCTCTCTCTCTCTCTAACTTGTTAAGATTATAGTATTCTGATAGATATCACTATTGTTATAAGTAGTGGATATATATGAATAGAGAACGATCTTGGATGTTCCGGTTTGTCGAAACCATAATAAAGGAAACCGTAAGCGTTTTGATTAAGAGACAAGGAAGTTGCAGCTTCATCACGAGTATGTCAATGAGAGCACAATGTGCAAGTGTGCCAGTGGAAGTACAAAAAGCTAGAATACATGAGAGTATAATGTTTAAAGTAAGTGGTCAAGGTCAAGTACCTCTAGCCATCGAGCTACATGAGATGAGAAGATGCAAGAATATAGCGGTAGAAAGGGCTATTGCTACGATAGAAACGCAAGGGCAAGCACGAGTTGTTGTACCCCAACCACTAGAAGTTCCATATGAGGAACAAGAAGTTAGTGAACTTTCATTTGAGAAGTGGCTAAGGCCATAAAAAGAAGAGATGTGTTAGTGTTTGCAGAAGCTTATGTAATGCAAGTTGATTGGTGGTTGAACCACATAAACATGCCTTTTGGGGACATTCGAGGGTTAGAAAAGTATAAGATGAAACTTGCAGCAACCTTCATGCAGAACATTGGTGCATGTTGGTGGATGAGAAATCGTGCAATCATTGTGGATTACAAGACTTTCAAGAGTCGGATTTGGTCTAACTTGTTAAAATCTTTTCTGGAAGCAACATTTGGAGGTTCTCCTATGATGGAGATGAATTTCACGAGGAGTATACATCGTTGGATGAGAGTGCACCACTTTATGATCAATTGATAAGATTGTTTACGATAGGATGAAACGACCTCTTAGTTGGTGTTGTCACTTAAGATATGACGTTATTGGAGTATTAGGAGAGGATAATAAAGCTTGAAGCAAGACAAGGTTTTAGGAAAGAGGTGGGTTCCTAAACTAGTGGAGGAAAGAGGTAGAAGTCTACTCCAAGTTTCTTGAACCTGCGAGTACGAGACGTGTGAGTCAAGAAACAAGGCCTTCTCCACCATCATAATCATAAGAGAAATTGGAGGGAAGAACATGTTTCAATTGTGGAGACCTAAATCATTACAAGAAGGATTGATCAAAAAGTCCAACTAAATGTTTCAGACGTAGTTAACCTAGAGATATGATAAACTTTGTGAGACTAAGGGATAATGTTATCTCAGGGATCTTGTCCTAATTTGAGAGGAGGAAGAAGCCAAAGTTTACGTGGAAGGTAGGTCAAGTAGAGTGGCCCACCGATATCCTTATCACCGGATTGGATAATGATGACGTTATTCTAGGCATCGATTGGATGATCAAGTATATGGCTAAGATAGATGCAGAAATTCTAACAATAACGATGTTAGCCAAAGATGATACTTGTCATGTGTTCAAAGGAGGTGAGCTGCAATAACCAATAGTGATTATCTCTACGATGAAAGCAAGTAAGCCGGTAAGGAAAGGATGTGAAGCATATTTATGTTATGCTTTGGAGAAAGAAGGAAAGATTTAATTGAAAGACATTCCAGTTGCACGCCAATTTAAGGATGTTTTTCAAGATGAATAACCTCGATTGACACCTACAAGGCAAGTTGACTTTAAAATTGATCTAGAACTAGAACTAGACTAATTTCTCAAGCTCCGTACAGAATGGCACCTGTGAAATGCTTGAGTTGAAGAGGTAGTTTGAAGAATTGGTAGATAAAGGATTTATTCGGCCAAGTGTATCGCCATGAGGAGCGCCAGTGTTGTTCGTGAAGAAAAAAGATGGTACAATTAGGTTATGTATCGACTATAGAGAACTGAATAAGATGACGATTAAGAACAAGTATCCACTTCCACGAATTGAGATTTTTTAGATCAGTTGCAAGGAGCAAAGGTGTTCTCCATCATAGACCTACGGTTAGGCTATCACTAGTTGAAGATTCAAGAAGATGATATCCAAAAGAAAACATTCAGGACTCGGTTTATTGTGGTCTTTATCGATGACATATTGGCTAATTCACGAAGTAGTGAAGAGCATAGAACATTTAAAATAAATTCTCCAAGTATTGATGAAAGAGAAGCTTTATGCCAAGTTGTTCAAGTGTGACTTCTGGATGAATCGAGTAACATTCTTAGGACACGTGATCACTGTAGATTGAATCAAAGTTGACTCATCCAGGATTAAATTATGCTAGCATGGGAACCACCCGAAAACGTAAAGGATATACGAAGTTCCTAGGATTAGCTGTAACACCCCAAATCCGTGGGACTCGGAGTGTCACATTGGGCTAGGATCTCACAATGTATCCTGACCCTAGCGTGACAAAAAGTTCACTGGATCTTACAACAAGGCACAGGTAGATTAAATCAAATACATAAAAGCTGTATATGATACATCAAAAGAGTTTACAAAAACTGAGTTTGAAGTTTGAGAGAAATCAGAGTTTTTACGAGAAAACGTGAAAGCAAATGAAT
Organism: Fagopyrum esculentum; assembly: GCA_033239045.1. Taxonomy (NCBI): domain Eukaryota; kingdom Viridiplantae; phylum Streptophyta; class Magnoliopsida; order Caryophyllales; family Polygonaceae; genus Fagopyrum; species Fagopyrum esculentum. The sequence continues at coordinate 67,329,912 of BSUD01000004.1, read as the reverse complement.
TAATAAACGATTTTCCGCTAAGATGGTGTGATCAGCCGAGGACTTCTGTACATTAGGATGCATAGGATGGGGTATCTTTTGTCGTTATGGTTTATGATGTTGTTTTGTACTCGGCTTGGAGTTTGTAAACTCTTTTGATGTATCATATACAGCTTTTATTTATTTGGTTTAATCTACATGTGCCTTATAGTAAGATCCAGTGAACTTGTTGTCAGGCTAGGGTCAAGATCCAATGTGAGATCCTAGCCCAATGTGACACTCCAAGTCCCGTGGATTTGGGGTGTTATAGTCTCTTCCCCTTTTAACTCACGTATTGCATGGGGATCTACCTCCCCCCTTAGCTACTGGCTTCCGAGCACCTCCTTCCACTCTCGGCGAGCTTCTGGCAAGTGGTTACTGCCCGTTATAATACACTTGGGCCATTTAAATGTAATATATGGTCGTCCTAGTCCGGCTTAGGTTACAAATGCACAATCATATGAACATACACAACCATCACAATCACACAAATCCATAACTGAATGTTAAGTAAGTCCTATGGACTTACCTCATACACTCGTATCCGATAACACGTCACAGCTTGCCCTTGGGGAAGGAATCAACGCCTGTAAGAGCAAGGAACACAATATCATAACCTGAAAGGGTTAGGAGACTCGTCTCCATAACCAGAACCAACGTACAACTTCAATCTAAACATCAAGATCATAACAAGCTCACATATGCCTATGGCATAACATCAACATCAACACAAGTGCCTAAGGCACATCTCTATCATACAACACATCCTAACCACCCTAACCAGCTATCAACTAAGACAAGGCCAAAGGAAAGGAAGGAAAGAAAACATACCAACAAGGTATGCACTAACAAAAGCAAGAGCAAACGGCTGATCTAGTGAGGCGCAGGGGCGGCTCACCAAAGGCGTAGGGACGGCTCACACAACAGGTGCAGGGGCAGCTGAAGTCAGGCACAAGGGCTAGGAAAGGATCCAAACAAGCCCCGTATGTGATCCTAAGCTAAAAGGAAGAAGAAAGAAGCAAGAATGAAGGACGGAAGAGAGATGAAGAAGAAGAGCTTACCACACAAGCCTTAGGCTGCAACTATGGAGCATCAGCACGTCTATCACCTCAACACAACATCAACAACCTTCAGCAACATCCTCAAGAGCAACCACAGCTAAAACCATACTCAAACTCTCAAGAACACTCTCACAAAAGCAAGAACAGATCAAAGAAGATCAAAGAAGAAGAGAGGAGAAGATGAAAGACGTAGAGTGGATGAAGAAGCCAGAAAGAAGTGGAAAACCCTCTCATCTGAAGGATAGGGAAACTTATAGGAGAAGACAACCGCAACGTACGAGTCAAGGAGTCAACGAATGCGGCTGCTCAAGCACAGAGCCTTAGGGGCGTCTAGCCAGGGCGCAGGGGCGCCTAGCCTTTGGGGCGGCCCAGATGGTGCGCATGGGCGGTCAGCAGGGTCAAGCTAAGGCACAGAAAAGCTCAACTAGGCTCCAAAGACTAGGACTCTTACATCTCACCCCCCTAAAAACAAGTTTCGTCCCGAAACTTGCAATATCACAAAGCTTCTCGGACCCATAAGCCGAGGTAAACAATCTCCTCAAGAACGTAAGGTCACAACCTATAACATTCTATATCCTCAACACAGCATGGAGGAATCACAACTCCAGCATAACCACTCTACACAAGGCCTAGAGGAAGATCATCTCTAGCCAAACACTAACCACATCACATTGGCATGGAGGAAAGTCGTCTCCAGCCACAACGTACACATATCACTACTATGTGGAGGAAAACCATCTCCACTCACACTATGTCCATCAAGGTACATGGAGGAAAGAACCATCTCCAACTAATCCTAACACACATACCATAGCATGTAGGAAAGAACCATCTCCAGCTATATCTATCTCCTACTAGCAAACAAGATCTAACAGATCATATGCACATATCACAGCTAGCACGAAAACACAACATATCACATAACCACATAACATGCACTCACCAAGGAGGCACTTAGATCTACTCGTGGGTCCTACTGGTGCATCTAGCTCAGTATAGAACTCTGGATAGTTCCTCTGGATGTTATCCCCTGTCTCCCAGGTGGCCTCTTTTGATCCTCGTCTGGACCATTGTATCCTCAGCATAGGAATGTCCTTCTAACGCAAGCATCTCACACCTTGCTCTAGGACTGCAATAGGGTACTCTGCAAACGTATGGTCCGGCTCAACCACCAGATCATCATAACTCACGATGTGCCTCGGATCTGGTATATACTCCTTCAGCTGAGACACATGAAACATAGGATGAATATCCTCTAGCCTCGGAGGCAAACCTAATCTGTAAGTTGCTCGCCCAACTCTATCCAGTATCTCGAAAGGACCGACATATCGGGGGCTTAGCTTCCCCTCTATGCCAAAACGTCTGACTCCTTGCGTCGGAGATACTCTCAACCAAACGTGAGATCCTACCCTGAACTCTAGAGGTCGACGCCTCTTGTCTACATACGACTTCTGGCGACTTTGTGCAGCCAGCATCCTCTCTCTGATCAACGCTACTCGAGTCATATAATCCAGAATCTGCTTTGGCGCTATCCCACTAATACTGCTAGGCTCATCCCAGCATAAAGGTGTACGGCATCTACGTCCATACAGTGCCTCATAAGGAGCCATCCCTATAGATGCATGCCAGCTGTTGTTGTATGAGAACTCAACGAGTGGAAGGTAATCAGACCATCCCTGTCCCCAATCCAACACACAGGCTCACAACATCTCCTCTATGGTCTGGATGGTCCTCTTTGACTGACCATATGTGTGGGGCTGGAACGTAGTTGTGAAGTGTAGATTCGTCCCCAAAGGAGTCTGAATCTGCTGCCAAAATATCGATGTGAATTGTCCATCACGATTAGAAACGATTGTCCTCGGTACTCCATGGAGTCTCACTAGTTGTCTAGTGTATTCCTCAGCTAATCTGCTCACGGCCACGTCTCTCTTATAGGAATAAAACGTGCCGTCTTCCTCAATCTGTCAACGATCACCCAGATAGCATCAAAGCTCCTACTAGTCCTCAACCCATTAACAAAATCCATGGAGACGTCCTCCCACTTCCATTGCGGTACTGGCAGTGGGTGGAGCTCATCTCCAGGCCTGAAATGCTCTATCTTGACCTGCTGACAGGTCGCACACTGAGCCACAAATCTGGCTACATCGGGCTTCAGCCCTCCCCACCAATATGAGTGTCTCATATCATGGTACATCTTACTCGTACCAGGGTGTACTGAGTAAGGTGTACAGTGAGCCTCTTGTGATATCCGCTGTCTCAACTCTGCATCTGCAGGAAAACATTTACGATCATGTCACCTCATAACTCCATCTGCCCTAATAGTGACTTGCGGTGCCTCTCCATGAGACATCCTATCTCTGATCCTCGTCAAGGTCGGGCAGATACCCTACTTCTATTGGATCTCATCCAACAAATCAGGTAGAAACTTTAAAGTAAACAACTGGGCATCCTAATCAAGAAACTAGATGTTCATCTCTAGCCAGGTTAGATCCCTCTGAAGCTGAGGCTATACAGTAAGTTTGGCAATCGCCTTCTCTCGAGGCGTCTTTCTGCTCAAGGCATCAGCTACTACATTCGCCTTGCCAGGATGGTAAAAAATCTCAAGGTCAAACTCCTTGATCAACTCAAGCCATCGACGCGGGCGGTTATTCAATTACCGCTGCGTGAAAATATACTTCAGACTCTTATGGTATGTGAAGATCTGACATGTAGCACCATACAAGTAATGTCTCCAGATCTTCAAAGCATGAACTACTACAGCCAACTCTAGATCATGAGTCGGGTAGTTCACCTCATATGTCTTCAACTGTCGAGACGTATATGCAATCACCCTGCCTCTCTGCATCAACACACATCCCAAGCCTAGCTTGGATCCATCACTATAGACCACAAAATCATCAGAACCCTTTGGTTGTGCCAAGACAGGAGCAAAAGTCAAACACCTCTTCAACTCCTCAAAACTTTGAGTGCACTGGTTAGTCCATACAAATCTGGTAGTCTTCCTCAGAAGACTCGTCAGTGGATGGCCAATCACAGAATATCCCTCCACAAAGCGTCTGTAATAACCGGTTAAGCCAAAAAAAGCTACGCACTTCCTTGACGTTCGTCGGTGTCACCCATGCAGCAACAGACTCGATCTTCGCCGGGTCTACCATAATCCCGTCGGCGGAGACGATGTGTCCAAGAAATGCTACCTCAGACATCCAAAACTCACACTTAGAGAGCTTGGCATACAACTCTCTATCCCTGAAAATCTACAAAACCGTCCTTAAATGCCCAGCATGCTCCTCTCTGCTACGAGAGTACACTAGAATGTCATCAATGAAGACCACTACAAACTGATCCAGGAAGTCAATGAAGATACTATTCATCAACTCTATGAATACTGCTGGGGCATTCATTAGCCTAAATGGCATCACTACAAACTCGTAGTGTCCATAACGGGTACGAAATGCCGGCTGGTGCACATCCTGCTCTCTCACCCTCAGCTGGTGATATCCAGAACGCAAGTCGATCTTGTAGAAGATTGTCACTCCCTGCAGCTGATCAAGTAGATCATCAATACGAGGTAGTGGATACCTGTTCTTGATGTTCACCTTGGTCAGCTCTTTGTAATCTTTACACAGTCTCAACGATCCGTCCTTCTTCCGCACGAAGAGGACAAGTGCACCCCATGGTGAAATGCTAGGGCGTATGAAGCCCTTCTCAGCCAACTCCTCGAGTTGCTTCTTCAGCTCCAACATCTCGACAGGTGTCATACGGTATGGGGCCTTCGAGATGGGTCTCGTGCCACGCTCCAAGTCAATACAATAATCTATGCTCCTCTGAGGTGGCAAGTTAGACGGCTCTGCAAATACGTATGTAAACTCACAAACTACTGGTATGTCCTCCAAAGTTGGACTCTCTTCATCCTTCATGGTGTAGCACCAGAAGCCATTACATCCTTGTGCAATGAGTCTAGCTGCTCGTACGGCATTACTAACAGATCTTGTCTTCCCAAGGTCCCAACCCCGGAATACCTCTATCGTACCTAAGTCGGTAAAGACTGTAGCAGTCCTCTTACCCACATCTAACACCGCACGGTGTCTACGCATCCAATCCATACCTATAGACTTCTTCATGCATCAAAGGCATGACTAAGAAGTCAACAAGTAGTACACGAGTCCCTAAGTGTAAGGGACAACTACGTATCTCATGGGTACCTCTGACCCTACTACCATCAGGTAACCCTATAGTAAAGGGTTCCCCCTCTAGGGTAGACAAACTCAAACGCTCAACACAAGCAGCAGAAATAAATGAATGTGTAGCACCCGTGTCAAATAAAACTATAACAGGTAATCCATGTAACAGAATGGTACTTGTAGCAGCTGGTGCTGGCGGCTCCTCAGCACTCCTCAACTCAAAACCTCTGCCTCGAGCCCCTCGGCTATCACTGGTACCAGCCTCTCTACCTCTACCTCTACTCGGTCTTGGAGCTAACCCCTAGGAAGGCATGCCTGGGACACTCTTTTGTCCCTGGGTCTGATGCTGAGGCGGTCTCTGCCCACCTCTTGCTGCACCTGCAGGGGAAGAACCCTGTTGTGATGACACCTTGCCCTGACGGCAAAACGTAGCTCTATGTCCTGGCTTTCCACATGAGAAGCAAGTCAGTGGTGCTGTAGGGCAATCAGTCCTCACATGCCCATAGGCCCCACAGTTGTAACACTACCGGCCTCTCTCAAATGTCTGTGCAGACACGGGAACACTCGAGCGGCCTTGAGTCTGACCTCGCCCGTAGCTAGATGCTCCTGCACCAGTCGGTGTGGTACGTTGTCTCTTCTCAGACCGTCCTGTCTGAGAAGTCCTCCTTTAGCTAGCTCTCTCTCTCTCATAGGCAGAGGCCCGATCCTGGTAGTCTGCCAATGAGTTACATTAAAATCCCGACATGTATGAGCGTGTGCTCTCCCTTATACGACGGGCGAAAAGGTATACATGTTGGTCCTCAAATGGTGGAGCTGTACCCAGCAATGCCAGCTCCGTTTGGAAGCGACGAATAGTGTTTGTAATGGGTACGTCCTCAAAACCCGCTTCCACGAAATCCTGCCACTTCTCCATCCTCAGTGAGGCAGGGAAGAACTACTCCCTCAACATAGTCCACATCTACTCATAGGTGGTGACTCGTGCTCTAACTGTCCTCCACCACTGATGTGCCAAGTCACGGAATAGAGACTGTACTAGCTCCTTCCGTCTCTAGGCCGATCTAACTGTCTTCTAGGCAACGAATAGACTCTAAAGTTGAGTCTACATGCCCAATCCACATCTCAGTCTCTAGGCCGATCTCCCTAGAGAAGTGTGGTACTCTCTGCTAGTGAAATGCCTTCAACCAGGTATCTGGTCGAGGCCCTCTGGTCTCCTCCACAACTTGAGCTGGCTCAACTACACGAACTGGTGCAGTTGGCACATGTGTAGCTCCATGGGATCTCTCAGATGATCCCTCATGCCTTGGCAGATCTAGGGCTCGTCTGCCCGCTCTGATGGCCTCCTCAAAATGCCGAAGATAATCTCTGAACTCTAATCCACCCATAGAGACCCGGTCTGAGCCATCAGACTAGCCTGGATGGGCCGGCTGCCTCCTGGACCCACCACTCCTCGTAGCTGGAACTACACTCTCGGCAACAACCTCGGGAGCCTCCTCCACCACTTGTGGATCTTCAGCGGGAGCTGGTCCCTGTCTTATCCCTGCTGGAGGAAGAGGTGGTCTACCTCTACCTCTGCTTGCAGCAGTAGTAGCTCTAGTTCGAGCCATCTACGGGGTATGCACACCTAACGTATAAGGCTCTGTATTGGCCATATGTATATATATATATATATATATAATACTTAATAATACATGCGTACACATCATCACATAAGAGATATCTATATATATATATACTGTCGAGATCCTCAGATGGGTGATGACTTTTGTACATACTATCCCAAAACATCTATACTCGGTTTAAAACCAAAACTTTTTAAAAAGTCAGACCCCATATGGATTCTATTTAGTTATCCACTCTACCTTTATTGCAGATAACAAGTGCCATTGTTGTCAACCTAAGGCTTTGATACCAACTTTGTAACACCCCGAATCCGCGGGACTCGGAGTGTCACATTGGGCTAGGATCTCACGATGGATCCTGACCCTAGCCTGACAACAAGTTCACTGGATCTTACAACAAGGCACAAGTAGAGTAAAACCAAATACATAAAAGCTGTATATGATACATCAAAAGAGTTTACAAACTCAAAGCCGAGTACAAAAGAACAGCAACATAAACATCTGATACAAAAGATCCCAACCCACGCATCCTAATGTACAGAAGTCCTCGGTTGGTCACACCATCTGGCTCACTTTGTCGTCTTCCTAACCTACAGATCATCTACAACACGGTATACATCGTTAGCTACAGTAATAGTTAAGCATGAAAGTAATAGCACAAACACACATCAACATCTCATACATGCAATGTCACACACATTCATTTATTATCTTTTATTACGTTATTCCATTACTAATTCAACTTCTTTTGTAATACAAGGAGCCTAAAGAACACCGTCTCTTCCCCCTTTTACCCAGGTGTTGCATGGGGATCTATCTCCCCTCTCAGCTACTGGCTTCCGAGCACCTCCTTCCACGCTCGGCGAGCTTCTGGAAATTGGTTACCGCCCGTTATAATACACTTGGGCCATCTAAATGTATTATATGGTCGTCCTAGTCCGGTTTAGTTTATAAATGCACAATCATATGAACATACATAACCATCTTAATCACACAAATCCATAACTGAACGCTAAGTAAGTCCTAGCAAGGCACACAACATCACAACCTGAAAGGGTTAGGAGACTCGTCTCCATAACCAGAACCAACCTACAACCTCAATCTAAACCTCAAGATCATAACAAGCTCACATATGCCTATGGCATAACCTCAACATCAACACAAGTGCCTAAGTTACATCTCTATCATACAACACATCCTAACCACCCTAACCTAGCTATCAACTAAGCCAAGGCCAAAGGAAAGGAAGGAAGGAAGACATACCAACAAGGTATGCACTAATAGAAGAAAGAGCACACGGCTGATCCAGTGAAGGCGCAGGGGCGGCTCACACACTAGGCGCAGGGGCGGCTGGAGTCAGGCGCAGGGGCGGCCAACTGGGCAGAGAGTTGGTCCCGACTTCTCTTCGATCCCTTTCTCGACTCTCTTCACTTCTTCAACATAGCACAACAACATATACATATATATACACATATATGATCATCAAAAGGCTAGGAAAGGATCCAAACAAGCCCAGCTTGTGATCCTAAGCTAGAAGGAAGAAGAAAGAAGCAAGAATGAAGGAAGAAAGAGAGATGAAGAAGAAAAGCTTACCACACAAGCCCTAGGCTGCAACTATGGAGCATCATCACCTCTATCACCTCAACACAACATCAACAACCTTCAACAACATCCTCAAGAGAAACCATAGCCAAAACCATACTCAAACTCTCAAGAACACTGTCACAAAAGCAAGAAGAGATCAAAGAAGATCAAAGAAAAAGAGAGGAGAAGATGAAGGACGTAGAGGGGATGAAGAAGCTAGAAAGAAGTGGAAAACCCTCTCATTTGAAGGATAGGGAAACTTATAGGAGAAGACAGCCGCAAAGCACGAGTCAAGGAGTAAACGAATGCGGTAGCTCAAGCATAGAGCCGTAGGGGCGGCTAGCCATGGCGCAGGTGCGCCTAGCCGCTGGGGTGGCTCAGATGGTGCGCAGGGGCGGTCTGCAGGGTCAAGCTAAGGCACACAAAAGCTCAACTATGCTCCAAAGACTAAGGCTCTTACATTAGCGGGATACTACAAACGTTTTGTAAAGGGGTTTTCCATCATACCAAGATCTATAACCAAACTACTTCAGAAGAAGGCAAAGTTTGTATGAACTAACAAGTGTCAAGCAAGCCTTGAAGAGTTAAAGAAGAGATTGACTACTGCACATGTGTTAGGTCAGCCGAATGGAGCACTATGGTTCATTGCTTACAGTGATGCGTCTAAAATGAGCTTGGGATACGTCTTGATACAGAATGAAAGAGTCATCGCCTATGCATCAAGACAACTGAGACAATATGAGAAAAACTACCCTAAACATGACTTGGAGTTAGCAACAATAGTTCACGCACTTAAGATTTTGCGGCATTACCTATTTAGGACGACGTGTAAGATCATGACAGATCACAAGAGCCTAACAAACATTTTCACTCAAAAAGAGTTGTATATGAGACAAAGAAGGTGGTTTGAGTTGATAAATGATTATGATTTAGAGATATATCATCTTGGTAAAGCTAATGTGGTGGCTGATGCTTTGAGTAGGAAGTCAGCTCAAGAAAAAGCAATTGCTCGATTAACTAGTACAAGTTGAAATACAAAAAGATCTGATTTGTTGTGGCATTGAAATATGGGTTCAAAAAGACCAAGGGTATCACTGTACCTTGGAGATAGTGCCCAATTGGTTGAAAGAATTTCAATAAAAACAACTAAGTTGTCCTAATTTAACCAAAATAAGGTCAGTGATTAAAAGTAGTGAATCTTCAGATTTCCATATCGATAATGACAATATAATGAGATATCAAGGAAGGGTATGTGTTCCTCAAGATGAAGAGATTAGAAAAAGGATTCTTGTTGAAGCCCATGCAACACCATATTCCATACATCCAGGATCGAACAAGATGTATCGTGATATTAAACCCTACTTTTGGTTGCAAGGTATGAAGAAAAATATTGTTGAGTTTGTGTCACGGTGTCAAACATGTCAACAAGTTAAGATTGAACACCAAAGGCCAGGATGAGAACTCCAATCATTGGAGATACCGGAGTGGAAATGGGAACACATCACTATGGATTTTGTAACCAGTCTACATAGTAGCAAGGTTTATGACTCCATATGGGTAGTGGTTGATCGATTAACAAAGACTGCAAGATTTATTCCTATTAAGGAAACTTGGGGTGTGAACAAGTTAGCAGAGGAATTTGTGAATCAGATAGTCAGATTACATGGAGTTCCTGAGAACATAGTTTCAGGCAGATATGGACGATTTACTTCCCGATTTTGGAGTCAGGTACATACAGCAATGGGAACTAAGTTGAATTTTACAACAACCTTTCATCCATAGTCAGATGGTCAGTCAGAAAGGAATATTCAGACTTTAGAAGATTTGTTGAGGTCATGTGCGCTTGATTGGGGACCGATATAGCCGGCCAGATCATTTACCGTTGGTCGAGTTCACCTACAACAACAATTGGCATGCATTTATTGGGATGGCACCATATGAAGCACTATACGGAAGGAAATGTCGAACCCCATTATGTTGGGATGAGCCTGCCGATGTCATTGATACAGGTCCAGAAAAAGTTAAAAGTGGTATTGAAAAAGTTGCTTTGATTCGAGAAAGGATGTCGGCTGCACAAAGTAGACAAAAATCGTATGCTGATAAGCACCGACGTCTGCTAGAGTTTGAAACAGGGACACATGTTTGGCTGAAAGTTTCACTGACTCGTGGAGTCAAACGGTTTGGTATCAAGGGGAAGTTAAGTCCTCGGTATATTGGACCATTTGAGATTTTTGAAAATTTTGGTAAAGTGGCTTATCGTTTAGCATTACCGCCAACAATGGATGGAGTACATCCAGTGTTTCATGTATCACAACTAAGACAGTATCAACCAGATCCGACCCATGTGCTCAGCTATGATGCTATCGAGATAGAGCCTTATCAGACCTATACCGAGTTTCCTATGGCTGTGTTAGACAGAAAGATGAAGAAGTTAAGGAATAAAGAGATTTCATTAGTGAAGATCCAGTGGTCCCGAAGGGGAATGGAAGAGGCTACATGGGAAACAGTTGAACAAATGAAAAGAAATTATCCAGAGGTGTTTAGTTCTTTGATCGGTGATTGAGATAGAGGTATGAATTAGTACCTAACTTTTTCCACTAACTAATGTGCCTATATGGTTCTATGTTAATTTGATTTTTGTGTGTGTGAATTGATTTGTGTTTGCTAACATAAGAAGTGATAGACTTCGCTAGTGTGAGCTTGATGACCCCTGCTAACATGGTAATAATTTATGCTTGCATGAAATGAAAAGATAGGTTAGTTATGTGACTGATAGATTCAGTCTTCTAATGAGTAGTGTACTAAAGTTTTGGGACGAAACTTTTTCTTAAGGGGTGTGTGATGTAAAAGCTAGGATTTTCGAATCCTAATAAAGGATGTTTAAGGGTGATTAAGTTAATCATCGATATCAATTGACCCATAAATTGCGAATAGTGTGTAGATGACGAGTATGAATTCCACTGTCATGATCCTAACGTAATTTTGGACTTATGGGGAAATTTTCACTTTATACTCCGGGGAATAATTTTTACCCTCTCGTATTATTTGGAGTATTTGGGAGGTTCAATTAATAAAACTACAGTTGAGAGAAATGATCAGGACATCGGATATGTTCTAGATATGAAATAACATTGAAAGACAAAATGGCCAAAAGAGTCGCTATTTCGTTTCTTAGCGGCTAAGAAAGATGGCTTAGGAATACGCGTTTTCAGAGTAAGTTGCGGAATAATTGTCCACACAATATATCAGATTTATTATTCCAATTTCGAGAAGTTTGGAGAAGGGGCTCAAACCGCCTTCGGATCGGTAAAAGGATAATTATTGACTTTGTTGAAAGGATAATTATCGTCTTCGCAATAAATAGCGGAAATTATTTTATTAATTCATTTCCTTTAACAATTCCTCGTAAAAGCTCTGATTTTTCTCAACCTTCAAATTCAGATCTACTCTCCAATTCTAATCCGATTTCAAATCCGTTTGAGTTTTTGGATTCCTCTCTTCATCCTATTCATATCGGTATCGAGTTTGTGTTTTTCCGAGCACATAAAGGGCTGGTCGAGCATATTAGTTGTTTGGCTGGTGGCGCCGTCCAAGTTCCAGTGGATTTGAAGGTGTCTGAGCGTAGCCAGCGTCATTGTGATTCCGAATCTTCTTTCGGATCGTCAATCGGGTTAGTAACGAATAAGTTATGAATTTATTCGTTTTCCGTATTACGATTTGGCCTATATTTGCCTTAGGCTTGTCAAAATGGATAATTGGAAATTCCATTATACTCGTTACATTATTCTGGTGATTATGGGCTATTTGTTTGATGATATCTGATGACAGTTGGGTTGAGAAATTGCCTGCAGGAAGAACCTTATTCTGATGAAATTTAATTAATTAATTAAAATTTAATTAATTAAATTAGGAATCTAGAAAATGCTATAAGCTAATTAAATTCAAAGGAATGAATTTAATTGATGTTTGAAGCAAGAAGTTTAATACGAGGAATATGATATTCTCGACAGGAGGTGTTGAAGACGGTAGACTAACTACAGCTTAGTTGCTCAGTGAGCGTATCCAGGTAAGTCTTCGGACTTACTTAGCTTCGATTTGCAGAAACCCGTGCCTGAGAGATTTATATCTCACTATGTTGATATGTGTTATTGTTCTGAAATGCCTTGTTGTGTTGAAATGTGAATGTTGATATGCATTGTGATGTGTTATGTGTGAAGCATGCTTGATGTGTTTTACGATGAAAATGATGTTATGACGTGTAAAGCATGCTTAATGTTGTAGTGTTTATTATCATGTCATGGTAATGAGAAATTGTTAAACGAACATGTGTTAGCCTTTTGAGGCGTGCTATAGCATGACATGATAAGCTTGTTGAAACATGATATTGTATGACATGATAAGCCTTTTGAGGCATGTGATATGATGATGGCCTGTAAAGGTCAATAGTATGTAAATTGTTTAAGACTCTGAGCTAACCATTAGCCAGGTCGCTAGCTATTGCAGTGAATGCCGGAGTTCGGCCAAACCCGGATCACTTGCGTTTGTATAAGAATGAAACCGAGTCCGATGGACTTCAGCCTCGGCTCGCACACCTAATTAAAAATGGTAAATGTTTGCATTAACATGAATGGGAAAATGTTGCATGTGGTTAGGGGTTAAGACCATAACCCACCACGAGAAAGCATGGCCCATAGACTTGATCAATCTGGCTACAACCTAAGAGCACATGTATGAATTAACCTAATATGTGCAATGGTAAGCTCACACCAAAGTCAGAACCGTCTAAGCAATGATTCCGGATTTGGTCCGGGATCCCAAATTGTGAATTTCATACTGCATTCACGTGCATCATTCATAAAAGCATGATATCATCTCATGAGCACGGTATATGGTATCTGAATATATTTTGTTGGTTGTGTGCAATTGTGTACACATGTTGATTTCAAGCTGAAATTTTAAGACACCTGTTCAGGTGTCATGTTTTGAAGTGTCGTTTTGGGATATACATACTAACTGCATGCACGGTTGTTATGTATATGTTTTATAAATGACAGGTTGAATATTTTCATTATTTATTCGTGCTTCTTGTTGCAAGGTCCTATTTGTGAAGTTGTTGTCAGGCTAATTGATGGGACCCACTGTGTGGTCCTTAGCCTAGTGACGTCTTGGGTTACTTAAAATTCGGGTCGTTACAAATATGACCTCCGAATTCCTTACGAAAATTTCCCACCAGCTAAAACTGCTGAATTTAGAAGTAAAATTAATGCTTTTATCATGAAAGACAAGGAGAGCTTATTTGAGTCTTGGGAGATATTCAAAGCCCTTCTACTTGATTGTCCACATCATGGAATTCCAAGAATAGAGCTCCTTGAAACCTACTACACGGGATTTGTTGACGAATCAAAATTCCATCTTCGATCACTTTCCGGAGGAACCTTCATGGATAAACTAGGTGATGAGGCATGGAATTTCATTGAAAGACAAACATTGGTACAAGATAAATATTCTGAAAGGTGGAATGACGATGGACTCCGGCGACTCGAAGTCCATGAGATAAGTCTTACTACCAATTTATCTACTGAAATTGATACTCTTAAACATCAAATGAAAGAAGTGAAGAAAAATCAAGCTCCGGCGCAAGCCAATTTACCTCCTAGAGAGCGTGATGTAAATTTCACGGGGCAAGGAAATCAGCAAGGAAATTACCAAGGGAATAACTATTGAGGGAACCGGAAGAACAATTACAAAAACAGGAATTCCGAAAGAGGAGGAGGATGGCATCCCGATTATAGTCATCCCGGATTTTCATACTCAAATCTGGATGGCGCATTGAATCTGCCTGCGTCCTCTAGCAATGCTCCTCTCGCGAGAAATCAAAATCCCCCACCGGGATTTAACCAACGTCCTAAGGATGCAACGTAAAAGTTGTTGGAAGCTTTAGTAGGGGAGATAGAAGAAATAAAAGAAGGCATGAATTATCTCACTAAACCCCAAAAAGGTTTGGAGAATCAAGTTTTTAACAATACAAGAGAAGTTCCGAGAGATCAAGGGAGACTTCCCGGATGAACGGAAAGCAATCCAAAAAGGCAAATAAATGCTATCACCACAAGAAGCGGAATCCAAACCAATGATCCATTACCTAAGAATGTGGACAAAGGGAAGCAACCAATGATCGAGGAGGAACTAGAACCAAGCATCAAGGAGAAAGAAAAAGCACCGGTCTATGTACCTCCTCTAGCATAAAAACCACCTCTACCTTATCCTAAATCTCGCACTAGAGAACGCATCGAAAAACATTTCGGTAAGTTCGTTGATCTCATGAGAAAACTGCATATTAATATTCCTTTTATGGATGCCATTGTAGGAATGTCGGCATACGGAAAGTTCTTGAAGGAAATCCTTTCCAACAAGAGGAAGCTAGAAGATGTTGGAGAAGTAAGGATGACAAAAACGTCTTCCAAACTTATCCAAAAAATGAAAGGAGAGATGTCACCAAAGCTAAGGGATCCTGGATCATTCTGTGTTAACATTGGCATTGGAAGAGTATCATACGAAGCTCTATGTGATTTTGGGGCAAGCGTGAGCATAATACCTCTAGCATTGTGCGAGAAAGCTGGACTTGGAACGCCAAAACCAATAAAGATGACGTTATACATTGCGGATATTTTCATCACACATCCCATGGGGATTCTAGAAGACATTCCCGGCTTGCTACGTAAGTTTTACATTCCCATTGATTTCGTTGTTTTAGACATTCCTGCAGATCATCCCGTTCCAATCATACTTGGAAGACCTTTCCTTGCAACTTCGGTTGCATGGTGGATTGCAAGAATGCAATACTCTCCTTCAAATTGGAGATTAGCATATAGAGTTTCAGCTGGCTTCAATGATCAAACGGTCAGTTGTGGGAGAAGACATATTTAACACTTATGATGAAGAGGAATGAAGGGAAGAGGTAAGCTCTATCCTACTCAAAGATCCACTTGGAAAGGTTATTAGCTTGTGCATTGTAGATGAAGGGGAACAAGAGGATTGTAACATTGAAATCCGAGCACTAAGAACCTTGGAGGAAGATTCCAAAGCAGAGTTTGAAGTGTTAAAAGAAGCCACGGAAAAAGCTGGAAAAATCGACTCACTATAGGATAATCGGTCGATTTTCTTGGATAAAAAAAATTAATTCAACCGATTTTCCATATGTCAATTGTAAAAATTAAACCAAAAAATTGACCCCCTAGAAAAATCGGTCGATTTTCCTAATACTTCCACAACTTCTCCGGAATCAATTGCAAGCGTTCTCAAATGCAACAACACAACTCCCTCGACTTCAGAGGCTCCCCCAATAACCTTGTTAGGTCAGAACTCATCAATCAAGGATCCTCCTCCCTTGGATTTGAAACCTCTTCCTTCACACTTAAGGTACGCATTTCTAGGACCGAACTCTACATATCCGGACATTGTTAGCGCTAATTTAACAAGAAGATGAATTTAATAAATTAATGCATGAACTAAGACTACACAGGAAAGCTTTAGGTTGCACTACTGATGATCTTGTTGGCATTAAACCTTCTTTAAGCATGCATAAGATTTTGATTGAAGATAACCATAAGCCTTCACGGGAACTTCAAAGACGGTTAAATCCGATCATGAAAGAGGTTGTGAAGACGGAAATTCTTAATCTTCTTGATGCAAAAATTATCTTTCTGATTTTCGATAGCAAATGGGTGAGCTCCTTTCATGTAGTTCCGAAGAAGGGAGGAATGACCGTTGTAACTAACAAAAACAACGAACTCATTCCAACAAGAACAGTGACGGGATGGAGGATGTGCATTGATTACCGAAGGATGAATGTTGCAATGAGGAAGGATCACTTCCATCTTCCTTTCATCGATCAAATGCTTGAAAGGTTGCACAATACTCTCACTTTTGCTATTTGGATGGATATAGCGGTTTCTTCCAAATTCCCACCCATCCCGACGATCAAGAGAAGACTACATTTGCGTGCCATTGGGGTACGTTTGCTTATAGAAGGATTCCATTTGGAATTTTCAATGCGACGACCACCTTCCAAAGATGCATGATGACCATCTTTTCTGAATGCATATAGAACGAAAGGGAGGTTTTTATGGATGACTTTTCAGTTTACAATTCCTCGTTTGATGATTTTCTAGCTAAACTTTCTTTAGTTTTGCAAAGATGTGAAGACACTAACCTTGTCTTGAATTGGGAGAAGTATCACTTAATGGTTAGCGAAGGCATTGTTTTAGGTCATATGGTTTCCAGCCGCGACATTGAAGTGGATAGGGAAAATATCAAGACCATTAAAAGACTACCTCCGCCAACTTTGGTGAAAGAAGTAAGGAGTTTCCTTGGTCACGCAGGTTTTTTATAGGAGATTTAATTTTTCTAATATTTTTAAACAATTGACTAACCTACTAATGAAAGATGTGGTTTTTGAGTTTTCGAAGGATTGTCTAGATGCTTTTTACACGATAAAGGAAGCCTTCATCTCCGCTCCTATCATTTAACCACCGGATTGGAACTTTCCCTTTGAAATCATGTGGGATGCTAGTGATGTAGCCATAGGAGTCGTGCTTGGGAAAAAGAAGGATGGAGGCACTTATGCCATCGATTACGCTAGCAAGACGCTAGATGAAGCTCAACTAAACTACACTACGAAAGAAAAGGAGTTGTTGGCGGTGGTCTATGCTTTTGAAAAGTTTTGTTCTTACCTTGTGGGAGCGAAAGTGATCGTTTACTCCGACTCTGCACAAATCTGCTACTTGCTCACAAAGGAAGATGTGAAACCACAGCTTATTAGATGGATCCTCCTTCTACAAGAGTTTGGCTTAGAGATCCGTGATAAGAAAAGTTCCGAGAACACGGTGGCGGACCATCTAATCCGACTTCCCCATCTCATAAGCAAGGACGAGGATATACCTACAGATAACTCCTTTCCGGATTAACAACTGCACGAAATCGAGGAATGCCTTCATCAAATCGCAAGAGGAATCGAGCTTTGGTATGTTGATTTCGTTAATTATTTGGTTTGTCAAGAAATACTTCTAGAATTATCATTTGAACAAAGGAAGAAGTTCTTCAAGAATGTAAAGCAATACCATGGAATTAACATCTCCTTTTGAAGAGAGGTCCTGATGGAATGAATAGAAGATGCATTCCGAAAGATGAAGTGGTAAGCGTTATCCGGCATTGCCATTCACTAGCTCTTGACGGACATGCTAGTTCACACAAAACAAATGCTAAGGTACTCTAATCCGGTTTCTTTTGGCCTACTCTATTTAAAGATGAGCAAAACAATGTTGTTGTTTGCGATGCTTGTCAAAGAACAGGAAACATATCAAGAAGGAACGAAATGCCTCTTAACAACATTCAAAACGTTGAGATCTTCGATGTATGGAGAGTGGACTTCATGGGGCCATTCCCATCTTCTTGTGGAAACCAATACATACTTCTAGTTGTGGATTACGTTTCAAGATGGGTTGAAGCGATCGATTCTCCCACTAATGATGATGTGGTGGAAGAGAAGTTTTTTAATTGAACGATCTTCCCAAGATTTGGGACGCCCCGAACCATCATTAGTGACGGAGGAACGCACTTCACCGCCCATAAGTTTGAAACTCTATTGTCTAAGTATAGGGTAACCCGCAAGGTTGCCACTCCTTACCATCCTCGAACAAGTGGCAAGTAGAGATCTCGAATAGAGAAATCAAGAATATTCTAGAGAAAACCATCTCTAGAACGAGAAAGGATTGGTCGATGAAGCTAAATGATGCGCTTTGGGCATATATGACCGCTTTCAAGACTCTCATAGGCATGACACCTTACAACCTTGTATATGGGAAGTCTTGTCATCTTCCAATGGAGTTAGAGCACAAGGCATACTGGACAATCAAATGGCTCAACTTCAATTTGAACGAGGCTAGATAGAAGCGCCTCTTGGACATCAATGAGCTAGAAGGGGTCCGCTTAAACGCCTATGAGAATGCACGGATCTACAAGGAAAGAACGAAGAGGTGGCATTATAAGCACATCATTTCAAAGGAGTTGAAAGAAGGAGATCTCGTCCTTGTTTCCAACTCCAGACTCCGCTATTTCCAGTTAAGCTTAAATCTTGTTGATCTGGACCTTTTGTAATCAAATAAATCTTTTCCCATGTTGCAGGTGAAGTATGGGGTGAAAAAACCGGACGTTTCAAGGTCAACGGTCATTGTTTGAAGAAGTATACGCCGGAAATGCCGGTAGAAGACATTGCTTCTATCCTTCTGACGTAATCATAGAGGGAGACAAGTAAAACTAGCGACCTTAAACCAAGCGCTTCTTGAGAGGAAACTCAGGGTATTTCTATGTCTTTTCCTTTTCATTTAATATTAGATTTGTTTTTTTTTGTTTCTTTTTCGTTGGTACGCTCCGTTTTTTCTTGTGTCGTTGATGGCAGAAACTTGGTACTATCTCAAGGAATAACGTAAGATCAAGATCCTGATAGAAAAAGATGGAAGAAATAGCAATAACAAGGAATGAAGGAAGAACAAGGACAAAAATTGGACATAAAGGGAAAATCGATCGATTTGCTTAACGATAATTCAGTTAAATGGACCGATTTACATCAAGTCGTAGCTAAAATCGGACCAGAAATCGGTTCAAGGAAAAAAATCGGTCAATTTCCCTTGTAAGTGAACGAATCTGAAGAAAATCGGGCTGATAAAAAAAATCGACCTAGGAAATCGGTCGATTTTCTTCACAAAACTCATAAATTTTAACGCGTTCACTTCTTCGTCTTCTCCACTACTCCAACTCATTTCTTCTTCTCTTCCACGACAAAGAGCTCCGACAACCGCCCTCCCCAACTCCAATCTTCATTCTCTAACTGTTTTCGCTCATTCTTGAGCTAAAACCGAAGCTCTCGACGAGATTTTGAAGATTCAAGCCACAACCAGCATGGAAAATTGGCGAATCATCGGATTTTCAGGTTTTTATACTCCAAACCCTAACGAAATTACTTTGCATAGATTCATGTTTTTGGTGGGTTGTATTGTTGCAATTATTGTGCTGAATAGCTTAGAACTTATCTGAGGAAACTTGTGGAAGTGTTGGCTTGAGAAAGACTTTGCAACATCGATAGATTTGTCACAACAGTGGAAAAATTGACAGATTTATCTCAAGAACAACCCGATTGTCTTCCACTGAGATGGATTATTTGCGTATATCAGCCCGTACTTTGCTCCTAAGGAGGGGATCTTATTCCTAACCCTCTCCACCCACTCCTCCACCACCAGCAAGGCTCCCAACTATCCAAGAGAAAGACAAATGCCGGTATGATTGCCTTCTCACTCGTCCTATCGTCCCTCCTCGCTTTATTGTTCTTGATGAATTATATGAGCTGCATAATAGAAAGGACATTGACTGGATGAATGAACGAAATGGGTTGATGGACTTTGTTAAGATTAGGGAGGATGCATACCAGGAAATCACATTAGAATTCCTAAGTTGCTTTAAACATGATCATAGGGAGCGGAATGTGACTTTCCGATTATTGAACAAGAATTACCCCTATACTATTGCTATGTTCGGGAACATGTTTGGATTCCCAACCTCTTCCGCATGTACAGTCCCTTATGGAGTATGTGCTAGTGGTTTTTGGGAAAGCATATCCATAGGAGAGGAAGGAAAAGATAGATGGAGAACCAAGAATTCAAAAGAAAAAGAGTATGTATAACCTCTCTTTCAAACTCACTCACCGGATCCTTAGCGAGTCGATGTTTGCAAGAACGGAGACTCTACAAAAGGTGAAGGCAGACGAGTTATAAATCTTATATTGTATGAACACAAAGACGGTTCCCGATTTTGCCACCATGCTTGCCGACTACTTAGGGATGATAGCTAATAAATCCGGGGGAGATGTGTGTGTTGGAGGTCTTGTGACCCATGTGGCTAAGGCCTTGGGCGTTGATTACTCGGCTTGTAATCTAGCTGCGGAAGCGCAACCTTTAGGACTTCAGCGCCTTATTTCTAGAGGGATTATAGTTCCTAGAGGGTGAGGCACCCTCCATGTAGTCATGTCATGGACTAGAGTTCCTAAAGACATAGTTTGAAAGAGCGCATACACTATTAAGAACCACCATTATTGGAGAGAGGGTTTCGAGTATTTCAGTGATGAGAAGGAGGTTGTTGAGGAGTATGAGGCCGCTGAGGGCTACGCTGCTGATGAGCATGTCCCGACTAGGGGTATGCTAGAGTGTGAGAGCGGTAGAGATACGGACGTTATGGATACCAATACCCAAGGAGCGGGGCTGAGAAGAGCTCTAGTTGATGACGACGAGGCCACAGAGGATGAGTTTGTAGCTGGGGCGATTAAAAGGTTTCCTGGACAACATGAGGTTCCATTGAGACTACCCCGACACTGGTTTTCACATGCATCTTTGCGTGGGAGCCGTCGTTGAGGAGATTATTCTAAGTTCTCTACACAACTGGGAGCATTGACAATGAGAATTTAGGGACTCCGTACAGATTATCTTACAGTCTCCACACAGATTATCAAAGTCTTCGTACAGATTATCAAGAGCTCCGTTCGGATTTTTATGGCTTCCGTGATGAGGTTCGAGCCCGACATTCTTTCTATGAAGGACAGTGGGATGACCTTTACTATCATACCTTTGGAGAATACTATGATCCTGCAGCTCCGAGATAGTTTCATCTTCTCTAGGCTCCTCTTCTACTTCTATGACTTTCTCCTTCTCTTTGTCTTGTGGCTTTAACTCTTTAGGAATGTTTAATGGACTCTTTAGATCAAGGAACTCTTAAGATCAAAATTATAAGGTACATTATTTCTAAAAACTACTCCCGGAGGTGGGATGTGCTTTTCACCTCAGGTCCTTAGTGCATAAATTCTAGCATTGCCTCCTCTAGGCACTTATCTAAACACTTCCTCTTACATGACTTCTCTAGCAAGGTCTTCTTGATCTAATATCCTAGCCTCAAGATCAATAATTATTTGTCTTAGTTGCTCCTCTATTTGTCTAGCTTGAGCCATTTCATTTTCTTGATCCATATCAACTCTTTGCTTCCTTTTCTATCTTAACTTCCTCAAGGATCATTCAATCTCGGTATCAAGTGATGTGAGCGCTTTGTAAGCAAAGACACAAACTCATGCTAACAATGTAATAAAACACATTATATTGTAACGGCTCCAAAAATTTGATGTGGGTTAGATGAACTATCCTAAACCCAAATATTACCGCAAGTATACGGTCGTGTCAATACGAGTACATAATATAATATCAAGGTCCAAATCCCAAGAGACTATATATGTAAGACCCCAGTTTTGCCTTCCCTGCCCCCGCGGTGAAGAAGGCCGCCCCTGCGGCCGAGGTGATCTGCCCCTGCGGATGACGACAGATCGTGCCCGATCTTTCTTCCGTTCTTTTTATCTTCCTTCCATAGATAGAATATCAGATATTCTATCCTATGGGCCGGTTTCCTGATCTTCTCTTTAAACCCTAGACGCCTTTCCGTCTATCCTTCTAGCTTGTCCCTATATATTCCCGTCTTTTCCTCTTTTTCCCGTTTCTTGCTTACGCCTTCTTCAACCCTAGAGTGTTGCAGCCTTGCCCTTGTGTTCTTGCTGAACGTGTAAGTTCTTCCTCCCTTGTTCTTCTTCACGTTCATGTGTTAATGCACCTTGCTTCTCCTTTTGTTTTAATTTCTTCCTTTCGTTCTTCTCGTTTCTTCTTCTCCAATGATCAAGCTTGAGACTTGATTCTTATGGATCATTCCGTTGTTGATCCTTTGTTGTTCTCAGGCTCTTTGGAGTTGAGTCTTGACGTGTTGGAATCAAAAGTGCGGACTTTGGTTGCCCTTGTTTTGAGTTTTGTCAAAGAGAAGCCGATAGTATCTTATGTCAAAGATCCGCCCCCGTGCCTGCACAGAGCCGCCCATGCGCCTTTGTCATGTGCCGCCCCTGCCCCTCTCCCCAACGGCCCCTACAGTTTTCTCTACTATAACTCCCGTCTTTGGTGAGTTGCTTCCTTCCTTCCTTTCCTCATTCCTTTCTTGGTTACTTGTGGTTGTTCCTTGTTCCCTGAGTTGTTGTAAGACTAAGGTCGATCCCTTAGCTTGTGGATATCTCTTAGAGATCGTTGGGACTAGAAGTTATAGACTTCTAGCAACCGTTTCATTCCTGATCCATGATGCTTGTTCGTACAGGCTTTCTTTGCTCCTTTCCTGAGGGAAACTGAGCTTTCTCCTAAGTTGTTCGCTGATCTTGAGTTACCTTCGAGTGAGGTAAGTCCCTTGGACTTACTTAGCTTCATTCCGTGTATTAGTTGGATTGTTTTGGCTTGTTTGTGTTGTTTATCATGTTTATAATGGATAACTGGAAATAGGGTTCACCCTTTGATGGTCTTAATTGGCCCAAGTGTATTGTAACCGGGCGGTGACCAGTTGTCTACTTCTACAAGAGACTAGAATGCGCTCTTGCAACCCAGGCCCGTAGGTAACGGATAATACTGATCTATTCATATTGGTAGACGGAAGAGGAGGCGAGTTTTGGGAAATTCTCGTGTGACAAAAAAAGTTGAATCAGTAATGGATAACCTTAAGAAAGATAATAACAGGTTGTGTGCAAGCATGCTATGTGTGTTTTTTTACCTTATGTGTGATTGTTCCTTTACGCTCTTGCTAGTACCTAAAATGTTAGCTAACGGTTTATACCGTCGTTGTAGATGTTCCGCAGGTTCAGGATGCTGCTGATGATCCGGATGGTGTGGTCAGCCGGGGTTCCCGTACATTATAGGACAGGATCGGGTTTTGTTTCTTTTGTTGTTTCCCTTTTATTTTCAACTCGGCTGCGGAGCTTTTGTGTTTTCTTTTGTTTAAACCTTTGGTTTTATTTTGAGTTTTGATTTTCATTCGTTTGTGCGTTGTTGTAAGATCCGTTTGCTGTTGCTACTCTAAGGGTCGGGACCCATTGTGTGGTCACAGCCCGTAGTGCTTCGAGTTCCTAGAGCTTGGGGTGGTACAATATGGTATCAGAGCTAGGTTGGCAACAATGGCACTCGAAATCTTCTCAAGGTCGGATGGATAAAAAATAGAACCCGCAAGGGGTCTAACGTTTTAAAAGGGGGTTTTGTTTTAAACTTTTCGGTCTGGGATAGATGTACGGGCGACCACCACTACCTCCGCGGATCTCAGTAGTGTAGTTTCTTTTGTGTTGGCCTTTATGTGCGCTTATTCTGGTTTTACTTTTGCTGTAGTGTGGCCTTATATATATATTCTTATATATCTATCCTTATAGCAGATGGCGTGTACTAGAGCTACATCTACTATTGGGCGAGGAAGGGGTCGACCACCACTTCCACATGCCGTCCGTGGACGAGGACGTGCAGGAAGACCTCCACTAGCTAGAGGTCGGGACCAAGACCCAATTGCTGACCCGCCTATTGTTGAGGCGTTTGTAGAGGAAGTTGCTGAGAGTGTTGTTCTTGAGGATGGGAACGGGACCGCTGCTAGGTCTGGAGCACAGGGAGCGCCATCGACAGAGTCTGCACGAGTGTCTATCGGAGTTTTTGCATATCGCGACTATGTGTAGAGAGTTGAGGAGGCTATCAAAACTGGAGGACCAGCACCAGTGCCTCCAGTTCCTTCGAGATCAGTTGAGGTTTCGCAGAGAGTTTTACAAGTTGTTGCCCCACCCGCTGGAGTTGTTGAGGTTGTTAGACCGCCGGCTGAGGCGATGGAGCCGAAGCCCGACAGTTGGTTGAAGGCTTTCGACCAGCTAAAGGTTCTCACTTTCATGGGAAAGACTGGTTTGGAAGTGGAGCAGTGGCTAGGACAGCTGGATACTGCTATGGAGGCTATCAGTTGTCTAGAGGGACGTCGAGTCAACATAGTGCAGACGCTGTTGAAGGATCAAGATCATTCTTGGTGTAGGACCATTCGTAGTAAGGTCACCAGTTATGAGCAAATGAAGACGGTGATCAGGGATCGCTATTGTCCTACAACTATGAAGACAGACCGTCTCCGGGATTTCCTTGAGGCTGGATTCGAGGATTTGCCTATTGTTGAGATTATAAGCAAGTTTCAGGATGAGTTGTCTTTGTTGGGTCCGTCCGCACCACCTGAGGATCAGCATGTTTACCTTTTCTCTTGGAGGTTGACGGAGTCGACACGCTCTTATCTTGCTAGTTTCCGTTGTGATTCTTTGACGGACTATCAAGATAGAGCTACTGCGTATGAGAGACACCGACCAGGTCAGAGCAGAGCTTCTCAGACAGGAGGTCCTGAGAAGAGACAAAAGATTGGATCAGCCAGTACTGGAGCTAGAGCAGTTGGGTTTGGCCGTAGTTAGACGCCTGGACGTTCTAGTTTCCAACAGAGTTTTGACGAAGGACGGCAGTGTCATAACTGTGGAGTAGCTGGACACATCCGAGTTGACTGCAAGAAGTCAGCAGTGACTTTCTTTTCTTGTGGCAAGTCTGGACACAGAGCTACGTGTTGCCGCCAGGGCAAGGCGCTATCTCAGAAGGGTTCTTCACCTTCTAGTGTTGCTGGAGGAGGATACAGATCTCAGTTTTAGCATCAACAGGAGAGAGTTTCTGGTTCTACTACTCCTCAGGGTTCCACTCGAGGACAGGGAAGAAGTAGAGGATGTGTTGGTGGATCTACAGACACCAGGGATGCATCAGCTAGAGTGTATGAGTTGAGGAGTGTTGTAGAGCCACCAGCACCAACAGCCACAGGTACCATTCATATTAATGGTTTTCCTGTCAGAGTTATTTTCGGTACTAGTACTACGCATTATTTTATATCTAATGCCTGTGTAGATAAATTGGCCTTAGTTACTGTAGAAGGTAGACCCTTCTTTATAGGATTACCCGATGGGGGTAAGGTTCGAGGTACACAAGAGGTTCGCGATTGCCCTATTAGATTGGGAGGTCGCGATTGGCCAGCTGACTTCTTCGTCATGTACTTAGTACATGAAGAAGTTCTGGACATTGGCAAGAGGACATTGATATGGATTGGATGGATCGACATCGAGCAGTTCTAGACATTGGCAAGAGGACATTGACAGTAACTACAGATGCAGGCCATGTTGAGATTTTCCGAGGATGGGATCTCGGGAAGACTGGTACAGTCATCAGTGCAATTCGAGCTGTGAGACTTATTAGTTAGGGCTGTGAGGCTTTTTGGTGCTATGCCATGAAGGATAGTACTAGTCCGGCTTTGGAGGAGATTCCAGTAGCTTGCGAGTTTGCTGACGTCTTTGGAGAGCCATAAGGTTTACCTCCACAGAGGAGTATAGATTTTGGCATTGAGCTAGAGCCCGGTACGAGACCGATCTCTAAGACTCCTTATCGTATGGCACCTATCGAGATGCTTGAGTTGAAGAAGCTGCTCGAGGAGTTAGCAAAGAAGGGTTTCATCCGCCCTAGTGTATCTCCTTGGGGCGCACTAGTGCTCTTCGTCAGGAAGAAGGACGGGTCGACGAGGTTATATATCGACTACCGAGAGCTGACCAAGGTGACGATCAAGAACAAGTACCCATTACCCCGTATCAACAATCTTTTGGATTAGCTGCATGGAGCTTCTGTGTTTTTGAGGATCGATCTGAGATCTGGTTATCACCAGCTGAGGGTGAGAGAGCAGGACGTAGCCAAGATGGCATTTCGGACCAGATATGGACACTACGATTTTGTAGTGATGCCATTCGGGCTCACAAATGCGCCCGCAGTTTTCATGGAGTTGATCAACAGCATCTTCATATATCGAATTCCTAGACCAGTTTGTAGTTGTCTTAATCGACGACATTCTGGTTTACTCCCGCAGTAGAGAGGAACATGCAGGACACTTGAGGATTGTTCTTCAGGTCCTACACGATAGAGAGCTCTACGCTAAGCTCTCTAAGTGCGAGTTTTGGATGTCCGAGGTAGCATTCCTTGGTCATATTATTTCAGCTGAAGGGATCAAGGTATATCCAGCGAAGATTGAGTCAGTAGCTTCTTGGCCGCCTCCCAAGAATGTCAAGGAGGTACGCAGCTTCTTAGGATTGGCGGGCTACTACAGGCGTTTTGTTGAGGGCTTTTCAGTTATCGCCCGACCGCTCACTTCCTTGTTGTGGAAGTCTACTAGGTTCGAGCCGTGCTTGGGATGTGTTTTGATGCAGAAGGGTAAGGTGATTGCTTACGCGTCTAGACAACTGAAGACGTACAAGGAGAATTACCCTATCCATGATTTAGAGTTGGCTGCTGTTGTTCATGGTTTGAAGATTTGGAGGCATTTTATGTACGGATCTACTGTCGAATATTCACATACCATAAGAGTCTGAAGTACATATTCACTCGGCGGGAGTTGAATAACCGCCAGCGTGGATGGTTGAAGTTGATCAAGGACGTCGATCTTGAGATCTTATACCACCCGGGAAAGGAAAATGTGGTAGCACATGCCCTTAGTAGGAAGACTCCTCGGGAGATGGAGATCGCTAGGCTGACAGCTCAGCCACAGTTACAGCGAGACCTTGCATGGCTAGAGATTGATATCCACTTCCCGGATTCCGACAGTCAGTTGTCTAGCTTGGAGATAGTACCTGATTTGTTGGCCGAAATCTGACAGAAGAAGAAGAGTTGTCCAGCTTTGACGCAGATCCGAGACCGGATGTCTCGAGGAGAGGCACCACAGTTTGCAGTTGGTACTGATGGAGTTTTGAGACGCCAAGAGCGTTTTTGTTTGCCGTCAGATCGAGAGTTGAGACAGAGGATCCTTCAGGAGGCTCACTCTTCACCTTACTTAGTCCATCTCGGTGCGAGTAAGATGTATCAGAATATCAGACGCTCTTTCTGGTGGGGAGGTCTAAAGCCAGACGTCGCGAGATATGTAGCTCAGTGTGCGACCTGTTAGCAGGTCAAGATCGAGCATCATAGACCAAGAGGAGAGCTACACCCACTTTCCGTTCCTCAGTGGAAGTGGGAGGACATCTCTATGGATTTTGTGACCGGGTTGAGACCAAGTCGTGGTTTTGATGCTCTGGGTCATAGTGGATCGACTGACGAAGACAACACATTTTATTCCGATCAAGTAAGCGTAGCCAGTGAGTTGATTGGCAAAGGAGTTAACGAGACAGATAGTGAGACTTCATGGAGTACCTAGGACTATAGTCTTTGACAGAGACGGACAGTTTACTTCGAGGTTTTGGTAAGGTGATTGCTTATGCGTCTAGACAACTGAAGACGTACAAGGAGAATTACCCTATCCATGATTTGGAGTTGGTTGCTGTTGTTCATGCTTTGAAGATTTGGAGGCATTATCTGTACGAATCTACGTGTCAAATATTCACATACCATAAGATTCTGAAGTACATATTCACTCAGCAGGAGTTAAATAACCGCCAGCGCAGATGGTGGGAGTTGATCAAGGACTTCGATCTTAAGATCTTATACCACCCGGGAAAGGAAAATGTGGTAGCACATGCCCTTAGTAGGAAGACTCCTCGGGAGATGGCGATCGCTAGGCTGACAGCTCAACCACAGTTACAGCGAGACCTTGCATGGCTAGAGATGGATATCCACTTCCCGGATTCCGACAGTCAGTTGTCTAGCTTGGAGATAGTACCTGATTTGTTGGCCGAAATCCGACAAAAGAAGGAGAGTTGTCCAGCTTTGACGCAGATCCGAGACCGGATGTCTCGAGGAGACCACAGTTTGCAATTGGTACTGATGGAGTTTTGAGACGCTAGGAGCGTTTTTGTGTGCCGTCAGATCGAGAGTTGAGACAGAGGATCCTTCAGGAGGCTCACTCTTCACCTTACTCAGTCCATCTCGGTGCGAGTAAGATGTATTAGAATATCAGACGCTCTTTCTGGTGGGGAGGTCTGAAGCCAGACGTCACGAGATATGTAGCTCTGTGTGCGCCTTGTTAGCAGGTCAAGATCGAGCATCATAGACCAGGAGGAGAGCTACACCCACTTCCCGTTCCTCAGTGGAAGTGGGAGGACATGTCTATGGATTTTGTGACCGGTTTGAGACCGAGTCGTGGTTTTGATGCTCTAGGTCATAATGGATCGGCTGACGAAGAACACACATTTTATTCCGATCAAGTAAGCGTAGCCAGTGAGTTGATTGGCAAATGAGTTAACGAGACAGATAGTGAGACTTCATGGAGTACCTAGGACTATAGTCTATGACAGAGACGGACGGTTTACTTCGAGGTTTTGACAATAGGTTCATGCCGCCCTAGGTACGAGTCTGCAGTTCACGACAGCTTATCATCCTCAGACCGATGGTCAGTCTGAGCGGACCGTCTCGACTTAGGAGGACATGTTACGAGCCTGTGTATTAGACTGGGGACAGGTGTGGCCAGATCACGTTCCCTTAGTAGAGTTTCCATCCAACAACAGTTGGCACATATCAATAAGGATGGCTCCTTATGAGGCTTTATATGGACAGAGATGTCGTACACCGTTGTGTTGGGACGAGCCTAGTAGTGCTAGCAGAGTAGCACCTAAGCATATTCAGAATGACATGGCTCGAGTAGCAGTGATCCGAGAGCAGATGTTAGCAGCACAGAGTCGAAAGAAGTCTTATGCGGATAAGATGCGCAGACCTCTGGAGTTCAGAGTTGGAGCTCAGGTTTGGTTTAGAGTATCCCCGACATGAGGCGTCAGACGTTTCGGTGTCAAGGGGAAGTTGAGCCCCAGATACGTTGGACCGTTCGAGATTCTTGAGCGAGTTGGGGAGGCGGCATACAGACTTGCTTTGCCACCGAGACTCGAGGGTGTTCACCCAGTCTTCCATGTGTCTCAGCTACATGAATACATACCGGATCCGAGGCACATCGTCAGTCATGAGGATCTAGTGATTGAGCCAGACCACAGGTTCGTAGAACACCCGGTGGCTGTCTTGGAGCGTGGTACGAGACGCTTGCGTTTGAAAGACATACCGATGATGAAGATTCAGTGGTCGATGCGAGGAGTTCATGAGGCGACTTGGGAGACAAAGGATAGTATCCAAAGGAACTATCCGGAGTTTTACGCTGAGCTGGGTGCACCTCTAGCGTAGTTGTTTGTTTCAGTTTTTCCCTTTGTTGCGTTGCGTACGCTTTTGTGACATTTTAAGTTACGTACCAAGAGTGGGAATATATGACTTCAGTTCTGTTTCTGTGTGTTGTTGTTATCATTGGGCTTTTGCAAGTTTCGGGACGAAACTTCTTTTTAGGGGGATCTGATGTAAGACCCTAGTTTTGCCTTTACCGCCCCTGCGGCCGAGGTGATCCGCCCCTGCGGATGACCTAGACGCCTTTCCGTCTATCCTTCCATCCCGTCACTATATATTCCCGTCTTTTCCTCCTTTTCCCGTTTCTTGCTTACGTCTTCTTCAACCCTAGAGTGTTGCAGTCTTGCCCTTGTGTACTTGGTGAACGTGTAAGTTCTTCCTCCCTTGTTCTTCTTCACGTTCATGTGCTGCTGCACCTTGCTTCTCCTTCTGTTTCGGTTTCTTCATTTTGTTCTTCTCTTTTCTTCTTCTCCAAGGATCAAGCTTGAGACTTGATTCTTGTGGAGCGTTCCGTTGTTGATCCTTTGTTGTTCTCAGGCTCTTTGGATTTGAGTCTTGACGTGTTGGAAAAAGTGCGAACTTTGGTTGCCCCTCCTGTGAGTTCTGTCGAAGAGAAGCCGACAGTAGTTTCTGTCGAAGATCCGCCCCCGCGTCTGCACAGAGCCGCCCCTGCGCCTTTGTCACGTGCCGCACTTGCGCGTCTGCCCAACCACCCCTGTGGTTTTCTTTGTTGTAACTCCTATCGTTGGTGAGTTGCTTCCTTCCTTGCTTTACTTGTTCCTTGATTTACTCGTTTCTTTCTTGGTTCCTTGTGGTTGTTCCTTATTCCCTGAGTTGCTGTAAGACTAAGGTCGAGCCCTTAGCTTGTGGAGATCTCTTAGAGATTGTTTAGACTAGAAGTTATAGACTTCTAGCAACCGTTTCATTCTTGATCCGTGATGCTTGTTCGTACAGGCTTTCTTTTCTCCTTTCCTGAGGGAAACTGAGCTTTCTCCTGAGTTGTTCGCTGATCTTGAGTTACCTTCGAGTGAGGTAAGTCCCTTGGACTTACTTAGCTTCATTTCACGTATTAGTTGGATTGTTTTGGCTTGTTTTTGTTGTTTATCATGTTTATAATGGATAATTGGAAATAGGTTTCACCCTTTGATGATCTTAACTGGCCCAAGTGTAGTATAACCGGACGGTGACCACTTGTCTAGTTCTACAGGAGACTAGAATGTGCTCTTGCAACCCATGCCAATAGGTAACGGATAATACTGATCTATTCCTATTGCTAGACGGAAGCGGAGGCAAGTTTCGGGAGATTCTCGTGTGAAAAAACAAGTTGAATTAGTAATTGATAACCTTAAGAAAGATAATAACCGGTTGTGTGCAAGCATGCTATGTGTTTTTCTTTACCTTATGTGTCTTTGTGCCTTTACGCTCTTGCTAGTACCTAGAATGTTAGCTAACGATTTATGCCATTGTTGTAGATGTTCCGCAGGTTCAGGATGCTGCTGAGTGATCCGGATGGTATGGTCAGCCGGGGTTCTCGTACATTATAGGACGGAATCGGGTTTTGTTTCTTTTTTATTTTTTCCCTTTTGTTTTGAACTCGGTTGCGGAGCTTTTGTGTTTTCTTTTGTTTAAACCTTTGGTTTTATTTTGAGTTTTGATTTTCATTCGTGTGTGCCTTGTTGTAAGATCCGTTTGTTGTTGTTACTCTGAGAGTCAGGACCCATTGTGTGGTCCTAGCCCGTAGCGCTTCGAGTTCCTAGAACTTGGGGTGTTACAATATATATCTCGACTTACTCTGAAATCCAACTAACAAGAGTGTGAAAATGAAAGGGAAAAGGAGTGATCAAGTGATCAAGATGCTTGAAGTTTTTTGGTAACAAGTAACAACTATCAACTATCAACTATCAAATATATATGGGGAGAAAACACTAGGAGTTGGGGATATTCCTCCAAACCATAGCTAGGGATATATATGATCATGTCATACTTGATAAAATAGGAGAGTTTAAGTCACAAATACTAATGTAGCATGGTACAGGTATGCTTTTGTAATAGCTAGGATTTCCGAATTCTAATTAATGTTGATTAACTTAATCATTGATAGTATTTGACATATAACTCGCGAAGATTACGCAAGTGATCAGTATGAGTCCCACCGTTATGATCATGGCGTAATTTTGGACGTATGGGGAAAATTTAACTTTTTCTCCCGGGTAATTATTTTTACGCTCCGGTGTTATTTGGAGCATTTGGGAGCTCCAATTGATAAGAATGCAGTTGAGAGAAATGATCAAGGCATCGGATATGTCCTAGATATGAAATAGCATGGAGAGGCAAAACGGTCAAAAGAGTGGCTATTTCATTTCTTAACGGCTAAGAAAGACCGCTTAGGAATACATGTTTTCCGAGGCAGTTGTGGAATAATTATCCCTACAATATTCCAGATTTATTATTCCAATCTCGAGAAGTTTAGAGAAGGGGGTTTGACCCGTCTTTGGATCGGTTAAAGGATAATTATCGACTTCGCTAAAAGGTAATTATCGACTTCACTAAAAGGTAATTATCGTATTCGCTATAAATAGCGGAAAATCCTTTATTAATTCATTTCTTTCACGTTTCCTCGTAAAAGCTCTGATTTCTCTCATCCTTCAAACTCAGATATAATCTCTGTTTCTAATCCGATTTCAATTCCGTTTGAGTTTCTGGATTCCTCTCTTCATTTTCTTCATATCGGTAACGAGTTTCTGCATTTCTGAGTATACAGAGATCTGGTCGAGCATATATGTCACCAGGATGATTTTGTCGTTCAGATTCCGGTGAATTTGATTATGTCCATGAGTAGCCTACGTCGTTGTGATTCCGAATCTTCTTTCAAATCGTCAATCGGGTTAGTAATGAACAAGTTATGAATTTATACATTTTTCGTAGTGCAATTTGGTCTAAATTAAATTTAGGCTTGTCAAAATGGATAATTGAAAATTCTATTATGGTCGTTATATTGTTTTGGTGATTATGGGTTGTTTGTTTGATGAAATCTAATGACAGGTGGATTTAGAAATTTTCGGCGGGGAAAACGTTATTCTAACGAAATTTAATTAATTAATTAAAGGTTAATTAATTAAATTAGGATTAGAATTGAGATTGAGGAATGTTGATTAGATAGTACCTTGAGATTTAAGGAATTGTGAGTTTTGTTGAGATATTGAGGTTTAGTTGGTTGTGAGGCTTATAGATTGATTATGATCCTTATGGATCCTTTGGGTCTAGGTGTGACATTTTTGATTGATAGGAGTATTGATATCTCTTTATGCCTTGTTATTAGGCAATGTCCCTCTCAGGATTGGAGGTTGATCGTGGTTGTGATTGTACAAGGTTGGTAACTCCATAGGACTTACTTAGCTATCATCCATGTTTGCATGAGTGGTGTGTGCATTATATGCTTAATATGATAGCATACGATGGTGAGGATTACCGACCTATGTTTTATCGATAGCCCCGTATGTGTAGCAGTGATAACCCTTCACTTCATCCTGTAAGGGGCTAGGGGGTTCTCTGTGTCCATGCCATCTAGTATACAGGAAAGGCGCAATCCACTCTCATAGGGTACACGGGTTGTGTGACCGACACTACTTCTAGATGGACGTCAGGCCCAGAGGCGAGCATGATACGGTCCTCGTGTCACATAGTTTCACCTATCCATATATATATATGATTTTAGTGAATGAATATTATATAAAGATGATAAATTGGGTAAATGTGTGACAACATGACTATGTGTTTATCTTTCATGAATTGTGTTTGTGCTTATGCATTACCTTATATACGTATGGTTAGCTAATGGTTTCTTACCATGTTGTAGATGCCTTGCAAGATAGGAGAGCTGTTGAGTGATCTGACAAGGTGACAGGCCGAGGGCTCTCGTACATTAGGTGGTTATGGTTTTGGGGATGTTTATGTTTCCCTCCTACGTGAGGATGATGTTTTGTATTCCTCTTGTGCGAGGATGATGTTTTATACTCGGCTACGATCTTGTATATCTTTTGGTCGTACAATTTATACAGTTTTATGTATTTGTTTTATATCTATTAGTGTCATGTTGTAAGGTTCAGTGAACATGTTGTCAGGCTAGGGTCAGGATCCACTATGAGATCCTAGCCTAATGTGACATTCCGAGTCCCGAGGATTTAGGATGTTACAGCTTTGTCAAGACATTTGACTTGTCTCAATCAATGAGTATCACATGGTATTTTCTATTTACTCATTAGTTGATAATCTGCTTTACAACTTATGACTGTATTGAACTATGCAAGCATCAGATGGTGTTTTCTATTTGCTTACACAATTCAACATAGCCATAGTTCGACATTCACAAGACAAATGTGCTTAGTCATCCTTTCAGCCCTAGCTAGCATCATTATAGCATTATAGGCATCTAACATTGCATAATCAACTAAAAATTACTTATAGGTCTCATTTAAGATGATCAATTCATCCAAACAATCATTCATACTTGAAAATATACAATGTGCTTAGGGACCAATCTAGATTATGTCTAATCTAGTATCAGATATTCAAAATAAGATCAAACATGAATGAACATCTAAATAAAATCGAAAACTCCTATATTACACTATTCACGCATTTGATTCTTCACACTATTTAAAATACAGCATGGATCAAGACAATCATATCATGATTTCGAGTTTTCACCCTAAATCCTAGCAAGGTGACTATTCATTGATGACCAAAAACTCCATAACACAAGCAGATGATATTATTACAATAATGACAAACTAGATTGAAAATATGAATTGTAGGAAGAAGAATGGACTAAAACGGACTTAGGAATCCAAAGTTAAGGCCAAACCAAGATTGAGAATGGATCTAAAGAAGATACTTGAGAAGAACTTTAAACTTCTTTGCCAATTGACCAAATGTTGCTTACAAAGAGAGAGCTTTAGAGAATTGTTTTGTGCCTTGGACGATATCAATTTCAAGTAGTCATACCCTCTTTTTACAGGATAAAATTAGTGGTCCCCCATTATAGAATCATCCTAACAGCTCAAACATCAAGTGTGAGTTAGTTGCAAAGAGTGGTCCACACCGGGCAAAGTCTTTGTGCTTCTTTGGTTGAGTTTCTGTGCTTTTTAGGTCGAGTTGCCTCTTCCACCAAAGAAAATTGTAATCTCTTCATGGAAGGTGTTATTTGTCGGGGTTTCCATTCAACTTTGGTTGAGTTCTAGTGCTTCTTTGCTCGAGTTTGTGAGTGAACTCGACCTAAGTGAACTTTTGAACTTGGATTGTTCTTAGTTTGGGATTCCATGTCTTCTTACCTTAAGTTTTTGTAAACTCGAGGGTCCTCCTCAAGGGCTTCATGCTTGTCTTGGTTCTTCCCTTCCTTGCTTTCTTACTTCTTTCTTCCTTGATGATGATAAGGATGTGGCAGGCACTCCTTGGATTGGCAGATATGTCTTTTGTGCTCCATTGTAGACCTAAAACACCTAAAAACACAAAACACAAGAGGAGTAGATGCATTTTGATACTTTTAAGCATAAGAAAAGGTGTGAATGTCTTTTCCCATGTAAAACTATGGAAATTACAGAAAACTACATCTATAAAGATAGCATAAAAACATGATATCACTTACGATAAGATTTTGTTGGGTTTTCCATTAGAGCTTACATTTTCGAATTTGTAAATGGATCTCTCAACCAGAAAACAAACAAATACCATTACGGTGTTGACCGGGGCAATTGACTGAGTTGGGGTTTCAACGAGATTAGGCCCAAACATGTTTGCAAAGATCGATTTGAATCTCGATTGTTGCAAACTGTTCCCACCATCTTCACCCTACTTATCAAAATGGTAACCCTACACTTCACTACGGTTCTTGCAGAAGGTTTGAATTGAAGCCCAAAATGTGGTGTAGAAGGAGGTAGATTTGAATCTCGATTTCCTCGTAAGCATGTTCGCAAAGATCGAGTGGAAGGTTGGTTAATGTTGCCAAGTCCATAGGCTACTCAAAGCTACGCGACAAGTTCAATTTCAATTTTGATTACCATCAAAGGTGGTTTCATGCTTTTCCCTGGATCTCGGTGTTGGCGAGTGCATACCCACCGCTTGAGGAGCTCCGATGAAGCTATGGAAAAATGTTCAAGAATTTTAGGGTTTCAAATGAGGCTTTAGTTCAATTAATTTTCTTAAAAGAAACTTATTTTGGTTCGATGTTAAATAGATAAGCTCATCGGTTCATGGTTTAGCGTAAGATGTTAATAAAATATTCAAAAGTGGGACCATTTAACGAGAAATGAGACGGAACAATAGTGGGGTGTTATTCTACTGACGTAGACATTGTAAAAGGTTGTTTTGATAATTTCGAATTTAACGGGTGGTTAGTTACAAATGACCCTTTTAAGGAGTGATTTCCGGTATTTTCCCCTTAAGAAAAATGTGCTCTAAAGAGTCTTAAAGTCCACCAAAGAGCACCATAGTGTCTTAGTTATTAACTAGCTCATAACTTGATGACAAAACTTATCAGTTAGGCGCATCATAATGTTAGAGTGAGCTATTTGATCAGCTCAATCTTTTTATTTTTCTTAGTCTCAATATGTAAGTATTAATCACAATTTTTCAACATCTTTCCGGGTCATAATGATGAATTTCATCTTAATTTGTCACATGTGGGAGTCCGAAGAGCCATCAAATAACTTTATCCTCCTAATTATCTTTATCATATATCTCATGATATAGTTGTTTGGTAATGATGAACTTCATCTAATTTGATGGGTAAGCATTGGTAATGATGAATTTCATCTTAATTTTCAAACATGGGTAATAACCCATCCTTATTGCTATGGGGATTGACCCTAGCTAGCGGTCTCTACTTCTTTTCCGATTATAGCTCTTAGTCCCGAATAATGACGAGGGATAGTTGATTACTTGAACCAAAGAACATGGATTCATATTTTTGCTTCATGCCGAGTAAGGATATACTAATCTTAGAAAATTTGAGTATTGACAAGACTTGAGTTCTCCCTTGTAGGAGACATCGAATCTCATTCAAAAGATAGATTGGGTCTGGAGTCAGTAGAGGTATAATAGGCTATATATACTATATGATCTCTAGTTGGTTTGATTGATTTAACATGATTAATATCAAATGTGATGTGACTAGAACAATCATCCATGAATTTGAAGTACAAGTATTTAAAGCATTCGACTTCTTACCTTTGCAATATAAGTGGATACACAAGCCAAATGACACGAGTCCTTGACTTGTTTGTTTGGTTGAGTGATGTTAGTAGCAACCACCATTCCGGATATCCAATCAACTCTTAACATTTAGACACGAAGAGATGGAACAATTATCAAATAGATGAAGCCAAGTAGAAGTCAATGAAGAGATGGATGATGAAATAAAAGGTTGAAAGTGAGTCAAGAAATTGCGGATGCAGCATCATCAAGATTCTCAGGTGGATAGCATCATCCAAGGCGCAAGAAGAAGCCCCCATGAAAATCTTGAAGATGCCGCATTAGCAACTGCTCACTGCTCACTGCTCACTGCTCACTGCTCACTGCTAATCCGAGATCCATCTTGCAAGAGAGCGGACGAGGAATTAAGAAGAAAGGCAGAAAACACCGGTCCAGATGCTTCCATTCAAAATATACAAAACCCTCATAAATAATATATATAATTACTTGCTCTTTTTATTTCTCTATTATAATTGGCTGCTTACTCCATAGGGACCAATACAATATACAATAAACCATGTTTATTTGTTCGCCTTGTTCCTGCCCTTTATTTTAATACCCACACTAGTTTATACACTCTCCTCGACTATTTGTTAAGTAGTTATATTTTGGACGTTGGATTAGATGACAATTACAATTATTTATCAGAAGATATTGTTAATATATCTAGTAATTATAACAATCTTAAAAATAAAAATAATTTTTATTTTAGATTTTTAGAAAATATTAGTATATCTGAAATAAAATCTAGTATAGAATTTATCGGTGTTATATTGTTATTGTGATTATTGAATAACTAAGAAGGTTAACTTGATTTTTTAAGTTCAAAATCCCTAGATTAATTTTAAGATTATGAAAATTATATAGCTACACTTAATTTATAAAAAGAACCCGATAATATCTAGTTATTACACACAATCTTAAAAAATAAAATCAATGTCTATTTTTGATAATTTAAACATGCTATTTTAACCAAAATAATACTTAATTTAAACTAAATTAGACGATATATGCAGGGTTCTAATACGAGCCGACCACCTGGGCGCTCAGGCTCGGGCTTGCAGAGCTCGTTCGGCTCATTTGAGCTCGTCTTGGCTTGTCTAAGAGTCTAGAATATCTTAAGTTAATGGAGCATGAACCTATAACCTGTTGAGCATGAAATTGTTGTCCGCTTACATTCAATCATTCAAACCGAATCAAAAGTCTGACAATCCAACTCAAAAATATTAAAAGACTACATGTTTCATATGCATTGCATGTTCACCCAAGTTTAAAACACACGTGAAACAACAACACTGAACCAAATTAAAAATACAAAGTGTTCAACACAACCAAAGTCACAAAGACTTAAAGACACAAATGAACCCTTCAAGCTGCAAGCTTCAATGAGTACTTTAAATCTTCAAGCTTCAGAACTCGAAAGTCATAATCCTCCTGTAAAAATGCAATTCAACAACTAAATTAGAAAGAAGTCAAATAACCGAGTCATTCATCAACAACAAAACCGAACCAAATTGTAATAATCAATCATACCAAAGTAACCAAACGAGGTCTTCTACAACAACAATTCAACAAGACAGCAAAATAATACTCTACCAAACATACCTGAAAAAAATCAAGATATCTAAATATCTAACAACAATATAGACAAAATTATAAAAAAATACATGTATCTTACAAAATAAAGAGCAAAATGAGAAATACTTACATCAAACATGATGTTCGTAACGAAACCAGTTTTCTCAACAAAGAAGTCCTTCAATTGTGTCGTCACCCAAAGAACATCGATCGTCGCTAATAACTCTACGTCTAGCGCTGAAGGCCGACTCAAAAGGTATAGTAGTTACTGGAATTGAAAGAATGTCCCGTGCCATCTTTGATAAAGTTGAAAACTTCAAAGTATATAATTTCCACCACATCAAAAAATCAAATTGATCATCACCATCAATTAGCGCACTTTCCTCGAGATAAATGTTAACTCTTTCTTTGCTTGAATTGGAATAACATGATGTCTTGTCTTTCTCCATGATTCAAACAAATTTAAACCTTAACTTCCTTCACTAGAGCTTTCAACCCTACGAACATGACCACTTTCATCCCTTACTCCACCTCTAAACTTAGCAACATAATCATCAAATAGAAGATGCATTTATTGCACAACAACGGCAATCCTTTCTTCTACTTCTACTTCCTCATACAAGTTCTCATACCCAAACCGAACCAAATCCAATTTGTTCCTAGGATCCAAAGTAGCAGTTATTATCATGAAAATATTACACTCCTTCCAATACTTGTCAAACTTTGATTTTATGCTCTTAACCATAAGATTCATGAAATCTCTTGGATCATTCTCCATCTCATCAAAGATGTGTTTTATCCTCCAAATTTGAGATAGATATAAATTAGCATTTGTATACTCACGGCCAGAAAAGACTTTTGTTACCTCATTAAAATCAAACAAGAACTTGCGCACATCGGTAACTCTTTCCCAATCTTCTCCGGAAGGTAAAGTTTTATAAAGAGGATCTCTAATTGCAAATCTAGCAAAAGCCTCCTTAAAAATAAGAGCTTTTTCCAACATATAAAATGTGGAGTTCCAGCGGGTCACACAATCAAGAATCAACGTCTTGCTAGTAGGAAGACACATGTTTTTGACAACTTCATTCTACTTGTGAAGACGTGAAGGACTCAAAAGTATGGGCTTCACACTCTCATGAACATTCTCGATAACATATTTTATAGAAGACAATCCATGTTGCACCAGAAGATTTAGTATATGAGCACAACACCTGATGTGAAAGATATTTCCACCGAAGTAGAGTGCATTTCTTCCTTCAAATTGCTCTTTCAAAGATCTAATAGTTGCATTATTTGAAGAAGCATTATCAAATGTAGTAGTAGAAATTTTGTCCTCTATTCTCCATTTTGACAAACATGCATATATCTTATCAACAATTGCAACTCCGGTGTGCGGTGGACGTAACTAACAAAAGTTCAATATCCGGTTCTGTAACTTCCATTCCTTGTCTAAAAAGTGACCATTGATGCAGATATACCCTTTCATATGGTTAGAAGTCCACAAGACAAACGTCAAACTAATCCTCCCAACATCACCAAACATCAACTTCATCATATCTTTTTCTTGCTTGTATAACTTCATGCAATGTTCTTTAATAGCAGCACGACCATAAAACTCATACTTCGGGTTTAGTTGCCTACAAAGCATCCTGAAATTTGGTGTGTTCAACCATCATAAAGGGATACTCGTGCACCATAATCATCTTTGCAGTCAAGTCTTTGATTAGCATGACCATAAAACTCATACTTCGGGTTTAGTTAGATATCAGAGAGTAACTGCGAAGTCTGTGAGAGAGAGAGAGAGACGAGAGCGTACTAGAGGGGAGTGAGGGCGTCTTCGTCTTTTTCGGCCGACGGGTGCAGGTTGCTCGTCGTCGTCGCCAGTCACCAACCGCCGGTCTGCTGCTAGTGAAATCATCTATTGCCAAAGGTGGGAGTACTGGGAATGAGAGGCCTTCATCGTCATCTTTCAAGTTTCAGCAAAAATCAATTGCAAAACATCAAAAGTGCAAACCCTATTCTTTTTTTGGTATTGAGGTGTATCGGTTATTTTTTAAAACGAGCTTTTATGAGCCGTTCGTATTCAGCTCGGGCTCGTCACGAGCCTAACACCAGGCTCGTATTCGGCTCGTTTTGTTATATGAAAGAGCCGAATACGAGCTTTTGGCAAGCCGAGCCGAGCCCGAGCTGCTTATTCCATTTTACACCCCTAGATATATGATAATTGTGAATAGCTTTCACCGTAATGGTTTTGTGTGCTATTCATTTTATATCTCACTGTATCAGCTTATTGTTCGGTTATTAATATATGTCATTTCAATGCTAATATGTTTATATGAAAGATAAAGCATTGTCCTGAAGGTTCCTACGAAAGAGAGATTGCAGTTGTGTCATGGTTAAGTTTAGAGGTGACGTAGTAAACAAAATCTCTCCTAATCAATGTTCTAAATTCCTCGAATCTCGTTATCTTTTGATGAAGTCCGGAGAACCACGAAAATAATGCATTTATTCTAATAGAGTTTGTGCTAATTCCATACTCAATCTCGCAAGTACTCTCAATGAATCAAGGGCAACACTAACTCATCCAAGCCATAACTCGACCTCTACCGCTTGTGCTCTAGTGAAATTTGTGATCTTTGTTTGATGAAAATGACTTCAACCACTTAACTAGTCCAAGATTATGATGCTCTTGATGATCTTTCACGGACTTGATTGACCTCTTCAATATTCTTAAAGTTAGCGAAGGCATTATGTGATCGACTACACTCGTGGAGATGGGCCGGTGTGGTCGGTGCTCTAGCATCTATTGTAATCGGAATAGTCGTATGAGAATCAGGGGCTCTCACATATGATGCTCGAGGAACAGTATCAAGAGAAATGGGTACTCGATCGATATCCACATGTCTCTTAGATTATTGTCGATGGTATCCAGAATAATGTCATGGACTGTCTTATCATCCACTGACACTCGAGGAGGCAACAATTGAGTGACTACTATGAGTTATCAGTCTTCTTCCAATGATAGCTCATTATTAGGGATATCTCTTCCTCTAGCTTCATCTCGAACTCTAAATCTACCACAAGCTCTACCTCGGCC
Source organism: Fagopyrum esculentum (assembly GCA_033239045.1). Taxonomy (NCBI): domain Eukaryota; kingdom Viridiplantae; phylum Streptophyta; class Magnoliopsida; order Caryophyllales; family Polygonaceae; genus Fagopyrum; species Fagopyrum esculentum. Next base: position 67,288,470 of record BSUD01000004.1, on the reverse strand, counting down.
ACGGGTATGGAGTGTAGGTCGTCTTGTATCTCTTCCTTGAACGGTAGCACCTCTCAAGACACTCGGGCATACCATGTCTGCAACGTTGTGTGTCCCAATCAACATCAATGAGTTATACTCTAAAACATCATATAACTCTTACAAATAAAATGTAATACTTGTAATACTACTTGGATATATGATGAAGATCTCACCCGTCTTACAAACTCAACATCCCGACAATGTTCCATGCATTTACAACCCACAAAAGACGAATTTGAAAAATCTTTAAAACAATTGTGTTTTTAAATAGTTAAAACTCAATATGAGTTTTGTTTAGTTCAGATTATGAGGTCATCTCTTCAGGTTACAAGTGCTCTTGTTGTCAACCTATGCTCTGATACCATGGTGTAATGCCCCACATTTACAACCCGAGATGTCATTAGGATGTGGACGACACAATGGGTCCATTAGAATTAGTCTTTCTACAAATTTACTATTGGAACTTCCAACAAGAGCATAACAAACTATAAAAAAAAACATCCGATCTTTAGTAACAAAACAATTAAGATAATGCTAACTTGAAACAATGCAACAAGAACTACAAGGGAAAAATAACCCCACGGCTCAAACTCAACAACCCAAAAGCTCAAGACCAAGACACAACAATCTTCCGAAAAACCTAAGGAACACGTGAGTCTGGTTGTACATCATCTCCAACAAAAATTAGTTTTCAAGGCAAATCCAATACCTGAACAATATCCTAAAACAACAATAGGGGAACCATTAGCTAACATTCCAAGAATGGGGTCTCAACTCTGGAATCAAATGAAATCCGTATGCATCATGTGAGGGACACGAAAATCAAGTTATCAATAATACTGTTCAAACACAAGTGAAAAATTGGGAGTATATACTAAAAAGTGAAATGTGTAACACTCCAAATCCACAGGACTCGGACTACTACTGGGTTAGAGTCTCACAATTCGTCCTGATCCTAGCCTGACAACAAGTTCACTGAATTTTACAACAAGGCACAAATAAATACAAATCAACCTTTATTAAACATAAAGATCTAGTATCATAAAATAAACAATAGCCGAATATAAAACATCCACAACATATATACAACACAACCCAAAAGCCCAACATCCTAGATATACGAAAGTCCTTGGCTGATCACTTTCACATCACTCTGCAGTCTTCCTAACTTGCAAAGGATCTACAACACGGTATGAAACCGTTAGCTAACAATTCATATATAAGACAATACATAAGCACACACACGTATCAGAATACCGTAAACACCAAACCTACTATCACACATCTACCCGTTTAATTATCTTTATACCATTATACACTCAAACTATATTTATAGATGTTACAAGAATAGTATATCATTCTCGCCTCTAGGTACAATAGCCATCCTGGAGTGGCATCCGACACACGCCCCCGTAGGCCATATGGAATGGGGAGGTGACGTATTCGGTCCGTATATCAAGTATGGCATGACCATAGAGAACCTCTCAGACTCCCTCAGGATGAAAGAGAAAGGTTGACATTGCCCACTGCAAGGGGGCTAATCATACGTCGGTAATAATCAATATCACATGCTATAAAGCATATAACAATCACCACACATGCATACATCCAATATAGGAATGTAGCTAAGTAAGTCTCAAGGACTTATCTCAATCTCAAGATAATCTCAACCACGATCAAACCTCCACTTCCCGTAGGAACGCACTACCTATTAACAAGGCATAAAGTGGTATCTGATAACACGATTTATGACTTAGGTTTAGGAACTCATTTAGATAGTTCTTCCGCTCATTCATGCATGGTTTGCACTAGTTCGTAACGATTTGCACTCAATTCATGTATTTTGTCGAGATAGACGTCTACGCGGACTCTTGCTTGCTTTGTAGGTATTTTGGGAGATTTAGGAGCTTAATCGATACATTCGAGGATCGTTCCTCGAGATGACACACTTTCGGACTCATTGGAATGCAAGCTAGGGGCTAAGGAGGACTCATGGGACCTTGTTGTTGCATGCCATGCACCAAATCGTGACTTAATGATCCAAAACAAGCTGAGGCACCAAAACCACAACCACTGGGACTTCCACGGGCAAGGAAATGGGCCGTGGTTTTTTCCAGACGGTTGTGACAATTGTGCCACGATCTTCATGGCCGACTCTTGCAAATTTGTAGGATAAAAGGTGGTCCTGCAAAGCTGAAAATGGACATCCATTCTAACTACCATTCTCTCCTACACTCTCAACAAGAAATATTCTCTAAATTGGAAGCTGGGATTGGAGCTACTCTTGGAGGAGAAGAAAAGTTCCATTGGAGAAGAAGAGAAGAACACACCACTATTAGTCTTTGATAGATTTTAGAGTGAAGGTTTTCGGAATCGTTTTCTAGGGTTGTAAGAATCGATTGAACCTTCTTTTGAAGGGTTGTAAGTCTTTCTTAAACTCATATTCAGGTTGGTTTTCTTTGTCCAACTCGTTTATCCCTTTCTCTTCATTATCTTGCAAATGAAAGCCATGATTTTATGCTTGATGACCTTGATTTGATGATGTATGTTGTTGGCTAATTAGATGCGATTCTAGGGTAAGGAAAGGATGGTTATGGCTTGGACTATGATAGAATAGATTTAAATGTATGCTTGGATGATTCGCTTGATTGAACCCAGTCACTGTTAGAAACCACAGTTTGTTCTAGACAAACCACGGCCGTGGTTCTTGATGAACACCCCGTGATTCTGACTAACTCGTTTGATTTGATGAATCTAAGTGCTATAATGTTAGCTTGTTGAAATCCTAATGTTCATTAAGCTAAATCTATCCTAGGGTGACCTAGTGTTAGCAACTAAGTGTTAGAAGAGACCTACCCGGTGATTCTTGCTCTTAGATACCGAAGATGACGAACTCTAGGTAGTAGTGAGCCTCACAAGCCGCTATTGGACTGAGTGTGCTAAGATATGTGTTTAGGACTTGCCTGCCCGAGACTTACCCGGTAAGGAGAGGTTAGATCCCTAGATATCCATCCGGTTTGTGTAGAATTCCTATCCTTAGGCTCTTTGAGACTTACCCGGTGATGAGACCTTAGGAACGGACTAGCGGACCATGAGACCTACCCGGTGATTGATCCCAATCTAGAAACGCTTACTCCCAACATATTAAAGTTGATCCAAGGAATGATTAGATAGCTTGAGTCCAATGCCATAACCGGAATTTCCAACCCCTAGAATCCGCTTTTCTCTCTTTGATCTCATATCTCGTGTTTATCTTGCTTGTTTGTGTTGATTTGATAGATTGTTAGTTTGTTTTGCATTCTTATATCGTTGTGATTCTTGATTGATCACCACACAAAACCAAACCCAAAAATATTGAGATTTTCATTTCTTTATTCCTTTCTCTTTTCTTAGCCTCGATCTTCACTATCCTTAGTCATTAATCGATTAAATCTCACCTCAGTATTTGTGTTCGACCTCGGAATACTATCCCTACTACAAAACGTCCCGTACACTGCGGGTTCGCTAGGAGTTAGGAGAAATATATCGAGTTATAAATTTAAAGCTTTTGCGTGCACCATTCCTAGACGTAACAAGTTTTTAGCGCCGTTGCCGGGGACTAGGTTAAGATTGAGTTATTGTTCGTGATTGTTTATAGTGTAGGTCTTTCTTGTTGCTTTTGATCTCGTTTGGTTTGTGTCTTTGCTTTTCAGGACATCTCTACTCTTTAGGTGTATGCGAAGATCTCGTGGCAAGGATTTAGCTCCATTCGATCCCGAACCGGAGAAAACCCTTAGATCTAGATCCAAGAGCATTAGTAAGGGAAAAGAGATGGCCGGAAGAGATCTCCAAGCTGAGTTGGATGAGGCTTTAGAGCAAATTAGGATAAGGGATGAAGCTTTTGAGAATGAAAGGAGACTTGCCAATGAGAGGCAAGAAGCAATTAGGAGGGAGATTGAAGAGATTAGGCAAGCTCTTGTGCGAAGAGAACCTAACCCTCAAGAACCTCCACCTCCACCACCACAACCGCAACCGGCGGTTAACATTCGGGTTGTGCCCATTGCTATTGAAGAGCCACAAACATTAGGGCGACGTATGGATCCGGCACAAAGAGCACACCGTCCGGGTGTGAACTTAGGAGATCCCGCAACCCATAATTACGAGCTCCGCCCTCAAGTTCTACAAATGATCCGGCATAATCAATTTGGAGGGATGGAAGGAGAGTCTCTTCATCAACACTTGATGAACTATGAGATCTTGATGTAGACTCTAAGACCACCTAGATTGGAGAGCAACAACCACAAGCTTAGGGCTTTCTCCTTCTCACTTAAGGATAAAGCCTTGGCTTGGTATCAATCTATTCCACAAGAGCGAGTGAGGACTTGGGAGGAGATGACAACCGAGTTTTTGACAAAGTTCTTCCCACCTTCCAAGACTACCGAGTTAAGAGGGAAGATTAATGCCTTCGTGATGAAGGATAGAGAGAGTTTATTCAAGTCTTGGGAGAGGTACAAAGACCTTCTCCTAGATTGTCCACACCATGGTATACCAAAAATTGAGCTATTGGAGATCTACTTCAAGGGACTTGATGAAGATAGCCAATTTAAGCTCCAATCTCTTTCCGGTGGGACTTTCATGGAAAAGAATGTAGATGAAGCTTGGGAGTTTGTAGAGAAACAAGCTTTGGTGATAGAGAAGTACTCCCATAAGAAGAGTGATGGGAGGAAAGCGGGAGCATATGAGGTGAGTGAAGTCACCATGAGTAACTTCAAGCTTGTTGCAATTAACAATGAGTTGAAATCTTTGAGGGAGTTGTGCACTATAACTTTGAAGAATCAAGCAACCTCTCAAGTGCAAGTGCAAGCAAGTTTGTCTTACAAGAAGGAAGATGTAAACTACATGGGAAGGGGCAACTACAACAACTATCAACGCCCAAGTAACTTCAACAACAACCGCCAATTCAACAATTACCGGCCTAACCACAACCATCCCGGGTTTTCCTATTCTAACCCGGATGGAGCCTTGAGCCCTCCCGCTTCCACAAGCGCAGCTCAACCACCAAAGGCTTCACAAGAACCTCCACTCGGATTCACTCAACCTCCAAAGGATAGAACCGATATGATGTTTGAGAATTTGCTTGGAAGGTTGAGTGGTCTTGAGAGCATGGTGATTTCCATTTCTAAGGCTCAAATGGTGTTGGAAGCGCAAGTGTTCCAAAAGGCGGGCGAAGCTCATAGAGACCCGGGAAAGCTTCCCGGAAGAACCAAAGACAACACAAGAGGCCAAGTGTTGGCCATCACAACAAGGAGTGGGTTGAGTATGAAGGATCCCTTACCTAAGGGAAGTGACAAGGGGAAGCAAGTAGTGGTTGAGGAAGAGACCTTGCAAGAAGATGGAGGAAAGAGCAAGGATGATGAGCCCACATATGTGGCACCATCTCCATACAAGCCACCACTACCGTTCCCACAATCACGAGCAAGAGCTCGCTTGGACAAACACTTCGGTAAATTCCTTGAACTTATGTCTAAATTGCATATTAACATTCCGTTCATGGATGCTATTCTAGGTATGCCGGCATATGGCAAGTTTTTGAAGGAGATACTCTCCAACAAGAGGAAGTTGGAGGAGTATGGGGAAGTGAGAATGACAAAGAGATCCTCAGAATTGATTCCAACTATGAAGGAGGAGATGCCTCCTAAGCTAAGAGATCCGGGATCTTTTTGTGTGCCAATTGGAGTGGGAGAAGTGAAGTATGAAGCCCTATGTGATCTTGGGGCAAGTGTAAGCATCATTCCGCTTGCGCTTTGCAACAAGGTTGGGCTAGGAGAGCCAAAGCCGGTCAAGATGACCCTTTACATGGCAGACCGTTCTATCACTCACCCGGTTGCAATCTTGGAGGACATACCTGTGCAACTCGGGAAGTTCTATGTGCCGATTGATTTTGTTGTCTTGGACATCCCGGCGGACTATCCGGTTCCCATCATCTTAGGGAGACCTTTCTTGGCTACATCCGGATGCTTGCTGGATTGTAAAAATGGAATTCTATCCTTCAACATTGGAGAAGAGAATATCAAGTTCAAGTTGTCCACAATGATGAAGGGGCCGACCCTTGATGAAGATGTGTTCAACATTGTCGAGCAAGAGGAGTCTAGAGAAGTTGTGAGCTCGATCTTGATCAAGGACCCCTTGGAGAAGGTTCTTAGCTTAAGTTTGATGGAGGAAGGTGTTAAGGAGGCCTGCAATGAAGAAATCAAGGCTTTGGAATCATTGGAAAAGGAAACAAGAGCTGAATTTGAAGCACACGAAGGTGTGCTGAATTTTTGTGAAAACCACGGCCAGGGACCAAGAACCACGCCCGTGGAAAGACCTGTGGAACTCTCTGGAATGCTCCAAAATGCAAGCTTTGCAAGAACCACGGCCGTGGTTGTGCCAAAGCCCGTAATTTTTCCCATGGTTTCTCCAGAAACTGCATTCGTTGTTGATCAAGCTTCAAGGAGCCTTGAGGAGTCTTCCATGGCTTTGGATTCTTCTCAACCAACATTATATGGATCGTCTCCACTCGATAAAGGTCCTCCTAAACTTGAACACAAACCCCTCCCCTCTCATTTGAAGTATGCTTTTCTTGGTGAGAATTCTACATATCCGGTTATTGTGAATGCATGCTTGAATGATGATGAACTTGCTAGATTGTTGCATGAATTGAGATTGCATAGGAAAGCCATTGGCTATACCATCGATGACTTAGTTGGAAATAAACCTTCTTTGTGCATGCATAAGATCTTAATGGAAGACAATCATAAACCTTCAATTGAACCTCAAAGAAGATTAAACCCAATCATGAAAGAAGTAGTCAAAAAGGAGATTCTTAAATTGCTAGATGCGGGAATCATTTTCCCGATTTCGGATAGTAAGTGGGTTAGTCCCGTGCATGTGGTTCCTAAGAAGGGCGGGATGACCGTAGTAACTAATGAGAATAACAAACTAATCCCAACTAGAACGGTTACAGGATGGAGGATGTGTATAGACTATAGGAAACTCAATGTGGCCTCTAGGAAAGACCACTTCCCTCTTCCTTTCATTGACCAAATGTTAGAGAGATTAGCTCAACATTCTCACTTTTGCTACTTAGATGGTTATAGTGGATTCTTCCAAATCCCTATCCACCCCGATGACCAAGAGAAAACTACATTCGCATGTCCTTGGGGTACTTTTGCATATAGGAGAATGCCATTTGGGTTGTGTAATGCACCCGCCACCTTTCAAAGGTGTATCATGGCTATATTTTCTGAGTATATTGAAAACATCATGGAAGTGTTTATGGATGATTTTTCTGTTTATGGATCTTCTTTCGATGATTGCTTAGCTAACTTGTCTCTAGTGCTTAAGAGATGTGAGGAGACTAATCTAGTCTTGAATTGGGAGAAATGCCACTTCATGGTAAGTGAAGGTATTGTGTTGGGACACTTGGTGTCCAACCGTGGCATTGAGGTTGATAGGGCTAAGATAGAGACAATAGAGAAGTTGCCACCACCTACCTCGGTGAAGGGGGTAAGGAGTTTTCTAGGGCGTGACGGTTGTTACCGGAGATTCATTAAAGATTTCTCTAAGATTTCTAAGCCTCTTACTAACCTACTAATGAAAGATGTTGAGTTTGTTTTCTCCAAGGATTGCCTTGAAGCTTTTTGTAGGTTGAAGAATGCTTTGATCTCCGCACCTATCATGCAACCTCCGGATTGGAGTTTACCGTTTGAGATCATGTGTGACACAAGTGATGTAGCCGTTGGGGCTGTTTTGGGACAAAGGAAAGATGGGCGTACACATGGCATCTATTATGCTAGCAAGACGCTAGATGATACCCAACTCAATTACGCTACCACCGAGAAGGAGTTGCTAGCGGTTGTGTATGCATTTGAGAAGTTCCGCTCGTATCTTGTTGGAGCGAAGGTCATAGTGTATACAGATCATGCTGCGATCCGTTATCTCCTTATAAAGAAGGATGCCAAACCTCGTTTGATTTGGTGGATCCTTCTTCTTCAAGAGTTTGATTTGGAAATCCGGGATAAGAAAGGGTCTAGAAATTCTGTGGCGGATCACCTTAGTAGACTCCCACCATTGGAGATTGAGAGAGATGACATCCCGATTGATGACTCATTCCGGGATGAGCAATTGCAAATGGTGGAGGAGTGCTTGTTTCAAGTGTCAAAGGGAAATGAGCCATGGTATGCCGACATTGTGAACTATCTTGTGTGCGAGGAGGTTCCTCCTGTTATTGCATATGCCCGGCGGAAAAAGTTCTTCAAGGATGTGAGGCACTACTATTGGAGTGAACCGCTTTTGTTCAAGAGAGGGCCGGATGGAGTCTTTAGGAGATGCATACCGGAGGATGAGGTGGAGAGTGTGATCCGTCATTGTCACTCCTTGCCATGTGGAGGCCATGCTTGCTCACACAAGACATGTGTTAAGGTGTTGCAATCGGGTTTCTTTTGGCCAAGTTTGTTCAAGGATATGCAGAATTTTGTGGTAGCTTATGATGCTTGCCAAAGGACGGGCAACATCTCAAGGAGGAATGAGATGCCATTGAACAACATACAAGAGGTGGAGATATTTGATGTTTGGGGTTTGGACTTCATGGGACCATTCCCTTCTTCTTGTGGCAACCTCTACATCCTATTGGCGGTGGACTATGTTTCGAGATGGCTGGAGGCAATCGCCTCTCCTACAAATGATGCCAAGGTTGTGGTGCGATTCTTCAACCGAGTGATCTTCCCTAGGTTTGGAACACCAAGGGAGATATTTGATGTTTGGGGTTTGGACTTCATGGGACCATTCCCTTCTTCTTGTGGCAACCTCTACATCCTATTGGCGGTGGACTATGTTTCGAGATGGCTGGAGGCAATCGCCTCTCCTACAAATGATGCCAAGGTTGTGGTGCGATTCTTCAACCGAGTGATCTTCCCTAGGTTTGGAACACCAAGGGTGATCATAAGTGATGGAGGGAAGCACTTCACCAATAGGAACTTCGGGACACTTTTGGCTAAGTATGGGGTAACTCATAAGGTGGCAACACATTACCATCCCCAAACTAGTGGCCAAGTGGAGATCTCCAACCGGGAGATAAAGGGAATTCTTGAGAAGACGGTTTCTAGGACGAAAAAGGATTGGGCTATGAAGCTCGATGATGCCTTGTGGGCATATAGAACCGCTTTCAAGACACCAATTGGCACCACTCCCTACAAGCTAGTCTATGGCAAGTCTTGCCACCTTCCGGTGGAGATGGAGCATAGAGCATATTGGGCCATTAGGTGGCTAAATTTTGACCTCAAGGAGGCCGGTGAGAAAAGATTGCTAGACATGAACGCTCTTGAGGAGATCCGGTTGGATGCTTATGAAAACGCCCGGATCTACAAGGAGAGGACCAAACGTTGGCATGACAAGCGTCTCATCCCGAAGGAGTTGAATGAAGGCGACCTTGTCCTTCTCTTCAACTCAAGGCTGCGGCTCTTCCCCGGAAAGCTAAAGTCGAGATGGACGGGTCCCTATGTGGTGAGGAAGATCTTTCCCCATGGAGCGGTTGAGATAGGAGGCGAGCATTGTGGAGATTTTAAGGTGAATGGGCATCGGTTGAAGAAGTACATCCCGGGAGCTCCGGTGGACATGATTGCCCCAATTCACCTTGAGTGAGACGCCCCCGAGTTTGGTCAAGCTAATGACCTTAAAGAAGCGCTTGATGGGAGGCAACCCATTGGTAACATTTTCCCCTTTTCGTTTTTGTTTTTGTTTTGATTTTTCTGTTTTTGTGTGTTTGGTGTGCCTTGTGTGTGTGCTAGAATCTTTGTAGCATGGAAGCCTTGCATGGCATGTGGATGATGATGATGAGTCCCTCATCAACTATGGGTGGAGCGGACGCGGGACTTGGACGGCTAGCGGCGCCTAGCGCGGATCCCGACGCCATAACGAACACTTTGAGCTCTCTACCATCGTTGATAGGATCATCCGACATCATTCCACTTGAGTAATCCCAAATACCAAAGCAAACCATTTTTACATTGTGAGAACCCTCTTTCACTCTTCTTTACTTGAATACCACATTGGGGACAATGTGTTTCTAAGTATGGGGTGGGGTTTGCATGATCTTTTGCCTGACTAGCATCTAGGGTAGTTTCTTTTAGTCACATGCTTCTTTATGTCTTGCTTTGTACATACACATTTCGAAAAATCCAAAAAAATCAGAAAATTTTAAAAATTTTAGTGCTTCTAAGCTTGTGGAATGACCCTTATGATGAGATTGTTGTGTGGATTGGCTATGGATGGCCTTGTGTATTGAATAGATGAATGCATATGTGGACTTGAAGTACTTATCTTGAATCCCATGAATGGATTATGATCACGATGTTTGTCTTGATTGGATTGAGTATTGAAAGTCGAAATTACATGCTAGTTCTTGCACATCATCTAGGAGTGATTAAGGCAATTCATCTTTCTCTACTTCTCATCTTGATCATGTTGTTTGAGCACCTCAATTGATATAAATTTGACCTCTTTTGACCCATCCGGGAATAAGAGCATGTTAGTGTGTTGAGTTTGTGAAAAGCAAGTGTTGGGTGAAGTTGTTGATGGATGAATGTTATGAATGAAGTGTTGAATTTGTTGTGAAAGTGTAGACAAAAATATAGGTTTGGGGACGTTGGTTTAAATGACGAGTAACTCGGCATCATTCACATAATCGGGTGTTTGTCCTTGCCAAAGTCAAATAAACCGATAGTCCTAACAAGCTTTTGTATGTGCGCCCGGTGTGGATGCACCTCGAAAGATAAAAAAAAAAAAGCCCGAGGACGGCAATACACCAAGGTTTCGGCTTTTGTACACCAATGCCATTGTCTCAAAAATAAGTGAAAGAAAAAGAAAAGAAAGAAAAGATGGAGAAAATATACACTTGTGGGAAGTTGATAAAAATGTGAAGTTGTGAAGTTAGTTCCATTCCCGGATTAGCATCACATAGCCTAGAAAAATTCCCACCTAATCACAACGTTTCTTGGCCTTTTATTTCACAAGCCCTTGTGACCTATTTGCATGTTTGTAAGACTTAGTGATCTAGATTGAATATGCTCATGATCATCTTGATTTCTACATTTTTACATTTCATGCATGCCTTCGAGTTAAGTATAATTGTCTTTCCATGCCTTCACTTATTTGACACATGATTGCTTGTCCATTGCCATGAACACGACTATGAAGGTGATCCAATATTAGAAGGACAACTCCAAAAAGATTTCGTTGTTTTTCTGCATGCATAAATCATGTCATCTCTTAGTCTATAGTTGGGACTTGCTCGGGGACGAGCAAACCTTAAGTATGGGGTATTTTTGATAACACGATTTATGACTTAGGTTTAGGAACTCATTTAGATAGTTCTTCCGCTCATTCGTGACTTAATGATCCAAAACAAGATGAGGCACCAAAAGCACGGCCACTGGGACTTCCACGGGCGTGGAAATGGGCCGTGGTTTTTGCCAGACGGTTGTGACAGCTGTGCCACGATCTTCCTGGCCGACTCTTGCAAATTTGTAGGATAAAAGGTGGTCCTGTAAAGCTGAAAATGGACATCCATTCTCACTACCATTCTCTCCTACACTCTCAACAAGAAAGATTCTCTAAATTGGAAGCTGGGATTGGAGCTACTCTTGAAGGAGAAGAAAAGTTCCATTGGAGAAGAAGAGAATAACACACCACTATTAGTCTTTGATAGATTTTAGAGTGAAGATTTTAGAGTGAAGATACCGAAGATGACGAACTCTAGGTAGTAGTGAGCCTCACAAGCTGCTATTGGACTGAGTGTGCTAGGATAGGTGTTTAGGACTTGTCTGCCCGAGACTTACCCGGTAAGGAGAGGTTAGATCCCTAGACATCCATCCGGTTTGTGTAGAATTCCTATACTTAGGCTCTTTGAAACTTACCCGGTGATGAGACCTTAGGAACGGACTAGAGGACCATGAAACCTACCCGGTGATTGATCCCAATCTAGAAACGCTCACTCCTATCATATTAAAGTTGATCCAATGAATGATTAGATAGCTTGAGTCCAATGCCATAACCGGAATTTCCAACCCCTAGAATCCGCTTTTCTCTCTTTGATCTCATATCTCGTGTTTATCTTGCTTGTTTGTGTTGATTTGATAGATTGTTAGTTTGTTTTGCATTCTTATATCGTTGTGATTCTTGATTGATCACCACACAAAATCAAACCCAAAATTATTGAGATTTTCATTTCTTTATTCCTTTCTCTTTTCTTAGCCTAGATCTTCACTATCCTTAGTCATTTATCAATTAAATCTCACCTCAGTCTTTGTGTTCGACCTCGGAATACTATCCCTACTACAAAACGTCCCGTACACTGCGGGTTTGCTAGGAGTTAGGATAAATATATAGAGTTATAAATTTAAAGCTTTTGCGTGCACCATTCCTAGACGTAACAGTATAAAACCTCATATCAACCAAAGGGATCACACCTAGACACAAGGGATCCATAAGGATCATAAACATCGTATAAATCTTGTATAAGATGCTAAACCTTAAAGCCACATCAGGGCATACATCCACCTCATGATATCATCATCAAACTCTTATATATGAACTCTAGCATGCCTCTAAACCAAAGTCTAAAGACAAGGAAGGAAAAGATCTTACCAATACTTGGTATGTTCAAAAGAGAGGCGCACCCGCAAAAAAGGATAAGCGCGGGGCGGTGACACGGTCCAATGGGACCGCAACAGTAATGACACAAGGTTGTTGGGGCGATGACACATACATGCCGTGGGGAGGCACTAACAAGGTGCGGGGGCGGAAAACCCCACAAAAGGCAGCTCTCAAGAGCTTTTCGATCACTCTTTTGCTCCACTCTCATCTCCACCTTAGGGAGTCACACTCAGGAACTTCAACCTTCATATATATACATATACACACTCAAACGTCCATAATCAATACCACAAGACTCAATTCTTGTGGAAGAACAAAAGGAAAGGAAGAAGAGGAAGAAGAAAGAGAACAAGGAAAACAGAATGGAATGACTCACCAATCTCTGATCCAGTTTGAAGAGGGACACAAGTTGCAGGTTCACAAACCACCACAACAATCATCAGCACATCAACAACATCAAATACTTTTCCATACTTGAAGAAGATCCAAGATCAAAACAAGAAGAAATCAAGGAGAAGAAGGAAGAGAAGAGGAAGAACGTGAGGAGGAAATGAAGAAACCTGAGGGAATAGAAACCCTCATCAAGAGAAGAAGAAGAAGAAGAAGAAGAAGAAGAAGAAGAAGAAGAAGAAGAAGAAGAAGAAGAAGAAGAAGAGTTATAGGGTAGGGAAAGCGGAAAGCACGGGTCAAAGGAGTCAAGAAAGGCGGTTGTGACCGCCTTTGTTGTAATACCCGGAAATTTAATTTCCGGTAAATCCTGAGTCAACTAAAATATTGTCATTTTATGCGAAGAATTAATCTCATAAAATATTCTTTTCCCAACTTCTATGATTGATGTAATATCCGGAAATTTTCTTCCGACTATTTCCGAAACAAATCAGAACTTGACGGATTATGACTTTTTCGGCGCTTTAATTCCCTAGTATGGATTCTGACATTATGTTGTCTTCTTTTAAGTTTTGGGACGAAACTTATTTTAAGGGGGTACTAATGTAATACCCGGAAATTTAATTTCCGGTAAATCCTGAGTCAACTAAAATATTGTCATTTTATGCGAAGAATTAATCTCATAAAATATTCTTTTCCCAACTTCTATGATTTTATGTGAAACTTAATTATATAAAATCATTCCTAAAACACTCTTGCAAGCCTCATAATAATTGACCCATTTGACAAACCCATGACTAATTTATGACAAGGTCATCCGGGCCCATTAAGAAACTGAGTTTGGCCATTGAAACCCTACCATCCGGGCCCAATAAGGAGCTGTTACAGCCAGCCCATGACCTCTCCCTCTCTCACGTAAACCCTAACCTTCCTCACGTGACAACAACATCCTCCTCTTCATTCTCCTTCGTTGGACGTCCTTCTCACAAACCTCATCCCAACGGTTCACCTTCAACACCGACGCAGGCGGTGACCTTCTTCTCTTGCTTACGCCCAGTCCGGAAAGCTGCTGCAATCTCGCTCATCCTTCGAGCCCTCCTCTCTCCATCGGACAAGTCGGGCAACAGTGGGTCGGACTTAGGTCCTCGTGTTTGCAGCACATCGCCGGCGAGCCCTCCTCCCACTACGCCACCTTCCTCTCGAGCAGCACACCGCCTCTCCCTCCGTCGAGCCCTCCTCCCTCTACGCCACCTTCATCTCAGCAGCAGCACGACTTCATCTCAGCAGGAGCACTACTTCCTCTCCAGGCTGCGCATGACTGCCTCCTCTACTCTTGGTTGCAACCTCGTGAGATCTTGGGCGAGTTTTATAGTTGAGTGTAACCATACTCTTTCAACCTTGCTTCCTTCAATCATATGTGTACTTATAACTGGTGCCAAACCCTCTAGGAATCCATATACTCCAGCCAAAGGAACAGCTGCAGAGGGGCTGTTACATCTGTCAATTTTCCAACTGTGATGAACAACCAATTTTGGACTCCGATTTGGGTAAGCTAAACTCCTCATTTGTTGCTGCACTTTGGATATGTTACAGTTGACCTTGCATAGTATAACATACTGAAATTTTAGAGTATTCCGAGTTATAGTTTAGGAGATATGGTTGCCCAAAGTTGGCTCCTCATGCAGTTTTATAAATGTGCTGAGTTGAGAAAAACAGCATGGGATGCTGTTTTGTGAGATAGTTTTGAATAGGCTTTTGATCTCCGTTGGGCTTGAATTTTTGATATGATATAGTTGACATATTTTTGTAGAACATATTAAAATTTGAGAGGAATCCAGCGAGTGGTTTGGGATTTACGATTTTTCAAAGATTGAGTCGTAAGCAGTTTTTCTGTTGTGCTGAAATTCGGTTTTGTGAGATAGTTTGAAATAGGATTTTGATCTCCTTTGCGTCTGAATTTTGGATATATTAGAGATAAGATTTTATATTAGAACATATCAAAACTTGGGATAAATCCAGCGAGTAGTTTAGGAGTTATAATTTTTCAAAGTTAAGACAGTGTGCTGCTTGTTAAGTGTTGTAACCAACTTTAGAAATTTTTGTAGAAGTGATGCTTTCACAGTTTTAAGAAATTCTTTCTCCTATGAGTAGATGGGATATCATAGATGATCTAGAGAATTATTTCAGAATTTTTATAAGATTATTCGAATTTTATATTTGAAGCTGTAGTTGGACTTTAGTGACTTTTCGGGAAATAGAAAATGGGTAATTTTTCTAGTTGTAACCTAAAATCATCATAGGGAGTAGAATATGGTTAGTTAGCCTCAAATTTATAATTTAAGTACATATTCCAAGTTTTTGGAAGTTCCGGGACTAAGGGTAAAATAGTCATTTTACCTTGAATATGCACTGTAATAACTTTTGTAAGTAGAATCTTACATCTTAGGAGTTTTAGACTTCTAAGTACCCAGGGAAATATGTTGACCCACGTGCCTCCTTTGACAGGCAATTGAGTTCTGCAGTTACCGATTGAGTGGTGTTAAGAGAGGCGAGATTTTATTCTGGTAGTCCACGGACTTACTTAGCTGGCTTCTTGTATGAGTGTAATGTGTATAAGTGGTGTTTATTAGTTATAATAAACAATGAAACCGGATTAGGCCGACTTTATTATTTACGTAATTGACCCAAGTGTATGATAACGGGTCGTGACATCATCTGCCTAGCTCTTGCGAGAGTCTAGGAGGTTCGCTACGACCAGCCCAGTCCGGTAGACGGTCAGATGCATTAGTACCATTCTGCGTTGGTAAACGGGGACAGGGGCGAGGTTTCGGAATCCCTTGTGTCACAAAATAAGTAACATTAGTAATAAGCTATCACCTAATTGAAGATAATAAAAGTATTGAGTGTTGCATGTTGTTTGTGTATGTTGTGTGTTTGTGCTTTTACCTTTATACTTATGCATAGCATGTTAGCTAACGGTTTTATATCGCTTGTAGATGCCTTGCAGGTTAAAACAGTTGTAGAGAGATCCGAAGGGAATGGTCAGCCGGGTCCACGTACTTATTTAGTTGGGGACGGGATGTCTTCTGTTTTTCTTATGTGTCGTTTTGGTACCTTTGCTTTGTAAGGCTGATACATATTCTTCATGTATATATTGTTTAAAGTTTTTCAAATGTTTTAAATACTTTTATGCCTTGTTGTAAGATCCAAGTTAAATTGTTGTCAAACTAAGGTCGGGACCCATTGTGAGGTCCTAATCAGTAGCTCCCCGAGTTCTCAGAATTTGGGGTGTTACAATATGGTATCAGATCTCTGGGTCGGCAACAATGGCACTTGAAATCTTCGAAAAGACCAAATGTATAGAATAACTAGAACCCGAAAGGGGTCTAAAATTTTCAAAACGGATTTATGTTTTCATACGCGCGCATAGTCGGGTTGTTGGGTTAGTAGTACGTTGGACCACCATCGCTCTCCGTGGATCTCTACAACTTGGATCGATATAAGTTAGCTTATAGACTTATTATGATGAGTATTAATGTATGTTATATATATATATATGTATATGTATAGTATGTTAGTATCCTAAAGGATATATTATATCCTTTATCGCCTCATGATAAATTGGTAAGAGACTTGAAGAGTTTTTAACATGAGACAAAGGACTCGGACCTTGGATCAAGTATTATACTCGGGTGGGCTGTTGGTGACCCTTACAAATCATCCAAAGATCAGGTGAGCAAGGAAGTAAAGTTGTGAAGATCATTTTTATCACAAGCACAATCAGATGAGTAAGAAATTCCTGAGTCACCTTAGATAGAAGGAATAGAAAGTCATACAAGGGACTTGGTTATATGAAGCTGAGAGATGAATTAGAAGAACCATGCAAGAGAAGACAAGAGCGTAGATTAGAGATAACAATATTGGAGCAAGTAACAAGAGGAACGGAGTACAACCAAGATTTGCGGAATAAAGGGCGTTACAATCGAGGCGGATGCTCATAGGCAATTATGGGCATGAGAGACCAGAAGAGTTAGGGTGTCAACCCGGATATGTGGATCTAAGGTACACAAAATAAAGACCTACAATTGAGTGTAAAAGCAAAAAGGTAGACCCCACAAGTGTGGAGAGGTTTTGACCTCAGAGATATAAGAAGTTTGAAAGAAACCGCAACGCCAATATCCAAAGAATGGAAGCCTATAGCAGGGTCAACGAAGTTTCATGAAGGCGATATTACCACTAACTCCAATGAAGAAATCTGTATGGGAGAACGGCCTTGCTAGACTCGAGAGTCTAGGGTAACACGAATTATCACGGGACCTAAGCCATCAACACAGATGGTCCATGCAAAAGGAACTGCAAGTGGATGATCATGACGGCCATAAGAATTTCGAAGACGCTTGCAAGCTATCGTAAAACTTGAAACGACTATTTATGCCAGATGAATGACACAATCGGACTAGAGAAATGGAGTTAGCCCATAAGAAGCGGAAGGGTGGAAGGTAGAAGAACTAAAGAAGTATAAAAGGATTTTTATGAGCAACTGTTTACCTACTAGCTAAGGAAAATTTTGACAGGTCACAAGTAACACGGACTGGAGAGATACAACTTAATGTAAGAGCGAAATGTAGACTTCACGAGCCGGGATACGTTTTGTCTTCTTTAAAAGATAAGAATTCTAAGAGGAATCACAACGCCAGTATCGAAAGGATCGAAGCCGGTAACATAGTCAATAGAGATTTGGAAGGAAATATTACAAACAACGCCGATTAAGGAACATGTGCTTGTGAGAATTGTGTGGTGGACTCAAGAGTCCAAGGCAACCCCTATTTATAACAGAACATAGGTCATCAACATAGATGGTCCCTGTAAAGGGACTATAATTGGGAGGTAATTAAAAGTCATCGGAACTACAAGACACTTACCATCTATCATGGAGTGTTAGGAACGACTTTTAACGTCAAGCGAATGGCACAGTGAGACTTGAGAAAGAGAGTTGTCCCAAAGGAAGCAGAAGAGTGAAAGATAAGACGAACTAAATAAGGATAAAAGGATTAATCTAGTAGGTGATGTGCACCAAAAGTTTAATACCAATAGAGGTATGAAATTGAGATAAGTCAATTATAGACTGACCGATGTCAACCAATGACGTGCAAGTATTGTTTGGTATTGACGAGTTATGTGCCGTTAAGAAGAGATATTTGTGACTGTGGATCTATGGAGTAGCTTTACCGACCCCTTAGAGGATTTCCTTAAGTAGGCAACGACAACCTTCTTGGATGAATTAAGGGTATAAAGAGAAACGTCTTAAGGGTTACTTCTTGGGTAGTTAAGATCAAACTCCGGTCAAGTCAGGGAGTTTGGATCCGTGGTAGAAGAATTAAGAAAGTAAGCGGAAGAAGTTGTTTTTCAATCGTTGTTTTATTTTCTTAAAGAGTGACAACAGGTTAAGCAGAGTAGCGCAGCGGAAGCGTGGTGGGTCCTAACCCACAAGCAAGAAGCTCAAGGGGACTAATGGATGTCGTGTCGAGTTAAAGATGGTGATAGTTGGTAAAATGCATTCTAGTTGGAAGAAACGTGAGATGGGCTATGTGAGTGACTGGAAATGTTGTACGGAAACGTATGTGCATGTAGAGGTAATAGAAGGAGACTTGTACCCTATTTTGGATCCGAGTGACGAGTGATGGCTTTGTTACATGTTGCTAGACAATTAGTTTTGGAATTCTATACCTAACGGAGTACGTTAGAGTGAGTTTTCTCGCTGGATGGAGAGAAGAATTTATGATATAATAAAAGTATTGTGCATGGTCTACACTAAAAAGCTCAAAGTAAGTAACTACCATTCTGAGTCAAAGATACATAAGAAAGAGAAGCGACAGGAGTATACTTACAACCTAGTAACCGTGCTTAATGAAAGCATAATCTCGGAGTAAATTTTATGTGTAATGTTATATCGGGACGGACCCGAGTTGCATTTTGAGTTAGAGGGATACTATCGGGCTAGTAACAATGGTGGACAAAAGAGCGCACTGCTGATGGTATGTTAACATTTATTGAGTAGTTATTATCAAATAACGGTGATAAGAGATCACTTTGTGTCTGATGCCGTCATTTCGGGCATATGATATTTTACTTAGGATTTGGGAAAATGCGTGAGAGGCCTAAATTTGACTGAGTAATATTACCGGAGTACTTCTCCGTCGAGCTTCATCTTTTCCAAGACCTTTGGCCTGAGTGTGTAGCCAGAACCTTTTCAGAAGGCCGGAAGCAAGTGGTCATAACGAAGGGAAGAAAGTTGAATAGATTATTTTCCGTAAGGTCATCAAAGGATTTAGAAGTGAGTTGTGTAAGGTAACCATTGGAAAATTCAAAGCAGGTTTAGCAGCAACTGATGAACTAGTATTCCTCACCTATTGGAGGGTGTAGCTTCAGTTTTCACGGAGACTAAGTTTGGGACCTGAGTTTGAGAATTTCAGTTGGAGAGATACCTACTAGACACGGGTTAGGTTATCAGATTAGAGGATCAGACAGTTGAGTCGGATGATACCGGTGAGATATCTGGTAACCACTCTAGAACGTGGAAGTAGACGCTTGTGATTTAAGTACCTGAAAAGATGTAAGATTCAGAGTTTTTATGAAAAGCTGATAAGGCTACCTAAGATACTGGGGATAGTAAGAGACGTAACCTTTCAAAGACCTATGTAGTGATAGTTGTAA
Organism: Fagopyrum esculentum; assembly: GCA_033239045.1. Lineage (NCBI taxonomy): Eukaryota > Viridiplantae > Streptophyta > Magnoliopsida > Caryophyllales > Polygonaceae > Fagopyrum > Fagopyrum esculentum. The sequence continues at coordinate 67,268,676 of BSUD01000004.1, read as the reverse complement.
CCTTGAGAATGACGAGTTAGGGCTTGACCTTGGATGTGTGATATTGTTTGACGGCTTGTTTATTTCATGATTGAATGTTTAGTCAGTGATGTGTGTTTTTGGTAATCTTGATGTGCGGGAAACTTAGATGTGGAAACGATGACACTTTTGGGCAGTGATCAAATACACCCGTTTAGTGCCTTAAAGGCCGATCAGGATTGTCTTACCCTAAATTTCGGGACGAAACTTATTGTTAAGGGGGGATTGATGTAATACCCGGAAATTTTCTTCCGACTATTTCCGAAACATATCAGAACTTGACGGATTATGACTTTTTCGGCGCTTTAATTCCCTAGTATGGATTCCGACATTATGTTGTCTTCTTTTAAGTTTCGGGACGAAACTTGTTTTAAGGGGGTACTAATGTAATACCCGGAAATTTAATTTCCGGTAAATCCTGAGTCAACTAAAATATTGTCATTTTATGCAAAGAATTAATCTCATAAAATATTCTTTTCCCAACTTCTATGATTTTATGTGAAACTTAATTATATAAAATCATTCCTAAAACACTCTTGCAAGTCTCATAATAATTGACCCATTTGACAAACTCATGACTAATTTATGACAAGGTCATCCGGGCCCATTAAGAAAATGAGTTTGGCCATTGGAACCCTACCATTCGGGCCTAATAAGGAGCTGTTACAGCCAGCCCATGACCTCTCCCTCTCTCACGTAAACCCTAACCTCCCTCACGTGACAACAACCTCCTCCTCTTCATTCTCCTTCGTTGGACGTCCTTCTCACAAACCTCATCCCAACGGTTCACCTTCAACACCGACGCCGGCGGTGACTTTCTTCTCGTGCTCACGCCCAGTCTAGAAAGCTGTTGCAGTCTCGCTCATCCTTCGAGCCCTCCTCTCTCCATCGGACAAGTCGGGCAACAGTGGGTCGGACTTACGTCCTCGTGTTTGCAGCACAGCGCCGGCGAGCCCTCCTCCCACTACGCCACCTTCATCTCGAGCAGCACACCGCCTCTCCCTCCGTCGAGCCCTCCTCCCTCTACGCCACCTTCATCTCAGCAGCAGCACGACTTCATCTCAGCAGCAGGACGACTTCATCTCAGCAGGAGCACTACTTCCTCTCCAGGCTGCGCATGACTGCCTCCTCTACTCCTTGTTGCAACCTCGTGAGCTCTTGGGCGAGTTTTATAGTTGAGTGTAACCATACTCTTTCAACCTTGCTTCCTTCAATCATATGTGTACTTATAACTGGTGCCAAACCCTCTAGGAATCCATATACTACAGCCAAAGGAACAGTTGCAGATGGGCTGTTACATCTGTCAATTTTCCAACTGTGACGAACAACCAACTTTGGACTCCGATTTGGGTAAGCTAAACTACTCATTTGTTGCTGCACTTTGGATCTGTTACAGTTGACCTTGCATAGTATAACATACTGAAATTTTAGAGTATTCCGAGTTATAGTTTAGGAGATATGGTTGCCCAAAGTTGGCTCCTCATGCAGTTTTATAAATGTGCTGAGTTGAGAAAAACAGCATGGGATGCTGTTTTGTGAGATAGTTCTGAATAGGCTTTTGATCTCCGTTGGGCTTGAATTTTGGATATGATATAGTTAACATATTGTTGTACAACATATTAAAATTTGAGAGGAATCCAGTGAGTGGTTTGGGATGTACGATTTTTCAAAGATTGAGTCGTAAGCAGTTTTTCTGTTGTGCTGAAATTCGGTTTTGTGAGATAGTTTTAAATAGGATTTTGATCTCCTTTGCCTCTGAATTTTGGATATATTAGAGATAAGATTTTATATTAGAACATATCAAAACTTGGGATAAATCCAGCGAGTAGTTTAGGAGTTATAATTTTTCAAAGTTAAGACAGTGTGCTGCTTGTTAAGTGTTGTAACCAACTTTAGAAATTTTTGTAGAAGTGATGCTTTCACAGTTTTAAGAAATTCTTTCTCCTATGAGTAGATGGGATATCATAGATGATCTAGAGAATTATTTCAGAATTTTTATAAGATTATTCGAATTTTATATTTGAAGCTGTAGTTGGACTTTAGTGACTTTTCGGGAAATAGAAAATGGGTAATTTTTCTAGTTGCTACCTAAAATCATCCTAGGGAGTAGAATATGGTTAGTTAGCCTCAAATTTATAATTTAAGTACATATTCCGAGTTTTTGGATGTTCCGGGACTAAGGGTAAAATAGTCATTTTACCTTGAATAAGCACTGTAATAACTTCTGTAAGTAGAATCTTACATCTTAGGAGTTTTAGACTTCTAAGTACCCAGGGAAATATCTTGACCCACGTGCCTCCGTTGACAGGTAATTGAGTTATGCAGTTACCGATTGAGTGGTGTTAAGAGAGGCGAGATTTTATTCTGGTAAGTCCACGGACTTACTTAGCTGGCTTCTTGTATGAGTGTAATGTGTATAAGTGGTGTTTGTTAGTTATGATAAACAATGAAACCGGATTAGGCCGACTTTATTATTTACGTAATTGACCCAAGTGTATGATAACGGGTCGTGACATCATCTGCCTAGCTCTTGCGAGAGTCTAGGAGGTTCCCTGCGACCAGCCTAGTCCGGTAGACGGTCAGATGCATTAGTACCATTCCGCGTTGGTAAACGGGGACAGGGGCGAGGTTTGGGAATCCCTCGTGTCACAAAATAAGTAACATTAGTAATAAGCTATCACGTAATTGAAGATAATAAAAGGATTGAGTGTTGCATGTTATTTGTGTATGTTGTGTGTTTGTGCTTTTACCTTTATACTTATGCATAGAATGTTAGCTAACGGTTTTATACCGCTTGTAGATGCCTTGCAGGTTAAAACAGTTGTAGAGAGATCCGAAGGGAATGGTCAGCCGGGTCCACGTACTTATTTAGTTGGGGAAGAGATGTCTTCTGTTCTTCTTATGTGTCGTTTTGGTACCTTTGCTTTGTAAGGCTGATACATATTTTTCATGTATATATTGTTTAAAGTTTTTCAAATGTTTTAAATACTTTTGTGCCATGTTGTAAGATTCAAGTTAAATTGTTGTCAAACTAAGGTCGGGACCCATTGTGAGGTCCTAACCAGTAGCTCCCCGAGTTCTCGGAATTTTGGGTGTTACATTTGCCGCGGTCGCGGATCAACAGCGCCGCACCTGGGACCAGTACTAGAGCGGTCACGGATAGCCTAAGAAAGAAGAAGTTATCACAAAATGCATCAACCAAATGAAGAAGAAATGATGTGGGGTTGAGGCCACAATGATGGATCTAGATTAGAAGTCCACGGAAAGCTTCAAACTGAAATATTGGTTATGAATCTGCCGAGATGAATAACCTGGATAGCGAGATTTAACGAAAACAAAAGAAACGAAGAAGGCGAGATATGGATGGTTGGTGACGAGATTAGATAGGAACATGGAATGAATGATGATGATAATATAGGTCAAGAAGAACGAAGATATACTTGCAAAAACCTTGATCGATTGGATCAAAACTCAAACAATGAATTACCTTAGCCCTTCCTTCTTCAACCTTAAACAAGTCTTCAAATTGAAACAAGCAGAAGAAAGGCATAGAATCGACCAAGAGCACCAATGTTTAAGGATATTAACACACACAAGAACAACCTAGCATGGACTCGCAACAGTTCAATTAGAGGCACTCTTTTTAATTGAACTGGAATGAATAGAACGAAATCTTCATGAATGAAGACTCGACTATCTCACAACTTTTTTCAAAAATAATCTATCTAGAAATCAAAACCTAAGGAGCCTTTTATAGTCAAAAAGCCTCCAAATAAACGAATAAAAATAATCCCAAAAATATAAATGATAAAAACTACCTTAAAAATGTCTAGAGCTTAAAGGTAATAAAATGTATCATAAAATAACTTAGAAGCTCCAAAGCTTCAATCCTTGAATTCTTCTATGTCTTCACGTGTGCATGGTGTGCATGGCGCCTCCTCTATGGCATCCATGTCTGGAGTTGTCATCAACGTGAATAAGGAAGAATTAGACATAAATCGATCATCAATGGTCTCCTTAAAAGCTAAAGCCACCAACAAGATAGGAACCTCTTTCTGAATGGCTCTTGCTTTTTGATTAATGATAGATCCTTCAATGGTTGGACTTGTGGATGATGGTTTCAACTCCTTCTCCTTGATTGCCCTTTCACTTGATCTAGTGATTGATCCTTGTATAGTAGGGGTTGTTGGGGATGGTTCCTCAACATACTCTCCGTTTTGAAAAAGAATTGTCCTCGAATCATCACAATGCTCATCACTTGACACAAAGAGACTAAAGTCTCCTACATTTAAGGTAGGACTCACACCATACTCCTCCACAAGGTCCAATACATAAGCGTTGTTGCCAACCTTACGTAGAACTTTAAATGGTCCATCTTCTCGTGGTGATAGATTGGACTTGCGCTTTTCCGGGAAACTTTCTTTCCTTAAATGCAACCAAACTAGATCTATTGGCTCGAATAGTAATTCCTTGCAGTTTTATTAGCCTTGGCTGCAACCAATCTTACTTTCTCCTCCAGCCTTTTGTGTGTTTTAGCATGTAGTTCCTGGATTAATTCCAACTGTTTTCTTGCAATAATAAAATCAACTCGCTCCTCTAAAGACATTGGTATAAGATAAAAAAAAAAAAGGGTCAAAGGATTCAACCCATACACACACTCAAAAGGTGTTAGGTTAGTAGAAGAATGTAATGTCCGATTATAAGCAAACTCAACATGAGGCAAGACATCTTCTCAATCATTCAAATTATAATTCAAAACAATCCGCAAGATGGTAGTCAAAGTCATATTAGTAAACTCAGTTAGACCATCCGTTTGAGGATGACTAGAAGTCAAAAATAGTAACTTAGTTCCTAGCTTTCCAGAAAGAGTTTTCCAAAAGAAACTAAGAAACTTAACATCTCTATCACTCACTATAGTCCTAGGCACTCCATGTAATCTAACCACCTCTCTAAAGAACAAGTTAGCTACATTATAAGCATCGTCGGTCTTATGACAAACAAAAAAATGAGCCATCTTAGAGAAACGATCTACAACCACAAAAATCGAATATCTCCTCTTCTTAGTCCTAGGTAACCCTACAACATACTAATGTCTAGCCAAGGTGATGTAGGCGTCGGTAAAGGGGTATATAAGCCATGGGGGTTTCAATCTAGCCTTAGCCTTTAAACACACAAGACATCTCTTAGTCGTGTTCTCTACATCCTTAAGAATATGAGGCCAATAAAATAGTGATTGCAACATATGGTGCATATTATCCCTTCTAAATGTCCCATTAAACCTCTCATATGAGCTTCTTCAACAACCAATAACCAAAGGGAAGATCTAGGACTACACACCTTATTAACCTTAAATAAAAATCCTTCAAACAAGTAGAACTTATCTAAGGCACCACGAGATTTACAATGCCTCTAGATATCTCCAAAATCAGCATCATTAACACATAAATCCTTAATATAGTTGAAACATAAAATCTTAGAATCCATAGTAGTGATCAAAGAATGTCTCCTAGAAAGAGCATCAGCTGCAACATTATCCTTATCTTTCTTATACTTAATGATATAGGGAAAAGTTTATATAAACTCCATCCACCTACCATGCCCCCTATCTAATTTATCTTGACTCTTAAAATGCTTCAAGGATTCAAGATCGGTACGTAGGACAAATTCATTTGGCCAAACATAATGTTGCCATGTCTTAAACACCGGAAGTAATGCATAGAGTTCCTTATCATGCGTTGAGTAATTTAAACATGCTCCTTTCAATTTCTCACTAAAGAATGCGAGTGGCTTGCCTTCTTGCATGGGTACTCCTCCAAAGCCAATTCCTAAAGCCTCATATTTGACCTCAAAGGGCTTGGTGATGTCCGGAAGTGCTAGAAGAGGTGCATGGGACAACCGCCTTCAAGTCCTTAAATGCCTTTTTTTAGCATTTCCTCACACAAATGGTACTTTCTTCTTTGTCAATGAAGTAAGTGGGGCTGATATGGTGCTAAAGTATCGCACAAATCTCTTATAGAAGGTGGTAAGATTGTGGAATCTTCAAACATGTCCGATGGTAGTAGGTGTTGGTCATTCCTAGATAGCCTTGATCTTCTCTTCATCCACTTCTAAACCTCGTGTACTCACTAGAAAACCAATGAAAACAACTTGATTAGTGCTAAACTCATATTTTCTAATATTATCATATAAAGATTGCGTTCTAAGAGTTACAAGTACTTCCCTTATGTGTTCTTCATGCTCCTCAAGTGATCTATTAAAGATGATGATGTCATCAAAGTAAACCACTACAAATTTTCCAATGTAGTGACGTAGCACATGGTTCATCAACCTCATGATTTTGCTAGGATAATTGTGAAGCCAAATGGCATTATAAACCACACATAAAGACCAAAGTTAGTTTTGAACGCCGTCTTCCATTCATCTCCTTCTAGCATTGTGATTTGGTAATATCGACTCTTAAGGTCGATTTTAGGGAACAAGGTAGATCCACTAAGCTCTATAGCATATCATCTAATCTAGGGATGAGATGATGGTACTTAAGAGTAATGTTATTGATTTCCCTACGATCAACACATATTCTCCATGTATTATCCTTATTAGGTACTAAAAGGATGGGAACAACATATGGACTCAAACTCTCCCTCACATAACCCTTATCTAAGAGCTCTTGCACTTTACTTTGAATCTCTAGGCTCTCTTGAGGATCCATCCTATAGGCTGGAGGATTTGGAAGTAGCACTTGGAATTAAATCTATTTGATTCTCAATGCCTCAAAAGGTGGAAGTCCAACTAGAATCTCATCCAAAAACACATCACTAAACTCATCTAGAAGGTTTAGGATGGTTTTGGGTAAGGTGTACTAATTTCATCACTCAAAGTCACTAGGCTCTTACACAAGATCATAAGAATGGCATGCAAGGGGAAGAGTCATGAATGTATTCCTCCTTCGAAACTAGAAGCACTTTCGAAGACTGTACTGAAATATCTACACAAGGGCGAGATGTTCCTTCCCAGGGGCGATTCGGCACTAGGGTGGTATTTTCTTGCACTGGGGCGAGATTTCCTTGCATTGGGGTGAGAACCTTCACTAGGGTGAGACAATCTTACACGGAGGCGAGGTATTCCTGCACTGTGGTGAGATCCTTCACCGGGGTGAGATAATCTTGCATTGGGGCGAGATTTCTCTACACTTGGGCGAGATTATTTACTAGGCTAAGATTCTTCACCGGGGAGACATTCTCTTCCACTGGGGTGAGATTCTTCATTGAGGCTAGATTCTCCTTCTTTCCTCTTGTTAGATTCTTGCTCCTTGTTCTTTTCTTTCCTTTTCTCATTACATTCAGCAATCTGCAAAGGGGTCATGGGTTTAAGGGTTAGTGTTTGACCATTAAACTCAAAGGAATGTATATTAGTATATCCAACATGCTTAGTTATTCTATCAAATTGCCATGGATGTTCTAATAGAATATGACATGCTTGCATGGGCATTACATCATAAGTAATAGTATCTATATAGCTCCTAAAAAGATGGTAACTCTAGCTTGCTTGTTCACTTTCAATTCACCACAATCATTCATCTAATGCAACTTATATGGTCTAGGGTGATAAAACGTGGTAATTTGTAATTTATTAACCAAATCGGTGCTAATTATGTTGCAACAACTACATCCATCTATAATCATGTTACATATCTTTCGCTTAACAAGAAATCTAGTATGAACGAGGTTTTTCCTTTGACTATCCTCACATGGGGTTATTTTAGCATGCAAATATCTCCTAGCAATCAATGAATCTCAGTGCTCATACTCAATTCCCTCATCAATACTAATACCAATTTCATGCAATGCATTAAGGTGGGTGTTATCATCATTATCATGCTCTTCCTCACTCTCATATTGTCCAAATTGATTAATAAACAGAACCTTCTTATTAAGACAATATCTCATATAATGACCTCTACCTTGACACTTTAGGCATACAATATCTCTAGAAGGAAGAGTAGAGTTAGAATTACTCCCTTTAGGACCACTTGAAGGCTCATTCAAGGGTCTAGATGATGAGTGAGGTGTAGAAGGCTTCCTTTCTCCTACTTGATCCACAACTCAACCTTTTCTTTCGTCCTTGGTGGACATAGGATCTCGACCTTGTGATCCTTGAAATTGGCTGGTTTGTGGTTTCCATGAACCTGCAAATCCGTAGCTAATCTTGGCTCCTTTGTTGCGTCCTTTTGACTTCTTTTCAACCTTGATTGCCAAATGTAGAAAATCCACCATCGTATTACAAGGATACAAATATATTTCATTAGATAATGATGGATGCAAAATACGCAAATATCGAGCCATATTATTGTAACAGCCTTAGTTTTTAGGTGTTGAGTCAGGACCTAGCCGCCCTTGCGGGTCTAGTGGTCCGCCCCTGCGGGTCCTGTGGCCGCCCCTACGGCTTGTAACACCCCAAATTATGAGAACTCGGGGAGCTACTGGTTAGGACCTCACAATGGGTCCCGACCTTAGTTTGACAACAATTTAACTTGGATCTTACAACAAGGCACAAAAGTATTTAAAACATTTGAAAACTTTAAACAATATATACATGAAGAATATGTATCAGCCTTACAAAGCATAGGTACTAAAATGACACATAAGAAGAACAGAAGACATCCCGTCCCCAACTAAATATGTACGTGGACCCGGCTGACCATTCCCTCCGGATCTCTCTACAACTGTCTTAACCTGCAAGACATCTACAAGGGGTATAAAACCGTTAGCTAACATTCTATGCATAAGTATGTAGGTAAAAGCACAAACACACAACATACACAATCAACATGCAACACTCAATCCTTTTATTATCTTTAATTAGGTGATAGGTTATTACTAATGATACTTATTTTGTGACACGAGGGATTCCCAAACCTCGCCCCTGTCCCCGTTTACCAACGCGGAATGGTACTAATGCATTTGACCGTCTACCGGACTGGGCTGGTCGTAGGGAACCTCCTAGACTCTCGCAAGAGCTAGGCAGATGATGTCACGACCCGTTATCATACACTTGGGTCAATTACGTAAATAATAAAGTCGACCTAATCTGGTTTCGTTGTTTATCATAACTAACAAACACCACTCATACACATTACACTCATACAAGAAGCCAGCTAAGTAAGTCCGTGGACTTACCAAATTAAATCTCGTCTCTCTTAGCAACACTCAATCAGTAGCTGCAGGAACTCAGTTGCCTGTCAAAGGAGGCACGTGGGTCAACACTTTTCCTTGGATACTTAGAAGTCTAAAACTCCTAAGATGTACAATTCTATGTGCAGAAGTTATTACAGTGTTTATTTAAGGTAAATTGACTATTTTACCCTTGGTCCCGAGACTTTCAAAAACCCGTAATATGTACTTAAATTCTTACTTGAGGCTAATTAATCATATTCTACTCCCTAGGATGATTTTAGGTAACAACTAGAAAAACTACCCATTTTCTATTTCCCGAAAAGTCCCTAAAGTCCAACTATAGCTTCAAATATAAAATTCGAATAATCTTATAAAAATTCCGAAATAATTCCTTAGGTCCTCTATGATATCTCATCTACTCATAGGAGAAAGAATTTCTTAAAACTGTTAAAGCATCACTTCTACAAAAATTTCTAAAGTTGGTTACAACACCTAACGAACAACACACTGTCTTAACTTTGAAAAATCATAACTCCTAAACTACTCGCTGGATTTATCCCAAATTTTTATATATTCTAATATAAAATCTTATCTATAATATATCCAAAATTCAGCTGCAAAGGAGATCAAAATCCTATTTAAAACTATCTCACAAAACCGTATTTCAGCACAACCGAAAAACTGCTTACGACTCAATCTTTGAAAAATCATAAATCCCAAACCACTCGCTGGATTCCTCTCAAATTTTAATATGTTCTACAATAATTTGTAAACTATATCATATCCAAAATTCAAGCCCAACGGAGATCAAGAGCTTATTCAAAACCATCTCACAAAACAGCATCACTTGCTGTTTTCCCCAACACTCAGCACATATATAAAAACGTCAACTTTGAAACACAATAACTCTCAAACCGTAACTCCGATTCTTCCCAAATTTTAGTATGATCTACTATATACTACTGACTACAACATATCCGAAATTCAGCAGAAACGGAGGAGTATAACTTACTCAAATCGTGACCCGAAGTTGACTGCTTTTTCACTTCCGAAAACTCAGAATACGTGTGCCTCCTTACTGTTCAGCTACGAATGATCTGTATAGGTTTAGAAGGCATTACAGGCACTCGTTAGGCATGGAATACGTGGAAAGAACTGAAAGGGAAAGAGAGGTACAAGCCTTACTCGATTCCACGACTCAAATGCACTAGGCTGCGTTCCTGGAGAGATCAACTAGGGTTAAGGAGGGAGTATGAGGCTGCTGCGTTAAAGATGGCTGCTGGAGAGGGTTGCTGCGCTGAAGAGGGCTGTTGAAAACCGAGAATCAAGACAGAAGGAGGGGAGGAGTGTTTTACGTAAATCTGGAAGCAAGGAGAACGTTGCAGCCTTCTCTTCTGGCGTGAAATCCTTGGGCTGTTACAGCTCTTTTAATGCTTCATTTAATCGGCTGTTACAAGCAGATGGAGAGATAGGCAGCTGAAGGTTTTTGGACATGAATCCCTTGGGCTGCTCCTGGCTGGGCTGAAGCAAGAGCTGGGCTGGATACAGTGGCTAGAAACCGGGCTGAAACTAAGTAGAAATAGTGGGTTGAAAGTTTGTCAAAACTCGTCAAAACTCGTCATGGCTTTGTCAGGCCCATGCATGACCTCGTCATAGAGTTGTCGGGCTTCGTCATGACCTCGTCTCAGCTTAGTCAGGATCTCGTCATAGCTTGTCATTATCTCGTCTAAAGTCATCGATAGGAATGAATTATAATAATTAGGGTTTGATATAAATTTATCAATTATGTGAATTAAATTCTACATAAAATAATAAATAATTATAGGAATTAGAGCTTAATATAATTTTATCATTTTATGTGAATTAAATTCTACATAAAATAATAAAATTTGTGAAGAAAGAAATACTAGATAGAATGGGAAACCGTCAACGGCTCGAAGTCCGATTTGATTCGAAATAAAACGGAATAAAAATTTCGGATATTACATCAGTACCCCCTTAAAATAAGTTTCGTCCCGAAACTTAGGACAATGTACTTAATTAAACGACTTCCATAAATAAACTGGTATGTCCTAGTTTCACTAAAATTTACTTTCCTTTTCTAAACTTCTCTAACTTTATCATAGCGTAACGAAAAAAAAAAACTGGTCGTTACACGGCTCTACAGGTTCGCCCCAGCCGTTTCTTGTGGCTGCAATCATCTTTGTTGACCCATTGACCCATGCTTTACCCTTAGCTTCTTATATAAGCTTCCCTTTTTCTTTTGGATGAGGGTTTCCTCATCTTCTCCAGCTCCATTTCCCTCACGTTCTTCTTCTTCTCTTCCTCTCTTCCTTTGATCTTCTTCTTGATCTTCTTTGATCTTGTGTGATTTTAGAGTGGGTTTTGAGCTTGGTGAGCTTTGAGGATGTTGAAGTTGTTGTTGTTGTTGTGCTTTGGTTAGTTGTTGGTGAGGGTATCCTTCCTTTCCTTAGTTGTTGTGGTAAGTCTTCTTCCTCTTTCTTTCTTCCTTTCTCCTCTCTTCTTCTTAGATTAGGAATCCACAAGATGTAGTCTTGTGTTGATCTTCCTGGTCCTTTCTGTAGATCATATGTAAGTAAATATGTGTGTGCTAGCCTTTGGGGCAACGAAGAAGTGAAGAGATCGAGAGAAGGATCGAAGAGAAGTCGGGGTCAGCTTTCTGCACACCATCCGCCCTTGCGCCTGAGTTGAGCCGCCCCTGCGCTTAGGTTGAGCCACCCCTGCGCCAGAGTTCGTCTGCCCTTGCGCCTTACTGGTGCAGCTCCCTTGCATCTCCTACTTCCGCGGGTGCGTGCCCAGGACATACCTAGTTAGTATGTTTCCTTCCTTCCTTTCCTTTGGCCTTGGCTTTAGATATGGCTAGGCTATAATGGTTTGTAATGATCTTGATGAGATGTATGTTGAGGATGTTCCTTAGGCACTTCTATGTATGTTGAGGGTATGAGGTTTAGAAGCGACTTATAGTTGGTTATGGTTATGAGGTATAGGAGACGCTTCTCCTAACCTTTGCAGCATTTTATATTGTGTATGTCTTGCTTATGCAGGCGTTGATCGTTTCCTCGAGGGGAAACTGTGGCATGGTACAGGTTACGAGTATTCGGGTAAGTCCATAGGACTTAGCGAGCAGTTGTGGATTTGAGTGTTTGTGATGGTGGTGGTGTGTGTGTGTGTGCATATAATTGTTGCATTTATAACCTAAACCAGACTATGATGACGACCCTATTTATATGATTGGCCCAAGTGCATTACAACCGGGCGGTGACCACCTGTCAAATCTCGTCGAGAGTGGAGAAGGTGCTCGTAAGCGAGTAGCTCATGGAGGGAGGTAGATCCCCATGCAAAACCTGGGTTAAAGGGGGAAGAGGCGAATGCAATAACTTAAGTAAAGATAATAAACGGATGTGTGTGTGGCATTGCATATTGTGATGTGTGGCATTGCATATAATTGTTTCATTTCTGTTAGCTAACAGTTTTATGCCGTGTTGTAGATGCTCAGCAGGTTAGGAAGAGTACAGAGTGAGCCAGATGGGTGATCAGCTGAGGGCTTCCGTACACTAGGTTGTTCGTGGGTTATGGGATGTTTTGTACTTGGATGTTACGGTTGTTGTTTGTACTTGGTTGTGATGTTGTAAACCTTTTGATGTACATATTTATACAGTTTTATGTATTTGGTTTTATCTATTTGTGCCTTGTTGTAAGATCCAGTGAACTTGTTGTCAGTCTAGGGTCAGGATCCACTGTGAGATCCTAGCTTAGTAGCGTCCCGAGTCCCGTGGATTTGGGGTGTTATAGTTATACTCCTCATCCTCTATAACATTGGATTTTACCATTGTCATTTGCATAGATATGTAAACATTTTCAACACTTATAGATCCTTGCTTAAGGTTTTCCAACGTTTGTCATAGCTCTCTAGCATGATGTTGACGCACAAATATAGCTCTCATCAAGGCTTTCATTTGCTCCCATGTATTGATGGATGGATCCAAAGTTCTTCTCCTTTTCTTGACAAGAAGATCCCACCACATTAAGACATAACCTTGAAATTCCAATGTAGATAGATGGATCTTTCTTTGTTCACTAAAGTTATGGCAAGACCAAATTTGTTACTATTTTGGTTTCCATTCCATGAAAGCATCCGTATCACACTTGCCTTCAAAATTGGGAATTTTAACCTTCACTTTTCCTAGTCCGTCATACTTTTGGTGAGGTCGACAGGGCTCCATATCACGACCACTTCATGGATGATGGTTATAGATATGATGATCTCTTCACATGTCACCTTCATCCTTATCCACTAGCTCTAGAAAATCATTAGCAAAATCCGGCATACTAGGTGCTCTAAAAAGATGATTAGAATATTTCATAACTGGCCCTTGAGGGGCTCTTTCAAGTGACTTCGGGGCTGTAGTTCTAGGTGGATTTCGAGAGCTTCCTCCAACCTCAAACATAGATCTCGCCTGAGATGTAGTGTCGGGTTGGGGACGAGATTCCAATGTTCCTATTATCTCAGTTTGGGTTGCAATCGATGCTATAAGTTGCTTCAAGATGTCAATGGTCTCGGGATTCATTAGATCACTTCCTTGTGACCTTTTAGGACTGTTAGACCTAGACATCTGCACAAACACACAAAGTAACAACAAACTTGTGAAGTTAGTGAGATAAAAAAATACTCATCACTTATGTCTCTCTTACGCTCACACTCAGTTGTGATATCACAAGCTAATTTGATGTAATTTCCCTAGTTGGATTAATACCCCTTTAAGTTCAATGAGCTAGCTTCAACTAGAACACTTCTTGGGTGAATCAAGATGAAGGTTGGGATGAAGATTCTAGTGTTGAAAGATAGTTAAGGGTCCGCTGCTAAAATTTTCTTCACACAACCGACACAAAGTGAAAAGAATATAACAAGTAGACTCAAGACTCAACTAGTGTGATAGTAAGGAAAGATAACTAACTAACACATCCAAAGAAAAGACTCAATGTGTATGGAGTAGCAAAGAGGCAAGAAATAGGTACACAAGAGAATAAGAAAAGAACTTCACTTATCTTGCACTTATGCAATTAGAGAGAGAGAGAGAGATAACCGGTTGGGTATTGATCTCGATAGTAGAAAATAGCGGTGGTATTCTCGGCCCGAGAAATCTATTGGTGGGCAAGATTGACGAAAGGTAAATGTTTAGTGATGGAAACTAGTTGGGGGTTGGGGTAACTATCTTCCTTGTTGCCTTCTTGATATATTCACACTTGGATTGAAAAACTCTTGCTTTACCAACTTCTCTCAAACATTGGATAGTATAAAATGTGGTATGGAATGTAGAATAAAAGAAAAGAAGGGATCTTTTATTTTGTTTGGGGCATGGAATAGCTACAAGAGATAAGGTAGATATTTACAATTTAGAAGATATGGCAAGATCTCACCTACTAGATAAGATCTTGTTGATTCTAAAATTAAGGATTCTTTGCGGTTCTCTTTCCTTCTTGATGTAGTAGCTTGATAATGATATATTTGATAGGATTTGATCAAATCTCATGCTTAATTCGACTGGATATGGAGAAATTTCTTGGCCAAGCAAAATCTCAGCATTGACGTAATACCTCGCAACGAGATTTAAGGTTCCGGAGAGACTTCAACTCTAAGGTTACGACTTACTTGTTTCTAGGTTATGGCGTTCTCTCTTTTGCAATGAACACAAAAACAAGCAAATTAAACTCAAATAGATTCTAAAACAAAGAATGAAAATTAAATAATAATGATGCAATTTTTACAAGACTCAAAGAAGACTCAAAATAAAATATTTAAACGTTGATCTATGGGTTGAGTTGGACTTCAAATCATCAAGCTTTCATACAACTTTGATGCGGGGTTGAGGTTGCAATGACGGATCTAGATTAGAAGTACACGAAAAGCTTTAAACTGAAATCGCGGTTTAGAATCTCGGACGAGATGAATAACTTTGATAGTGAGATTTTACGAAAACAAAAGGAACGAAGAAGGAGAGATATAGATGGTTGGTGGCGAGATTAGATAGGATATGAAATGAATGATGATGATAGTAAAGGTCAAGAAGAACCAAGACATACTTTCAACAATCTTTACTGATTGGATCAAAACTCAAACAATGAATTATCTTAACCCTTCCTCCTTCAGCCTTACACAAGTCTTCAAATCGAGACAAGCACAAGAAGAGACTAGAATCGACTAGGAGGACCAACCTCTAACGAAATTAACACACACAAGAATAACCTAGCAAGGACGCACAATGATTCAATCAAAGGCTCTCTTTTTTATTGAATTGGAATGAATAAAACGAAACCTTCGTAAAATGAAGACTCGAGTATCTCACAAATTTGTTAAAAAAAGAATCTTTCTTGATATTGAAACCTAAGGAGCCTTTTGTACCCAAAAAGCCTCCAAATTAAAGAATGAAAATACTCTTAAAAATATGAACGATAAGAAATACCTTTAGAATGTCTAGAGCTTTAGGATAATAAAATGTATCATAAAATAAGTTAGAAGCTCCAAAGCATCAATGCTTGTTTTATTTTATGACTTCACGTGTGAATGGTATGCATGGCGCCTCGTCTATGTCCTCCAAGACTGGAATTGTCATCAACGTGACTAAGGAAGACTTAGAAGAACTCTATAATCACCAATACAAATCCAAGCAATCAAGTACTTGATAAAGATATCACAATATATAAATTTATCAACGCAAGCAATGATCTCAAACCTATAACAAATGTCTAAATAAAACGATATTTGTATAAGGCTTTGGGAGAATCACGTCTCGAAGTCATACAATGTAGAATCTCATGTATCGAAGTCGAAAAGACTATCCAAACGTGTCTCCAAGAACCTAAACAAATCAAGTGCCCAAAACTCCATTTGTTAAAACTTTGACAATTAATAATAATTATAAATGTTTGGGAAATGTTATTTAATTATAAAGTTAAGCAATATTCTGTAATTAATCAACTTAGGGAATTTGAGCAACTTCCAAAAGTTTGGGTCATTTTTGTAAATATAAATCCGAGCCACTTTTTGTAATTATCCACTTTGGGACATATTTTCAATTTCCAAAAGTTTGGACCATAAACACAATTACAAAATATGGGAGTCGTTTTTCGTGACTTACCTCAAATTGATCCAAGCCCGAATAGGGTTTCCGTAGGGTAGCGGCGGAAGTCATCGATTCTGGTGGTGGCATGTCTTCTTCACCGACATGGTAAGGTAGCGATCCGACGGCTTTCTTCTCGGAACTCCGACGCAAGCGAGTAGGTGGTGGTGGCTACTAGTGGGATTCGGTGAGGCGATGAGGGAAAAGTCCTTAGCGGCAAGATTTGGGCTCGGTAGTGTCACGTTGTTGCAAACATAATCATGGTGATACGGGGTTGAAGTTGTTGTTTCTGAACTAGATTGAAAGTCCACGAACAATCTCAGAGAAGGAATCTCGTTCACGAATCTAGGGCGAGATTCAGGTGTTTGGCCGAGATTTATGTAATTTCAAACCAAAAGAACTTGAGTTTGATGGATTGATAATGGATAGATAAAAAGATGATTATATGGAATGAAATTAATGGAAATATAGGAAAATACGAACCAAGGTATTCCCGCAAAGAACCTTGACCTATTATTTGTCAAAATCCGTTAACGAAGAGCTTACCTTAACCCTCCCTTTTTTAACCTTACACAAGCCTTCTAAATAAGACAAGTAAAAGGAGGGACTAGAATTCACCGCGAGCACCAACCTTTAAGAAGATTAACACACACAAGCACAAAGCAAGGACGCACAACGATTCAATCAAGGCTCAGTAACACCCCAAATCCGCGGGATATCGGAATGCTACGGGCGAGACCACACAATTGGTCCCGACCCTTAGGCTGACAACAATCTCACCGGACCTTTCCAACATGGTACAAGAAAAGGCTCAAAAACTCGAAAACGTTTATAATGTATGCAAGACGGAAAAGTAAAGAGTACAACTTGGAAACTCAGCCGAGTCCGCAAAACGACACAAAATTCCACAAAACATATATCCAAAAGCGTACAACAATCCATAAACCAACATAAGCGTAATAACAATAATATCCCAATAATGCCCCCGTCCTATAATGTACGGCGACCCTCGGTTGTCCACTTCTCCACCTCATTCGGCGGCGTCCCTAACCTACGGGGCATCTACACAAGCGGTTTAAAACCGTTAGCTACATTCGAATCATTAAAGACATGGTGAAGGAACAAACACAATCATATATAATCATATCACATAAACATGCTCATCCAACAAGTCCGGTTATTTATCTTTATTTATTAGGTCGTATCCCGTTCTATTTCAACTTATTTTGTGACACGAGAACCTCCCGAAACTCGCCTCGGTCCCTTTTTCCGGCAATGGAACGGTTCAGATGCCTCCGACCGTCTAACCAACACGGGTAAGTCGCCAAGAACCTCCTAGCTCTCACAAGAGCTAGGCAGTGATGTCACCGCCCGTTATCATACACTTGGGCCATTAAAATAAAGGTCGGTGGCCCTATTACCGGTTTATAAGTTATAACAAAATGATAAAACACACACCACCAAGCACGCAATAATCTAATACGTCGAATACGGCTAAGTAAGTCCGGAGACTTACATCGTCTCTCAACTCACAACACTCTAGGTTCCTTAGTGAGGAAGTACACAACCTGCTCATACACGAATACACTCATCAACACAAGTCCACACTCATGAAGTCATAGACTTCATTCTAGTGATCTAAGCAAGATCACTCAAGTCTCAAACTAGGAATGCATCCTAGGATCCATGCTACTCACGAAACTATCAACAATCTAGGGAAACTCACAACAGCCTACACAACCTAAGGAGAAGGTCAACAACAACAGCCTAGGAGAACCAACTAGCTTAGGAATGTCAACATGCTCGACACTCGAGATCATCATTCACACCAAGCCATAAGGGCTCCAAGGATAGCAACCACTAGATGACATTCTCACAAGTCCTAGGTCCCTCCTAGGCATGCTTCTAACTAGATACATCAAAGGTCTAAGGAAAGAACAAAAGGAAAGAGAGGGAGGAACCTACTAGTGAAGAAAACGCAGCCGCTGAACCAAGCTAACGCTCCTGGCGGACCTTGTCGCCGCCCCTGCAGAAGCCTGGCGCCGCCCTGCGCCTAGTGGCCGCCCCTACGGGGGCCTTGATCCACCCCCGCACCTTTGTGCATCCTCCCCCGTGGTCGAGCAGCAGAAACTTCGTCTTCTTCGTTTCTTCGACTGGTTCTTTGCTCCTAGTGCCCCCTTCTCTTGTTGGGCCTTCTCCAAACCTTCAACACAGGTCCTGGCATCCTCACCACGACCTGAACGAGCTAAAGAAAGGGACATGCAAGGGTTTACTAGATCTCCCTTCAAAAGCTTCCTCCATTGCCATGGAGGTGAAGAGAAGAGGAAGAAGAGAATACAAGCAGCAAGAGGAAGAGGGAAGAAGACCACTTACCACAACAGATCCGGAATACCCAAGCTGCAGCTTCCACACACCACTCTTCCAAGGAGAAGGAAG
Organism: Fagopyrum esculentum; assembly: GCA_033239045.1. Classification (NCBI taxonomy): domain Eukaryota; kingdom Viridiplantae; phylum Streptophyta; class Magnoliopsida; order Caryophyllales; family Polygonaceae; genus Fagopyrum; species Fagopyrum esculentum. The sequence continues at coordinate 67,249,910 of BSUD01000004.1, read as the reverse complement.
AAGGGAGCACAAGGAAGAAGAGAAGTGGAAGAGGGAAAAGAGCGTAAAAGAGAAACGGGGAAAAGAGAGGGGAGAATAATGAGTTGACAAAAGAGGCGGGATAACCCAAGGGTCAGCCCCCCTTGTCCCCTCACTCCTCTTCCCTAGGTCGGAAAGTAAAAAGGAACCCTTATCCCGCGTTAAAACTCTTACTCAGCAAACGTGCATGCGGAAAATAAGCCGCCAACGCGGAAAAGATCGGAAACACCTCAACTTCCGGAAATAAAATTTCTAGATGTTACAACTAACCCCCCTAAAAACAAGTTTCCTCCCGAAACTTGGTAAACGTACACCTCACAAGGGGTAGAACTCGAAAACGTACGAGACATAAAAATTCAAAGCAAACACACTCAAAATAACTCAAATAAACTGTACATGCAATGATATTCCCTCCCCCATACTTGAAGCACATTTTGCCCTCAAAGTGGAAAATGAAGCAAAGATAAATGTGAGAAGGGAGTAAGGATGATACCACTAGTGCGATGGTCCGGCTGGACAATTCGGACCCTCCTCCGGGGGATATGGGAAGTTTCGAAAGAAGTGCTCCTGCCGGCGGTAGATCTCATCAATACGGGCCTACTGAATGTCCATCCGGCTGCCAAATGAGGTCTCAAAGTTGGCATGCCAAGCCAACTGTTGTGCCTCTAGTTGCTGCTGCTGAGCCGCCTGCCAAGCATCCTGCCGGCGGTCGATGTGAGTGGTCATGGATACGGCGAAACTGGACTGTCACGCCTACTGCTGCTCAAGCATGGTCCGCTGGTACTCGGTCTACCATGCTTGATGCTGAGTCAAGGCTGTCATCCGAGCCTGAAGGCTCTCCATGGCTAGACCATCATCCTGTGTTGTAGTGGGCATCTCCTCATCGTCCGGTACGGGCATGTGGTCATCAAAATGAGCCCGGCTGGAGTTCGCAGCGTGTCTCTCCACTATGGCCACCTGAGGCCGCCTTGGCACGAAAGGATCAACCGGGATGTATATAGCTCATAGAGCTCGTCTCCAAATGGAAGGGGTCGGGGAAGGTATGTAATATGGCTCCCATCTGCAAATGAAAGCCAAAAAAGGTTGTCCCCGTCCCTCTTGAGGAGCTTGCACCTCCTAAGCATCCCCTCCGTGTAAGTTGGCGCCTCCAACCCATCCTCTAGGTCGGAAAGATCCATAATCTGTTTGGCGATCAAGGAAATTTTTCGCCTCGAAGAGTGCGTGCAATCAACCTTTAAATTTATAAAAACTAGAATCGAGCAAGCGAACCCGCAGTGTACGGATCGGCGTAGTAAAGCAAGAATTCCATAGTATCGAACTCAGGGATTTGGGGGGAACAATTTCAGTTCGCAAATCGTCAAGCAACAATTGTAATAAGCTTTGCAAATATTGGGAAAACAGCAAGCCTAAAGATCCCGGTGTCTAATTGTGGCAATCGATTCAAGATATACTAAACAACTAGGACAGAATTTAAGAGTTGCAAAGGTATGCTAAGGTAAAGCAATGTACGGTGAAGTTCCAAGGCTTTATATGACCTATCTAAGGACACTCTCTATAAAGGTTGTTGAGGCTTCAGTATATAAAGGATTTAAAGACAAGAAATAAACTCAAATACCCAAACTTGTAACCCAAGGATCAAGACTAACTAAATCGATTAAGGTTGTGACACTCGAAATCGAAGTAGAGGTTGTTGAGGCTTCACTACTACCTAGAAAAGGATAAACCTAGGTCAGGTTAAAGCTAATCTTTAACCTTGGATCAAAGTAAAAGCAAAGTTCGTAAACTAGGGTAAATTACGGGAAGATCTTGAGTTCCACGGCCGAGGAAGCTCAAGAGCAGACCGTGATTTGGTTCATCGACGAAATCTCTCTAACTCTCAAGGTCCAATCAATTTACGATCGATCTATCATTATCTAAGCCACAACTATCAACCCTTCACCTTAGAATTGCTAAAGGGTTTTAGCCAACAACTGTCATTATGATATCAATAATCTGATTAAGAAGAATGAAAGATGAAAAACCTTCAAAACTCAAATATAACTCAAAATCAATCTCAAATCCGAAACACAAATCGGAATAGTTAATGGATTCGGAATAGAAACACAAAACCTCACAAACCCTAAGGTAAATATGAAGAACGGGATGTCAAACCGTCTTCAATATCAAAACCCTAGAAAGGTGCAACTTCCGCAATCCAAATTGCCGGCGCTTCCGCTAATTCCTTCCCTCAACCGTCTTCCGCAGGGTTGAACGATCTCTGGCTAAAGCGCGATGTAAAGCAAGGTGTAAGCGTAAGTGAGCATCCTCAAAACTCCCTTCTCTGACCCTTTTACAAGAAAGGATAAAATAACCGTTTGGCCCATTGCGTAAATAATCGTGGCAATAATTAGTACGTCAAAAGATTGCCTAAATCATGGTCTTAAGGGGTTCCACAACCGTGGTTTAGAGCGTGGAATGGGTTAAGGTCTCACATGATTTCCACGACCGTACTTTTGACCGTGTAACTCTCTGGAATGCTCCACGCTCACGATGCCAAGATCCACGGCCGTGGTTTAGAGCGTGGATTCCCCTAAGGCCGTATTTTAGGGCGTGGAGGTGGAAATTGCTTGTGATTTCCTTTGTGTCGTGCCATTCCTCATCCTAGCATCTCCTTTGGTTCCTTTGATGTGTTCCTAAACCTTGGATGTGCTCAAATCTTCTCCTTTGTCTCTCAAATGGTTCGGATTTAGCTCTTATTAACCTATAATCAACACAAAGCTAATGTAGACCTCCATATCGACAATGTAGATAAACTAGCTAACAATTGCTTCAAAGCCTCATCAATGAACACTATAATGAATGAAAAACATCTAGAAAACGTGCCTAGAATATCACAATATTTCATGCTAACACAATAACCCATACTTGCCACTTGCTTGTCCCCAAGCAAGGTCTTTTGAAAGCTTAGAACATAAGTTAGGATGAAATATATATGCAAACTCAAAAACAAACATCTTTTAGGTAGATGTGCTTCTAATCAATAGATCATTCTCAAACCTTGCTTCATTCATTTTTGAAACTCTCATATACATAACTAAAGAATGTAGAGGAAAAGAACATCATGAGTTGGTTAAACTTCAATGTAAACATCATAATCCTTCAAGCATTATCAAAATCAAGCATAAGAAATTTCAATTTAGATCACCAAGCCGAATAACATTCTTTTGATCTTAAGGACTTTCAAAGAAGGTCTAGAATGTGGAAGGGAGGGAAAACTTATAAGGAGTATGGTGCATGAATCCGGGAAAGTGGACAACTAACTCTTTTCTTTTTATTTCAAATTGCAACCAAATCAACTTTGAGCTTTGCTCTCTTCTTTTCACATCATTTTTCGACTTTACTTTTGGAGTTATGGACCGAGATGCACAAACCGAAGCCTAGGAGATTGGCGTTTCTCAATTTCGAGATGCCTCAAACCCTTGATGCACATACCATAATCCGTTAGGAATATCGCTCAATCCGACTTTGGCAAGACACAAACACCCGGCTATGTGAATGGTGCCGAGTTACTCATCGTCATGATTGACTTCCCCAAACCTATTATTTCTATTCTTTGAATGCAAGCAATTGCTTTCATGGCCCTCCCACATCAAACATGCCAAAACTTAACTTCTCCAAATTCCCGGATAGGTAAGGGAGGCAATTATTTCATTGAGGGGCTAATGGAACAAAGAAAGGAGAAAGAAAGGTCGAATTACCTTAATCATTTCATAAAGAAGCACAAGAACTTATCATGTGATTTCAACTTCAATTTCTCAATATGATTTAGGTAAAACTCTTCACATTATGAAACTTGTAAGAAAGGATAATCAACACATTCAATTCCTTTTCAATTCATTATTCATTTAGGCATACAATTGTCATCAAAAACTCAATAAACAAGTAGTGATTATCATAGAAATCATATCAATTCTTAGAAGCATAAAACCTTTTAGAATTTTCAAAAATTTTCAATTTTTATGGGTTTTTCAAAATCTTTTTCATGCAATGCAATAATGAAACGTGTGACAATGAAATGAAACATGCAAAGTGTTCTCAATCAAGGCAAGCAAAAGTGAGTAGAGTTATTACAAATGATAGTCACACCCCACCCCATATTTGAGACAAACATTGTCCCTAATGTTCAAAAAGAAATAAAGAAAAGAAAGAAAGAAAATGAACTCACAAAACGGCGGGGGAGTGGCTACAACAATCGATCATGCAGGATCGTCACTGAGGTGGAGGCGGTGGTGGAAACGGGAAGAAGCTGGAGTCGAAGTTCCGCCCAAACTGCTGGCGGTAGATGTCCCTCATCATCCTAACGTGCTCGTCGGCTCGGACATTTCTAGTATCCTGCCGGACCTCCAAAGCTCCTACTCTCTTGGAGAGGTCGGTGGCCCAATCAGGTAGCTGCTCGTACCACCCCAATGCCTGGCTATACCAAGCTGGTGCGTCCTGCGGTGCTGGTGCTGACGGTGGCTGTGCATACCAAGTCGGTGGAGCTCCCATCCACTCTGGCTGCGTGCTATACCAATCTGGAGGGGTCGTCATCCATGTCGGCCTCTCTCTCATGCTATCACGGCTAGAGGAAGAGCCGGAAGATCTAGTAGGGTGGGGAGACTGTATAGGGAGGTCGGAAAATGTGTCCGGCTGATCAGGAAAAGTACCAAAATCATGCTCCTCACCTCCTCCCTCAAAACCGTCATCTCCTCCTCTCTCTTCCTCCTCAGCTGGAGCCGGTACCTTATCAGGGACGTAAGGGGGCGCTACCAATCTATTCGCATGCATAGCAACGAATGTCTCCTTCTAATTATGGCGTCCAGCCATAATGGAATACTCAGGAAGTCATACAACACCTCTACCTCCTCTATCCTCCCAAGGCATGGCAGCGGTAAGTGGACCTCTATGCCTAGGGAAGATCAAGCCTCTAGTCATGAGGCTTTGAAGTCCTAACGGCCTCGCCGCTATCCTAGTGCAGCCAGAGAAGTCTATCCCTAACTGTCGAGCAATGTGGGTGACAATCCCACCATATCCAATATTGACAGCCCTCTTGTTCTTTAGCTTACTCATGGTAGAAGCTAAGAGGGTGGCACAGTCAACAAACCTACTGTGCAGCATAACTTACAACAAAAAAAAAACTCATCTGTCTTCATCTTCTGAGGAGTCTCAATCCTAGGGAAGAGACACTCAGAAAGTACTCGGTGGGATATTTTCAAGGCTAAGTGATAGAAAAGCTTAGCCTTGGTATCAGATGGTTGCCAGCGGTCCTCGCTAGCGTAAATCATGGCAATATCTGCCCAGAAATCCTTAGCGTACACGCCGTTAGGAAAACGACCATTGAAGGTCTCTTGGAACCCAAAGAAGGCTCCAAACTCTACAATCAAGAACTCATAGTTCTCCTCCATCAGCCTGAAAGAAATTATCCTATCTACGTGACTGTGCTCAAAAGAGATCACAAACTCTCTAGTGATCTCCTCATAAGCGTCCTCCCTAATAGCAGAGAAGACGATCAATCCTGCCCTATCTAACAACCAAGTAATGTCATTACGGTCTCAAAGCAATTATAGCAATCAAACGTGTTTTTCCTCTCCTTAGCCTATTCCATTGCTCCTACATCCAAAAACACAACATACCGGAGGTATCGAAGGCAAAACAAAACAAAAACGTCGAAACTAAACTATTCTATGAATGACAAACAAAAACAATAATGCAATACCTTGGGTTGCCTCCCAAGAAGCGCTTGTTTATGGTCCGTAGCTAGACCATACTTGCACTTATTCGAGTGCGGTAGGCGCGAACTCTTCAGCTTGGAGTTCCGGTGAGTACTTCCTGAGTCGTTGACCGTTCACCTTGAAGCTTCCGCCATTTTCACCCCATACTTCAACTGCACTATGGGGAAAAACACGTGTGATTAGATAAGGTCCGGTCCAACGAGATTTAAGCTTACCTGGAAAGAGGCGAAGTCTTGAATTAAAGAGGAGAACTTGGTCTCCTTCTTTGAGGTCTTTTGGAATGATATGCTTATCATGCCAACGCTTCGCTCTTTCTTTATATATCTTGGCGTTCTCGTAGGCATTTAAGCGAAGTTCTTCAAGCTCATTAAGATCCAAGAGGCGCTTCTCGCCCGCTTCCTTTATGCTGAAGTTCAACCACTTTATTGCCCAATACGCCTTGTTTTCCAACTCTACCGGTAAGTGACAAGACTTCCCATACACAAGGTTGTATGGTGTCGTTCCTATGGGAGTCTTATATGTAGTCCGGTACGCCCATAATGCATCATCTAGCTTCAAAGACCAATCCTTCCTTGTCCTGGAAACCGTCTTCTCTAGGATTCCCGTAATCTCCCGGTTTGAGATCTGCACCTGTCCACTCGTTTTTGGATGGTAAGGGGTGGCGATCTTGTGAGTCACCCCATACTTAGCTAGTAGAGCTTCGAATCATCGGGCAATGAAGTGAGAGCCTCCATCACTAATGATAGTCCGTGGTGTCCCAAATCGTGGGAAAATGGTCTTGTTAAAGAACTTAACCACAACCATGGCATCATTAGTAGGAGAGGCAATTGCTTCAACCCATCTCGAAACATAATCTACAGCTAGAAGTATGTATTTGTTTCCACAAAATGATGGGAAAGGTCCCATAAAGTCTACTCCCCAAACGTCAAAGATCTATACCTCTTGAATGTTGTTAAGATGCATCTCATTTCTCCTAGATATGTTCCCTGTTCTTTGACAAGCATAGCAGCAGGAAACAAAGGTTTGCACATCTTTAAATAAAGTAGGCCAAAAGAATCCAGATGGCAATACCTTACCGCTAGCCTTGTTCGAGCTAGCGTGTCCTCCACAAGGTAGTGAATGACAATGACGGATGACACTTTGCATCTCGTCTTCCGGCACACATCGTCGAATGATGCCGTCAGGACCTCTCTTGAAGAGAAGAGGTTCATTCCAAAAGTATTCCCGAACATCCTTAAAGAACTTCTTTCTTTGTGCATAGGATAATCCGGGTGGTAATTCCTAGCAAACCAAATAATTAACAAAATCAGCAAACCATGGTTCATTACCTTTACTAATTTTGTCGATACACTCCTCTATGATGTGTAAATGCTCGTCCTGAAAGGAGTCATCTATGGGTAGATGGTCGTCTTCTAGATGTGGTAGACGACTCAAATGATCCGCAACAGAATATTCCGAACCCTTCTTGTCGCGGATCTCTAGATCGAATTCTTGTAGGAGAAGAATCTATTTAATTAGCCTTGGTTTCACATCCTTCTTTGCAAGTATATACCTGATCGCAGCATGATCCGTGTATACAATCACATTTGCACCTACAAGATAAGAACGAAACTTTTCAAATGCATATACTATTGCTGTAAATTCTTTTTCGGTAGTGGCGTAGTTGAGTTGCGCTTCGTCTAGCGTCTTGCTAGCATAGTAGATAGCGTGGGTTCGTCCTTCCTTCTTTTGCCCAAACACAACTCCAATAGCTACGTCACTTGCATCACACATAACCTTGAATGGAAGATTCCAATCCGGAGGTTGAATGATCGGGGCTGAGATTAGAGCTTCCCGAATCTTATGAAACGCATCTAAACATTCCTGTGAAAAATCAAAAATTGCATCCTTCATCAATAGATTAGTAAGCGGCTTTGATATCTTAGAGAAATGCTTTATAAAGCGTCTATAAAATCCGGCATGTCCTAGAAAGCTTCTTATCCCTTTCACCGAAGATGGAGGAGGGAGCTTTTCTATAGTCTCTATCTTAGCTTTATCCACTTCAATCCCTCTACTAGAGATCAAGTGTCCTAATACAATGCCTTCTTTTACCATGAATTGACACTTCTCCCAATTAAGAACTAGGTTAGTGTCTTCACACCTTTGTAGCACAAGAGCAAGGTTAGAAAGACAATTATCGAAAGAGGAACCGTAAACAGAAAAGTCATCCATGAAAACCTCCATGATTAACTCTATATACTCTGAGAAGATAGCCATCATGCACCTTTGAAAGGTGGCTGGGGCATTGCAAAGCCCGAACGGCATTCTTCTATAAGCAAACGTACCCCACGGGCACGTGAATGTGGTCTTCTCTTGATCATCCGGATGTCTCGGGATCTGAAAGAAACCACTATAACCGTCAAGATAACAGAAATGTGAGTGTTGTGATAACCTCTCAAGCATTTGGTCGTTGAATGGTAGTGGGAAGTGATCCTTCCTCGTTGCATTGTTTAGCTTGCGGTAGTCTATGCACATCCTCCATCCTTTCACGGTTCGTGTAGGAATGAGCTTATTGTTTTTGTTGGTAATGACTGTCATTCCTCCCTTCTTAGGGACAACTTGTACGGGACTCACCCACTTGCTATCGAAGATAGGGTAGATGATACCTGCACCAAGTAGTTTAAGAATTTCCTTCTTCACAACCTCCTTCATGATCGGATTTAACCGCCTTTGAGGTTGTCGCGACGTTCTAAAATCTTCCTCCATTAGGATCTTATGCATACATAGTCAAGGTTTAATCCCTACTAGATCCTCTATAGTATAACCTAAAGCTTTCCTATGTTTCTTAAGAACAACCATAAGCTTACTATGTTCATCTATACTTAAATCGGAACTAATAATTACCGGAAAGGTAGAATTAGGTCCTAGAAATGCGTACCTTAGATGTGCAGGAAGTGGTTTCAATTCCATCACTATTGGACTCTCTAATGGCTCTTGAGGAGTGTCCAATGCTTCCTTAGAAGTTTCTAAGGGTATAGAAGTTGTTGGAGAAGAATCAAGAGAAGTGGTGGAAAGAACACGATTGTCTTTAGATTCACCCAAAATTACGGCACCCCTTTCTCCTCCACGGCCGTGGTTTTGGGCGTGGAAGTCAATTACGGCACCTCTGTTTGTTCCACGGCCGTGGTTTTGGCCATGGAACTTACTGGAGTCCTCTGAATAGCTTATTACGGTCATGTTGGTGGAAACCACGGCCGTGGAATAGCATGTCTGGCCGTGGTTACTCACGTTTTCTGACCCATCGTAGAGTTTCTCAAACTCTTCTTCATACACTTCCTTTTGCTTCTCGAAAGCTTCAATTTCTTTATTGCATTCCTCTTCATCCCCTATGTCCATAATGCTCATAGTGATCACCTTTTGCAAGGGATCTTTGAAGAGAATCGAACTTACTTCCTCTCTAGATAGCTCTTCGTCATGGATGTTGAATATGTCCTCTTCAAGAGCTGGTTCTTTCATCAAAGTGGAAAGAACGAACTCTACCTTCTCTTCTCCTATGTCGAAGGCGAGTCTAGCATTCTTGCAATCAACCATACAACCGGATGTTGCAAGAAACGGTCTTACGAGTATGATCGGGACCGGACTATCTGCAGGAATGTCAAGCACAACAAAATCTATAGGAACATATAACTTACCAAGCTTGACCGGAACGTCTTTAACTATACCGATGGGACGAGTTATGGATCGATCCACCATGTATAACGTCATCTTCACCGGTTTAGGTTCGCTAAACCGATTTTCCTGCATAAGGCAAGCGGAATGATGCTCACGCTTGCTCCTAAATCACATAATGCATCATATGTGACATCTCCCACTTCTATGGGAACACAAAATGACCCCGGATCCTTCAGCTTTGGGGGCATCTTTTCCTTCATGGTCTTAATAAGATCCGAAGAATCCAAACTCATTTTGACTTCTCCAAAATCCTCCAATTTTCTCTTCTTAGAGAGGATCTCCTTCAACAACTTTCCATAAGCTGGCATACCTACAATTGCATCAATGAAAGGTATATTAATATGCAGTTTGCTCATGAGTTCAATGAACTTACCGAATTGCTTGTCTAGACGCGTTCTTGCTCTAGATTGTGGAAATGGTAGGGGAGGTTTGTAAGCTGGAGGAGGAATGTAGATGTCCTCCTTCTCCTTCCCCTTTTCCTTCTCTTTCTCGACGGGAAATTCCACAAACTTAGGCTGCGGGTCGGTGGTTGTTGCTCCGCTCCTAGTTGTGATAGCCATCATCCTTCCTTTTGGGTTGTTCTCCGTCTTTCCTGGGAGTTTTCCTTGATTCCTAGGAACTTCCTCAGCATTGCTAAACATTTGGTTTTCTAAAACCTTTTGGGCTTTATCAACCTTAGTAATGTGACTATCAACCTTAGTGAGGTGACTCTCCAATCCTTGAAGTTTTCCCAAAATGGTTTCCAACATGGGATCGGGCTTCTTTTTCCCCAAAGTGCTTCCACTATTAGATGTTTGCCCCTGGCTTTTCAAAGGAATGGAAGAAGAAGAAGGTGGAGTTAGTGAATTTCATGAATTGGGATAAGAATTACCGGAGTTTTGTTGGTTGGAATGCCAATTATTGTTGTTTGAACCCCTATTGTTGTTCTAATTGCTATTCCGGTTGTTGTTGTTGTTCCAATTGTTCCGGTTGTTGTTCCGGTTGTTGCGGTTTGTGTTCTCATTCCCATTGTAGTTATTGTTGTTTCCTAAATTATCAACATCTTTCTCACTAGGCTTTGGAAAGCTAGCCTTTATGACTTCCTTCAACTCTTTAATCTCGGTGTTGAGATAAAAGATTTGAGTTTGAGCGGCTTGTGTTAGCTTTGATCCTTGCTCCACTCGATTTGCTTCTACCTTCCGGTGAGAATACTTCTCAAAGACTCGAGCTTTCTTCTCAATGAAGTCCCAAGCGTCATCTTCCCTCATGTCCATGAATGTGCCACATGAAAGGGATTGGAGCTTGAATTGTGTTTCCACATCCAGCCCCTTATAGTATATCTCCAATAACTCCAATTTGGAAATGCCATGGTGTGGGCAATCCAATAGTAAATCCTGAAATCTCTCCCAAGATTGAAACAAACTTTCGTTAGATCTCATAGAAAATGCATTAATCTTACCTCTCAACTCCGCCGTCTTGGATGGCGGAAAGAATTTGGTGAGGAACTCCGAAGAAAGATCCTCCCATGTGTTGAGTCTTCCATTTGGAAGAGCTTGATACCAAGATAAAGCTTTTCCTTTCAAAGAGAAGAAGAATGGCTTGATCTTGTAGTTGTTGGTGGTTGCATTCTTTGGCTTCATCGTCTCCATCAAGATCTCAAAATTTTGTAAATGTTGATGTGGAGATTCAACACTCGTTCCTCCAAACTGATTTTGGCGAACGATGGTAATGACTTGTGGGTTGAAGTTAAACCCTTGCATATCATCAACATCAAAGTTCACACCTAAACGGAGTGGTTGCTGAATTGGATCCATCCTTTGGCCAAGAGTTCTTGGCTCTTCATCTACACGAGCAGCTCTCTCACCCCCAGCTGGGACACAATAATTGGCATCCGGTCTTGGATTATATTGATTCATATTGATCGTCGGATTAATGTCTTCCAGTGGTGGCATGGAAGAATCGTTATCCTCATCGGATGAGTTGGTCCTAACCGATCTAGCCGGTTTCCTCTTCTTCTTCTTCTTGGAATCGCTTATCTCCAGCCTCATTTGAAACATCTAGTCCCGGAGTTCATCAATTTGCAATTGATGACGGTCTGATTCTTCCTTGCGAGTCTTCTCGCTCCATCTAAGTTGAGCTTCGGATTCCGCAAACTCTGCTTGAAGATCCCGCTCATTGTTTTCAGCCATCTTTCTTTCTTTGAGTTTCTTCCTCAAAGTCTTCTCATGTTCTTGATCAAGAGGTAAGAGGTCTTTGTTGTTTCTAGACCTGCGCATATACCTCGAGTAACCTGCAAATATCACTCAAAAGAGATATCAAATAACAAGAGCAAAGCTCCCAAGCTTGACAACCGATAACCGAATTCGGCCTAAACCAAATCCCCGGCAACGGCGCCAAAAACTTGTTCGCCGCGAACCGTGTGTGCAATCAAGCTTTAAATTTATAAAAACTAGAATCAAGCAAGCGAACCCGCAGTGTACGGATCGGCGTAGTAAAGCAAGAATTCTAGAGTATCGAACTCAGGGATTTGGGGGGAACAAATTCAGTTCGCAAATCGTCAAGCAAGAAATGTAATAAGCTTTGCAAATATTGGGAAAACAGCAACCCTAAAGATCTAAGTGTCTAACTGTGGCCATCGATTCAAGATATACTAAAGAACTAAGGACAGAGTTTAAGACACTCTCTATAAAGGTAAACCACTGTACGGTGAAGTTCCAAGGCTTTATATGATTTATCTAAAGACACTCTCTAAAAAGGTTGTTGAGGCTTCAGTATAGAAAGGATTTAAAGACAAGAATTAAACTCAAATACCCAAACTTGTAACCCAAGGATCAAGACTAACTAAACCGATTAAGGTTGTGACACTCGAAATCGAAGTAGAGGTTGTTGAGGCTTCACTACTACCTAGAAAAGGATAAACCTAGGCTAGGTTAAAGCTAATCTTTAACCTTGGATCAAAGTAAAAGCAAAGTTCGTAAACTAGGGTAAATCACGGGCAGATCTTGAGTTCCACGGCCGTGGAAGCTCAAGAACAGACCGTGATTGGGTTCGTCGACGAAATCTCTCTAACTCTCAGGGTCCAATCAATTTACGATCGATCTATCATCATCTAAGCCACAACTATCAACCCTTCACATTAGAATTTGATAGCATGAATTATAGTCTATATTTTGGAGCCTGTTTAGACGTTTTATCTTCAATAATCTGCATGTTTGGATGTATATTCTATGATTATATTGTCGTTTCATCTACCTTTGCGGGAATCGAGGTCTACACCAAGTTTCGTAGTAATCGTAGGTAAAATGGCACGTTTTGGACTAAAATGGAGCTAAAGGAGCTAAGGAGTCATTGGAGCTGCATTCAGGAGCTTAAAGAAGAATCCAGGAAGCAAGGAAATGGATTAGAGATTTACTTTGGACCAGATTTGAGAGATTTCACATTCAGTTGAGTCACCTCGGTCAGCTACAGTATCATCTCGACCGAGGTGATCTAGAGGAGCGTCCCAACCGAGGCGAACACCTTGGACGCGGCGAGAATATTTTATTCTTGGCTGAGATCTTTTATTTTTGGAAGGAGAGATCTTATATTTTAGGTTGGATTCCTGGAAGGAAGATCATATATTTTAGGGATTTATTTATGGGAGAGAGATATATTTTATTAGCAAAATATCTTTCCAAGATATTTTATCTTTGGAGGGTAATTTTCCTATATAAAGGGTTGGATTTTCCATAAGTTCAAGCATGCTTAGACACGCTGAGAAGGCTGCTAGCATCCAGCAAAGGTTTTTGGAAGGTTGAAGGAAGATTGAAGGAAGGAAGATTGAAGGAAGGAAGTTGATAGCTTTTATAGCTTTTGTGAAGGGTTTTGTAAGATTTCCTTAGATTCCCTTCTTTGTTGACTTGTCTTGTTGGATTGTGATCCAAAGAATGCTTGTTTGATTGATAATTGATTCAGTTATTGAAGCCTTTTTCTTAAGGTTTTTGTGTTCAATTATTCACTTTTTTCCCTTATATTCGATTATTGCTTTCATGATGATGAGTGGTTAATTTCCTTGTGTGATTCTAGGGTGATTGGTTGAAGGTTGTGGGAAAAACAATGATAGAATAATCTTAAATCCAGTAGGATCCTGAAAGCTCGAGTCTTTATCTTTAACCCTAAAGCACCTCGCTCAATCGATGAACATCTCGGCCGGGGTGGAACTTGTCTCACCGAGGTGACTTATCTGATCCGAAACTGAGACTTAAGTGTTAGAGTTTGCCAAATCCTATTCTTATTACACCTTTCCTGGTTGAATGCAAGCCTATGATGAGACTTACCCGGTAATTCCTTAGTTTGTTTACCCAAGATCATAAGTGTAGGTAATAAAGGTTTATCCTTTATTGGGGTTTGAGTCTGCTTTCATTCCATCTTTGTGAGTTAGCTTGAGACTTACCCGGTGATGGTTGATTTTATTCCCTTAGGTGGTGTGTTGGTTTGAGGTTATAGTTCTTTTCCTTAATTCCTTGAGACTTGCCCAGTAATAGGAGTTATGGTTTGGGATTAGTGAGTAGTGAGACTTACCCGGTGATCTATTCCACTTTAGAAACACCTTCCTTTTGCAAAAATCTCAGCTTTGTCCTCTTATCTTTAGATCTTGAGTTGGAACCACAACTAGATGCTTTAATCCCTAGAATTGCATATTTCTTTTAATTGACTTTTTATCATCTTTGATTGCTATAATTGCTTTTGTGGTTAGTAGTTACATAGACTACCTATATTGGTTTTGTTTCACCTGAGTCCTTGAGATCGACACCCAGGAATTCTTGCTTTTACTACGATTGACCCGTACACTACGGGTTCGCATCCTTGTCTTAAGCATACGTCTTGGGTTATAAATTTAAAGCTTGCACACACCATTTGGAGCGAAGAAGTTTTTGGCGCCGTTGCCGGGGACTTGGTCTAGACCGAGCCGGTTGCGGTTGGCTTTCGGGGCATTTGCCCCTATTTCTACTAATCATTCTACTTGAGTGACTTTCGCAGGTTCTTTTTCTTAGGTTTATGCGAAGAACCCGCGCTGGGAAGGAAATCGTTCCTTACGATCCCGAACCAGAAAACACATATAAAAGACGCTTCAAAGAAGCTAAGATGGCCAATCAAGAGAATCGTGATGTTGAGGCCGAATTGAAGGAGGCATTGGAACAACTACGCCTCAGCCAAAAAGAATTGCGACTGGAAAAAAAAAGAAACCCGCGCAAGGACGGAAGCGATCGAAGTAGATATGGCAGCTTTACGAGACCAGTATCTACCTCGACCAGATCCAACTCCTCGTCCGAGACAAGATCCAATTCAGACCCTCGACCGAGACAGAACCCAGTACCTGCTGCCCAGACCGAGATACTTCTACCTCGGATACCAGTCCGAGATGCTCTTTTTGCAGGAATTCCACAGACCCTAGGGCAAAGGATGGACCCTAATCAACAACTGAGGGGTCCAGGAGTCAACCTATGAGATCCAACGGACCATGATTATGAACTTCGACCGCAAGTTCTTTCCATGATTTGCCAATGCCAGTTTGGAGGGCTAGAGAGGGAATCTCCGCATCAACATCTACAAAACTATGAGATCTTGATGGAGACCTTGAGACCTTCAAGAATAGAAAACAACAATTACAAGCTAAGGCCTTTCTACTTCTCTTTGAAAGATAGAGCGCTTACTTGGTATCAATCTCTTCCTCCAGGAAAAATCAATACTTGGGAGGAGATCACGATGGAGTTCTTAACTAAATTCTTTCCCCCCTCTAAGACCGCTGAAATGAGAGGGAAGATCAATGCATTCATCATGAAGGACAAGGAGAGTTTGTCCAAGTCATGGGAGAGGTTTAAAGACATTCTTTTGGATTGCCCACATCATGGGATTCCAAAGATAGAGTTGTTGGAGATATACTTCAAGGGACTGGACGGCAACACCCAGTTCAACCTTCAACTACTATCCGCCGGCACGTTCATGGACATGCCGATTGACGAAGCTTGGGAGTTCATAGAGAAGCAAGCTTTTCACATGGAGAAATACTACCACCAAGGAGCTGAAGGTGGAGTTAAAAAATTCAACTTTCAAGAGGATCCACCAAACAATAATCAACTCATCTCTTTGAAGAACGATGTGAAGCAATTGAAGGAACTCTTGGTTGCTCAAACCAAGAAAGAGGAGAAGGGATATCAAAATTCAAGGAATAACGGGTAGCAGAACAACAACAACGGTTCCGGGAACAACAACTACAACAACAATAGAGGATCCAACAGCAATAATTGGAGGGCAAACAACCAAAATTCGGGTAACCCTTACTCTAACTCCAATTCAAACAACTCCTCTAATCCTTTCCTCTCTTCTTCTTCTTCTCCTTCTACTCCATTAAAAATCCAGGAGCCTGGATCCAACAACAATAGAGGATCCAACAACAATAATTGGAGGACAAACAACCAAAATTCGGGTAACCCTTACTCTAACTCCAACTCAAACAGCTGCTCTAATCCTTTCCTATCTTCTTCTTCTTCTCCTTCTACTCCATTAAAAAGCCAGGAGCCTGGATCAAGCTCATCCCAGCCGGAAAAGAAAGATGCGGTGTTGGACGCTATCTTGATCAAGAATAGTGCTATGAAGACGTCCACGACTTCATTTTCGAAGGCACAAAAAGCCTTAGAATAACAATTCTTTGATAAGGCGAATGAAGCGCCAAGAGATCTAGGGAAGCTTCCAACAAGGACGGAAAGCAACCCTAAAAGACAGATCATGGCAATAACGACGAGAAGTGGACTGAAAACTGCTAATCCAGTGCCTCGGTCGATGCCAGTCCAGACGAAGACCACCTCGGTCCAGATACAGTCGAAGAACACTTCGACCGAGGTGCCAACCGAGGTTGAGCCATAGAGAGAGTCGGACAAAACTGAAGCTTATGTCCCACTCCTGCATATAAACCACTACTTCCATTCCCCTAGTCAAGGGCCAGAGCACATCTAGATAAGCATTTTGGTAAGTTCCTTGACTTGATGACTAAACTGCATATTAACATCCTTTTCCTTGATGCTATTCTAGGGATGCCCGCCTATGGGAAGTTCTTAAAAGAAATTCTATCAAGGAAGAGGAAGTTGGAAGACTTTGGTGAAGTGAGGATGACATCTAAATCCTCGGAGCTTATTCAAATCATGAAGGAGAAGATGCCACCTAAATTGAGAGATCCCGGCTCATTTTGCATTCCCATTCAAGTTGGGGATGTCACTTGTGAGGCATTGTGTGATCTAGGAGCCAGCGTGAGCATCATTCTGCTGGAGCTATGTGTGAAGATCGGACTTGGAGAGCCCAAGCCGGTGAAGATACGGTTATACATGTCGGATCGCTCCATTACCCATCCCGTGGGAATTTTGGAAGATGTTCCGGTCAAGTTAGGTAGCTTCTATTTACCTATAGACTTTGTTGTACTTGACATTCCTGCAGATTATCCCGTTCCTATCATTCTCGGGAGACCATTTCTAGCAACTTCGGGTTGCAATGTGGATTGTAAGAACGCCAAGTTGCAATTCAACATTGGTGGTGATCAAGTTGAGTTTGCATTACTCGTGGCAATAAAGGGAGAGCAGCTAGGAGATGATATCTTTAACATCTATGATGAAGAAGAATCAAGAGAATTGGTGAGCTCTATCCTTATTAATGATCCACTTGAGAGAGTCATTAGCTTTAGTTTAATGGAGGAAGGTATAGATACTTCTTGTGATGCAGATATACGGAGCTTAAAGGCGTTGGAAGAAGATCCAGGAGCTAAATTTGAAAAACTAATCCAGGAGAAGAAGATCTCCAGTTTCGGTCCCAGTTGCAGTACCTCGACCGAGGCATTTTCTGGACCAAGCGAGGTGGCTGAAGAACATCTCGGTCAACCTCTCTACGCCTCGACCGAGATCGAGAGCAAGATGATGTCAACTGAGACTTCTAAAAGTCTAGTTCTTCGATCTACTCCATTGGAAGGAGGAAGCAAGGATCTCCCTCAGAAAGCACCCCTAGTTGTGGAGCTTAAACAACACCCTAGTCACTTGAGGTATGTTTTTCTTGGACCGGATTCTACTTATCCCGTCATCGTTAGTGCTTCCTTCTCCGAATCTGAATTGTCTAAACTAATGCATGTCCTGAGGAAGCATCAAAAGGCTTTGGGTTACACTATTGATGATCTTATTGTCATTAAGCCTTCTTTCTACATGCATAGAATACTAATGGAGGACGATCATAAGACTTCACGGGAACCTCAAACACGGTTAAATCCGATCATGAAAGAGGTTGTGAAGAAAGAAATTCTTAAGTTGTTGGATGCAGGTACCATATTTCCCATCTCTGACAGGAAGTGGGTGAGCCCAGTACATGTAGTTCCGAAGAAGGGAGGGATGACCGTTGTGACGAATAAGAACAACGAGTTGATCCCAACTAGAACCGTCAAGGGCTGGAGGGTGTGCATCGATTATAGGAAGCTGAACGTGGCCACTCGAAAGAACCATTTTCCACTTCCCTTCATCGATCAAATGCTCGAACGGTTGGCCCAACATTCACATTTTTGCTATTTAGATGGCTATAGTGGCTTCTTCCAGATTACTATCCATCCGGATGATCAGGAGAAGACCACTTTCACTTGTCCATGGGGGACATTCGCTTATAGGAGGATGCCATTTGGATTATGCAATGCACCCGCTACCTTCCAGCGATGCATGATGGCTATCTTTTCCGAGTATATAGAGGAGCTCATGGAGGTATTTATGGATGATTTTTCAGTATATGGTTCCTCTTTTGATGATTGCCTATCTAACCTTTCTCTAGTGCTACAAAGATGTGAAGATACTAATCTCGTCTTGAATTGGGAGAAGTGTCACTTTATGGTTAATGAAGGCATCGTGCTAAGACACCTCGTTTCTAATCGAGGTATTGAGGTCGATCGCGCTAAGATCGAAACTATTGAGAAACTTCATCCCCCTTGTTCTGTTAAGGGTGTGCGGAGTTTTCTCAGACATGCAGGTTTCTATAGGAGATTCATCACGGACTTCTCGAAGATTTCTAAACCACTAACTAACCTCATGAATAAAGATGTTGTTTTTGAGTTTTCGCAGGAGTGTCTTGATGCATTTTACAGAATTAAGGAAGCGTTGATCTCTGCTCCCATTATCCAGCCTCCGGATTGGACCTTGCCCTTTTGAGATCATGTGTGATGCTAGTGATGTGGTAGTAGGAGCGGTGCTTGGACAAAAGAAGGATGGCCGGACCACCGCCATTTACTACGCTAGCAAGACGTTAGAGGAAGCTCAGTGTAACTATGCCACCACCGAAAAGGAGCTATTGGCGGTTCTATATACTTTCGAGAAGTTTCGTTCTTACTTAGTAGGGGATAAAGTCATTGTGTACACCGACCATGCATCTATTCGATGGATTCTCTTGCTTTAAGAGTTTGACCTAGAGATCCGCGATAAGAAGGGATCCGAAATTCTGTTGCGGATCACCTCATCCGGCTACCTTCCTCTTCACGCGAGAAGGACGATCCACCCATAGATGATTCATTCCCCGACGAGCACTTGCACTTGTTGGATCGTTTGATAGACTTCCTTATCTCACCCCATGATAAAGGTTAAGTATGGGGTGAGGACACCACCCATCACGTTTGAGGATGCCGTACGGTCCAGCTAGCGACCTTAAATCAAGCGCTTCTTGGGAGGCAACCCAAGGTATTGCTTTCTTTTCCCTTTTTCTACTCTAGCTTTAGATAGTTCGCTTTTGCTTTGCTTTGCTTTGCATTGTTTTTGGCATTCTAGATAGAAAAAAGGTGATATCTAAGAAAGGAATACAAACCATGAGCAAAAACTAGAAGGACAGAAGTTCGAGAATTTGAGAAGACGGAGTTTGACTGAGACACATCTCGGTTGCTGTCACAGCACCTCGACCGAGATGATTCTTGAGCAACCGGGGCGACTAGGGTTTCTGAAGATCCACCTCGGTCCGTACACCTCGGTCCAGTCGAGACCATCTCGACCGAGGTGACAGCAGTTCCAGAAAAGGGTATAAAATGGGGCTGAAATTTCTCTCTCCTCCTCTACCTCCCTTCTCGACCGCGGTGCACTTCTCACCTCACTCCTTTGTTCTTCACTCATTTTCGATGATTCTTGCTTCTACACTGAGAGGAAAGAGTAGAGGATCGCATTGCAAGCACAAATCTGCAGCAAAAACGAACCGAATCGACCGAATCTGGGTAAAATCCAAAAAACCCTAACTTTCCTCTTCTCCACTGTTTCCTTTCGATTTGGGCTTTGAGAAGACGGAGTTTGACTGAGACACATCTCGGTTGCTGTCACAGCACCTCGACCGAGATGATTCTTGAGCAACCGGGGCGACTAGGGTTTCTGAAGATCCACCTCGGTCCGTACACCTCAGTCCAGTCGAGACCATCTCGACCGAGGTGAAAGCAGTTCCAGAAAAGGGTATAAAAGGGGGCTGATATTTCTCTCTCCTCCCTCTATCCCCTTCTCGACCGAAACGGCAGATTCACCTAGTTTCTTCGTTTCTAGCTCGTTTTCGACGATTCTCGCTTCCAAACTGCAAGGAAAGGGTAGAGGATCGATTTGCAACCATCAATCTGCAACAAAAACGAACCAAATCGACCGAATCTGGGTAAAATTCGAAAAAACCCTAACTCCCTCTTCTTCCACTGATTTCATTCGATTTGGGCTTTAGTTGCCCCTGCATTGTGCTGAAAAAGGATTAAGTACCTCATAGGAACCTTTGGTAGTGATTTTGGGGGAAAAGAACTAGATTTTTGAGAGTTGTGATCGTACAGCGCTTTGCCTTGGTCCAGTCGGCCTGTGCCTCGGCCGAGGTGTTCCAGAGAGTTGTCAAAGAGACCGAGGTGGTCTGACAGATTGCAGAAAATGAGTTCTGATAGGCAATTAGTGTTGAGAGACAGATCTTCTCCTTCTCCTTCTTCTTCCTCACGCCGTTCTAGACCGGTGATCCATGAGCGTCACCAGGTCGACTATGACCGCATAGCGGCCCGTCCAGTGGTTGCACCACGTTTCCTGGACATCTCTGCTTTCGACTGCCTCTACGTTGATGATGATCTGAGGTGGATGATCTCTACGGTGGGACTAGAGCAGTTCATTAAGATCCGAGCTCCGGCCTACCTTGAGCCGATCCTGGAGTTTGTCACCTCTGGTACCTACTTACCCACTGAGCACGCCATCAAGGACCGGTTGATGAACCGGAACTATCTAGTTCCCATGGACCACTGGAGGAACATTTTTGGCTTCTCAGCCCCCACAGTTGCTGATTTTCCTTCTCGAGCTGTAGCTCGAGAGTTCTGGGGACAGATTGCTCATGTGGTTGAGCACGCTGACAAATGAAGACCTAGAGATTCCAAGGAGCGGATTATATTCCATCTGGCTTTTAGACTTGCTCACAGGATTTTCAGCGAGACTCTTCTAGCACGTACTGAGACGCCCCAGAAGATCAGACAGGGTGAGCTTCTAAGTTTGTACTGCATGGTGATTGGAGGAGTCCCAGATTTTGGATTGATGCTGGCAGAGGATTTACATAAGATCAAGCCAAAGGCGAAGGGAGACATCTGCTGCGGAGGTATAGTGACTCACATTGCGAGTTACATGGATATTGATCTCAGTGCTTGTACCATGGTGGCTGCTGCCAAGCCGCTCGAACTTCAGGAGATGATCACTCGGACGATACTGGTTCCTCGCGGTCTTACCACGTCATATGTGGCGATGCCCTAGGAGTAGACTGCACCTCAGGGGATCAGATGGTCAACTCAGTTCTCCGTGTATGATCCGCATTATTGGCAGACTGCATGGATCCCGCTGATGGAGGACGCCAGAGAGGCAGCAGCAGCAACAGCTCAGGGGCCGGCTGAGGAGGATGAGGCTGAGGAGGACGAGGATGATGATGATGAGGATGGCGGTGCTGCCATGGACACGGGCACAAATACAGTTGGGACTAGTGTGCCGATCGTCGATCTGGACGACGACGAGACTGAGGAGGAGCCAGCTGTAGCACCGGCACGTCCTGCTAGGCGTAGGGTATGCAGATAGAGGGATCCAGTTGCTCACCGTCGGATCGATGATCTGACGGATCAGATGATAGATTCCTACGCTGCCATGTCCTTGGATATTAGAGAGATGTAGGAGAGACAGCATTATCAGCACCTGATGGATGAGATTCAGTTTCAGCGTATCATGGGCTATCCATTTGACCCATCTCAGTACTCGTATGTGCCACCACCACCACCACCAGATCGAGATTAAGAGCTTGCAGGATTTCTTTGTTTATTTATTATGCAGCTCAGCTTTATTCGGTGGGTATTCTGTTTTCTTAGACTTATTTCACCCATTAGGACAAAGGGTCCCAAGTATGGGGTATGTGGATGTATTTATTCGACTTATGTGGATGTATGACTTGACTCATGGATATCTACTGTTTTATTTTGCTCTATGTGTTTACCTGAGATTACATGCATGCATACAGGTTATTTGATTGAAAAAAAAACATCAAAAACTGGTTTAGAAAAAAATTGACCTCGACCGAAGTGACTCCGACCAGACGAGGTGCAGTACCTCGGTTGCTTAGATCATCTCGACCGAGGTGGCTTAACTGAGAGAGTTTTCGAAACGATTTTTGTGCTTCTTATCTGGATATGACCTCAGTGATGATTTTGTTTGTTGACTGGTTTTGAAATCTTTATATGTTTGAAAGGTTTTATGATATGTTTAAGTTGCTAAATGCTTTGATTGAAATTTGTGGCATCTTTAATATTTTGTTTTTATCCAAATTATGTTGAATTTGAAGGTTGACACCACATGATGAGTTCTCTCACTTTCTTCCTAGGAAGACCAAGGCAATTCCTTCTCTTCTCTTCTTCTTCTTGATCATGCTTTAGCCCCTCATATACATATTTGCCTCCCTTTACCTATCCGGGAATTTGGAAGCAAGCAAGTGAAAAGCAAGTGAAAGAAAAGTTGAGATGTTGGCTGAAAGTTAGATAAAAAAAACAAATAGGTTTGGGGAAGTCAATCATGATGATGAGTAACTCGGCACCATTCACATAGCCGGGTGTTTGTGTCTTGCCAAAATCGGATTGAGCGATATTCCTAACGGGTCATGGTATGTGCATCAAGGGTTTGAGGCATCTCGAGAAATTGATGATTGCTGATTTCCTAGGCTTCGGTTATTGTGCACCTCTGTCCATGCATCCCAAAAAGTAAAGTAAAAAGTAAATAAGCAAAGCTTATTGGTGGAAGATGTTGAAGTTCAAAGGAAGTGAAGTAAAGATTCTTTTCCCAGATTCTAGCACCACATTCCCTATATACATCCCACCCTCACACGTTTCTTGACCTTTCATTTGGAAAGCCCTTGAGACCTCGAGCTTGTTGATTGACTTAGTGGTTTAAACTGGATTATACATGATTAATTTCGATAATTATGATTTACTATGCATTCTATGATTTTATGCAAAGATGAACAACTTTCTTATATTTATAAAATGTTTTGAGCATGTTTTGATTTTGAAATTCCATGAAGCATTCTCTTAGAGTGATCTATGATTGGAGCACACCACCAAAAATGTTTTGAAAAACTTTTCATTGATCTTTTTGATTTATAAACCATTCTATCTTGTATTCTAGATTTGGAACTTGCTTGGGGACAAGCAAGGGCTAAGTATGGGATATTTTGATAGCATGAATTATAGTCTATATTTTGGAGCCTGTTTAGACGTTTTATCTTCAATAATCTGCATGTTTGGATGTATATTCTATGATTATATTGTCGTTTCATTTACCTTTGCGGGAATCAAGGTCTACACAGTGTTTCGTTGTAATCGTAGGTAAAATGGCACGTTTTGGACTAAAATGGAGCTAAAGGAGCTAAGGAGTCATTGGAGCTACATTCAGGAGCTTAAAGAAGAATCCAGGAAGCAAGGAAATGTATTAGAGATTTAGTTTAGACCAAATTTGAGAGATTTCACATTAAGTTGAGTCACCTCGGTCAGCTACAATATCATCTCGACCGAGGTGATCCAGAGGAGCGTCCCGACCGAGGCGAACACCTTGGACGCGGCAAGAATATTTTATTCTTGGCTGAGATCTTTTATTTTTGGAAGGAGAGATCTTATATTTTAGGTTGGATTCCTGGAAGGAAGATAATATATTTTAGGGATTTATTTATGGGAGAGAGATATATTTTATTAGGAATATATCTTTCCAAGATATTTTATCTTTGGAGGGTAATTTTCCTATACAAAGGGTTGGATTTTCCACAAGTTCAAGCATGCTTAGACACGCTGAGAAGGCTGCTAGCATCCAGCAAGGGTTTTTGGAAGGTTGAAGGAAGGAAGATTGAAGGAAGAAAGTTGATAGCTTTTATAGCTTTTGTGAAGGGTTTTGTAAGATTTCCTTAGATTCCCTTCTTTATTGACTTGTCTTGTTGGATTGTGATCCAAGGAACGCTTGTTTGATTGATAATTGATTCAGTTACCGAAGCCTTTTTCTTAAGGTTTTTGTGTTCAATTATTCACTTTCTTCCCTTATATTCGATTATTGCTTTCATGATGATGAGTGGCTAATTTCCTTGTGTGATTCTAGGGTTATTGGTTGAAGGTTGTGGGAAAAACAATGATAGAATAATCTTAAATTCAGTAGGATCCTGAAAGCTCGAGTCTTTATCCTTAACCCTAAAACACCTCGCTTAGTCGATGAACATCTTGGCCGGGGTGGAACTCGTCTAACCGAGGTGACTTATCTGATCCGAAACTGAGAGTTAAGTGTTAGAGTTTGCCAAATCCTATTCTTATTACACCTTTCCTGGTTCAATTCAAGCCTAAGATGAGACTTACCCGGTAATTCCTTAGTTTGTTTACCCAAGATCATATGTGTAGGTAATAAAGGTTTATCCTTTATTGGGGTTTGAGTGTGCTTTCATTCCATCTTTGTGAGTTAGCCTGAGACTTACCCGGTGAAGGTTGATTCTATTCCCTTAGGTGGTGTGTTTGTTTGAGGTTATAGTTCTTTTCCTTAATTCCTTGAGACTTACCCGGTAATAGGAGTTATGATTTGGGATTAGTGAGTAGTGAGACTTACCCGGTGATCTATTCCACTTTAGAAACACCTTCCCTTTGCAAAAATCTCAGCTTGGTACTCTTATCTTTAGATCTTGAGTTGGAACCACAACTAGATGCTTTAATCCCTAGAATTGCATATTTCTTTTAATTGACTTTTTATCATCTTTGATTGCTATAATTGCTTTTGTGGTTAGTAGTCACATAGACTACCTATATTGGTTTTGTTTCACCTAAGTCCCTGAGATCGACACCTTGGAATTCTTGCTTTTACTACGATTGACCTGTACACTGCGGCTTCACATCCTTGTTTTAAGCATACGTCTTGGGTTATAAATTTAAAGCTTGCACACACCATTTGGAGCGAACAGAATTGCTAAAGGGTTTTAGCCAACAACTGTCATTATGATATCAATAATCAGATTAACAAGAATGAAAGATGAAAAACCTTCGAAACTCAAATATAACTCAAAATCAATCTCAAATCCGAAACACAAATCGGAATAGTTAATGGATTCGGAATAGAAACACAAAACCTCACAAACCCTAAGGTAAATATGAAGAACGGGATGTCAAACCGTCTTCAATATCAAAACCCTAGAAAGGTGCAACTTCCGCAATCCAAATTGCTGGCGCTTCAGCTAATTCCTTCCCTCAACCGTCTTCCACAAGGCTGAACGATCTCTGGCTAAAGCGCGATGTAAAGCGAGGTCTAAGCGTAAGCGAGCCTCCTCAAAACTCCCTTCTCTGACCCTTTTATAAGAAAGGATAAAATAACCATCTGGCCCATTGCGTATATAATCGTGGCAATAATTAGTACGTCAAAAGATTGCCTAAATCACGGTCTTAAGGGGTTCCACGACCGTGGTTTAGAGCGTGGAATGGGTTACGATCTCACATGATTTCCACGACCGTACTTTAGACCATGTAACTCTCTGGAATGCTCCACGCTCATGATGTCAAGATCCACGGCTGTGGTTTAGAGCGTTGTTCGCTCCAAACGGTGTGTGCAAGATTTAAATTTATAACCCTAGATGTAAGCTTAAAACAAGGATGCGAACCCGCAGTGTACGGATCGATATAGTTAAGCAAGAATTCCAGAGTATCGAACATAGGGATTTGGGGGGTTAAATTCAATTATAGAATTGTCAATCAAGTAAATGTATGAACTTTGTAAATATTGGGAAAACAACAATCCTAAAGATCCAGGTATCTAATTGTGGCAATCGATTCAAGATCTACTAAAGAACTAAGGACAGAGTTAAGACTTGCAAAGGTATACTAAGGTAAAGCAATGTACGGTGAAGTTCCAAGGCTTTATATGACTTATCTAAAGGTACTCTCTATAAAGGTTGTTGAGGCTTCAATATAGAAAGGATCTAAAGGTAAGAACTGATCTCAAATACCCAAACTTGTAACCCAAGGATCAAGACTCACTAAACCGATTAAGGTTGTGACACTCGGAATCGAGGTAGAGGTTGTTGAGGCTTCACTACCACCTAGAAAAGGCAAGCCAAGACTAAGTTAAAGCAAATCTTTAACTTTGGATTAAAGTAAAAGCAAGGTTCGTAAACTAAGGGAAAATTACGGGTGGATCTTGAGATTCCATGGCCGTGGAACTCAAGAACACACCGTGATTCTGGCTGTCGACGAAATCTCTCTAACTCTCAGGGTCCAATCTGTTTACGATCGATCTATCATCATCTAAGCCACAACTATCAACCCTTCACCTTAGAATTTCTAAAGGGTTTTAGCCAATAACAGTCATTATGATATCAAATACAAGGGTTAAAAGAATGAAAGATGAAAATCTTCGAAAACCTTCAATAAACTTCAAATCAATCTCAAATCCACAACAAAGTGTAATGATGTATAGCAGATTAGGAATAACACAAACAATCACAATCCTTGATAAGAACGAAGAACGGGATGTCAATCCGTCTTCTAATCAAACCTAAGGATAAAGCGTAACTTCCAAATCTCCAAGTCTTCGCAAATCTCCGTTGCAAAATAGTAGTCTCTACACGTCCAATTGGAACCCTAGGCACGTGCAAGTAAGCGTAAGCGAAGGTCTAAGCAGAGGTGACGGAATCTCCTTCCTTCCGTCCTTTTATAGGGAAAGATAGAATAAGTGTCCAGCCCATTGTGTAAAAGATCGTGGCTTTAATTTGTACGTCAAAAGATCGCCTAAATCACGGTCATAGAGGATTCCACGCCCGTGGTTTAGAGCGTGGAATTTGATCATGGTGCTTCACAACTTCCACGGCCGTGTAACTTACTGGAATGCTCCACGCTTGTGTTGCCAAAGTTCCACGTCCGTGGTTTAGAGCGTGGACTTCATTACGGCCGTATTTTAGAGCGTGGAAACATAAGTAGCTCGTAATTCACTTTATTTTGTGTCATTCTTCATCCTAGCATCTTTCTTAGCTCCTTTGTGGTGTCCTCAATCCTTGGATATGCTCAATCCATCTCCATTCTCCCTTGATTCGTTCGGTTTTAGCTCTTATTCGCCTACAATCAACACAAAGCTTACGTAGACCTCTATATCGACAATATAGACAAACTAGCTCACAATTGCTTCAATGCTTTATCAATGAACACCAATATGGATGAAATACATCTAGAAAACGTGCCTAAAATATCACAATATTTCATGCTAACAAGCGTGGATTCCCCTACGGCCGTATTTTAGGGCGTGGAGGTGGAAATTGCTTGTGATTTCCTTTGTGTCGTGCCATTCGTCATCCTAGCATCTCCTTTAGTTCCTTTGATGTGTTCCTAAACTTTGGATGTGCTCAAATCTTCTCCTTTCTCTCTCAAATAGTTCGGATTTAGCTCTTATTCACCTATAATCAACACAAAGCTAATGTAGACCTCCATATCGACAATGTAAATAAACTAGCTAACAATTACTTCAAAGCCTCATCAATGAACACTATAATGAATGAAAAACATCTAGAAAACGTGTCTAGAATATCACAATATTTCATGCTAACAGAAATCACCCCACCGCCAACAATGTCCCTGGGCTCTTCCTTCCTAATCCGCTTCAAAGCGGTAAGGAAGAGGTATGGCCAATCCGGCATCTTCTCGCTCAATGGAAGGCAAGCGTACAGTAGCGGAAGGTCCTTGAGAGCGACCTTGTTCTCCTCTTTGTGTCCATAAAAGACACTCATGATGATCTTTGACAGGAGCCTCAAGCAAGGGTGAGTGAGTTTGTTGGAGTACTCACTCCCGGCAACGGTGCCAAAATTTGACAAAACATTTTTCCTTAGGTCGTTTTTATCTTATCAAAATAAATCCCAACTTAACACTAGAACAAGTATAGCGGTTAAGTAAGGTTCGAACCCAAGAGAGTTTGGTGATATTTTTATTAAATTCAATTATTGATTATAGAACAAAGTAAAAGGGGGGGGATTTGGGATGAATTGATGCACACAAAACTAGAAAGTAATTAATAAAATAATAGGATGATGATGAGTGAATCTACAGTAGGTTGATTCTTAGCATGCGATTACTACTTTCGTGAGTTCCTTTTTACAAGTTTTCAAGTAATGTTCCCGTCTTGGTCATATGTATATGTTGAGCCAACCGGTATCAACACAACTTAACAAGTTTAGTGTTCCATAAACCTACAAGAACAAGTCACAAGTTAGCTTTCAAACAAAGACTAAGGGATATAAAGAGAAGATTAAAACCATTAAACTTATCTTTATATTTGTATTCCTTTTCCTTTAAGCAATTACAACCCGTTCTTACCCAAAGGTTACTACTAGATTAAAGACCCAAACCCGGAATCT
The DNA here is from genome assembly GCA_033239045.1 of Fagopyrum esculentum. NCBI lineage: Eukaryota > Viridiplantae > Streptophyta > Magnoliopsida > Caryophyllales > Polygonaceae > Fagopyrum > Fagopyrum esculentum. Next base: position 67,221,540 of record BSUD01000004.1, on the reverse strand, counting down.
ATTAATCCTAGTTCTTTGCATGTACTTTAGAACCTAAGGTGATCAATCTTAAGTGATAATAAAATACGCAATTAAAAAAATGAAGATTAAGAAACACAAAACATTATTGAATAATACTTATATTAAAAGGTACTTACTACCAAAGTAACAATGCAGTTTCAAACCAACCCAATGTAGCAAGGGAACTAGAAGCTCATTACAAGGGAAACAAGAGAAAAGAGAGAATTAAAATGGGAAAAAGATGGATGTATCTAGCAAATAGCCATGGGTCTATTTATACTACAAATGGCACTAAATAGGAGTAAATGGCCGGCCAAAACAATCACCTTTAATGCCATAAAGGTGGTGCAAACAGCCGAAGTAAAGTCTCTGTCGCCGAACCGCAGGGGCGGCCTTCAGATCCGTAGGGGCGGTCCAGGCGAAAACGCTTGATATTCTTTGTGGCCGCAGTGGCGGCCTGGCAGTTCCGCAGGGGCGGATCATTAATGTTCTTCAAACGCCTAACTCTTCATCTTTCTGTCGCTTCTGATGTTGAGCCGCAGGGGCGGCCCAGTGTCCATGCAGGGGCGGTGACATTGACTCTTTGGCTTCACAACTCCACCGGATGAGACGCAGGCAGAGGCGCAGGGGCGCCGGTCTTTGCTTCTTCAGGATAAGTCACTACAAGGGCGCCATAGAGGGGCGCAGGGGCGGTGACAGTCTTCGTTCCGGGCGCTAGGGAAGGCGCAGGCTGCGTTCCGGAGTGCAGTGTCACCCGTTGGGGCGGTGACATTGCTCCGCGGGGGCGGTGAAGCACCAGAAGATTTGCTTCGTGAATGGTCCTCAACTCCTAAGTGCTTATAACTCGTCTTTTATCTTCTTTTAGTCTTCTTCTTCTGGATCAAGGAGTTAGTAGCATAAAATGACTCTAATGTGATAAAAAGACTCTAAAAACTAACCTAAATGATAGTGATTCCATCACCTAACACCTGCTCATACACGAATACACTCATCAACACAAGTCCACACTCATGAAGTCATAGACTTCATTCTAGTGATCTAAGCAAGATCACTCAACTCTCAAACTAGGAATGCATCCTATGATCTATGGTATTCACGAAACTCTCAACAAGCAAGGGAAACTCACAACAGTCTACACAACCTAAGGACAAGATCAACAACAACAGTCTAGGAGAACCAACTAGCTTAGGAAGGTCAACATGCTCGACACTCAAGATCATCATTCACACCAAGCAATAAGGGCTCCAAGGATAGCAACCACTAGATGGCATTCTCACAAGTCCTAGGTCCCTCCTAAGCATGCTTCTAACTAGATACATCAAAGATCTAAGGAAAGAACGAAAGGAAAAGGAAGGGAGGAACCTACTAGTGACGAAAACGAGCCGCGGAAGCAAGCTAACGCTCCCGGCGGACCTTGTCGCCGCCCTTGCGCCTGGTGGCCGCCCCTGCGGTGGCCTTGATCCACCCCCATACCTTTGGGGATCCTCCCCCGCGGTCGAGCAGCAGAAACTTTGTTCGCCACTTAGCGTGCGTGCAAATAAGCTTTAATTATAAAACTAGAAATTAAGCAAGCAAACCCGCAGTGTACGGATCGATATAGTTGAGCAAAAATTCCAGAGTATCGAACATAGGGATTTGGGGGGAACAAATTCAATTATAGATTATCAAGCAAGTAAATGTAAGAAGCTTTTCGAGTATTGAGAAAACAACAATCCTAAAGATCCAAGTATCCAGTTGTGGCAATCGATTCAAGATATACTAATGATATAAGGACAAAGTTAAGATATGCAAAGGTTTGCTAATGTAAGGTAATCATACGATGAAGTTCCAAAGACCTTATATGACTCACCTACAAGACACTCTCTATAAAGGTTGTTGAGGCTTTAGTATAGAAAAGTTCTAAAGGTAAGAATTAATATCAAATACCCAAACTTGTAATCCAAGGATCAAGACTAACTTAACCGATTAAGGTTATGACACTCACAATCGAGGTAGAGGTTGTTGAGGCTTGACTACCACCTAGAAAAGGCAAGTCAAGACTAAGTTAAAGCAAATCTTTAACTTTGGATTAAAGTAAAAGCAGGTTCGTAACTTAACACAAAATTACGGGTAATTCTTGAGTTCCACGGCCTTGGAAGCTCAAGAACAGACCGTGAATTAGGTTCGTCGGCGATTCTCTCTAACTCTCAGGGTCCAATCTATTTACGATCGATCTATCATCATCTAAGCCACAACTATCAACCCTTCACCTTAGAATTGTTAAGGGTTTTTAGCCAACAATAGTCATATTGATATCAAATTTAGGGTTTAAAAGATTGAAAGATGAAAACTTTCGAAAACCTTCAATAACTTTCAAATCAATCTCAAAGTCACAATCAAGAACAATAATCGTCACTAAAATCGGAATAACACAAACAAACACAAATCTTAGATAAGAAGGAAGAACGGGATGTCAATCCGTCTTCTAAATCAAACCTAAGTAAGAAGCGAAATCTTCTTACGAACAATCTTCCGAATCTTCGATCTTCCGTCAATCTGGAAATCCCAATGACAAAGCGCAGTAATCTCCCAAACACAATCTCCGCCAAATGCGAAATTAGGGCAATTTCAAGCGCAAGCGTAAGATGCGTCTATGCGTAAGCGAAGGTGATGGAATCTCTCTTCGTCCGTCCTTTTATAGTGTAAGTTAAAATATCGGCCCGGCCCAATTGCGTAGGAGATCGTGGCTTAAAGTGTGGCGAAAAAGTCGCCAAGATAACGGTCGTGGAAGGGTTCCACGGCCGTAATTTAGAGCGTGGAAATCAACACGGTTTGAACCAACTCCTCTACGGCCGTAGAAGTTACTGGAATGAACCACGCTTCCCTTGCCATGGTTCCACGGCCGTGGACTTGAACGTGGAAAGTAGTACGGCCGTATTTTAGAGCGTGGTTTAGGGCAAGAACGTGATTCTTCCTTAGTCTCGTGCATCCTTCAAGTTGGCACTCCCTTAGCTCCTAGGAATGTCCTCAATTCATGGACATGCTCAATCAACTCCATCCTTGCTCAATTCCGTTCGGAAATAGCTCTCAATTACCTATAATCAACATAAAGCTTGTGCAGATCTCTATATCGATATTATAGACAAACTAGCTCACAAATGCATCAATGCTCAATCAATGACTATCAATATGGATCAAATACACTTAGAAAAAGTGCCTAAAATATCACAATATTTCATGCTAACAAATAACCCCATACTTGCCACTTGCTTGTCCCTAAGCAAGGTCTTTCAAAAGCTTTAAAACAAGAGTTAGGATGAAATATATGTACCTTCTCAAAGCAATACTTCTTTTGGATAAATGTGCCTCCTAAACAATAGATCATTCTCAAATATTGCTTCATTCGTTTATAAGACTTTCATACACTTAATCAAAGAGTAAAGGGCAAAGAAAAAACATGAATCAATCAAACTTCCATACAAACATCATAACCTTCAAACATTATCAAAATAAATCATAAGAAACTTCAATTCAGATCACCAAGTCATATAACATTCTTTTGATCTTAAGGACTTTCAAAGAAAAAGGTCTAGAATGCGGAAAGGGAAGGAAACTTTAAGGAATGTGGTGCATGAATCCGGGAAAGTGGATAACTACTCTTTCTTCTTCTCTTGCGGTTTCCGCAGCACTTTCAACTTGGAGCTTCACTCTCTTATTTTCATTTTTCAACTTTACTTTTGAAGTTATGGATAGAGGTGCACAAAAACCGAAGCCTAGGAGATTGGCGTTTCTCAATTTTTATGAGATGCCTCAAACCCTTAGCGCACATACCATAATCCGCTAGGAATATCGCTCAATCCGACTTTGGCAAGACACAAACACCCGGCTATGTTAATGGTGCCGATTTACTCATCGTCATGATTGACTTTCCCAAACCTACAATTTCTTTCTATTCTTTTGATTGCAAATAATTGCTTTCAAGGCCCTCCCACATCAAACATGCCAATATCAATCAACTCCTCCAAATTCCCGGATAGGTAAAGGAGGCCATAATTTCAATGAGGGGCTAAATGATCAAAGAAAGAAGAAAGAAAATCGAATTGCCTTAATCATCTCAAAAGGAAGTATAAGAACTTATAGTGTGATTTCAACTTCAATTTCTCAACATGATTTAGGTAACATTCATCACATTATGAAACTTGCAAAAGAGGTATAATCAATTCATTCAATTTCTTTTCAATTCACTATTTGTTTAAGCATGCAATTGTCATCAAACTCAATTCACAAGTAGCGATTATCATAGAAATCATCTCAATTCCTTAGAACCACAAAATTTTCAAAATTTTTCAATTTTTATGGGCTTTTCAAACTCTTTTTCATGCAATGCAATAATGAAACGTGCAATAATATAATGAACATGCAAGATAGTCTCAGATAGAAGCAATCAAAGTGAGTAAGAGTTATTACAACTTTTAGTCACACCCCACCCCATACTTGGAACAAACATTGTCCCTAATGTTCAAATAAAAGAGAGAAAAGAAGAAAAGAAAGAAATAAAAAGAAAGAAAAGAAAAAGAAACTCACAAAATGGCGGTGGAGCGGCTAAGATTGTCGGTCATGCAAATCATCACTGCGGTGGAGGCGGAAATGGATGGAAGCTGGGGTCGTAGTACCGCCCGAACTGCTGGCGGTAGACGTCTCTCATCATATGGTCGAGGTCGTCCATACGTCCATCCCTAGCGTCGGCTCGAATCTCCAATGCTCCTACTCTGTCAGAAAGGCTAGTAGCCCACTCTAGCATCTGCTCATACCATCCTGGAGCCTGACTGTACCACCATGGAGCATCGGACGGTGCTAGTGCTGGTGGCGGTGGCTGTTGTGCGGACCATGGAGGTGGAGCTCTGTACCATGCAGGAGGTGTATCCATCCAAGTAGGTCTCTCATTCACGCTGGCGCGGCAAGAAGATGAACCTGAAGCTCTGGCTGGACGTGGAGAACGTCTAGGCACATCAGGGGCCGCATCCAGCTGATCCGGAAACGTGCCAAACTCTTGCTCTGCTCCTCCTCCTCCCTCATACTGATCCCTCATCTCCTCCTCCTCAACTACGGGCGGTGGTGGGACATATGGAGGAGCTGCAATCCTGTTCGCATGCATATCTGCGAACGTCGCCTTCCAATTATGGCGTCCAGCCATAATGGAATACTCCGGGAGCTACTCAATCCCCCTCCCCGTCCTACTCTCCCAAGGCATAGCTGCATAAGGTGGACCTCTATGGGTAGGGAAGATAAGACCTCTAGTCATGAAGGCCTGGAGTCCTAGGGGTACAGCTGGTATGCGTGTACATGCAGAAAAATCTACCCCCAACATCCTAGCAAGGTGGGTGACTATCCCACCATATCCAATGTTGCCCGCCCTCTTGTTCTTTAGCTTGCTCATGGTAGCAGCTAAGAGGGTGGCGCAGTCAGCAGGGCGCCCAGAGAGCATGGAGTACAACAGAAAGAGCTCATCCGTCTTGATCTTGTGAGGTGTCTCCGTCCTAGGGAAGAGACACTCAGAAAGAACACGGTGAGCAATCTTCAAGGCTAAGTGATACATCAACTTAGCCTTGGTATCAGCTGGTTGCCAGCGGTCCTCGCTGGCGTAAATCATAGCAACCTCCTCCCAAAAATCTTTGGCGTAACGCCACTAGGAAAACGACCATTGAAGGTCTCTTGGAACCCAAAGAAGGCTCCAAACTCTCGGATGGTAAAATCATAGTTTCTTTCCATAAGACGGAAAGAAACGGTCCTATCCACATGGATGTGCTCAAAAGACGTCACAACCTCTCTCGTGATCTCCTCGTAGGCGTCTTCTCGGATAGCCGAGAAGACAACTAATCCGGCTCTATCGAAGAGCCAAGTAAGGTCGTCTATGATGTTTAGAGGAGCTAAATCCTCCAACAATAGGTACATAGGTCCTATCACAGCCCTCTTATGGATCCTCTCGAGTGCATCGAGATGATCCTCGTGAATGGTCGGTACTCTAGGGCTAGGAGGTGCGGGTGATGAAGGTGATGATAGAGGTGAAGGGGAGGAAGGTGGTGGTACTCTAGAGGATGAAGAGGAAGAGGGGTTACCCTTCGTCTTCTTGTTCTTATCCTTCTCATTCTTCTTTTCCTTAATCCTCCCAGAAACTCTTCTCACGAAATCAATTACTATTCAAAATCACGGTCTGTTCTTGGTGTTCCACGGCCGTGGAATTGACAGAGACCGTGGTTCATCTCGACTTTTCTCAAAATTTAGCAAACAACACTCAAACTCAACAATCAGGCATTCCTAGTCTAATTTCTTCCAATTTCAATCAGTTCTCCTATAATGTCTAGCAAAAACGAACCCGAATTTACAAAGATAGAGAAGAGCGAAAAAAACCTAGGTTTTGGATTTTAAAATCCGAACTCTGCGTTCCTTGGTGATTTGCCGCTCGATTTGTCGCTTGGATCTCGTTGGTGATCGAATTTGCTTCAGTTTGGGTCGAAGAATCGTTGAAAACGATTAACGAACGGAGAATTGAGGTGAGGGGCGTGGAATCGGCAAAGAGGGTCGTGGAATTGGGTTTTGTGAAGTGTTTTTGTGAAGAACGTGGTTTATATAGTGGCCGGAAAAATTTTAGAAAACCACGGTCTATGGGGGGGTTCCACAGCCGTGGAAATGTACGGAATCGTGGTTTTGGTGATTTTTCAAAGGCTTTTGGAAATTACGGTCACTGTAGCTGTCACGACCGTGGTTTAGGCCGTGGAACTCTCTGTAATGCTTCAAAGTCCAAGTTTTGTCACTTTTCTTCAAGATTACTCTTCCCCTTTCCTTTTCCATTGTTCCTACATCCAAAAACACGAACATACCGGAAGGAATCGAAGGCAAAACAAAGCAAAAACGTCTAAACTAAGCTAAACTATGAATCGAAAAAAAGAACGTAAATGCAATACCTTGGGTTGCCTCCCAAGAAGCGCTTTGTCTAAGGTCCGTAGCTAGACCAAACTCGCACTTATTCGAGTGCGGTGGGCGCGAACTCTTCAACTTGGAGTTCCGGCGTATACTTCTTGAGTCGTTGACCGTTCGCCTTAAAGCTTCCGCCCGCTTCACCCCATACTTCAACTGCACCATGGGGGAAAAATACGCTTAATTAGAAAAGGTCCGGTCCAACGAGATTTAAGCTTACCTGGAAAGAGACGAAGCCTTGAATTGAAGAGGAGAACTTGATCTCCTTCTTTAAAGTCCTTTGGAATGATATGCTTATCATGCCAACGCTTTGCTCTCTCCTTATAAATCTTGGCGTTTTCATAGGCGTTCAAGCGGAGTTCTTCCAGCTCATTAAGGTCTAAGAGACGCTTCTCTCCCGCTTCCTTCATGCTGAAATTCAACCATTTGATGGCCCAAAACGCCTTGTGCTCCAACTCAACCGGTAAGTGACAACACTTCCCATACACAAGGTTGTATGGTGTGGTTCCTATAGGAGTCTTGTACGCAGTCCGGTACGCCCACAATGCATCATCAAGCTTCAAAGACCAATCTTTCCTAGTCCTTGAAACCGTCTTCTCTAGGATTCCTCTGATCTCCCGATTTGAGATCTCAACTTGTCCACTAGTTTGTGGATGATAAGGGGTGGCAATCTTGTGAGTAACCCCATACTTCGCTAGAAGAGCTTCAAAGCGCCGGGCAATGAAGTGAGAACCTCCATCACTAATGATAGTCCTTGGTGTCCCAAATCGTGGGAAGATGGTCTTGTTAAAGAACTTAACCACCACCATGGCATCATTGGTGGGAGAAGCAATCGCTTCCACCCATCTAGAAACGTAATCCACCGCCAAGAGTATGTATTGGTTTCCACAAGATGATGGGAATGGTCCCATAAAATCTACTCCCCAAACGTCGAAAATCTCCACCTCTAGGATGTTATTTAGAGGCATCTCATTCCTCCTAGTGATATTACCTGTTCTTTGACAAGCATCGCAGCAAGAAACAAAGGATTGCACATCTCTAAATAAAGTAGGTCAAAAGAATCCAGATTGCAATACCTTTGCACTAGTCTTGTTCGAACTAGTGTGTCCTCCACATGGTAGTGAATGACAATGGCGGATGACACTTTGCATCTCATCTTCCGGCACACATCGCCGAATGATGCCATCCGGACCTCTCTTAAAGAGGAGAGGTTCATTCCAAAAGTATTCCCGGACATCCTGAAGGAACTTCTTTCTTTGTGCGTAGGATCATCCGGGCGGTATCTCCTGACAAACCAAATAGTTAACAAAATCAGCAAACCATGGTTCGTTACCTTTGGAGATCACATCGATGCACTCCTCAATGATATGTAGGTGTTCGTCCGGGAAGGAGTCATCTATAGGTAAGTGGTCGTCCTCTAGATGTGTTAGGCGACTCAAATGATCCGCAACAGAATTTTCTGAACCTTTCTTGTCACGGATCTCTAGATCAAATTCTTGTAGGAGAAGAATCCATCTAGTTAGCCTTGGCTTCGCATCTTTCTTTGCAAGGAGGTACCGGATCGCAGCATGATCCATGTAGACAATCACCTTTGCACCTACAAGATAAGAGCGAAATTTGTCAATAGCATAAACAATGGCTAAAAATTCTTTTTCCGTAGTGGCGTAGTTGAGCTGCACTTCATCTAGTGTCTTGCTAGCATAGTATATGGCATGGGTTCGCCCTTCCTTTCGTTGTCCAAGAACAGCTCCTATAGCTATGTCACTAGCATCGCACATAACCTCAAAGGGAAGAGTCCAATCCGGAGGTTGGATAATAAGTGCTGAAATTAGAGCTTCCCGGATCATGTTAAACGCATCCAAGCATTCCTGCGAAAACTCAAAAACCGCATCCTTCATCAATAGATTAGTAAGAGGTTTTGATATTTTAGAGAAATCCTTTATGAAGCGCCTATAGAATCCCGCATGTCCTAAGAAACTTCTTATCCCTTTCACCGAAGTTGGGGGAGGAAGCTTTTCTATAGTCTCTATTTTCGCCTTATCCACCTCAATCCCTCTACTAGAGATTAAGTGTCCTAAAACAATTCCTTCCTTAACCATGAATTGACACTTCTCCCAATTAAGAACTAGGTTAGTGTCTTCACACGTTTGTAATACAAGAGCAAGGTTAGAAAGACAATTGTGAAAAGAGGAATCGTATACGGAGAAGTCATCCATGAAGACCTCCATGATTTCCTCAATGTATTCGGAGAAGATGGCCATCATGCACCTTTGAAAGGTGGTTGAGGCGTTGCAAAGCCCGAACGGCATTCTCCTATAAGCGAACGTACCCCATGGGCACATGAATGTGGTCTTCTCCTGATCATCCGGGTGTATCGGAATCTGAAAGAAACCACTATAACCGTCAAGATAGCAAAAATGTGAATGTTGTGTTAACCTTTCAAGCATTTGATCAATGAATGGAAATGGGAAGTGGTCCTTCCTCGTCGCGTTGTTAAGCTTGCGGTAGTCTATGCAGATCCGCCATCCCGTTACGGTTCGGGTAGGAATGAGTTCGTTGTTCTTGTTGGTGATGACCGTCATTCCTCCCTTCTTCGGAACTACTTGAACCGGGCTCACCCACTTACTATCGGAGATAGGATAGATGATACATGCATCAAGAAGTTTAAGAATTTCCTTCTTGACAACCTCTTTCATGGTTGGGTTTAACCGCCTTTGAGGTTGTCTTGAAGTCCTAAAGTCCTCTTCCATTAGTATTTTATGCATGCATAGGGAAGGTTTGATTCCTACTAAGTCCTCAATAGTATATCCTAAGGCTTTTCTATGTTTCCTAAGGACAACCATGAGCTCATTATGTTCATCTATGCTTAGATCGGAACTAACAATAACCGGAAAGGTAGAATTAGGTCCTAGAAAAGCGTACCTTAGATGAGTAGGAAGTGGCTTTAGTTCCATTGCTTTTGGAGCTTCCAATGGCTCTTGTGGAGCTTCCGATGCTTCCTTAGAAGTGTCTAAGGAAGTAGAAGGTGTGGGAGAAGAATCAAAAGAAGTTGAAGAAGAGGCACGATCACCCTCTTCCACGGCCAGAATCACGGTTTCCCTGCATCCTCCACAGCCGTGGTTTAGGGCGTGGAAAGGAAATACGGTTGCTCTGCCTCCTCCACGACCGTGTAACTCTCTGGAGTGAGCCACGCTTTGGTTGGTGAAATCCACGGTCGTGGAATATAGTGTATGGCCGTGGATTCTCACGTTTTCTGCCTCGTCGTGGAGGGTATATTAATATGCAGCTTACTCATGAGTTCTATGAACTTACCGAATTGTTTATCTAGGCGCGCTCTCGCTCTAGATTGAGGGAATGGTAAGGGAGGTTTGTAAGCTGGAGGAGGAATGTAGACATCTTCCTTCTCCTTCCCCTTCTCTTTCTCCTTGTCCTTTTCTACGGAGACTTCAACAAACTTAGGCTGCGGATCGGTGGTAGTCACTCCGCTCCTAGTTGTGATTGCCATAACCCTTCCCTTAGGGTTGTCCTCCGTCTTTCTTGGAAGTTTCCCTTGATTCCTAGGAACTTCCTCCGCTTGGCTGAACATTTGGTTTTCTAAAACCTTTTGGGCTTTATCAACCTTAGAAATTTGATCATCAACCTTAATGATGCGGTTCTCCAAACCTTGAAGCTTTCCCAAGATCGTTTCCAACATGAGATCGGGCTTCTCCTTCCCCGAAGCGTTTCCTCCACTAGATGTTTGCCCCTAGCTTTTCAAAGGAGTAGAGGAAGAGGAAGGTGGAGTTAGTGAATTCGAATTGGAAGGATAAGAGTTACCGGAGTTTTGTTGATTGGAGCGCCAATTGTTGTTGTTTGAACCCCTATTGTTGTTCCAATTATTGTTCCGGTTGTTGTTGTTGTTGCCATTCCAATTATTCTGGTTGTTGTTCCGGTTATTGTTGTTGCGGTTTGTATTCTCACCACCATTGTTGTTGTTGCCCAAGTAGCCAACATCCTTTCCTTGTTGCTTTGGAAAGTTGGTCTTGATAGCCTCCTTTAACTCTTTGATTTCATTGTTGAGGGAGAAAATTTGATTTTGAGCTTCATGTGTGAGCTTTGCTCCTTGCTCCACACGATTTCCCTCAACTTTCCGGTGGGAATACTTCTCTATGACTCTTGCTTGCTTCTCAATGAAGTCCCAAGGGTCATCTTCCCTCATGTCCATGAATGTGCCACATGAGAGGGATTGGAGCTTGAATTGTGTCTCCACATCCAGCCCCTTATAGTATATCTCCAGCAATGCAAGCTTGGATATGCCATGATGAGGGCAATCCAATAACAAATCCTGAAACCTTTCCCAAGATTGAAATAAACTTTCGCTAGATCTCATGGAAAATGCATTAATCTTACCTCTAAGTTCCGCCGTTTTGGATGGCGGAAAGAACTTAGTGAGGAACTTCGCGGAAAGGTCTTCCTATGTGTCTAGTTTCCCATTAGGATGAGCTTGGTACCAAGATAATGCTTTCTCCTTCAAGGAGAAGAAGAAAGGCTTGAGCTTATAGTTGTTGGTAGTCACGTTCTTCGGCCTCATTGTCTCCATCATACACTAAAAGTTTTGCAAGTGTTGGTGTGGAGATTCAGCGCTTGTTCCGCCAAATTGGTTTTGGCGAACAAGAGTAATAACTTGAGGGTTGAAGCTAAACCCTTGTACATCGTCAGCATCAAAGTTCACACCTAGACGGTGTGGTTGCTGCGTTAGATCCATCCTTTGGCTAAGAGTTCTTGGCTCCTCATCCACACGTTCAATCCTTGCATTCCTAGGTGGAACACGGCGATTAGCAGCTGCCCGTGGATGGAATGGATTCACATTGATCGTGGGATCAATTTCCTCTAGCGGTTGCATGGAGGAGTCGCTATCCTCATTGGATGAGTTAGCTCTAACCGATCTTCCCGGTCTCCTCCTTTTCTTTTCCTCCTTGAGGTTGTTTATCTCAATCCTCATTTGGAACATCATATCCGTTAGATCGTCAACTTTCATTTGATGACGATCAGTCTCTTCTCTACGTGTCTTCTCACTCCATTGGAGTTGAGCTTCTTTCTCCGCTAGCTCCGATTGAAGATCACGTTCTTCAGCCATTTTCTTTTCCTTACGCTTTTGCCTTAAAGTCCTCTCAAGCTCTTGATCAAGAGGTAAGAGATCCTCGGTGTTCCTAGACCTGCGCATGCACTCAAAGAGATATCAAATAACAAGGGAGAAACTCCCAAGCTTGACAACCGTAAACCGAATTCGGCCTAAACCAAATCCCCGGCAACAGCGCCAAAAACTTGTTCGCCACTTAGCGTGCGTGCAAATAAACTTTAATTATAAAACTAGAAATCAAGCAAGCGAACCCACAGTGTACAGATCGATATAGTTGAGAAAGAATTCCAGAGTATCGAACAAAGGGATTTGGGGGGAACAAATTCAATTATAGGTTATCAAGCAAGTAAATGTAAGAAGCTTTTCGAGTATTGAGAAAACAACAATCCTAAAGATCCAAGTATCCAGCTGTGGCAATCGATTCAAGATATACTAATGATATAAGGACAGAGTTAAGATATGCAAAGGTATGCTAATGTAAGGTAATCGTACGGTGAAGTTCCAAAGACCTTATATGACTCACCTACAAGACACTCTCTATAAAGGTTGTTGAGGCTTCAGTATAGAAAAGTTCTAAAGGTCAGAATTAATATCAAATACCCAAACTTGTAATCCAAGGATCAAGACTAACTTAACCGATTAAGGTTATGACACTCACAATCGAGGTAGAGGTTGTTGAGGCTTGACTACCACCTAGAAAAGGCAAGCCAAGACTAAGTTAAAGCAAATCTTTAACTTTGGATTAAAGTAAAAGCAGGTTCGTAACTTAACATAAAATTATGGGTAGTTCTTGAGTTCCACGGCCGTGGAAGCTCAAGAATAGACCGTGGATTAGGTTCGTCGGCGATTCTCTCTAACTCTCAGGGTCCAATCTATTTACGAACGATCTATCATCATCTAAGCCACAACTATCAACCCTTCACCTTAGAATTGTTAAGGGTTTTTAGCCGACAATAGTCATATTGATATCAAATTTAGGGTTTAAAAGATTGAAAGATGAAAACTTCCGAAAACCTTCAATAACTTTCAAATCAATCTCAAAGTCACAATCAAGAACAATAATCGTCACTAGATTCGGAATAACACAAACAAACACAAATCTTAGATAAGAAGGAAGAACGGGATGTCAATCCATCTTCTAAATCAAACCTAAGTAAGAAGCGAAATCTTCTTACGAACAATCTTCCGAATCTTCGATCTTCCGTCAATCCGGAAATCCCAATGACAAAGCGCAATAATCTCCCAAACACAATCTCCGCCAAATGCGAAATTAGGGCAATTCCAAGCGCAAGCGTAAGATGCGTCTATGCGTAAGCGAAGGTGACGGAATCTCTCTTCGTCCGTCCTTTTATAGTGTAAGATAAGATATCGGCCCGGCCCAATTGCGTAGGAGATCGTGGCTTAAGTGTGGCGAAAAAGATCGCCAAGATCACGGTCGTGGAAGGGTTCCACGGCCGTAATTTAGAGCGTGGAAATCAACACGGTTTGAACCAACTCCTCCACGGCCGTAGAAGTTACTGGAATGAACCACGCTTCCCTTGCCATGGTTCCACGGCCGTGGACTTGAACGTGGAAAGTAGTACGGCCGTATTTTAGAGCGTGGTTTAGGGCAAGAACGTGATTCTTCCTTAGTCTCGTGCATCCTTCAAGTTGCCACTCCCTTAGCTCCTAGGAATGTCCTCAATTCATGGACATGCTCAATCAACTCTATCCTTGCTCAATTCCGTTCGGAAATAGCTCTCAATTACCTATAATCAACATAAAGCTTGTGTAGATCTCTATATCGACATTATAGACAAACTAGCTCACAAATGCATCAATGCTCAATCAATGACTATCAATATGGATCAAATACACTTAGAAAATGTGTCTAAAATATCACAATATTTCATGCTAACATTCGTCTTCTTTGTTTCTTCGACTGTTTCTTTGCTTCTAGTGCCTCCTTCTCTTGTTGGGCCTTCTCCAAACCTTCACCACAGGTCCTAGCTTCCTCACCACGACCTAAACGAGCTAAAGAAAGGGACATGCAAGGGTTTACTAGATCTCCCTTTAAAAGCTTCCTCCATAGCCATGGAGGTGAAGAGAAGAGGAAGAAGAGAATACAAGCAACAAGAGGAAGAGGGAAGAAGACCATTTACCACAACAGATCCGGAATATCCAAGCTGTAGCTTCCACACACCACTCTTTCAAGGAGAAGGAAGAAGAGAGCACAAGGAAGATAGAAGTGGAAGAGGGAAAAGAGCGTAAAAGAGAAATGGGGAAAAGAGGGGGGAGAATAATGAGCTGACAAAAGAGGTGGGATAACCCAAGGGTCAGCCCCCCTTGTCCCCTCACTCCTCTTCCCTAGGTCGGAAAGTAAAAAGGAACCCTCATCCCGCGTTAAAACTCGTACTCAGCAAACGTGCCTGCGGAAAATAAGCCGCCGACGCGAAAAAGATCGGAAACACTTCAACTTCCGGAAATAAAATGTCCGGATGTTACAAGGTCTCTCTTTCATTGAATATGAATGAATAAAACACAAACTTCGTAAGCGAAGTAGCGAGTTCACACAATATTGTGGAAATATTAATCAAATCAAATTTGCCTAATAATCAATCTCACCTTCTAAGGCTGTTAATAAGTGAGATCCTCCTAATAATATAAAATCAACAACTAAAAGATAATCCTAAAATATAGGATAAGGAAATACCTTTAGAATGTTTAAGAGTCTTCAAGGTATTTAAAATAATAAAAACTATCTATAACTAATAAGATCGCAACTTGATCTTATAACTCGACATGAGCCAAATCTCTGTCAATATTTGTAGAAATCTCGGGCAAGATTTATGTCCTCGGGGCCGAGATTTTTTCTCTGCAGCTCTTTCCTCGTCCTATCCACCTTCTATGCTTGCTTGATTATCTTGGTCCTTGTATGGTCCTTCCACAATAGCCAACAATGTCACTAAAGAAGACCTAGGTATGAGTGAGGTTTCTTTAAGTGCACATGTTGCTAATAAGCTAGCAACTTCCTCATGGATGGTCTTTGCTCTTGCTCTAGTGATAACTCAGCAACTTCCTTATGGATGGTCTTTGCTCTTGCTCTAGTGATAAATCCTTCCATGGTGGGACTTGAAGATGATGTGGTGTATTATCCTTCAATGCCTTGTCTCTTGACCTATCTATTGGTGCTTAAGGTGGTGTGGAGGATGGTCCTTCATCACAAGGATCGAGAATGCAAAGGCAAGCTCGGGTTTTTGTCTTCGATGACTCGACAAAGGAGCAAGTGGCGGCGACGATGGCCTTCTGGATAGGGTTCTGATCTCTGATTTTAACCTAGGAGGAAGAGACTCGTGGACCTTGTTCAACGAGGAGACGAAGGCAACTCGTTTCCTAGTAGTCGCGGACTTCTTGCGCGACAAAGAAGGCGGCATCAGGCTTCTTCCAAATCTATAGAGTTTGGTGGAGGCCGGAAGTTCATTGTCAACGACTAGCAATTGAGTTCCGGCGATAAGGAAAGGGTGGGGCTCGGGTAGGCGGCAACACCACTCTTTTTCTCCACTCTAATCGGCGCGAAGAAAACCAAGCTAACAAATTGGGGTGAATCTAAGCTGCGGCAGGAAAGGACTCTAGTGATGGCGGCCTAGGTTGGCAGGTGCGGTGGAAGATGATCACTGGCGCGACTCAGACGATGTCGGCGGTGGCTTTTGGGGGCGAATCTTGTTCGGCTCCAGCCCATAAGAAGAGAAAAGAGGCCTCAATGATCGGGTTTGTGAAGATCGGCAGTTGTGGGTCTCGTCCTAGCGTAGTGGCAGGGGTTTCCGGTGATGACATTCTTGAACGGTGTGGATGTGGACTCTAAGTAGAGGGCTACGGGCTTGAGTTCGGTAGTTCCGGCTTGATATGGGTCGAGTTTCCGATGAAGAGTAGTAACTCCGGGAAGGAAAAGGGAGAGGAATACTAGGTTTGAGGAGAAAGAGATGAATAATAACCTTCACGAATAACTCAATAACAATAGAGTATCCATCCCTAACGGGATTTTCTAATCCGCAAATAACGTCAAATAAACTTGTAACATAATACATACAAAAATTCTCCAATTAAGCCATCATCAACACACCTTAACTTACTTGATTTAATCCAAATCAAATCGACTATGAAAATTCCAAAACCTGGCTATTACAGATTCGCACATGGATCGCACCTAGTTAATTGTCCATTGGACATGATATTGCGTAGTTGATAGTTTAACGTTTAATCGTTGAAAAATTTGGTAGATTAGCTAATTGGAAAAGTTACCCTCAAGTTTTAATGTTTTGGTTTCTAACCACTTGATTTTTACAAAATCTTGAAATTTTAGTGTTTTCGAATTTTTTTTTTCGAATTGTCAACTTGTTCATAGGGCAAATGTAAAATAAACTATCAACAAAGATAAATGTATTGTCAACAAGTATACAATAAACTATCAACAATTTTTTTATAAGTTTTTTTCGGATTGTCAAAATGTAAAGTATACGGTCAACAAAAATAATTTAGACTATCAACAAATTTATTTTGTGTAAACTTTATAGTATTGTCAATAAGTGGACAATCTATAAAAAAAATTCGGAAAAAAATGGTGAGTTGCTATAAGAGCATTAATTAAGCCCCTTGTATTTATTAAAAAAATTAATACATTTAAAGTCCTATACATAATCCATAGGTAGGTTGTGGGTTTGGAACCTGACTGATAGGTTCATCTCCCCCTATTAAGAATCGGAGAAGATAAGTTTTGTTTGTGTGAACAAAGTGAGTTGACAATGCATAACATAGCAGGGAAACAAAGTTTATTATGTTCACAAATGCTTTCACAAGACCTGAAAACGAATGAAATTGCAACTAATTAAGCAATAGTTGACGTGTAAGAGAACACACAAGCGATGAAATAATTTCAGAGCAGAGATGAAACGCCTATGGAGGTGGAGGGCCGCCTTCCGGTCCCGGAGGACAGCAGCCTCCGAACAACCCGCAACAGCTGAGGAACCACAAGCTACAACAAAAGTTGACAACAGCAAATACTAATTAAGGTTATATATATATATATATGAAAAAGTCTAGCTAGGGTAGGGTTTTGGTGCTTACAATGGACCACATGGTCCGGGACCTGGTGGCGGTGGCGGGGGTCCTGGTGGAGGATCCATGGAAGCCTGTGCAGGAAACCTGAAGAAGAGAAGAGATGGAGAAGAAAGAGAGAGTGAATTTGTGTGTACGTGTATGGGATTTCTGAAAGCAGGGATTTTATAGTATTAACTTATGTGGATTTGGTATGAAAATCCTCATTTTTTGGCTACGTTTTGTAATTTGCTTAATTTAGAGGGAATTGAAATGATGAACACACGTCATCTATTAACCTAACTAAGCTTTTTTAACCGTGATTGGTGGATGAACAGCAGTCTTATACAGTAACGCATATGATTGAAGCCTTGATCTTAGAAATCAACAGTTGATCTTATTAGGAGTGAGGTTGGGTTGCGTGGGATGAGGCCTTTATCTTGTAGACCCACATGACATTAGCAACCACATATGTCATTTTCATGCAATTATATGGTTTCTACGCTGTGTTGTTCACCCACCAAATCATCTTAATTTAAGATCGTTATCTTTTGGGTCAGGAACAAAATTTATTAAATTTTAAAACAGCATGTTAATAATAACAAGAAAAGACAGTTGGCGCATCATATCCTTATGCTTATTATATTATTAGGTTGGAGCACGCGCGTCGTCATTCTCGTCGTATATAATATTGAGAAAATTGGTGCAAATGAGGGTGAACTAATTAAGCCCCTAACAAAATTAAATTAAATAATAAAAATAAAAATAAAAGAGAAAATTAATACTATAATTAAGAAAAGGAGTTAAGTAGTTAATTGATTTTCGATTTAAAAAAACTGTTTAAAAATTTTAAATTGCCTTGAAAACATGGAAACAGAATAACGAAAAATTGTTGAAATCTTTTTGAGCGGCTATTTATTATCAATCATATATAACAATCCTGTATTTCAAGCCAAAAAATTTCTATTCTCTCTCCACCTCCATTGAAGACGATTGAAGTTTTCTTCACTGTTGCTCGTCTTCTCCGTCTAGTAATTGTTGATTCCTGTTGTTTATCTTTAGCGCCTGATGTTTAAATTTACCAAGTAAGTTTTCGATTTTGTTTATTCATTTCCTCTTTATCTATACTTGGTTAAATTCCCGGAATCGAAAACATCTCAACCTAGTTCGTCAGAAATGATAACAATGTGTACAAAAAATGAAAATATTATGTTCTAATCACACATTTATGTATCAGACTATCAGCTAAATAACAACGTCTCTGGACCGTGCACGTTCATAGTTTTTCTCTCGTTTGCTTTGAACGTTTGTTTATGCCGAACGCCTCTTTGGAGGGATAGGCATCTTTTTCACATCTATGAATTTACCAGCATCTTGTAAACTAACAATGTGTACAAAAAATGATAACAAATAATGTGTGCATTGATATAATATGTTTTGATTATGTTTAAATCACACATACATATATAGTTGCTAACAATGTGTCCATATCATACGTTATGTATCATGCATATGTCGTTGCTGATAAATATTATGTAGTTGTTGCTTTGATTATGTTCGTCAAAAATCGAAATATCACACATATATAGAGTTGCTGATAAATTACTATGCACTACTTATTTAAATAAAGCAAATAATGTGTGCATAGATATAATATGTTTTGATTATTTATGTTTGTTGTAACAGCAAGAATGGACGTTCAAACTTTCATTTCTGGAGATTATAGAGATTATTATGTTGTACCAGAAAGGAAGGACCAACGGAAGAATGGACGTTCAAACTTTCATATACAGTTGTTGTTAAATATTATGTTTGTTCTAACAACAAGGAAGGACTAGTGGAAGGAATGGAGTGTCGTTTTTCAGTAAGAATAGACGTTCAAATCAAATTTTACGATTGAAGGAGATTGTTAACATTTACTTCCTATATTATTGTTTATGATAATAATTATCGTTGTTAATAAGGTAAATAAATAAAGCTATATATGAGAGAGAAAATTACGATTTATTGAAATCTTTAATTATGTTTTTTATAAATCTTTTTAGAAAAAATATATAGGGGTCTGGTTTGTCAACATATAAACCAAAAGGCATAGTTTATAGGTCTTGATACATAAGCTGCCTACTTAGCCAACTCATCTTATAATATTTTGTTGTATGATATTTGTTATGTCGAGAAGTTATAATGTATGTAATTGTACTATGCTAGCATTACAAACACTAAATTTGATGTTAATTGTAGTAGCTACGTTTCAATGTGCTTTTCGTCTTCATTCGTCGAAGTTAATCTTTGTCGGCAATTATAAACATCTTTACGTCTGTAGTTATGATGTTGTCGTATTGTTCTCCCTTATATCAGCAATGACTAAAATATATATGTTCGCTCCAAAAAGTGTGTGCGCAAATAAGCTTTAAATTTATATCCAAGAATTAAGCTTAACGATAGTGAACCCGCAGTGTACAGATCAATCGTAGTATGGGCTGATATTCCGGAGTCGATCTCAAGGAATCGGTGAGAACAAAGCAGCAAAAGCAATATACCTTGTGTAGCAAGCAAAGCAATGATCAATGAAAAGATTGTAGACTCAGGAATAATTGGGAATACGGATTCTAAAGATCCAAGTATCCGGTTGCGGCGTTCGATTCAAGATGTCTAAGGATGTGTACGGGCAGAGTTAGATAGAAAAGGTATATGTCAAAGGTAGGTATCGTACGATGAATTTCCAACACCCTTTTTTCTCACCCAAAGGATTCTACTTAACGGATGTTGAGTCTTGTCAAGAAGAGGTCATAAGGATAGGATTATACTCTCAATACCAAAAACCAATCCCAAGGTAGTTAAAGAAAAAGACAAAGGTAAAGGCTTTGATACTCTCCACCTTAATAGAGGGTTTTGAATCCTCTAATACCTAGAACACGTAAACACTCACAATCAAGCAAAGCTAAGGATTAGAAAGGGTTAACAACGGCAGGATTTAATCAATCTTTAACTTTAGAAAAAGACAAAAACAAAACGTGCAAAATAGAGGAAACAACGGGAAGATCTTGGGAAATCACGGTCGTGGTTCCTGAAGAACAAGCCGTGAAAAACCTCGTTCGAGGGTTTCGTTTCACAATCTCAGGGTTCGATCTGTTAAGGTTCAATTTATCATCATCTATACCACAACCATCAACCCTTCACCCTAGAATCACAGGGGGATTTATCCAACAATCATCATCATATTCAATTCAAGATTAAGAAAAGAAATCAAGAAAGGCATGCAACTAAGAAAGAACACAAAGATGAATAATTATGAATCAAAATCAATCTTCAATAATCAACAACTCAATCAAACAATTTATAATCCCAAAATATGTGTTCTCAAAGACAATAATCAAGATTAGGACAATCTCACAAAAATCTCCAAGTCGGGAATAAAGAAAGCTCTTCAATCTCCCTCCAATGGTGAAGCAATCCAATCTCCAATGTAGATGAATCTGAAGTATGGTGTAAAAGCCGTTTAGGCGCAGTCCAAGCATGTCCTCTCAAATGCAGCCGTCAACCTCCTTTTATAAAATAAAATTAGATTAAAAGGCTTCCTTCTTTCGTTGTTGACGTGACAATAACGGATCGGTATTTTTCGAAGAAAACCACGGGTAACGTCACAAAACCACGGCCGTGGTTCTCCCCGTGATGACTCTCGACCTTCCTTTTCACATGTGAAATTCAAAGAAATACCAAAAATTCCCGTGGAACTTCCTTCTTGGCCGTGGTTCCTCCTTTTCGATGCTTTTTTCCTTTGCTTCACTTCACACTTCCTTCTATGATGTTCCAATGCTTCCCAATGAACTCCACATCGACCATTACTTTGTAAATGCTTCCTTTCCACTCCAATTCAACGCCAATTTACCTAAAATCACAACAAAGCTTGTGTAGATCTCGATTCCAAGATAATAGGTGAATATGCTTGATAAATGCTATGAATGCATGTCCATGTACTCAAAAGAAAGGCAAAAACTACCTATATGCACATCTAAACTACGTCATATCTCATGCTATCAATATATTCAAGTAAATTAAAATTGAGCATCTAAAGTAAAAAAAAGAAAAGAAAAGAAAAGAAACTTGACGTTTTTGTTACTTGAGTGCACTCAAGTAACAAAAACGTGAAGTTTGAAAATCCAATATTTAAATGTAAATGATATTAATAACACCAAAATTAAGTTTGAGTTTTTTCTAATATTTCATATGAGACAGTATTTTTATTTTTATTTTTTTGTCAAATTCACTTTTGGCATCTTCTTTTGTAGTGAATACGTGAATGTTGTCTCTTTTTTTTAGCTCTAGATAGGGCGACATAAATTTGTCTGCATGTGTGCGAAAGATGGGTCACGTAGATACAACGTAACTTGATTAAGGGTTTGATGTTGAGATTTATTTATCGT
Organism: Fagopyrum esculentum; assembly: GCA_033239045.1. NCBI lineage: Eukaryota > Viridiplantae > Streptophyta > Magnoliopsida > Caryophyllales > Polygonaceae > Fagopyrum > Fagopyrum esculentum. The sequence goes on along the minus strand of BSUD01000004.1, from coordinate 67,199,973 downwards.
TATTGCGAAGCAAAGCTTAACTGGGAATTGTTTTCTCTGAAATGCGAAAGCGTATTTTGTAGTAGATGGTTTTAATATTATGCGTGGAAATAAACGCTTGTTCGCCTTTGTAATAACCGGTTGTTATTTCGTAGTGTATTATGTTTTTATGGAAACATAACTAATCTAACATATAAAGTCACTAAATCACTTTTTTTTTATAAATAAATTAGAATGATATTTATCAAATTATGTTTTTATGATAGGATTGTATATTTAGTACGTTGTCGTCTACAAAGGAAGTGGCTCTTTTACGACTTCTATAAAGATAGTTATTACACAATACATATATATAATCATACCTTAAAACATATCGATCTAACTCTAAATACTAACATCTATCATTCCAAGTTGCAGAGATCCACTGAGAACGATGGTGGTCCGACGTACTACTAACCCAACAACCCGACTATGCACTTGTGTAAAAACAGAAATCCGTTTTGAAAATCTTAGACCCCTTTCGGGTTCTAGTTATTTTATACATTCGGTCTTTCAGAAGATTTCAAGTGCCATTGTTGCCAACCCAGAGCTCTGATACCATGTTGTAACACCCCAAGTTCTTAGAACTCGGGGAGCTACTAGTTAGGACCTCACAATGGGTCCCGACCTTGGTTTAACAACAACTTTACTAGGATCTTACAACAAGGCACAAATGTATTTAAAACAATTTCCAAAACATAATATTTTTGATGGTATGAAAGTACACATGTGACAGCCTTACAAACATATATAAAGATACATAACACGCATGACGTATGGAAGACTCCCCCGTCCCCATCTAATGAGTACGTGGACCCGGCTGACCATCCGTTCCGGATCTCTCTGCAACTGTCTATCTCTACAGATCTACAACACGGATAAACCGTTAGCTAACAATCCAAATATAAGCAGAATAAAGATAGCACAAACACAAACAAGGTAACTTAAACAATCATCATGCTGGCACACAAACCGGTTATTATCTAGTAGTTAAGTGATTCACCTTATTCCATTTTACAGTTGTGGCACGAGAAATCTTAAGAGTTCTCGCCTCCGTTCCTTATCCAACTGGGTGTAGGTCTAGCTTACCTCCGCCGGTAGCATCACTACAAACCAAGTGTGGACTAGTCCCTAAAGAAACCCCCAGCGCCCTCAAGCTAACTGAGCAGAATGCCACCGCCCGTTACTCTTAGGCCAAGTATAGGTCGGTAATTATCTATCACAACCTATAACTCTAAACTTCTCAATCACACACCACTATCATCATTCATGCTCATATTCAGAAGTCAGCTAAGTAAGCCCAAAGGACTTACCTGAATTCAACATAATCTCGTTATCTCGACTCGGTCTGTAACCGCAGGAACTCAACCGCCTGTTATAAAAGGTAAGTGGATCAATAATATATTCCACTTAATTAGAAGTCTCTGACTTCTAAGATATTTAACTCTATCATCAGCTAAATTACCAAAATACCCTTATACGGATAAATGACTGTTTTACCACTGGTTCCAAAACTTTATAAAATTCCGTAACAAAGTTCCAAACTATTCTTTGGAACTCAAAACCACACTCAAACTCTCAAAGGAAAGTTTGCTAAGAATTTAGAAGAGTTAACTACATTCTTGACTTTCATAAAAAGTCGTCAAGGTCCGACTTTGGCTTAAGATATGAGAACCGAATAAAAATATAAAAAGTCTAACAAAATCTCTAAGTCTTGTATGCTATGCACTCTATCCATAGTATCCAGAATTTTCCAAAAATACATAATAATCACTTCTACACAAATTACCAAAGTCAGTTCCTAAACCAGAAATTCAGACTTAGCCAAAAACTGAGTATTTCTTAACTGCTCAGCCAGTCCACTTTGGACCTTCATAGATCTAAATCCAACCGTTGGGTCAACTCCAACTTTTGATACACCACACTATGCATGACACTCTATAACATATTAAAAACTGAACGGTGGATTATGTTTCTAAGGTATCTAAACTTAAGCTCAAACATGACTGCACAACCCAGAAAAATCCAGCACTTAACAAACATCCAGAAAACTGTTTAAGGTCTCAACTTCAAAAATTCATAACTCCTAAACCACTAGCTGGATTCATGCCAAATTTTAATATGTTCCACCATAATATGCCAACTATATCATATCCAAAGTTCAAGTCAAACAGAGATCAAACTCTTATTCAAAACTATGTCTCAAAACAGCATCACATGCTGTTTTTCCCAATACTCAGTATAGTTATAAAAACTGTGTGAGGAGTCCACTTTGAGACACCATAACTCTCAAACCGTAGCATGAATTCCTCTAAAATTTTAGTATGATCTACTATACTATATCAACTATAACTTGTCAGAAGTTCAAGTCTAACAGAAGTCAATAACCCCGCCAAATTTATTCCACAAAACTGCATCTCAAACAAATTTCCTCAAACTCAGCACACTAAAAAATACTGCATAAATAGCCAACTTCGGGATACTATAACTCTCACACCGTAACTCCGATTGTTCCCAAATTTTAGTATGATGTACTATGCCACACTGACTACAACATATCCGAAATTCAGCAACAAAAGAAGAGTTTTGCATACCTAATTCATTTCACAAAGTTGGATGCTCGATAGAGTCAGGAAATTGAGAATATACAACAGTTCCTTGAGTGGTTTGTTTGCTGTAGCATATGGTTTTCAACAATGATTCAAAGGCTAATATTAGAACATATATATATAAATATATATATGGAGAGAAGCAGGAAGAGTGTGGGTATACTCAGTTACGAGATTTGACAAAAGATGGAGATAGAAGTGAAGAGGACTCACTAATCCAGTACCATTCGATCCCAATGATCGATGATTGTCCTCGGCAAGGAGAGAGTGAAGGCTGGAAGGCGGGAGGCTCGTGACGGACGTCAAGACCCAAGGCATGCGGTGCTGTACGATACACCAACGCTCAAAACCCGCACTGTTGTTTAAGGTAAGAAGAGACTAGCAGGAGGGACAACACCACTCACCTAGTTCCTATGGCGACAGGGACGACAATGAGGCTATGCGGTGGCTGCTAGTGGCGTCCAGGAGGATCTCCAGTGGTTGCTAGCAAAGTCAAGCGGTCTCGCTTGGAGGTTTGATGAAGACGGTGCACGTCCGGTTGCTGCTCAACGAGGAGGACGAAGACAGAAGCGGCTTGTTTGCTGGTTTGACGACTCGGCTGCAAGCGGTTGAAGACGGACGCGGCAAGGAAGGAGTCGCTACTGCTGCCCAACAGAAGGTCGCCGCTGCTCAGGGGAGGAGGCCGCCGCTGCTCAGGGGAGGAGGCCGCCGCTGCTGCTCCTTGGAGAAGATCGGCTAGGGTTATCGGCAAGGGAAAGGGACCTGTTTACGCTGAATCAAGGGGAAAGAGGTTGTTACACATTCAGCCCAACATGGCCCAACTGGCCATATCGTAACGGGCCCGGATGGTAAGGTTCATGGCTGAAAAAATGGCCTTGTCAAACTCATGTCCTGACTTTGTCAAAAGTTGTCATGACTTCATCAAAACTCGTCAAAAGACCTAGATATATATATATAACTAGGGTTTGGAATTTTTTTTTTATTTATTATTTTATGTGGTTATAATACTTACATAAAATGATAAAATTAATTCTAGTCATAAAGTTAGGTATCTTAAAGAGGTCAACGGTCTCTAACACTCGGTTTGGCTCGGAATTAATCGGAAATAAATTTTTCGGTTATTACAATAGTCTTATAGTACAGTAGTTTCGTATTTTTGTATGCTTTCACAATGAGAAATGAGAAAAGCTTGTAGACTCGTAAGGCTTCACTCCACATTCGAAAACGAAAGCGCACACTTCCTGATCTACGACCAGCCTTAGTAGTTGCACGCGCGAGATTTGATTGGTTCTTTTTATTGAGCAATATCGAAAGTGAAGAACCGAATCGAATAAATTATCTCGTAAAAACAAATTACTTTACCTCGTTCATAGTCAAAAGAAGCAGAGAATTAGAACGCGTAGACAAATCACTTTATCTCTAATTTTATAAACGTCAATGAAGGAGAAATAACGTCAAGGAAGACATGATGATGTCATAAACAAAAAAAAAAAACTCAGACCGGAAGGAGTCTTTTAAATGTCGAGCTACCACCACCTAAGTTGTTTATGACCAAGAGCACACTTTGAGGGCTCGTTTGGTACGATTCCCATGGAATCAGGAATCGCAATGAGTCATACCAAATATATAATCAAATATGACATGATTTCTCGTTTAATAACTCATATATAATAAAAAACATGTGTCAAAAATAATTCATTCCAAAATCATACCAAACATCAAGTATCAGGAATGATTTATTCCAATTCCTAATTTCATTCCGATTCCTGATTCCAACTTCATTCCTACAATCATACCAAACGAGCCCTAAGTGTGTATACAAAACTCAGAGCTACCACCACCTAATTTTCCCAGCTTCTCGTACGTAGAAGAAGAATGACATGGCCCACATGACGGGGTTCGGGATAAGTTGTTTGAATTCATAGACCAAGAGCACACTCCCTTCTCTTGACCATCAACAACAAGATCAACGCCTAGATAGTCACAAATAATCAAACTATATACAAGCACATTAGAAATGGATAGAGTGTGTATACAATTGCCTCAAGAAAAGAATGCCCATGGACTGATGGACTGGAGCTTAACAAAAGCTTCTCGTGTTCCAGGTACAGATTGGGTGTAGAATGACCCTATGTACCTAGAAAATATTTCTTCTTGTCTTAATTATCATTCTTTCTCAATGATCAGAGCACTATGAAACAATCTACTCAAGACAAAGTACTTTAATTCTCAATTCGTGGTTTATTAAGATTCGATTAACATCTATACATAGATCATTAGATAATTTAATGTGTACTTACTACAAGAGTTATAGGACCGGTAGCTAAATAGACGGAAAAACTCACCATGCAATACAACAGAGAAAACAAAATGGAGAAAACGAAAATGTTTAGAGAGTGTTCGAAGAGTCCAGTCGTCGTCACCGATGACGGTGTGAGAACTAGGGGAAGCGGAAAATGTACAGAAAAGAGATAAATGTGGTTGATGAAGAAAGCTTGAAGATATCCGTGTAAGCGCTGCTTTCTTCACTGCTTGATTGTCTCTTTTATAGGGTTGTTGTAGGAACGTATTTTGTATTCGTTTGAAGTTCAAAATGATATCACAAAATTTGCACATATCTTGACCATTTTATTTCCACAAAATCTCCATATTTCTTGGTTGTTTCGTTTCCACAAAATCTGCGTAAATCTTGGTTGTTTGAGTCTTGAAGAACCGCCAACAAAATCTGCAGCATATCTTGGATGTTTGAAGTTTGTTTGCCGCACAAAATCTGCACACAAATGTAACAAACACAACCACACACACACACACACACACACACATATATATATATATATATATATATATATATATATATATATATATATATATTGATATATTATAAAAAAACCCACTGTTTATTTGTCTTCCATCATCCTGCAAAAACAAACGTTAACATATTCATCAAGGTGGAGTTTAACAATACGATCTGATTTTCTTCGCAAGACTCTTTTGGTTCACATTGGATAACTTGTCTCTCGAGTGTTGCTTTATTGGGCGGAGGTTTCTTTGAAGCAACAACTTTCAAATTCAAATGATGTATAAACTACAAGATAAGCTTAGAGAAATGTTCATTTGAAGCCCTATTGCTGATGGTTGTCTCGGATTGCAATAAGGCCGGTGGAAAGCAAGGTAGGAATGCAAGAGTGGATTGAGATATTCATAGCTTACCGAAAGAGAGTGAGAGATTGAGAAAGCAACGGGCCTAGTAAAAGGCTCAGGCAAAGCTATACTATATGACTTGACTCTAGTTCAAAATGCAAGGCAGAAAGGCTAGGCACAGAAAAATAAACTAAAGAAAGCAAGGTGCTTCCGAGAAAAAGTTCTCGGGTTAGGTCCCTAAAGAGCGAAGTCATTATAAAATCAAGACGCTAAGAAAAGGAAAGAAAGTACTAATCCCCTTTTGGGGAAGAGAAGCCATTGACTAATGGAGTAATAAAGAGGTTTCAAAGATTTCATTGTTACCGGCATAATCGGAAACAAGCGATCAATTTGATCCCCGGGTTTCGCTACAGCACCCCTTAAGCTTCCCCGGCTTGGGGAATTAATTGATTGGATACCCGATAACCATAATCTTCCTAAAAACAGCTTCTACGATGATAGGCATAAAAGCATGAACAACCTGATTCACTATCTCCTTCAACCCTTTGGGCAAAATGCGTAGCATGTCGAATTCTTAAGCTAAAATGGCGAGCTCTTCAGCTAAAATTGTGGGGAGGCACTGCGCAGCACACACGTCTCACCTAGTTAATAAAAATGTAGCCACGTGGTACAAGGTATCCAGAATCTCGTGAGGGATAAATTATGTGAGTATATATAGAGTTGGGTTCAAGTGAAAAGGGGTTTTAAGGTCATAACCATTAGATTAAGTAACAATTTTTCAGATCTAACGTGTATTTGTTCGACTAAAATTTGTTCAACTATATTCAAAATTGTTTAAATATGTAAATTGTTCAAAACACAAACCAGTTTTTGGACACTGTTTGAGGTTGAAAAACTGTACAATTTTGTGTACAATTATACAACTTATTATATAGTTGAACAATTTAAAGTTTAGTTGAACAATTGAACATATTAATTACCAGTTTGTGATTAATTGAACAATTGATCATATAGTTGAACAATTGAACACTTTGGAATATAGTTGAACAATTTAACATATGGTTAAACAATTTTTAATATAGTTGAACAATTGTTCACAACCTTGATTCGAAATAAACTTTAGTTCAAAACATACATGTATATTTGAACAATTCTTACTTTTCACCATAAGAGATTTTTTCACTGTAAGACCCCTTTCTATATGATCCAAATCCTATATATATAAACTGGTTCGAGTGTAACCAATTTTACGGTACAAATAAGAACAAATCTTGTCCACAAAATTAAGAATATTCAATTCTTGTGATAAGTTAATATAATTAGATAATTTCCTACCAAAAAAAGTATAATTAGATAATTAACATTATATTGTAGATTTCCTGAATCAATTATAAATGATACAAATTATCTTAATTAGCAAGACACATTTATTACATATTCAACAACACGTCGGTTTATTTTATTGCCTTCACATCGACACAAGAAGAAGAAAATACAATTTGCACGCTCATCTAAGTACGCAACAACATGTATCAAACCTACTCTATGAGACAAAAGTTCATTTAAAGTGCACAACAACATGTATTAGACCATCTCTACGAGATGAATGTTCATTAACATACACAAATACTCTTTATTTCATCAGATGTATTTCCATATCATTATCATCATTTTTTTTGTTTTGGTATTAACTATAATTAAATAATTGATGCAATAAAGAAAATGCATGATTAGCGTGTATAATCGTTAAATCTAGGACGTCCATTACTTAATCCAACTACTCATATACGTTTTTATTTCTTACCGTTGACATGTTCTCACTGGAACCAAAACTATATATATATATATTGCAAAATACAATAGCTGCGTGAACTTATTCTTTACATGTCCTACATGATGCGAGAGTAGCATAGGGTTGTTGTCCTGATAGCATGGCTATATATGGTTTTGGACACGGGTTAATGTTAATTGAGATTGAATATGGATTGTTGTGGTTATTCGGATTTTAGAATACCTTTATTATTTGGCCACAATCATTATTGATTCTCCGCTTTCTATGATTCTATATCACTTGACAACCCCCTCCCCCCTTATTCCCGCTTACATCTACTAAGTCAAGTCGATCGGTACCTTCTGTCGACTTGACTTTGTGTGTTTTCTCTTTTTTCTGTTTTGTTTTGAATATGCTTGACCAACACTTCTCTATCTAGATCGAGTCAATTCCCTTCTCTATCAACACAATCTTTGTGTTTTGTTTGTTTTATCGCCTTCACGTCGACACAAGAAGAAGAAAATACAATTTGCACGCTCATCTAAGTACACAACAACATGTATCAAACCTACTCTATGAGACAAAAGTTCATTTAAAGTGCACAACAACATGTATTAGACCATCTCTACGAGATGTGAACAACCGATAGGTGAAATAAACTAGTTAAAAGATACTCTAGAGGGGGTAAATAGAGTATGGGAACTTTTCACAAACCAAATCTCAAGGCCTTGAAACTCCTTTCAAGGGCCTTGATGTCGATCTGTGCTCTTTGTGAAACTTTGATTTCAAGGGCTTTGAAACAACTTTCAAGGACCTTGACTTCGTGCTCCTACAAAACAAAGTTAGTCACAATAGCGAAATATAGTGCGGAATGTAAAAGATTGATACGAGGATATGTTTACGAAGTTCGGCTCTAAATAGCCTACCCTCCGTCCCAGGGTATAGCCTTAGGATCTAACTATCTATTATCAGCTTCAAAGAGTCCTAGATAAAAACTAGAAGAAATCCCCTTCTTCTCTCACTATAGCCAATGCTACGATCTAGCTCCAAGTCCCAACCTAGCTATAATAGCCTAGTTACTTCGCAGAGTAACACACACTCTAGTATAACACTATTTAGATCTTCCAATGGAGCTCTTGTGTTTTCTCTCTCTAAGGGGATAAAACTTTTGCGTAAATGAGAGAAAGAAAAACAACGAATCAAATGAAGATGTTTCGGTTGCTTGAAGACTTAAAGATGTTTTTCGTATATGCTTGTGTATATTTTCTTCTTTAGTTATCATCTTCATTTATACTCTTCTATGGAGAGGTCTTCTAGCCGTTGGAGAGATGACCATTTGAAGATGAATCTTCTTCTCGATGAAGATCGCTTCTTGTTTCGAGATAAGGTAGACGTTGCAGATCTTCAACTCTTGAGAACATGTCAAATCCTTAGCTCCTTAATCTTCTCGTTTTTTGTTGAACCGAAAGAGAAGATATCTTGACGCTTTTCGGTTTTAAAAAATCTTCTGAAAAGATTATCTAATCTTCGGTTGAGATCTTCGGTTAAAAAAGATCTTCCTTGAAATTTTTGAGCAATTCGTTCTTGGAAAATCTTCTTTGCATTTGAATCCTTGTCGTGCATCTATATAACTCCAAGGCATTTGAAACCGTCCCTTTGTAGCACTCTCTTCTTTGTCTTCTTGAGTTATACTTCAAGGCCCTTGAAATCCATATCAAGGCCCTTGACATTCGATAAGATCAGCACTGAATTCAAACCAATCAAGCATCTAGAGAATATAATCAATACATTGTTAGTGTATCCAATTACTACATTTGTGTTAAATCTTCCATCATCAACACCTGTAAAACATTATAAACAAGGTGGAGTTTTCAATCTCCCCTTTGATGGAAGACAACACAAATGTTTTATCGTACCTGCATTTGTTAGTTTAGCGATGCATATTAAAATCAAAACTAAAATGCAGAATGCAGTATATCGAATATTGGATCATTCATTTCTCCCCCTTTGTCTTTCAACGAGGGAGAAAAAAAAGTCAAAGCACGGGAGTTTTAAACACGATTACAGACCAAAAAGAGTATTTTCACAAACCACATAAAAAATTTTCAAAAACGATCATGACAGTGAGATAACTTCAATTTTTCTTGTACCATCTGGAGGAACTTTGTTAGCATGAAATATTGTGATATTTTAGGCACGTTTTATAATCGTATTTGATTCATATTGATAGTCTTTGATGGAACTTTATGCATATATGAGCTAGTATTACCTATATTGTCGATATGGATGTCTACACGAGTTCTATGTTGATTATAGGTGATTTGGAGCTATTTCCGAACGAAATCGAGCAAGGGAGAGTTGAGTTGAAGTACTTCTAGATCAAGGACACCTTTTGGAAGCAATTTGGAGCATTAGATTGAGGAATGCACGAATGAAGGCAAAAATCACGGTTTGACCCTAGATTACGGCCGTGGATTATGATGCAGAATTCGATGTTCATTCCAGAGGATATTACGGCCGTGGAACACAACCGTATTCCTCTTCACGCCCTAAATTACGGTCGTGGAATTTTCCACGACCGTGATCTTGGCGAATCCTTTAGCCACGTTTCGAAGCCACGATCTTTTGATGAATGGGCCGGCCCGACACCTTGCCCTGCATTATAAAAAGACGGATGAAAGGAGATTTCATCAAGACCGCTTAAGCTCGCTATCAATCACCGCTTACGACCGCTGAGGATCGCTTACCCTCGTTCAGGCTCACTTATCCACGCTTCTTCAATTGAGAGGCATTTTCGGAGATCTCATTGGGGATCGAAGCTGATTTGGAGAGTTGTTCAAATCTTGCACGTTCGGTGGAGATTTGTTGCTGCGATCTTTGGATTTGTGAAAGATCGAAGTTCTTGAAGGAATTGCAAGAAGATCTCTCTTCTTGTTTAGGTTTGAATCGGAAACGGATTGACATCCCATTTCCTTTCTTTCCTAAGATTGTGATTGATTGTTTTGATCTGAATCTCTTGACAAACATTTGTTCTTGATTGTGATTTTGAGATTCGTTTGAAGGATTATTGAAAGTTCTTGAAAGTTTCCATCTTCTATCTTATAAATCTTGAATTGATATCAAATGGCTGTTATTGGATAAAAACCCTTAACAATTCTAAGGTGAAGGGTTGATAGTTGTGGCATAGGTGATGATAGATCGTTCGCAAACAGATTAGACCCTGAGAGTTAGAGAGAATCGTCGACAACCCTAAATTACGGTTGGATCTTGAGATTCCACGGTCGTGGAACTCAAGAACAGACCGTGATTTCACTCCAGTTTACGAGCCTGCTTTTTACCTTAATCTAAAGTTAAAGATTTGCTTTAGCTTAGTTTAGACTTGTCTTTTCTAGGTGGTAGTGAAGCCTCAACAACCTCTACCTCGATTGTGAGCCTCAACAACCTCAATCGGATAAGTTAGTCTTGACCTTTAGATCGTAGGTTTGGGTGTTTGATACTAATCCTCGCTTTTAGAACCTCTTTATATTGAGCCTCAACAACCTGTATAAGGAGTATCTTTTAGGTGAGTTACATAAGGTTTTTGGAACCTCAACCGTACGATTACCTTACATTAGTATACCTTTGCATACCTCTACTCTGTCTTTATATCATTAGTATATCTTGAATCTGTTGTCACAACTGAATACCCGGATCTTTAGGATTGTTGTTTTCCCAATATTTGCAAAACTCCCATATTTATTGCTTGATAATCTGAAATCGAATTTGTTCCCACCCAAATCCCTGTGTTCGATACTCTGGAATTCTTGCTTAGCTACCTCGATCCGTACACTGCGGGTTCGCTGCTTGATTCTAGTTTTATAAATTTAAAACTTATTTGCACACACCTCTAGGGGCGAACAAGTTTTTGGCGCCGTTGCCGGGGATTTGGTTTCGGCCGAATTCGGTAACCGGTTGTCAAGCTTGGGAGCTTGCTCTCGCTATTTGATTCTTCTCGAGTGCATGCGCAGGTCTAGGAACATCGAAGATCTCTTACCTCTTGATCAAGAGCTAGAGAAAACTTTAAGACAAAAACGCAAAGAGAAGAGGATGGCTCAAGAGAACGAGAACGATCTTCAGACTAAGTTAGCGGAAAAGGAAGCTCAACTCCGATGGAATGAGAATCTCCTCCAGGATGAGATGGATCGTCATCAAACTCAAGTTAACGGCCTACAAGACATGATCGTTCAAATGAAGATAAAGATGAGCGATCTTGAAGATAAGGTGGGAAAGAAGTCCTCGAGAAGAAGGACAAGGTCTAGGAGAAGAAGTAACTCATCCGCCGATGATAGTGATTCTTCCATGCCCGCGCTAGAAGAGATTGATCCCACGATCAACATAAATCCTTTCAACACACAAGGAGCTGCTAACCGCCGCATTCCACCTAGGAATGTGAGAGTCGAACGTGTGGATAATGAGCCAAGAACTCTTGGCCAGCGGATGGATCCAACACAACAACCACGCCGCTTAGGTGTGAACTTTGATGCTGAAGATGTACAAGGGTTTAGTTTCAACCCTCAAGTTATCACCCTTGTCCGCCAAAGTCAGTTTGGCGGTACAAGCACTGAATCTCCACACCAACACTTGCAAAACTTTGAGTGTATGATGGAGACAATGAGACCAAAGAACGCCACTACTAACAGCTATAAGCTCAAACCTTTCTTTTTCTCTTTGAAAGGGAAAGCGCTATCTTGGTACCAAGCTCTTCCTGGTGGAAAGCTAGAGACGTGGGAAGACCTCTCCGCAGAATTTCTCACTAAGTTATTTCCGCCCTCCAAAACGGCGGAACTTAGAGGTAAGATTAATGCTTTTTCTATGAGACCTAACGAAAGTTTGTTTCAATCTTGGGAAAGGTTTCAGGATTTGCTCTTGGATTGCCCTCATCACGGCATATCCAAGCTTGCCTTGCTGGAAATTTACTACAAAGGGCTGGATGCGGGAACGCAATTCAACCTTCAATCCCTCTCATGTGGAACGTTCATGGACATGAGAGAAGATGACGCTTGGGACTTCATTGAGAAGCAAGCAAGAGTCATAGAGAAGTATTCCCACCGGAAGGTGGAGGGAAATCGTGTGGAGCAAGGAGCGAAGCTCACACACGAAGCTCAAGTTCAGATTTTCTCCCTCAACAATGAGATCAAGGAGTTGAAGGAGGCTATCAAGACCAACTTCCCAAAGCATCAAGAGAAGGATGTTGGCTATTTGGGCAACAACAACGGCGGTGACAACACCAACCGCAACAACAATAACCGGAACAATAACCGGAACAACAATTGGAATGGAAACAACAACAACCGGAACAACAACAATTGGAACAACAATCGTGGTTCGAACAACAACAATTGGCGCTCCAATCAACAAAATTCCGGTAACTCTTATCCTTCCAATTCCAATTCACTAACTCCACCCTCTTCTTCCTCTACTCCTTTGAAAAGCCAGGGGCAAACATCAAATGGAGGAAACAATACGGGAAAGGAAAAGCCGGATCCCATGTTGGAAACGATCTTGGGAAAGCTTCAAGGGTTGGAGAACCGCATCATCAAGGTTGATGATCAAATTTCTAAGGTTGACAAAGCTCAAAAGGTTTTGGAGAATCAAATGTTCAACCATGCGGAGGAAGTTCCTAGGAATCAAGGGAAACTTCCGGGAAAGACGGAGGACAACCCTAAGGGAAGGGTGATGGCGATTACAACAAGGAGCGGAGTGACTACCACCGATCCGCAGCCCACGTTTGTTGAAGTCCCCGTAGAAAAAAGCAAGGAAAAGGGGAAGGAGAAGGAGGACGTCTATGTTCCACCTCCAGCTTTCAAACCTCCCCTACCATTCCCTCAATCTAGAGCGCGAGCGCGCCTAGACAAGCAATTTGGTAAGTTCATAGAACTCATGAGCAAACTGCATATTAATATACCTTTCATTGATGCTATTGTAGGTATGCCGGCTTATGGCAAGTTCTTGAAGGAGCTCCTCTCTAACAAGAGGAAGCTAGAAGATTTTGGAGAAGTCAAGATGAGTTCGGATTCTTCGGACCTCATCAAGACTATGAAGGAGAAAATGCCCCCAAAGCTGAAGGATCCGGGGTCATTTTGCATTCCCATAGGAGTGGGAGAGGTCACATATGACGCTTTATGTGACCTAGGAGCAAGTGTGAGCATCATACCACTTGCATTGTGCAGGAAGATCGGTTTAGGCGACCCTAAACCGGTGAAGATGACGTTATACATGGCGGATCGATCCATCACTCGTCCCGTCGGCATTGTAGAGGACATCCCTGTCAAGCTAGGCAAGTTTTTTGTCCCCATTGACTTTGTTGTGCTTGACATTCCTGCAGATAGTCCGGTCCCGATCATACTCGGAAGACCGTTTCTTGCAACTTCCGGCTGCATGGTCGATTGCAAGAATGGAAGACTCGCCTTTGACATTGGGGAGGAGAAAGTGGAATTCGTTCTTTCCACTCTAGTGAAGGAACCAATCTTTGATGAGGATATTTACAATATCCAAGACGAAGAAGGCTTGTCTAGGGAGGAGGTGAGTGCGATTCTCTTTAACGATCCTTTGCAAAAGGTTATCACTATGAGTCTAACCCATGAAGGAGAAGAAGGAGAGTGCAAAGAGGAAATTGAAGCCTTGGAAGCACAAGAAGAGATGCATGAAGTGGAGTTTGAAAAACTTCACGACGAGGCTGAGAATACCAGATTCCACGGTCATACCCTGTATTCCACGACCGTGGATTCCACGACCAAAATCGACCTCCATTCCAGAGGATATTACGGCCGTGGAACACCAGAGGAGGCCGTAATTTTGGCCGTGGAAAATGAAAACCGGCACACTTCTTCAACTTCTTCCAACTCTTCTCCAAACCATTCAACATCCTTAGAAACTTCTAAGGAAACATCGGGAGCTCCTCAAGGATCATTGGAAGCTCCGAAATCAATGGAACTCAAACCACTTCCTACTCATCTAAGGTACGCTTTTCTTGGACCTAATTCTACCTTTCCGGTTATCGTTAGTTCCGAATTAAGCTTAGATGAACATGAACAGCTCATGATTGTCCTTAGGAAACATAGGAAAGCCATAGGCTATACCATTGAGGACTTAGTAGGAATTAAACCCTCCCTATGCATGCATAAAATACTAATGGAGGAGGATTTTAGAACTTCAAGACAACCTCAAAGGCGGTTGAATCCGACCATGAAGGAGGTTGTCAAGAAGGAAATTCTTAAACTTCTTGATGCAGGTATCATCTATCCTATCTCCGATAGCAAGTGGGTGAGCCCAGTTCAAGTAGTTCCGAAGAAGGGAGGAATGACGGTCATCACCAATAAGAACAACGAACTCATTCCTACCCGAACCGTGACTGGATGGCGAATGTGCATAGACTACCGCAAGCTCAACAACGCAACGCGGAAGGATCACTTTCCATTGCCATTCATCGACCAAATGCTTGAAAGGTTAGCACAACATTCATACTTTTGCTACCTTGACGGTTATAGTGGTTTCTTTCAGATCCCGATACATCCGGATGATCAAGAGAAGACCACATTTACGTGCCCTTGGGGTACGTTCGCTTATAGGAGGATGCCGTTCGGGCTTTGCAACGCCCCAGCCACCTTTCAACGGTGCATGATGGCCATCTTCTCCGAATACGTAGAGGAAATCATGGAAGTCTTCATGGACGACTTCTCCGTTTACGGTTCCTCTTTTAACGATTGTCTTTCTAACCTTTCTCTTGTTTTGCAAAGATGTGAGGACACTAACCTAGTTCTTAATTGGGAGAAGTGTCAATTCATGGTTAAAGAAGGAATCGTTTTAGGTCACTTAGTCTCTAGTAGAGGGATAGAGGTAGACAAGGCTAAAATAGAGACCATAGAGAAACTTCCTCCCCCAGTTTCGGTGAAGGGAATAAGGAGTTTTCTAGGACATGCTGGATTTTATAGACGTTTTATCCAAGACTTTTCTAAGATATCAAAACCTCTCACTAATCTATTGATGAAGGATGCGGTTTTTGAGTTCTCACAGGAATGTCTAGATGCGTTCAACACCATCCGGCAAGCTCTAATTTCAGCACCCATTATCCAACCACCGGATTGGACTCTCCCTTTCGAGATTATGTGCGATGCTAGTGACGTAGCCATTGGAGCTGTTCTTGGGCAACGAAAGGAAGGACGAACCCATGCCATATACTACGCTAGCAAGACGCTAGACGAAGCCCAGCTCAACTACGCCACTACGGAGAAGGAATTCTTAGCCATTGTCTACGCTATTGACAAGTTTCGCTCTTATCTTGTAGGTGCGAAGGTGATTGTCTACACGGATCATGCTGCGATCCGGTACCTCCTTGCAAAGAAGGATGCGAAGCCAAGGCTGATTAGATGGATTCTTCTCCTACAAGAATTCGATCTTGAGATCCGCGACAAGAAAGGCTCGGAAAATTCTGTTGCGGATCATTTGAGTCGCCTAACACATCTAGAGGACGACCACTTACCCATTGATGACTCCTTTCCGGACGAACACCTACACATCATCGAGGAGTGCATCAAGGTAATCTCCAAAGGTGACGAACCATGGTTTGCTGATTTCGTTAATTATTTGGTTTGCCAGGAAATACCACCCGGACTATCATATGCGCAAAGGAAGAAGTTCTTCAAGGACGTCCGGGAATACCATTGGAACGAGCCTCTTCTCTTCAAGAGAGGTCCGGATGGCATCATTCGGCGATGTGTGCCGGAAGATGAGATGCAAAGTGTCATCCGTCATTGTCATTCACTACCTTGTGGAGGACACGCTAGTTCGAACAAAACTAGCGCAAAGGTATTGCAATCCGGATTCTATTGGCCTACTTTATTTAAAGATGTGCAATCCTTTGTTTCTTGTTGCGATGCTTGTCAAAGAACAGGCAATATCTCTAGAAGGAACGAGATGCCCCTCAACAACATCCAAGAGGTGGAGATCTTTGACGTTTGGGGAGTTGACTTCATGGGACCATTCCCTTCTTCTTGTGGGAACCAATACATACTATTGGCGGTGGACTACGTTTCTAGATGGGTGGAAGCCATTGCCTCTCCTACGAATGATGCCATGGTGGTGGTTAAGTTCTTCAACAAGACCATTTTTCCGCGATTCGGGACGCCAAGGACGATCATTAGTGATGGAGGTTCTCACTTCATAGCCCGTCGCTTTGAAGCTCTTCTATCCAAGTATGGGGTTACTCACAAGATCGCCACCCCTTACCATCCACAAACGAGTGGACAAGTCGAGATCTCAAATAGGGAGATCAAGGGAATTCTAGAGAAGACGGTTTCGAGGACTAGGAAGGATTGGTCCTTGAAACTAGATGATGCGTTGTGGGCATACCGGACTGCATACAAGACCCCCATAGGAACCACACCATACAACCTTGTGTATGGGAAGTCTTGTCACTTGCCGGTAGAGCTAGAGCACAAGGCGTTTTGGGCTATCAAGTGGCTGAATTTCAGCATGAAAGAAGCGGGAGAGAAGCGTCTCCTAGACATCAACAAGCTGGATGAACTCCGTTTGAACGCCTACGAAAACGCCAAGATCTACAAGGAAAGAGCAAAGCGTTGGCATGATAAGCATATCATTCCAAAGGACTTCCAAGAAGGAGATCAAGTTCTCCTCTTCAATTCGAGACTTCGCCTCTTTCCAGGTAAGTTAAAATCTCGTTGGACCGGACCTTTTCTAATTAAGCGTATTTTTCCCCATGGTGCAGTTGAAGTATGGGGTGAAGCTAGCGGAAGTTTTAAGGTGAACGGTCAACGACTCAAGAAGTACTCACCGGAACTCCAAGCTGAGGAGTTTGCACCTACCGCACTCGAATAAGTGCGAGTTTGGTCTAGCTGCGGACCTTAAACAAAGCGCTTCTTGGGAGGCAACCCAAGGTATTGCATTTTCGTTTTTGCTTTCGATTCATAGATTAGCTTAGAATAGAAGTTTTTGCCTTGTTTTTGCCTCGATTTCTCCCGGTATGTTCGTGTTTTTGGTTGTAGTATCGATGGAAAAGGGGAAAGGAAGAATAATGTCGAAGAGAAGTGACGAAATTTGGACTTTGAAGCTTTACAGAGAGTTCCACGGTCTAAATTACGGTCGTCATTGCTACAGTGGCCGTAATTCTCAAAGGCCTGTGAAAAATCACCAAAATTACGGGTCCGTACATTTCCACGGCCGTGGAATGCCCCGACAGACCGTGATTTTTGAAATTTTGCCTGCGAGTATAAAAGCCACACTTCATCACAAAAACACCACAAAACCCCCAATTTCCACGCCCTAAACACCGAAATCCCACAACTCATCCCAAATCTTCGTTCTCTAATCGTTTTCAACGATTCTTTGCCCAAAACTGAAGCAAATCCAACCAAGAACAAGATCCAAGCAACAAATCGCGTGGAAAACGATCAACAAACCCGCATTTTGGATTTTTCAATCCGGAAAAAAGGTTTTTGCTCTCTTCTTGATTCTAGTCGTTTTTGTTCGTTTTTGTTAGAGATTTTTAGGGAAAACTGATTAAGATTGGAAGAAACTAGATTAGGACTGATTGTTGTGGAGTTTGATTGCTGATTTGCTGGGAATTGAGAATTACTGTGTCGAATCACGGTCTGCATAAGTTCCACGGCCGTGGTTTTGGGAAGAACAGACCGTAATTTGTAACAGAATGGACTTCGTGAGGAGAGTTTCGGGAAGGATTAAGGAAAAGAAGGGGGAACAGAATAAGAAGAGGAAAGGGAACCCCTCCACCTCTAGGGCACCACCACCCTCATCCCCCTCACCTTCACCTCCACCTTCACCTCCATCCTCACCACCTCACCCTAGCATCCCGATTATACACGAAAACTACCTTCCCGCACTTGAGAGGATAGAGAAGAGGGCAGTGATTGGCCCTAGGTACCTGTTGTTGGAGGATCTACATCCTCTCAACATTGTAGATGACCTCACTTGGCTCTTGGATAGAGCCGGTTTGCTTGTCTTCACGAATATTCGTGAAGACGCTTATGAGGAGATCACCCGAGAGGTTGTGACGTCTTTCGAGCACAGCCCTGTTGATAGAACCGTCTCCTTCCGCCTCATGAACCAAGACTACCAGTTGAGTATAGTTGAGTTTGGGACCATTTTTGGGTTCCACGAGACCTACAACGGTCGCATGCCTAGGAACGTTTCCGCTAAGGATTTTTGGGCGGATGTAGCTATGATCTATGCCGACGAGGACCGTTGGCATCCAGCTGATGTTCGCTCCAAACGGTGTGTGCAAGCTTTAAATTTATAACCCTAGACTTAAGCTTAAAACAAGGATGCGAACCCGCAGTGTACGGGTCAATCGTAGTAAAAGCAAGAAAATTCCAGGGGTCGATCACAGGGACTTGATGAAACAAAGTCCAATACGGTATGCTAATGTTAATGCTAACCACAAGAGCAATTAATACAATCAAAGATGAATAAGATGTCAAATAAAGCAAACATGCAATTCTAGGGATTAAAGCATCTAGTTGTGGTTCCAACTCAAGATCTATAGATAAGCGGACAAAGCTGAGGTTTTTGCATGGGGAAGGTGTTTCTAAAGTGGAGTAGATCACCGGGTAAGTCTCACTACACACTAATCCCAAACCGTAACTCCTATTACCGGGTAAGTCTCAAGGAATTAAGATAAAGAACTATAACCTCAAACTAACACACCATCTAAGGGAATAGAATCAACCTTTACCGGGTAAGTCTCAGGCTAACTCACAAAGATGGGATGTAAGCACACTCAAACCCCAATAAAGGATAAACCTTTATTACCTACACTTATGATCGTTGGTATACAAACTAAGGAATTACCGGGTAAGTCTCATCCTAAGCTTGCCTTGAACCAGAAAGGTGTAATAAGAATAGGATTTGGCACACTCTAACACTTAACTCTCAGTTTAGGGTCGGATAAGTCACCTTGGTCAGAAGAATTCCACCCCGGCCGAGATGTTCATCAACCGAACGAGATGTTTAGGGTTAAGGTTAAAGACTCGAACTTTCAGGATCCTACTGGAATCTAAGATTATTCTATCATTGTTTTTCCCACAACCTTCAGCCAATCACCCTAGAATCACACAAGGAAATTAGCCACTCATCATCATAATGAAAGTATTAAATATATGGGAAGAAGGTGAATATTTGAACAAAGAAGAATTTAATGAAAACACTTCAATAACTGAATCAAATATCACACAAAAATCGTTCTTTGGATAATAATCCAACAAGATAAGACAACAAGGAAAGGAATTGAAGACAATCTTACAAAACCCTCCAAAAAGCTATAAAGCTATAGTCTTCAATCTTCCTTCAACCTTCAAAAAGGTTCTTCAAATCTCTCCCAAATTGGAGTAGGATGCGGCTGCTGCGCTTGTAAACCCTGATCGGTGGTATAGCGTGATCTTTGATTTGTGGAAATCCAACCCTTTTTATAGGAAAATAACCCTCCAAAGATAATAAATCTTAAGAAGATATTCTCCCATAAATATAGGTAAAATATATATTCTGCATATCTCCTTCCTTCCAGAAGCTCAGCCCAAAAATATAAGATCACTTTCCAATTTTAAAAGATCTCAGCCAAGAATAAAATATTCTCGCCGCGTCCTAGGTGTTCGCCTCGGTCGAGTCGGCGTCTCTGGATCGCCTCGGTCGAGATGAATCTCTGGTCAACCGAGGTGACTCATAACTGAATGTAGAATCTCTCAAAACTGGTCCAAAGTAAATCTTTAATCCATGGTTGTGCTTCCTGAATGTAGCTCCAAATGACTCTTGACTCCTTTTGCTCCTTTTTGATGCAATACGTACCATATTACCTGCAATTACAACGAAACTAGGTGTAGACCTCGATTCTCGCAAAGGTAGATGAAATGGTAGTAAAATCACATAATGTACATACAAACATGCAGATTATGAAAGATAAAACGTCCAAACAAACCCCAAAATATAGACTATAATTCATGCTATCATCTACGCTATTGACAAGTTTCGCTCTTATCTTGTAGGTGCAAAGGTGATTGTCTACACGGATCATGCTGCGATCCGGTACCTCCTTGCGAAGAAAGATGCGAAGCCAAGGCTGATTAGATGGATTCTTCTCCTACAAGAATTCGATCTAGAGATCCGCGACAAGAAAGGCTCGGAAAATTCTGTTGCGGATCATTTGAGTCGCCTCACACATCTAGAGGACGACCATCTACCCATTGATGACTCCTTTCCAGACGAGCACCTACACATCATAGAGGAGTGCATCAACGAGATCTCCAAAGGTAACGAACCATGGTTTGCTGATTTTGTTAACTATTTGGTTTGCCAGGAGATACCGCCCGGACTATCCTACGCACAAAGGAAGAAGTTCTTTAAGGACGTCCGGGAATACTATTGGAACGAGCCTCTCCTCTTCAAGAGAGGTCCGGATGGCATCATTCGGCGATGTGTGCCGGAAGATGAGATGCAAAGTGTCATCCGTCATTGTCATTCACTACCTTGTGGAGGACACGCTAGTTCGAACAAAACTAGCGCAAAGGTATTGCAATCCGGATTCTATTGGCCTACTTTATTTAAAGATGTGCAATCCTTTGTTTCTTGTTGCGATGCTTGTCAAAGAACAGGCAATATCTCTAGAAGGAACGAGATGCCCCTCAACAACATCCAAGAGGTGGAGATCTTTGACGTTTGGGGAGTTGACTTCATGGGACCATTCCCTTCTTCTTGTGGGAACCAATACATACTATTGGCGGTGGACTACGTTTCTAGATGGGTGGAAGCCATTGCCTCTCCTACGAATGATGCCATGGTGGTGGTTAAGTTCTTCAACAAGACCATTTTTCCGCGATTCGGGACGCCAAGGACGATCATTAGTGATGGAGGTTCTCACTTCATAGCCCGTCGCTTTGAAGCTCTTCTATCCAAGTATGGGGTTACTCACAAGATCGCCACCCCTTACCATCCACAAACGAGTGGACAAGTCGAGATCTCAAATAGGGAGATCAAGGGAATTCTAGAGAAAACTGTTTCGAGGACTAGGAAGGATTGGTCCTTGAAACTAGATGATGCGTTGTGGGCATACCGGACTGCATACAAGACCCCCATAGGAACCACACCATACAACCTTGTGTATGGGAAGTCTTGTCACTTGCCGGTAGAGCTAGAGCACAAGGCGTTTTGGGCTATCAAGTGGCTGAATTTCAGCATGAAAGAAGCGGGAGAGAAGCGTCTCCTAGACATCAACAAGCTGGATGAACTCCGTTTGAACGCCTACGAAAACGCTAAGATCTACAAGGAAAGA
Source organism: Fagopyrum esculentum (assembly GCA_033239045.1). NCBI lineage: Eukaryota > Viridiplantae > Streptophyta > Magnoliopsida > Caryophyllales > Polygonaceae > Fagopyrum > Fagopyrum esculentum. The sequence continues at coordinate 67,178,102 of BSUD01000004.1, read as the reverse complement.
GCAAAGCGTTGGCATGATAAGCATATCATTCCAAAGGACTTCCAAGAAGGAGATCAAGTTCTCCTCTTCAATTCGAGACTTCGCCTCTTTCCAGGTAAGTTAAAATCTCGTTGGACCGGACCTTTTCTAATTAAGCGTATTTTTCCCCATGGTGCAGTTGAAGTATGGGGTGAAGCTAGCGGAAGTTTTAAGGTGAACGGTCAACGACTCAAGAAGTACTCACCGGAACTCCAAGCTGAGGAGTTTGCACCTACCGCACTCGAATAAGTGCGAGTTTGGTCTAGCTGCGGACCTTAAACAAAGCGCTTCTTGGGAGGCAACCCAAGGTATTGCATTTTCGTTTTTGCTTTCGATTCATAGATTAGCTTAGAATAGAAGTTTTTGCTTTATTTTTGCCTCGATTCCTTCCGGTATGTTCGTGTTTTTGGTTGTAGGATCGATGAAAAAGGAGAATGGAGGGATAATGTCGAAGAGAAGTGACGAAATTTGGACTTTGAAGCTTTACAGAGAGTTCCACGGTCTAAATTACGGTCGTCATTGCTACAGTGGCCGTAATTCTCAAAGGCCTGTGAAAAATCACCAAAATTACGGGTCCGTACATTTCCACGGCCGTGGAATGCCCCGACAGACCGTGATTTTTGAAATTTTGCCTGCGAGTATAAAAGCCACACTTCACCACAAAAACACCACAAAACCCCCAATTTCCACGCCCTAAACACCGAAATCCCACAACTCATCCCAAATCTTCGTTCTCTAATCGTTTTCAACGATTCTTTGCCCAAAACTGAAGCAAATCCAACCAAGAACAAGATCCAAGCAACAAATCGCGTGGAAAACGATCAACAAACCCGCATTTTGGATTTTTCAATCCGGAAAAAAGGTTTTTGCTCTCTTCTTGATTCTAGTCGTTTTTGTTCGTTTTTGTTAGAGATTTTTAGGGAAAACTGATTAAGATTGGAAGAAACTAGATTAGGACTGATTGTTGAGGAGTTTGATTGCTGATTTGCTGGGAATTGAGAATTATTGTGTCGAATCACGGTCTGCATAAGTTCCACGGCCGTGGTTTTGGGAAGAACAGACCGTAATTTGTAACAGAATGGACTTCGTGAGGAGAGTTTCGGGAAGAATTAAGGAGAAGAAAGGGGATCAGAATAAGAAAAGGAAAGGGAATCCCTCCACCTCTAGGGCACCACCACCCTCATCCCCCTCACCTTCACCTCCATCTTCACCTCCATCCTCACCACCTCACCCTAGCATCCCGATTATACACGAAAACTACCTTCCCGCACTTGAGAGGATAGAGAAGAGGGCAGTGATTGGCCCTAGGTACCTGTTGTTGGAGGATCTACATCCTCTCAACATTGTAGATGACCTCACTTGGCTCTTGGATAGAGCCGGTTTGCTTGTCTTCACGAACATTCGTGAAGACGCTTATGAGGAGATCACCCGAGAGGTTGTGACGTCTTTCGAGCACAGCCATGTCGATAGGACCGTCTCCTTCCGTCTCATGAATCGAGACTACCAGTTGAGTATAGTTGAGTTTGGAGCCATTTTTGGGTTCCACGAGACCTACAACGGTCGCATGCCTAGGAACGTTTCCGCTAAGGATTTTTGGGCGGATGTAGCTATGATCTATGCCGACGAGGACCGTTGGCATCCAGCTGATACCAAGGCCAAATTGATGTACCATTTGGCCTTGAAGATAGCTCACCGTGTTCTTTCGGAGTGTCTCTTCCCTAGGACGGAGACGCCCCAAAAGATCAAGACGGATGAGCTATTCCTCCTCTATGCTATGCTTCACGGATGCCGAGCCGATTGTGCTACCCTTTTAGCGGCGACTATGAGTAAGTTGAAGAACAAGTCGAGAGGGAACATTGGGTATGGTGGGATAGTGACCCACATAGCTAGGACTTTTGGAGTGGATTTCTCGGCTTGCACACGTATACCGGCAGTTCCACTAGGGCTACACGCTTTCATGGTTAGGGGACTCATCTTCCCCACACATAGAGGTCCGCCTTATGCGGGCATGCCCTGGGAGAGTAGGACCGGCAGGGGTATTGAGTGGCTGCCGGAGTATTCCATTATGGCGGGACGCCATAATTGGAAGGAGACGTTCGCTGCGATGCATGCGAACAGGCTTGTAGCTCCCCCTTACGTCCCACCGCCGGTTGTAGATGAGGAGGATATGGGAGAGCCGTATGAGAGTGGTGCAGGAGCAGAGCAGGAGTTCGGCTCGTTTCCGGATCAGCCGGACCAGCAGGATGTACCTAGACGCTCTCCGCGTCCGACTAGAGCTTCAGGCTCGTCATCTCACCGCGCCAGCGTGAGCGAGAGACCCACGTGGATGACCACACCTCCCACCTGGTACGAGACACCTCCTCCTTGGTCCACTACACACGCAGCAGCAGCACCACCACCACCACCAGCAGCAGCACCAGCAGACGCTCCCGGATGGTATGATCGCGCTCCGGGATGGTATGAGAGGATGCCGGAGTGGGCTACCGGACTTTCAGAGAGAGTCGGAGCATTAGAGATCCGGGCGGACGCTAGAGACAGACATTTGGACGACCTCGACCACATGATGAGGGACGTCTACCGCCAGCAGTTTGGGCGGTACTATGACCCGAGTTTCTCTCCATTCCCACCTCCACCGGCACCGCAGTGATTGATGACCGGACTGCTCGTTTTAGACATCCCCGCCACCATTTGTGAGTTTCTTTTTCCTTCTTTCTTTTGTTCTTTCTTGTGAACATTAGGGACAATGTTCGTCCTAAGTATGGGGTGGGATGTACTAAATGTTTGTAATAACTCTACTCTATATGTTGCTTCTATTCCGAGACTATTATTGCATGTTCATCATATGTTACACGTTTCATTCTTGCATCGCATGAAAAAGAACTTTAAAAACCCATAAAAACTGAAAATTTTTGGAAGCAAGGACACCTTTTGGAAGCAATTTGAAGTATTAGATTGAGGAATGCACGAATGAAGGCAAAAATCACGGTTCGACCCTAGATTACGGCCGTGGATTGTGATGCAGAATTCGATGTTCATTCCAGGGAATATTACGGCCGTGGAAGCTACCCGTATTTGTTTCCACGCCTCAGAATTACGGTCGTGGAATATTCCACGACCGTGATCTTAGCGAATCCTTTCGCCACGTTTCGAAGCCATGATCTTTTGAAGATCGGGCCGGGCCGACGTTTTGCCCTGCATTATAAAAAGGACGGATGAAGCGAGATTCCGTCACCTCGCCTTACCCCGCTACCTAGCTTACGACGTTTCAAACCCTAAGTGGAGCGGCAAGAACGCAAGCTTAGCAACACACAAACCTTCATTCTTGGAGGTGATTTTGGGAGATCTCATTGAAGATCAAAGTTCGTGATTGGAGAATTGCTGTGAGCGATCTTCGCGTTGAGGAAGATCGAAGTTCTTGGAGGATTCCGCAAGAAAACTCCTCTTCTTGCTTAGGTTTGATTTAGGATCGGATTGACATCCCGTTTCCTTTCTTTCCTAAGATTGTGATTGTTTATTCCGAATTGAATCTTTTGATAAACACTTGTTCTTGATTGTGATTCTGAGATTCGTTTGAAGATTATTGAAAGTTCTTGAAAGTTCCCATCTTTTATCTTATAAATCTTGAATTGATATCAAATGACTGTTATTGGCTAAAAACCCTTAACAATTCTAAGGTGAAGGGTTGATAGTTGTGGCTTAGATGATGATAGATCGATCGCAAACAGATTAGACCCTGAGAGTTAGAGAATTATCACCGACAACCCTAAATTACGGGTTGTTCTTGAGTTCCACGGCCGTGGAACCTCAAGATCCAACCGTAATTTCCATGAGTTTACGAGCCTGCTTTTACCTTAATCCAAAGTTAAAGATTTGCTTTAGCTTAGCTTAGACTTGTCTTTTCTAGGTGGTAGTGAAGCCTCAACAACCTCTACCTCGATTGTGAGCCTCAACAACCTCAATCGGATAAGTTAGTCTTGACCTTTAGATCGTAGGTTTGGGTATTTGATACTAATCCTTGCTTTTAGAACCTCTTTATATTGAGCCTCAACAACCTGTATAAGGAGTATCTTTTAGGTGAGTTACATAAGGTTTTTGGAACCTCAACCGTACGATTACCTTACATTAGTATACCTTTGCATACCTCTACTCTGTCTTTATATCATTAGTATATCTTGAATCTGTTGTCACAACTGAATACCCGGATCTTTAGGATTGTTGTTTTCCCAATATTTGCAAAACTCCCATATTTATTGCTTGATAATCTGAAATCGAATTTGTTCCCACCCAAATCCCTGTGTTCGATACTCTGGAATTCTTGCTTAGCTACCTCGATCCGTACACTGCGGGTTCGCTCCTTGAAACTAGATGATGCGTTGTGGGCATACCGGACTGCATACAAGACCCCCATAGGAACCACACCATACAACCTTGTGTATGGGAAGTCTTGTCACTTGCCGGTAGAGCTAGAGCACAAGGCGTTTTGGGCTATCAAGTGGCTGAATTTCAGCATGAAAGAAGCGGGAGAGAAGCGTCTCCTAGACATCAACAAGCTGGATGAACTCCGTTTGAACGCCTACGAAAACGCCAAAATCTACAAGGAAAGAGCAAAGCGTTGGCATGATAAGCATATCATTCCAAAGGACTTCCAAGAAGGAGATCAAGTTCTCCTCTTCAATTCGAGACTTCGCCTCTTTCCAGGTAAGTTAAAATCTCGTTGGACCGGACCTTTTCTAATTAAGCGTATTTTTCCCCATGGTGCAGTTGAAGTATGGGGTGAAGCTAGCGGAAGTTTTAAGGTGAACGGTCAACGACTCAAGAAGTACTCACCGGAACTCCAAGCTGAGGAGTTTGCACCTACCGCACTCGAATAAGTGCGAGTTTGGTCTAGCTGCGGACCTTAAACAAAGCGCTTCTTGGGAGGCAACCCAAGGTATTGCATTTTCGTTTTTGCTTTCGATTCATAGATTAGCTTAGAATAGAAGTTTTTGCTTTGTTTTTGCCTCGATTTCTTCCGGTATGTTCGCGTTTTTGGTTGTAGGATCGATGGAAAAGGGGAAAGGAAGGATAATGTCGAAGAGAAGTGACGAAATTTGGACTTTGAAGCTTTACAGAGAGTTCCACGGTCTAAATTACGGTCGTCATTGCTACAGTGGCCGTAATTCTCAAAGGCCTGTGAAAAATCACCAAAATTACGGGTCCGTACATTTCCACGGCCGTGGAATGCCCCGACAGACCGTGATTTTTGAAATTTTGCCTGCGAGTATAAAAGCCACACTTCACCACAAAAACACCACAAAACCCCCAATTTCCACGCCCTAAACACCGAAATCCCACAACTCATCCCAAATCTTCGTTCTCTAATCGTTTTCAACGATTCTTTGCCCAAAACTGAAGCAAATCCAACCAAGAACAAGATCCAAGCAACAAATCGCGTGGAAAACGATCAACAAACCCGCATTTTGGATTTTTCAATCCGGAAAAAAAGAGGTTTTTGCTCTCTTCTTGATTTTGCTCGTTTTTGTTCGTTTTTGTTAGAGATTATTAGGAAGAACTGATTGAGATTGGAAGAAATTAGACTAGGACTGATTGTGGTGGAGTTTGGTTGCTGATTTGTTGAGAATCGAAAATTCTGTGTCGAATCACGGTCTGAAGAGGTTCCACGGCCGTGGTTTTGTGAAGAACAGACCGTAATTTGTAACAGAATGGACTTCGTGAGGAGAGTTTCGGGAAGAATTAAGGAGAAGAAGGGGGAACAGAATAAGAAGAGAAAGGGTAACCCCTCCACCTCTAGGGCACCACCACCACCCTCATCCCCCTCACCTTCACCTCCATCTTCACCTCCATCCTCACCACCTCACCCTAGCATCCCGATTATACACGAAAACTACCTTCCCGCACTTGAGAGGATAGAGAAGAGGGCAGTGATTGGCCCTAGGTACCTGTTGTTGGAGGATCTACATCCTCTCAACATTGTAGATGACCTCACTTGGCTCTTGGATAGAGCCGGTTTGCTTGTCTTCACGAACATTCGTGAAGACGCTTATGAGGAGATCACCCGAGAGGTTGTGACGTCTTTCGAGCACAGCCATGTCGATAGGACCGTCTCCTTCCGTCTCATGAATCGAGACTACCAGTTGAGTATAGTTGAGTTTGGAGCCATTTTTGGGTTCCACGAGACCTACAACGGTCGCATGCCTAGGAACGTTTCCGCTAAGGATTTTTGGGCGGATGTAGCTATGATCTATGCCGACGAGGACCGTTGGCATCCAGCTGATACCAAGGCCAAATTGATGTACCATTTGGCCTTGAAGATAGCTCACCGTGTTCTTTCGGAGTGTCTCTTCCCTAGGACGGAGACGCCCCAAAAGATCAAGACGGATGAGCTATTCCTCCTCTATGCTATGCTTCACGGATGCCGCGCCGATTGTGCTACCCTTTTGGCGGCGACTATGAGTAAATTGAAGAACAAATCGAGAGGGAACATTGGGTATGGTGGGATAGTGACCCACATAGCTAGGACTTTTGGAGTGGATTTCTCAGCTTGCACGCGTATACCGGCAGTTCCATTAGGGCTACACGCTTTCATGGTTAGGGGACTCATCTTCCCCACACATAGAGGTCCGCCTTACGCGGGCATGCCCTGGGAGAGTAGGACCGGCAGGGGTATTGAGTGGCTGCCGGAGTATTCCATTATGGCGGGACGCCATAATTGGAAGGAGACGTTCGCTGCGATGCATGCGAACAGGCTTGTAGCTCCCCCTTACGTCCCACCGCCGGTTGTAGATGAGGAGGATATGGGAGAGCCGTATGAGAGTGGTGCAGGAGCAGAGCAGGAGTTCGGCTCGTTTCCGGATCAGCCGGACCAGCAGGATGCACCTAGACGCTCTCCGCGTCCGACTAGAGCTTCAGGCTCGTCATCTCGCCGCGCTAGCGTGAGCGAGAGGCCCACGTGGATGACTACACCTCCCACTTGGTACAGCACACCTCCTCCTTGGTCCACGACGCAGCCAGCAGCACCACCACCACCACCACAGCCAGCACCAGCAGATGCTCCCGGATGGTATGATCATGCTCCGGGATGGTATGAGAGGATGCCGGAGTGGGCTACCGGACTTTCAGAGAGAGTCGGAGCATTAGAGATCCGGGCGGACGCTAGAGATGGACGTTTGGACGACCTCGACCACATGATGAGGGACGTCTACCGCCAGCAGTTTGGGCGGTACTATGACCCGAGTTTCTCTCCATTCCCACCTCCACCGGCACCGCAGTGATCGATGACCGGACTTGCTCGTTTTAGACATCCCCGCCGCCATTTGTGAGTTTTCTTTTCCTTTCTTGCTTTTGTTCTTTTTTGTGAACATTAGGGACAATGTTCGTCCTAAGTATGGGGTGGGATGTACTAAATGTTTGTAATAACTCTACTCTATATGTTGCTTCTATTACGAGACTATCTTTGCATGATCATCATATGTTACACGTTTCATTCTTGCATTGCATGAAAAAGAACTTTAAAAACCCATAAAAATTGAAAATTTTTGAAAAATTTGATGCTTCTAATGAATTGAGATGAGTTCTATGATAAACACTACTTGTGAATTAAGTTGATAACGATTGCATGCTTGAGAGGATAGTAATTCGAAAAGAAATTGAATGAATAGATTTTACATCTTTTGCAAGTTTTATAATGTGAAAATGTTACCTAAATCATATAAGAAATCGAAGTTGAAATCACATTATAAGTTCTTATGCTTCTTTTTGAGATGATTAAGTCAATTCGATACTTTCTTTCTTCTTTCCTTTGATCATCTAGCTCCTCATTGAAATATTAGCCTCCTTTACCCATCCGGGAACTTGGAAAGTGAATGAGAAAAAGGCATGTATGATGTGGGAGGGCCATGAGAGCATATATTTGCGATCAATTGAATAGAAAGAAATTATAGGTTTGGGGAAGTCAATCATGACGATGAGTAACTCGGCACCATTCACATAGCCGGGTGTTTGTGTCTTGCCAAAGTCGGATTGAGCGATATTCCTAGCGGATTATGGTATGTGCGCTAAGGGTTTGAGGCATCTCGCAAAAATGAGAAACGCCAATCTCCTAGGCTTCGGTTTTTGTGCACCTCTATCCATAACTCCAAAAGTAAAGTCGAAAAATGAAAAGTAAGAGCGAAGCTCAAAGTGAAGAGTTGCGGAAACCGCAAAAGAAGAAGAAGGTAGTAGTCCATTTTCCCGGATTTATGCACCACTTTCCCTTAAAGTTTCCCTTCCCTTCCATACTCTAGACCTTTTTCCTTTGGAAAGTCCTTAAGATCAAAAGAATGTTATATGGCTTGGTGGTCTAAATTGAAGTTCTTATGATTGATTTTGATAATGTTTGAAGGTTGTAATGCTTGTTTGGAAGTTAAATTGTTTCATAAGCTTTCTTTACCTCTTACTCTCTATTTAAGTGCGTGAAAGTTTGAAAACGAATGAAGCAAGGTTTGAGAATGATCTATTCTTTAGAAGTTATCTTCATCCAAAAAGAAGGTACACATGTTTCATCCTAACTCTTGTTTAAAGCTCTTGAAAGACCTTGCTTAGGGACAAGCAAGTATTAAGTATGGGGTTATTTGTTAGCATGAAATATTGTGATATTTTAGGCACGTTTTATAATCGTATTTGATTCATATTGATAGTCTTTGATGGAACTTTATGCATATATGAGCTAGTATTACCTATATTGTCGATATGGATGTCTACACGAGTTCTATGTTGATTATAGGTGATTTGGAGCTATTTCCGAACGAAATCGAGCAAGGGAGAGTTGAGTTGAAGTACTTCTAGATCAAGGACACCTTTTGGAAGCAATTTGGAGCATTAGATTGAGGAATGCACGAATGAAGGCAAAAATCACGGTTTGACCCTAGATTACGGCCGTGGATTATGATGCAGAATTCGATGTTCATTCCAGAGGATATTACGGCCGTGGAACACAACCGTATTCCTCTTCACGCCCTAAATTACGGTCGTGGAATTTTCCACGACCGTGATCTTGGCGAATCCTTTAGCCACGTTTCGAAGCCACGATCTTTTGATGAATGGGCCGGCCCGACACCTTGCCCTGCATTATAAAAAGACGGATGAAAGGAGATTTCATCAAGACCGCTTAAGCTCGCTATCAATCACCGCTTACGACCGCTGAGGATCGCTTACCCTCGTTCAGGCTCACTTATCCACGCTTCTTCAATTGAGAGGCATTTTCGGAGATCTCATTGGGGATCGAAGCTGATTTGGAGAGTTGTTCAAATCTTGCACGTTCGGTGGAGATTTGTTGCTGCGATCTTTGGATTTGTGAAAGATCGAAGTTCTTGAAGGAATTGCAAGAAGATCTCTCTTCTTGTTTAGGTTTGAATCGGAAACGGATTGACATCCCATTTCCTTTCTTTCCTAAGATTGTGATTGATTGTTTTGATCTGAATCTCTTGACAAACATTTGTTCTTGATTGTGATTTTGAGATTCGTTTGAAGGATTATTGAAAGTTCTTGAAAGTTTCCATCTTCTATCTTATAAATCTTGAATTGATATCAAATGGTTGTTATTGGCTAAAAACCCTTAACAATTCTAAGGTGAAGGGTTGATAGTTGTGGCATAGGTGATGATAGATCGTTCGCAAACAGATTAGACCCTGAGAGTTAGAGAGAATCGTCGACAACCCTAAATTACGGTTGGATCTTGAGATTCCACGGTCGTGGAACTCAAGAACAGACCGTGATTTCACTCCAGTTTACGAGCCTGCTTTTTACCTTAATCTAAAGTTAAAGATTTGCTTTAGCTTAGTTTAGACTTGTCTTTTCTAGGTGGTAGTGAAGCCTCAACAACCTCTACCTCGATTGTGAGCCTCAACAACCTCAATCGGATAAGTTAGTCTTGACCTTTAGATCGTAGGTTTGGGTGTTTGATACTAATCCTCGCTTTTAGAACCTCTTTATATTGAGCCTCAACAACCTGTATAAGGAGTATCTTTTAGGTGAGTTACATAAGGTTTTTGGAACCTCAACCGTACGATTACCTTACATTAGTATACCTTTGCATACCTCTACTCTGTCTTTATATCATTAGTATATCTTGAATCTGTTGTCACAACTGAATACCCGGATCTTTAGGATTGTTGTTTTCCCAATATTTGCAAAACTCCCATATTTATTGCTTGATAATCTGAAATCGAATTTGTTCCCACCCAAATCCCTGTGTTCGATACTCTGGAATTCTTGCTTAGCTACCTCGATCCGTACACTGCGGGTTCGCTGCTTGATTCTAGTTTTATAAATTTAAAACTTATTTGCACACACCTCTAGGGGCGAACAAACTTCCTTTCCCATAATAGTCTCTTAAACACATATCCCTCCATCGATCCTTAGCATCAGTAAGTTCACGTTCTTTTAGAGATAAATTTGTTCCCCTTTGTGCATAATTTTTGTCATATTTCTTGACCACTCCAAACTCTTCGATAGTAAGAATGTCTGGATCTTCTGACGAAGGTTGACGAATGTGTTTATCTTTGATAATCTTATGATACTGAGTCATAACCTTTTCAACATCTTTTGTGGTCGCTTGTCCATCATCTTTTGAGAGGGGCTTAATATTGCTAGCAGCTGTAAGAGACAGAGCACTAACATGAAACATCTGATTAATTTTCTGGTTAAGAATACCCTGTAAATCTTGTGTTTCATCCATCTTGTCGGTTAGTGAAGCTCTAAAAAGGACAAGATCAGATCTTAGTGAGTCCACTGCTCTCTCTATAGTTTCCTGACGCTGCTTTGTAGTGAAATTCCATTCTGGATGCTCCTTCAAAACCCATACAGTACTGAAATCTACCTGAGTCTTTTGAATTCCTATGGTCACAAAGAAAGCTTCATCCAAACCACCATTTACTATGTGCAACTCCTCACCAGAATATTCAATAGAGAAATGTCTAAAGATTATGGGAAGCAAATTCCCATATGGAAAATGACTAGTGCTTGGAGAAGTTATGACATTTACCATATGTGACAGGATAATTTTAGGCAGATTTACTTTCAACCCATTCACCACATGATAGACTAAAGCCAGCAAAGTATTGGTTACAATATCCTTGTTGGCAAACCTTGGTACAACACATCTGTCTAAAATAGCATAAATGATTATGGCTTCCATGGTTAAGCAAATGATAGTGGGTTGTGGTAAAGCATTGGGAAGAAGAAATTGTTCTCTAGCTAATCTGATAGTTCTAGCAGGGTTAGAATGATCAGAGACGTCGTATCGAGGAAAACCAAAATATCAACAATAATCTCAGTGGTAATGGTGATTTTCTTACCTTTGATAACCGAGTCCAGAATCCATTCTCCTCTTTCTCTTCGTGCAGTTAAGTTTGTATAGAACAAACTTATCAATCGAGGGTAGGAGGCTTCACCTGGGTTTAGCATGATCCAGATTGAGCTTGCCTTAAGCACCTCTAGCCCCGGTAATGAGAAGCATGTAAACAGTTCATTGTGAACCGGCTCACACATGCATTGGTAGCGATCATTGAACTCTGTTAGCCATTTCTTGGCGGCCATTGGACTTGCAAACCAACTCGACAGAAGTCCAGTCTTTGCAAATATCTCTGCGTCGCTTAGATAATCTGAAGAACTCAAGCTTGAATCAGATCCTGAACTCGAATTTGGGTTATAGTCAGATGATATTTGAACTATTCTCTGTCTCTTGGGGACAGATTGTGTTGCTTCGTCCATTGAAGGTCTCTTGGATGCCATGAGAAAATTTCGAGAAGAAGACGAAGAGGGTTTGTAAAATCGAAAGAGTAAAGCACTATTCTTTCAAAGGGAAAAGGAAGCGAAAGAAATAAAGAGGGAAGAGAAGAGGTTTTTAAGGGAAGAAGTCATATCAACGTAAGATCAAAATATATTTAAGATCTTGGTAACCACTTTTCAAAATTCTTTGAATCTAAAAACAAACCTTTTGAAATCCCTTTAAAAGAGTAAATAATTAGATAATTGCATATCTAAAGGATATGAATTTCTAATAAATCCGTTATATTAATATACCCTTTGAAATATGTTTCAAGGCCCTTGAATTTTATTTCAAAGCCATTGAAAGCATCAACTGGGCTGCTTGAGTAGGGACAATCAAACTTGTTTACTCCCCTTACGTTAATGCTTCCCTGTTCAACATACCAAGCTCCAATCTAATAAAAGTAAATTGTTCCTCGGGAAGAGGCTTGGTAAATATATTTGCAAGCTGCAAGTTAGTTGAGATAAAAGAGATCGAAACATCACCTTTCTCAACATGATCACGTATGAAGTGATGCCTTACATCAATATGCTTAGTCCTTGAATGCTGCACAAGATTTTTGATTATTGAAATAGCACTAGTATTATCACATTTTATAGGAATACCTTTTAAGTCAAAGCCAAGGTCACGAAGCTGTTGAGCAATCCAAAGAATTTGTGCACAACAGGCTCCTGCAGCTATATATTCAGCTTCAGCTGTGGATAAGGCAACAGAGTTTTGCTTCTTGGAGTGCCAACTAATTAGGGATGACCCTAAGAATTGGCAGCATCCAGAAGTAATTTTTCTATCGACCTTATAACCTGCAAAGTCTGCATCTGAATAGCCAACAAGATGAAACGAGCTTTCACTTGGGTACCATAACCCTAGATCCTTAGTGCCATTTAGATACCGAAAGATTCTTTTCACAGCTATCAAGTGTGACTCTTTAGGATCATCTTGAAATCTTGCACACATGCACACGCTAAATATAATGTCAAGACGACTAGCATTTAGATGCAACAATGAACCGATCATACCTCGATACTCCTTTTGTACTACACTTTTGCCATACTTATCATGATCTAGCAAAAGTGTTGAGCTCATAGGAGTCTTTGCAACCTTAGATTGATCCATTTTGTACTTCTTAAGCAAGTCTTTAGTATACTTGCTTTGATTGAGAAAAATCTCTTTCTTTGCTTGTGTAACTTGAAGTCCAAGAAAGAAATTTAGCTCTCCCATTAAGCTCATTTCAAATTCCTTGCACATAATATCTAAACATTCCTTGCAAAGGGAATCACTAGTAGCACCGAATAATATATCATCAACATAGATTTGTACTACTAAAATGTCGTTGCCTCTAGTTTTGATAAACAATGTTTTATCAATCAAACCTCTTTTGAATTTGTTTTCAAGAAGATATTTAGATAATCTTTCATACCAAGCTCGAGGAGCTTGCTTAAGACCATAGAGGGCTTTGTCTAGTTCAAAAAACATGATCTGGAAATTCATCATTTTCAAAACCAGGAGGTTGAGCAACGTAGACTTCTTCTTCTAAAAAGCTGTTTAAAAAAGCACATTTTACATCCATTTGAAAAAGGTTTATGCTCATAAAAGATGCAAATGCAAGTAGCATACGTATGGCTTCTAACCTAGTAACTGGAGCAAAAGTCTCCTCATAATCAATACCTTCTTCTTGGTTATAGCCTTGTGCTACAAGTCATGCTTTATTTCGTATGACTTTGCCACTTTCATCCAATTTGTTGCGAAAGACCCATTTCGTGTCAATAACTGATTGATGTTTTGGTCTTGAAGTAAGACTCCATACCCTCTTCCTCTCAAATTCATTAATTAATTTTGCATGGCAATGATCCAATCAGGTTCTTGAAGAGCTTGAACGTAGTTCTTTGGCTTGACAAGTGATACAAAAGCGGAGAAGGCACATAGATTGTTCACTTTATATCTAGTTTGAACTCCAGCATTTGAATCTGAGATCACATTCTCTTGTGGATGATATGAGGAGTGTTGAACTTTTCTTCTTTTGACATATGGGGAAGATCTAGAAGGTTGAGCTTCATATGTTTGACTAGATTCAGGTACCGTTGGTAGATTACCTGTTGATCCAATCTCAAGGCCTTGAAGTTGGGTTTCAAGCCCTTGAAGCGGAGTTTTATTATCATAGTTTTCTGTTTCAAGGTCTTGAAGGTGTGTTTCAAGGTCTTGAGGATTTTCTTTGGTATCTTGAATATTTTCCTGCATATTCTTGTCTTGATCATTAGGATCTTCCTCTTCATCCGAAATATGATCTTCTCTTTGATTCAGATTTAGATCTGCAAAACTCTCACTTAAAGTACCATCATTGCTTTCATAAAAAATAATATGAATGTTTTCCTCAACAATTTTGGTACATTTGTAACATATCCAATGAATATTGCTTCATCACTACATTTGTATATACTCTATAAGCTTTGCTATTTGAAACATATCCAATGAATATTGCTTCATCACTACATGCATCAAGATTTTCAAGATTATCTTTGCCATTGTTATGAACAAAACAAGTACATCCAAATGGTTTGAAATATGAAATGTTTGGTTTCCTTCCTTTAAATAGTTCATAAGGAGTCTTTTTCAAGATAGGGCGAATTAAACATCTATTCAAAATATAATTTGCAGTGTTTACTGCTTCAGCCCAAAAACTTTTTGGCAAATTGTTTTCTAAAAGCATTGTCCTAGACATATCCTCAAGAGTGTGGTTCTTATGTTCCACAACTCCGTTTTGTTGAGGAGTTCTAGGAGCTGAAAAAATATGTGAAATGCCATATTTTTCACAAAACAAATCAAACTTTAGTTGATCAAATTATCTACCATGATCACTTCTTATAGAAAGAATTGGTAGGTTTTTCAAAGTTTGTAATTCCTTACACAATTTTGAAAACTCAAATAAAGTTTCAGATTTTTCTCGTAGAAAAGAAATCCATGTGAAACGAGAGAAATCATCCACTATAACAAGGATGTACTGCTTGCCTCTAGGAGATTTGGCACACATAGGTCCACAAAGATCCATGTGTAAGAGTTCAATGGGTCGAGAAGAACTTACAGTTTTCTTAAGTTTGAATGAGCCTCTTGTTTGTTTACCTTGTGTGCAAGCCTTACATAGATCATTAACCTTGAAATTTAGGTTTGGCAAACCACGTACCAAATCTTTTGTAAGAAGCTTCTGTATGATGTGCATGCTTACGTGACCAAGTCTTCTATGCCAAAGCCTTGGATCATCAGTCAAGGCCTTTAGACATTTTAGCTTAGTTCCTGAAACTTGGTTAGTACTCATGGAATAAACATTATTACATCTAGGAGCCGTAAGCACCACTTCACCTGTCTTTTTGTCTTGAACCTCACATTTATCTGAATCAAACATGACTTTATTACCTTTATTACATACTTGAGAAATACTTAGCAGATTATATTTTAAACCATCAACCAGATAAACATCATCAATAAAGTTAGATGAATTATAGAAAATTTTATCAATGCCAATAATGTCACACTTTCCTTTATCACCAAGAGTAATGGTTCCAGATGATTGCTTCTTTAAATTTGAGAATAAAGAGCTTTTTCCACTCATGGCTCTTGAGCAACCACTATCTAATATCCATTTGTGCTCCTTTACCTTGGTGATATCCTGCAAAACAGCAAACATCAACCTTTCCGGGTCGACCAAATGACATATTTTGGTCCATATTCAGGTTCAATCATGTTTGGTGGTCTAGTACCTTTAGGAACCCAGATTTGTTTGACCTGTTTCCTTAAACATAAAGGATAGGTATTTCTAATGATATAAGGTATTTCTAATGATATAAGGAACATTACTTCTTTTGGCCTTGACAAAAGTGGTGGTAGGTTTTCTAGGAAAGCTCCTATGATAACCTATACCATTTTTGTTAAGGGAAGACTGTTGTTCACCCATCATTCTTTCAAGATTAACTTTTGAACGAGTAAACTTAACAAGTACAGCCTTCTGGTCTTGACACGTCAAAGTTAGATCGACTTTCTCTTTCACTAGATCGATATAGTTTCGATTAAGAGAGGAGAGGTTGTCCATGAAAATCAGGTTCTTTGATTCCAAAGCCTTGATATTGTCATCAAGGTCTACCTTTTCTGTGTTAAGATTTTCAATCTCCAAAGACATTTCACTTAGTTGTTTTTCTTGTTCAAGTAGATTTTCTTTTAAAGAATTTATCCTTATTCTATGTTCCTTATCACATATGATAATATCTTTAAGGAATTGTTTCAGGTCAAATTCAGGTTGAGACATGATTGTACTTACCACATTGTCAACATACAAATTTGAATCTTCTTCATGATCGGCCATTAGACACAAGTTTGCTTGTTCTTTCTCGTCTTCTGATTCATTTGATGATTCTGAATCGCTCCAAGAAGCAACCATAGCTTTCTTCTTTGGATCATTTTTCTTGAAATTTGTCCTCTTCTTTTGTGGACAATCCTTCACCATATGATCTGTTTCACCATATTCAAAATAAGTCAATACTCTCGTTTTCTTATTAGAGTTAGAAAACTTACCACGGGGTTTTGATGCTCGTGGATATTCTCTATTAGCAGATTGTTTCTTTATCTTGAGATTTCTTGCAAGACCCTTAGAGATCATGACAATAGCATCTTTTTCATCATCGTCATCACTATCCTCTTTGTCCGAAGGTACTTCATCTCTTCTTGATTTTAATACCAAATTCTTGGAGTTTGATGGGAGCTCTCCATCTTCTTCACTAAGAACCATTTCATGTGTGATGAGTTTTCCAAGGAGGTCATCAAGAGGAAGAGTTATGAGATTCTGAGCCTCTTTAATAGCAGTCATCTTTGGTCCCCACTTAGCTTTAGGTAGGCTCCTTAGAACCTTCCTAACTTTCTCTTCATTTGTGAAGATCTTTCCTAGTGAGTCCAAGTTGTTCACGATCTCAGTGAATCTGGTGAACATTTCTATGACTTTTTCATTTGAATTCATCTTGAATAGCTCATATTGTTTGAGGAAGATGCTAATCTTTCTTTCCCTGACTTGACTTGTTCCTTCATATGTGACCACAAGCTTGTCCCATATTTCTTTTGTACTCTTGCATGATGAGATGCGGTTGAATTCATTTGCATCTAATCCAAAGTATAGTAGGTTCATTGCTTTGTAATTCTTTGACACACTGTCCAGGTCAGGCTGTGTGAAGTCAGCTTCCTTCTTTGGGACTTGGACATCTTCAACCGTTGTCATTGGAACTTTAGGTCCATTATGAATGATTCTCCAAAGCTTCATGTCTTGGTCAATAATGAACATACGCATGAGTGCTCTCCAATGAGCAAAGTTGTTGCCACATAAGAGTGGTGGTCGAGATGAGGATCTTCCTTGAGCAAATCCACCATCACCTACAAGATTCATGATTAGTCTCACTAATGGTTAAATCAATTAATGTGAGTCGAGTTCTGATACCAATTGAAGAACCGATAGGTGAAATAACCTAGTTAAAAGATACTCTGGAAGGGGGGGGGTTTGAATAGAGTATGAGAACTTTTCGCAAACTAAATCGCAAGGCCTTGAAACTCCTTTCAAGGGCCTTGATGTCGATTTGTGCTCTTTGTGAAACTTTGATTTCAAGGGCTTAAAAACAACTTTCAAGGACCTTCACTTCGTACTCCTGCAAAACAAAGTTAGTCACAATAACGAAATATAGTGCGGAATATAAAAGATTGACACGAGAATATGTTTACGAAGTTCGGCTCCAAATAGCCTACTCTTCGTCCCAGGGTATAGCCTTAGGATCTAACTATCTATTATCAGCTTCAAAGAGTCCTAGATACAAACTAGAAGAAATCCCCTTCTTCTCTCACTGTAGTCAATGCTACGATCTAGCTCCAACTCTCAACCTAGCTATAATAGCCTAGTTACTTCGCAGAGTAACACACACTCTAGTATAACACTATTTAGATCTTCCAATGGAGCTCTTGTGTTTTCTCTCTCTAAGGGGATAAAACTTTTGTGTAATGAGAGAAAGAAAAACAACGAATCAAATGAAGATGTTTCGGTTGCTTGAAGACGTAAAGATGTTTTCCGTGTATGCTTGTGTATCTTTTCTTCTTCGATTACCATCTTCATTTATACTCTTCTATGGAGAGGTCTTCTAGCCATTGGAGAGATGACAATTTGAAGATGAATCTTCTTCTCCATGAAGATCGCTTCTTGTTTAGAGATAAGGTAGACGTTGCAGATCTTTAACTCCTGAGAACATGTCGAATCCTTAGCTCCTTAATCTTCTCGTTTTTTGTTGAACCGAAAGAGAAGATATTTTAACGCTTTTCGGTTTTAGAAAATCTTCTGAAAAGATTCATTAATCTTCGGTTTAGATCTTCGTTTGAAAAAGATCTTCCCTGAAATCTTTGAGCAACTTGTTCCTGGAAAATCTTCTTTGCATTTGAATCCTTGTCGTGCATCTATATAACTCCAAGGCCTTTGAAACCGTCCCTTTGTAGCACTCTCTTCCTCGTCTCCTTGAGTTATACTTCAAGGCCCTTGAACTCCATATCAAGGCCCTTGACATTCGATAAGACCTGCACTGAATTCAAATCAACCAAGCATCTAGAGAATATAATCAATACATTGTTAGTGTATCCAACTACTACATTTGTGTTAAATCTTCTATCATCAACACCTGTAAAACATTATAAACAAGGTGGAGTTTTCAAGATGAATGTTAATTAACATGCACAAATACTCTTTATCTCATAAGATGTATTTCCATATCATTATTGTCATTTTTTGTTTTGGTATTAATTACCAATTAAATAATTGATGCAATAAAGAGAATGCACACGATTAGCGTGTATAATCGTTAAATCTAGGACGTCAATTACTTAATCCAACGACTCATATACGTTTTTATTTCTTACCGTTACACATGTTCTTGCTGGAACCAAAACTATATATATATATATATATATATATATATATATATTGCAAAATACAATAGCTGCGTGAACTTATTCTGTATATGTACTACATGATGCGAGAGTAGCATAGAGTTGTTGTCCTCATAGCATGGCTATATATGGTTTTGGACACGGATTAATGTTAATTGAGATTGAATATGCATTGTTGTGGTTAATCGGATTTTAGAATACCTTTATTATTTGGCCACAATCATTTTTTATTCTCCGCTTTCTATGATTCTATATCACTTTACAACCCCCTCCCCTCCTTATTCCCCTTACATCTACTAAGTCAAATCGATCGGTACCTTCTGTCGACTCGACTTTGTGTGTTTTCTCTTTTTTTTTGTTTTGTTTTGAATATGCTCGACCAACACTTCTCTATCTAGATCGAGTCAATTCCCTTCTCTATCAACACAATCTTTGTGTTTTGTTTGTGTTTTTATGTTATGGACTTTACTTGTATAAATACTAGAATCAATCTTGTGTAAAATTATGCATTTCGATTAAGTTGGTTACGTGTTCCTTAGTTGACAAGAAAAACGTTCTAAGTTAACTTGATTTGTACGTGATCGAATGGTCAGTTCAAGAAATTGGTCAAATTCAGTACATTTCTTCTTCTTCAATCCAATAGCCATGTTTTCTAAAATATTGTACGTGATCGGATTAATTCTTCACAATGGCGTGAACACTTGTTCTCGGCAATTCTCAATCTATCAAGCCTTGACCTTGAATTTCTCCATCGATTTCATGGAGAATTTAGTTGATTAGAAGAGTTTTCTTCAAATTTGCTCCACATCATGATACGGGAGCATCTCAAAGCTTAACCTTATCAAGGATCAAAGGAAGGAAGCTAGAGCTAAGGAGAAAGAAGAAAAGAAGAATATCTTAAATGATCTAATGAATTGATAAGAGAAGAAATAACATTCAGCTTCACACACTTGATGTGGGGTTGAAGGCGCAGTTTCTGACCTACATTGAAAGTCTACGAACTACCTCAAAGAAGAAATCTCGGTCAAGAATCTCAGCCGAGATTCTGGTATTTGGCCGAGATTTATGTAACTTCGAAATCAAAGAACGTGAGTTTGATGGATCAATAATGAAAAGAAAAGAAGATGTTTTATGGAATGAACTTAATGAAAATATAGGAAGATATAAAGCAAGATATTCTCGCAAAGAACCTTGACCAATTATGTGTCAAAACCCTTAACGAAGAGCTTATCTTAACCCTCACTTCTTTAACCTTACACAAGCCTCCTAAGTAAAACAAGCACAAGTAGGGACTAAAATTGACCAAGAGCACCAACATTTAAGAAGACTAACACACACAAGCACAACCTAGCAAGGACTCCCAACTATTCAATCAAATGCTCTCTCTTTTGATTGAATAAAAATGAATAAAATACAAACTTCGTAAGTGAAGCAACGAAATCACACAATTTATGGAAATAATAATCAAAATCAATCTACCTGTGAATCTCACCTTCTAAAGGATACTTATAGGGGAGATTCTCCGACAAAAGATAAGAAAGCTAACTAAAAGATAATCCTAAAAGATAGGATCAATAATCAACAAATATCTTTAGAATGTTGTAGAGCCTTTAAGGTATTCAAATAATAAAAGATATCCATAACTAATAAGATCACTGATGGATCTCTATAACTCTCGACAGGAGCCAAATCTCGGTCAATATTTATGAAAATCTCGGGTGAGATTTTGGTCCTCAAGGCCGAGATTTCTTCTCTGGAGCTCTCCTTGTGTTTTAGCCACTTTCTATGCCTTTTGGATCTTCTTGGCCTTGCTTGGTCCTTCCATGGTAGTCAACAATGTCACTAGAGAAGACCTAAATATGATTAAGGTCTCTTTGAGCGTACATGTTGTCATTAAGCTAGCAACTTCCTCATGGATGACCTTTGTTCTCGTTCTAGTGATGACTCCTTCCATATCGAGACTTGAAGATGGTGTGGTTGTATTGTCCTTCAATGCCTTAGCCCTTGATCGAGTATTTGGTCCTTGAGGTAGTATTGGGGATGGTCCCTTATCAACACCTCTACTAAGAAGCTCCAAAGCCAAAGGCATCCTACTTTCTAGACCTTTAGTTCATCTCAGTCGGCGGCCGGTATCTCTCCATCTCCACACTACTTGAGTCAACTCAGTAACTTACCAATGAATTATACCAATGAGATTGATAAAGAGAAAGGGAGGAATGACAAGTATTGGGTTTCCCGATGAGTGTCATATCATGGAAAATTCAGGGGTTTCACCAACCCCGGATAGAAAATGGTGTGGCAGATCTCATGCGGGGATATGATGCTTGCATTTGTGGTGTGCTTGAGATCAAATTTGATGTCAGACCGTCCGACATTATCCCGGTAATGCAGACCCAATTCTCAGATTGGAGTTATGTCACCAATTTCAATGTTGACGAAAGGTGTGGAATTTTGGTCATATGGGATGGAAACCGCATTAAGATGGAGATTGAGGTGGTTGGGGTGCAATATATTATTCGTATAATCACTCGCAAAGTGACTGGTGCCAAATACGATGTCTACTATATCTATGGGCTCCACAATATCTTTGATGTAAGAGCTAGGATTTTCAAATCCTAATTAATGATGATTAATGTTGATTAACTTAATCATCGATATTAATTGACACATAAATCGCGAAGAGTGCGTAAGTGATGAGTATGAGTCCCGCCGTTATGTTCTTGGCGTAATTGTGGACTTTTGGGAAATTTTTCACTTTTTCCCCGGGTAATTATTTTTACCCTCCGGTGTTATTTGAAGCATTTGGGAGCTTCAAATAATAAAAATACAGTTGAGAGAAATGATCAACACATCACACATGTCCTAGATATGAAATAAGATGGAAGGGAAAATGGCCAAAAGAGTCGTTATTTCGTTTTTTTACGGTTAAGAAAGACGGCTTAGGAATACGCGTTTTCCGAGATAGTTGCGAAATAATTATCCCTACAATATTCCAGATTTATTATTCCAATTTCGAGAAGTTGGAGAAGGGGGTTCAACCCGCCTTTGGATCGGTTAAAGGATAATTATCGACTTCGCTAAAGGATAATTATCGTCTTCGCTATTAATAGTGGAAAATCGTTTATTAATTCATTTCCTTTCACGTTTGCTCATAAAAACTCTGATTTCTCTCAACCTTCAAACTCATATCTACTCTCCGTTTCTAACCCGATTTCAATTTTGTTTGAGTTTCGGGATTGCTCTCTTTATTCTCTTCATATCGGTATTTCTGCATTTCCGAGCAAACGGAGGTCTAGTTGAGCATATATGATACGTCTCCGATTCCGTTGCTCTGAATCCGGTGAATTTGATAGTGTCCAAGCATAGCCTGCGTTGTTGTGATTCCGAATCTTCGTTCAAATCGTCAATCGGGTTAGTAACGAATAAGTAATGAACTTATTCATTTTCCGTATTGCAATTTGGCATAAATTGATCTTAGGCTTGACAAAATGGATGATTAGAAATTCCATTCGGCTTGTTATATTATTCTGGGGATTATGGGTTGTTTGTTTGATGAAATCTGATGACAGGTGGGTTCAAAAAATGTCTACGGGCAAAACGTTGATCAAGTGAAAGTTAATTAATTAGTTAAAGGTAAATTAATTAAATTGAGATTAAAATTGAGATTGATGAATGTTGATTAGATGATACCTTAAGAGGTTTGAGGAATTTTAAGATGTTGAGTTTATGGATTGATAGTTATGATATTTGAGGATCTAAGAGGCTAGAAGTAGCGTCTTCTAGCACGTTTTCCGATGATTGATGTTTATGCCTTGTTTATCAGGCGTGGTGATTATTCTTATGGGAATCTGAGGTTGATTGATTGTTGTGGATATTTGGATTCAGGTAAGTCCGTAGGACTTACTTAGCTGCATTCCTATATTGGATGTATGCATGAGTGGTGATTGTTATATGCTTTATAACATGCGATTATGATTAATACTGATGTATGATTGCCCCCTTGAAGCGGGCAGTGATAACCTTTCTCTTTTGTCCTGTAAGGAGTTTGAGATGTTCTATGAGGGTAGGCCAGATCTGGTATATGGGCAGAGTACGTCACCTCCCCATATACATATGTCCTATGGGAGGGTGCACCTGGTTCCATGTAATATCCGGAATTTTTATTCCGTCTAATTCCGCCGTTGACGGTTTCCCCTTTCTATCTAGTATCTTCCTTCACAAATTTCATTATTTTATGTAGAATTTAATTCACATAAAATGATAAAATTATATCAAGCTTTAATCCTTATAATTATCTATTATTTTATGTAGAATTTTATTCACATAAAATGATAGATTTATACTAAACCCTAGTTATTATAATTTATTATTTTATGTAGAATTTAATTCACATAAAATGATAAAATTATATCAAGCTTTAATCCTTATAATTATCTATTATTTTATGTAGAATTTTATTCACATAAAATGATAGATTTATATCAAACCCTAGTTATTATAATTCATTCTTACCGATGACTTTAGACGAGTTTTGACAAGCTGTGACGAGACCTTGACTAAGCTGAGACAAGGCCATGACAAAGCCCGACAAATCTGTGACAAACTCATTCATGGGCCTGACAAGGCCATGACGAGTTTTGACAGATTTTTGACAAGAAAAACAGCCCATCTTTCTTACCTTAATTTCAACCCAACTTGACTTCGAGTCCAGCCCAGTAGTGGTGTGTTTCCGGACAGCCCAACTTTGCCTTGCCTTCCATAACCTTAACCCTAGAAGACAGCAGCCCTGGATCCCCTATCTCGCAGCTGGATCTCCGCCAGCCCATGAGGATAGTCGGCCCAAGACGTAGCTGCTACTCCCTCTCCCTTAGTGAGCAGCCCGTAACGCCTGCACGTTTCGCTCCCCAAACGTCGGTAATCAAGCCTCGACAGATGCTCTCCCTCTGCACTCCATCATCAGCGCCACTTTCCTTCCTTCTGTTACCTTGATTCACGCCAGCCAGGGAGGATCTATTACCTTGCGTCTATCCTTGTTCTGTCAAACCAACACACAACGGTGCTATCAGCCAGGGAGGATATGCTGCCTCGCATCTGCGCTCAAGAGACGGCCCTCCTCCAGCGGGAATGAGACCGGAGAGGACGGTTGCTAAGCCACTGCAGACGAGCCTCCGGTAGGTACGACCTGCTGTCAACCTTCTTTTCTGTGAGTAAGTTGTAACCGCCTTACTCCGGTGCAGCCCTGTGACAATCACAAGTTGACGCTGCAACACTTGGAAGCCAACATCGGATCTGCCCTCTTGTCGACCCTTTAGTGAGCCATGACTCTTGTGCTGTGGTGAGTAAACAGCCCCCTCTTCTGCATACATTGTACTGTATAGGGAGTTAGTTTGTTGGTGTGCTGAATGAGAGTATTGTAGGTAGAGAGTAGCTGCTGATTTGGGTTAACAGAATGGGAGAAGGTCTAATGCCCTACTGCTGCACCACGTGATCCACACCCTGCTGTCCCTAAGCCACTGCTGTTGAGCCAAAGCAGCCCAGCCTTCACTGCTTATGCTCCTGTCACGAACTGCACCACAGCAACAGCAACAGCAAGCACATTGTCACGAGAAACAGCCAGCTTGATGACCAGATTTAGGTATGCTAAACTCCTTAATTTTGGCTGGTTTTCGGATATGTCATAGACAGTAGTACATAGTATAACATACTAAAATTTGGGAAGAATCGGAGTTACGGTTTGAGAGTTATTGTGTTTCAAAGTTGACATTTTTATATATGTGCTGAGTGTTGGGGAAAACAGCAAGTGATGCTGTTTTGTGAGATGGTTTTGAATATGCTCTTGATCTCCGTTGGGCTTGAATTGTGGATATGATATGGTCGACATATTGTGTTAGAACATATTAAAATTTTAGAGGAATCCAGCAAGTGGTTTAGGATTTATGATTTTTCAAAGATGTAGTCGTAAGCAGTATTTTCTGTTGTGCTGAAATTCGGTTTTGGGAGATAGTTTTAAATAGGATTTTGATCTCCTTTGCAGCTAAATTTTGGATATATTATAGATAAGATTTTATAGTAGAACATATCAAAATTTGGGATAAATCCAGTCAGTGGTTTAGGAGTTATGATTTTTCAAAGTCTACTCAGATTTTGGCTAAGTTTAGAATTTATAAAGGGAGTAGTCAACTTTAGGAATTTTTATAAAACTGTTGAATGAACAGTTTGGAGAAATTCTTTCTCCTAAAGTTAGATAGGACATCATAGATAATCTAGGGATTTAAGTCGGAATTTTTATAAGCGGTTACGAATTTTATATTTGGAATCGAAGTTAGACCTTTACGATTTCCCGGAAAATAGAAACATAGGAAAAATGTTAGCTTGGAACCAAACGAAGCTTTAGGAGTTAGAATATGAATTTAGAACCTCAAATAGGAGTTTAGACATGAATTTTAGAATTTCGGGAATTTCGGGACCAAGGGTAAAATGGTCATTTTACCTAAATTAATACTGTAACTAGATATGTCTTAATACATTATTCAATCTTAGAAGTCTTAGACTTCTAACTATGTGAGAGTGTGCTAATGCACCTATCACCTTTGGCAGGCAACTGAGTTGCTACAGTTTACAGAGCGAGTGGGTTACAAAGAGTCGAGCTTTATATCAGGTAAGTCCTTTGGGCTTACTTAGCTGACTTCTAAATATGAGTATAAATGATGATGGTGGTGTGTGATTGAAATGTTAGAGAGATAGGTTGTGATATATAATTACCGACCTATATTTTGGCCTAAAAGTAACGGGCGGTGGCATTCTGCTCAGTAGCTCGCGGGGCGCTGGGGGTTTCTTCCGGGACTAGTCCATACATGGTTTGTAGTGATGCTACCAGTGAAAGTCAGCTAGACCTACACCAGTTGGATAAGGAACGGAGGCGAGAACTAATAATAGTTCTCGTGCCACAACTTAAATTGAATAATGTGAATCACTTAAATAATAGATAATAAACGGTTGAGTGCCAGCATGATGTTTGTTTATTTTGTTTCTGCTTGTGTTTGTGCTGTTATCATTTTTGCTTATATTTGGATAGTTAGCTAACGATTTATCCGTGTTGTAGATCTGTAGAGATAGACAGTTGCAGAGAGATCCGGAACAGATGGTCAGCCGGGTCCACGTACTCATTAGATGGGGACGGGGAAGTCTTTCATACGTCATGCATGTTATATATCTTTATGTATGTTTGTAAGGCTGTCACATGTGTACTTTCATACCATTAAAAATATTATGTTTTGAAAATTGTTTTAATTACATTTGTGCCTTGTTGTAAGATCCAAGTAATGTTGTTGTTAAACCAAGGTCGGGACCCATTGTGAGGTCCTAACCAGTAGCTCCCCGAGTTCCGAGAATTTGGGGTGTTACATTCCACTCCAGATGGTTGTGGGACCTAGAGGCGAGAATGATATACTTCTCGTGTCGCATCCATAAATATGGTTTTATTGTATAAGGTTATAAAGATAATTAAACGGGTAAATGTGTGATAGCATGCTTGGTGTTAATCGTTATTCTGATGTGTGTATGTGCTTAAGCATTATCTTATATATAAAGTGTTAGTTGACGGTTACATACCGTGTTGTAGATCCTTTGCAGGTTAGGAAGATTGCAGAGTGATCTGTAAGAGTGATCAGCCGAGGACTTCCGTACATCTAGGATGATATGGGATTTTGGGTTATGAATATATACGATGATGTCGTTTTATACTCGGCTGTGGGTTTTTGTATGTATTATGACACTTGATATTTCTGTTTTATAAAGGTTGTTTTATATATATCTGTGTCTTGTTGTAAGATCTAGTTAATTTGTTGTTAGGCTAGGGCCAAGACCCATTGTGAGGTCGTAGCCCCGTAACACTCCGAGTCCTACGGATTTTGGGTATTACAAACATGGTATCAGAGTCTTAGGTTGACAACAATGACACTTGCAATCTTCTTGAAAGGCCAACTAGATAAATAAACGGAACCCGAAGCGGTCTGAGTTTTCAAAATAAAATTTGGTTTTAAACCCTATTCACAATCGATTTGGGATAGAATGTACGGGAAGTCATCACTCTGTTCACAATCGATTTGGGATTAAATGTACGGGAAGTCATCACTTCTTCCATGGATCTCAACAGTTTAGTCTAGTATGTATGTATATATATATATATATATATATATATATATATATATGGTATAAATCATATGAGAACAGGCATTATCGTGTAATCATGAGAACATACCTTATTGTATAATATATTATTCGTAGTTATTATTAGTTTTGTTACGAAGGTGCCATATCATTTAATGTATTATTCGTAGTTATTGTTGGTTGAATAAATTATTCGTAGTTATTATTAATTATGATATCTACCCTATATGTTGACCCTTAATACTCACCATCCGACGGTCTAAGATTGTTTTCATGATACACAATAAGCTTGTTCTCATGGGAACAACACCCTATATATATATATATATATATATATATATATACACACTAGACTGCGTGTGTATTTATGGGCTTGCGTATTACCTATGTATACATACAGCTTTAACGTGGCCTTTTACGTAAATATGCTATTATCGCTGATGGCTCAGATTAGAGCAACATCTGCTATAGGACGGGTAAGATGTAGACTACCTCTATCTCCGGTAATCCTAGGTCGCGGACGAGTTGGTGGACTTCCAGTAGCAAGAGGTCGGGGTTGAGTCCCCATTGCTGATTCGGGCATACAAAATATCACATGGGTTTTTTCAGGGTTGTCGGGGACCGAGGAAAGGATGTCCTTTATCAGCGTTGCTATTTGTGATTTTCATGGAGTTTCTATCGAGGATGATTTGGGTGAAGACTTCTAGGCCAGGATTCAGATCCCATAAGAATGTGAGGAGCTTATGATTTCACGGCTGATGTATGTGGATGATGTGGTGTTATTTATCAAGGTGATAGCCCGTCTATTGATATCTTGATGGAGTGCCTTCACAAGTTTGAGAGGATCTCGGGTTTGGATGTCAATCTCTCTAAATCCTCCATCTACTTAGCTTATATGTTTGAGGAGGTGGCGGATGACTTGACCTAGTTCTCAGGTTTTGCAACATGAGAGTTCCCTTTTAAATACTTGAGGGTTCCCATTTCTCCTACTATTCTTCGATCTAGAGACTACTCCCCTTTTGTTGATAGGATGAGGAGACATCTTTGACAACCTTTCCTTGTCAAATATGGAGGGACGTTTAGATTCTAGATCTCAAGTCTTGGCATGTAGCATTCATGTGCAAGTACTACTGGCACATTCATGCTCATCGTGATAGTATTTGGATTAGATGGATCCACCACATAAACTTTCACACAACCGAGTTGGAGTAGTGGTTTGTCACCCGTCAGGACTCGCCTTTTGTGAAGGCATATCTTATCGCCAAAGATGAGATGGATGCCTTCACCGATAAGACGTCGTTGAGGGAGATACTCGAGTCTTACTATCATGGAGAGAGATTCTGAGTGGATGAGGCTTACGAGATGCTTAGACCGTACATAGTAGTTTGGGACCCGGGCAATCACGCAAGCACTACTATATACTATGGATGGCGATTATTGGTCGGTTATCTACTAGAGATAGATTACAATTTTCTTGATATTGATCCTACTTGTAGCTGGTGTATAAGTGATAGTGAGTCTCATGACTAGTTGATCTTTGGATGAACATATGCACAAGAGGTATGGAGGCAGGTTGTGCGGATTTTGGGATCCTTGGAGATATTACCACTAGATCAAAGATATTACACTAGATGACTCGCACCGTACATGGAAGGAGTTGGACGAGCGGATCCAAAATTAACGTATTTTTTGTCATGGTCTGCTACCTTTGGTATTTAGGAATGCCTTGGTGTTTGACCAGAACAGGATTCCGATAGATATCATTGCGAGGTTGATCGTGATCCATATCTATACTCTGTTGCATGAGGCTTTTCCCATTCTACCTAGAGCTACAAAGAAAATTACATCTTAGTAGTTGATTTTTACCGGAGTTTTTTGCTTCATACTTCGATGTATTTATCTATGTGCGTACCGAGTTTGGTTCTAGGTTGCTGATGACTTTGCCGAAGGTGGACTAGCCATTAACCTGAGGTTTGGGCACATGTTTGGCTTTTGAGTGTCTATGTCTGCTGATGGTTTTGCCAAAGGTGGACGAACCTCATGTGTTGTGCCAGGTTCATATGTATTTTCATGACTTTTGGTATCAGGTAGGTATGTTTAGGAGGATTGCATGCCTATCTGGAGTACTATGCGTGTGTGTTGTTTTGGATCGTAGGCCACATGTCATAGACATGTATATAAACTATGTTTTTTTAGCAGAATTGACCTTAACAACCCGGTTATGCTATTTCACTTTTATATGAATTTACTTTTACCCAAAAAAAGGACATGGGTTTGAAATAGATGAGACCTCAAGTGAGGGAAGGTGGAGCTAGACTCGAGAATAAATAGATGAGGGTTTGGGATGGATCGGAATTCCGGTGGTGAATAGTAAATCGGGGAAGGGAGAGAGATAAAGGAGAGTAGGGTTTGAGGGATGAGAGGAATACTAAATTGGAAAGCCGGTACCCTCAAATTGTAGGTATCTACGGAATGCTCTAAACCCGCAAGTAATGTAAAAAAGCTAAGTATCATTACACCGTAAAAACTTCAATTAAAATATCTTTAATTTATCAATAATTTACACAAACGCAATTAAATCCAAGATAAATCCACAATAAAAATCCGAAAAAGGCTGATATTACAAGTGTAACACATAATGGAGTTTTAATGGGTTATTGACAATAGTAAAAACTTTATTTTTGTGTTTAATAGGTAGTTGATAACACAAATAAACCATTTTGTGTCGTTCAATATGTTGAAATTTGACAAGGCTGAAGCTCAACAAAGGGTTGTGAGGTTGCCAGTGGCTTTGCTACTGAACAACAAATGTGTCTGACTCTTAATTTCAACATTCAAAACTTGTTTCTCAAGTTCTGCTACTTGCGGATAAATCTGTATCGCAAGAGATACCCTTTGTTGAAGGTCGACTTGAATCTTTAGACATGAAATACAGAAAGATCTGTCACTCAAAACTGCAAATTAATGGAAGAGTAAAAGACCTCACAGAGATTGGGATCTTTGTTTTCCTAACATAATACAAAGTAGAGAAGAAAATAATTCACAGTGGCAATTTGGCAGGGGTGCCAGGAAGACGAGGATACTTTGTTGGAGTGATGCGCTGCTTCAAACAAACAATGGCAGTTCTCTGTCCCAAGGGGCCATACGAATCCACCATACATTGTTTCAAAACACAACCACCTAGCAAACCGATAACCTTCTCTGCGCTTTCAACTTCGATCTTTGGATCATGGCCTTTCGCAGCAACAAATAAACCTCCAACACGAACAAGAGGCAAACAATACTCTGCCAGAACTCTCAATTCCGCTACAGCTCTAGCAATCGCGACATCGAAACCTTCTCGGAACTCGGGCTTCTGTCCAAAGCTCTCCGCTCTTCCCCGGAGAACCTCCACGTTAGACAATCCGGTGACGCTTATCGCATGCTCCAGGAATGAGCACCGCTTGTTCATGGATTCCATAAGCGTCACCTTCCAGTGAGGGCAGGCGATAGCTATAACTAGTCCGGGGAGACCAGCGCCGCTCCCGACGTCGACGAGATTCAGGGCTTCAGGCGAACCGTAGGAATCTCGGATCGGAGGTATCATTGCGAGAGAGTCCTGGACGTGTCTCTCCATCACTTGGCTTTTCTCCTTCACTGCAGTTAAATTCATCTTCTGGTTCCATTGGAGAAGGGTGTCCACGTAGAGAGAGACTTGATCGTTTTGATGGGGAGTTAGGGATTCTAGAATTGGGGATTTATGGCATGTCGAGTGGAATGCTAGGGATTTGTTTTTGGGGTTGAGTTGGAAGTGATGGCACGGAAGGTGTTTGATAAAAGTCCTGAGAGAAGAGGGATAATAAACGCTCGGGTTGGAACGCCAAGCCCACATCGCCCCCGAATTTCTTACTACCCCCCCTCTCTCTCTCTCTCTCTCTCTCTCTCTCTCTCT